>NW_024121321.1:24158815-24538815 GCF_016745375.1 Pimephales promelas
TACTCTCCCTTACTCTCTCTTGCAAAGGCTTACAAAGCTTTAAAGGCCCGTAACAGATGGTTCCCTGAAGAAGCACTTCTGTGCTAGAACACACTAGACAAACTCACACTCAATCATATCCAATTAAAACACAGTCAGCGTATGCTGTCTAATTAAAGGGGCAGATTTACAACCTCTAATCCCAATGAAGAGAAGAGAAAGAAGAGAGAGAAGAGAAGAGAAGAGAAGAGAAGAGAAGAGAAGAGAGAGAGAGAAGAGAAGAGAAGAGAAGAGAAGAGAAGAGAAGAGAAGAGAAGAGAAGAGAAGAGAAGAGAACTCCTTGTAGGTTTAGGTTAGTTTATGGTATGGTTAGTTTAGAGAGCACACAGCATTAATTAACTATATTGACTGTATTAGAGAGCTTCTTTATCCCTCAGACGGCCAGATTAGCATCACAGCACTTTGCCGGGATTAGAGCACACTCTGAAACAAAGGCTTTATTCCACAATCTTCCCAGCCTCACTTAATCAGACCTCAGAGGACCCAATAACATAATTTACAAAAATAATAATAATAAAAATATATAGGCTATTTTTTAAAATTATTATATTATTAACATATATTATTCTTACTGTTGCATGTACTATTGCAGCAAACAAAATGAACAAGAGAAAACTAAGACCCAGTTTTATCTAGAGCTACTTTATTATATCTATAGATACATGATCTGAAATTGCTTGGTCGGAAGGTTTGTTCAAGACTCATTACTCATTTGAAAACATCAACAACACTGCAAAATTCTGACATGGTTTTTTGTTCATATAAAAGAGTTCAATAAACAAGAAGTTAATACTGAATAATTTACATTTTAGACACAATATTGCTTTTCATGAACCGAAAAAAGTCCCTAACAAGCCACCTCAGAACTTTAGCAGCACACTTTAGTGGTATTTGTTTAACGAATCTGCTCAGCTGATTCTATGACTCATTCACACCGTCACTAGTTCTCTAATGAATCCGCTTTTTTGAATGAAATGATTAAATGTGTAAATGATTCAAATGCCTGTAATGTATACAATATTATGCAAATTCTGTAAATAATATATGTTGGGCCATGAAATCCTCAGCAGAACCTCAGTAAACCTCCATCAGTAATATGATACGCATCTTGATTACGGGTTGCTGAACATATAAGGAAGATAAATATAAATACTGTCTCTCTCACACACACACATGTTTGTCATTTTCCTCACATTTGACATATTGCCATCTATCTGCCATCCAGACATTCTCTCTTTAACTTGCTCTCTGTTCTTTGACAGGTCCCCGGTAGGACACAGCTGGATTTGGTGCCAGACAGAAAGGCAGGACATACCCACAGGCTATTCCTCTACTACAGAACTTCACACACACACGCACACGCACAAACACACACACAGTGAGTATTAAGGCTGCGAGAGTCAAAGCACATATCCTGAATGGAACAGGATATGATATTTGATAGCCTACTTCTGTTGTATGCTAAAATAAAGGATTAGATTGAAGTAAATCCACAGGAGTGCTCACTTACAACCAAGTGTGTGTGCGTGAATGAACACTGGAGAGTCTCGAAGCATGTCTGACTGACTCACCACAGACTAACCCTCACACCACACAAAATTCTCAAATTAAACAGATGTTTAAAAAAAAAAAACACTGCACACTTGAAAATAAAATAAACTCAATATCTTTTCAATATTGTGTTTCATGATAGAATTACAAGGAAACATTTTCTCTATTGTTTTAAAAGACAGTGTTGAATGTCTTTCATTCTTTTCATGTACAATAAATCCTGTAGGTGTACTTATTTTTTACATTTACTCTTTTACTATTAGGCAATAATCAAAATTGAATAAAGGGGATAAATTATTGCTATTGCTTGTTTCAATTTTATAAAGTGAATCGTTCAGTTAGGCTACTTATTCAAAACGAGTCTCTGTTTCCCACAGACCACAAATGTGACCAATGACTTATTTGCATGTGATCATGTTTTATGATGGAAAAAGCTATCTTTAAAGAAACAATACTACTAATATTAACCTTTCAATACTTAATCTATATTTAAAACACTTGCTCGTAATAGTCTACGGTATGTTTTAAGCTTCATCAGAGGAACAACGTGGTCATGTGAATTTAACAACACATTCTCATCCTTTGGCGTCATACAGATGACGCCATATGACATTTCATATGAATGTTCACATGAAATCAACACACTGCACGTTAATTTATAGTTGACAACTCTGTAAAATGATTCAGCGCCAGTGGCTATTTAGTCTTAAAAGTATCTATAGGCTATTATTGAGGTTAAACTGACTTAGCAAATGACAACGCTGATATATCATGACTATAAATGCCGTCTAGGTTGTTAGATTACTAAGTTGAGTCTTAACAATGTTATTTCATTTATTCCGCTTCAAAATCAGATAGGCTGGGAAAACTATTTTGTGCCCATGCAAGTCTTCCACGGAACCATTCAAATGTGCCTCACGTTTTCGACAGGCAAAAGTTTTGTCTTTTACAAACAGAGACCAACATAAGTAAATAATAAAAAAAACTAAAATGTTCGCGTTTGTCCAGCACTCGAGACTGTCCATGGTCCTTAAAACAAAAACATATCCACGGCGCAAGTCACATTAACACCGGGTTAGTCAAAATACAATTGCGATCACCTGTAGAAATAGCTATATTTTCTATAGACTACTTATTGTAGGTATATTATCTCAAATAAACCCGTCAGCACACAAACAAACACACGAGGGCTTACCTGAGGTGGAGATTAATATTAATAGGAAGAGTTGGTGCGTCCGTAACATGGTTCTCTACTTAAGTGACGTTTATACACATACAATAAAATAGAATAAAAAAATCGACAATTATAGGCTTATGTAAAAAAATAAAATTCCCCAGAAGAAGAATTCCTCCGTGTCATGTGTCCGTTAACTCGGTGTTTCTCTGCGGTGTATTTCCGTTGGAGGACAGATCCGCTACAAGTGGCTTCAGAGAGCCCAGCCAGTTAAATACGCCTGCAGGGGGAGGATACTTAGGCTACAACCTTGCGAAACTGGACTCATTAAATCAGTGTGGCTTTGGCTATTCTTCCCACCCAGAATACGTAGCACATTTAACGTCATGGGTCTGAGAAAATTGCTGGCCTCCTTTATTAAAAATCAATGGTTAACTTACTTTTTTTTAATGTTTAGACCAGAAATAGGCCTCTATTGCGTTGTTTTATTTGCATTTCTTGGTAATAGTTTTATCACTGTCCCGTTCATTTGAAAGAATGAACTTTCACTTTCACCAAGTGATGGGAGTGAGGTCAGGAAAAACATTAGGACACATGAAAACCTCTAAAACTGTAGATTAACTAATTTCCATAGAAAATCAAGTGGGGAAATGAATCTTAAATATGTCTGGTTTAGGGTCAGTTGTGGAAGGTTGCTGCTGGCCTGTGCCTGCAAGAAAATCACTTTGGTACTATGTTCACAAGCAAGGTGAAACACTTGAAACTTTTTTTTTCTTTAATTTCTTACAAAAATCGAACCGGTCACACTTGAAAAATCTGATCTCATGCTCAACCTGATCACATGCTTTAAAACCTGATCTCATTCTTTTATTAGGCTATTATACACTTAAGTCCTCATAATCAAAATCTTTGATTTTTGAAATGGTGGTAACACGTTATAGGGTCAGATTCTCACTATTAACAAGTTGATAGGATATTGGTTTATTAATAGCCTACTTGTAAAGCACATATCAATGCCCTGTTCTGCATGAATTTCCTTAAAGGGATAGTTCACTTTGAAATTAATTTTTGATATGTTTTAGCTTACCTCAAGGGCATCCAAGGTGTCTTTGTTTCCACAGCATTTTCAATTTTGACATTTTTTGGTCAAACCGTTGTTGTCTGTCAGTCATATAATGCAGGTCTATGGGGATCTCCTAAAAGAGCATGCACAGACAAGTCCAAATTAAACATGATTTAATGACTCGTGAATGTAAGTACACACTGATGGCCTAAGACACGAAACGAGCGGTTTGTGTGAGAAAACGAACAGTATTTATATAGTTTTTTACCTCTTGTTAACAGCTGTCGAACTGATCTGAATCAGAAAAAAAAAGTCAAAAAATGTCAAAATTGAAAATACTGTGGAAACAAAGACACCTACATCTTGGATGCCCTTGAGGTAAGCTAAAACATATCAAAAATTAATTTCAAACTGAACTATCCCTTTAATCCAATACCTAAACTTATCAATTATCGCTCTCTTTTGAACACAGTGGTTAAAATCGCTCATACTGTAAAAAGCTTATTATCACTAATAACATAAAACAAATACATTTAGTTAGGCTATCTGTATCAAATGATTCATTGATTAACCATTACATGCAACTACTACATTTAGTTATCATATCAGAAATTGCAAACAAGTTCTATAGAAATATATCTGAATCTAGAAATCTATAGATGTACAAAAATTCAATCAATTGAATTAAATGAATTAAACTTAATGAGAATAGATGGTTATCAAAAGTTTGATAGTAGGCTAAGAGCTTTTAAGGTAGTTACTGAATAAAATGTTTATAGATGAAACACTAATTTATACTGAAAACTTTTGTGAAGATACTTTGTGATGGTGTACTAACAATTGGATATAGGCTGAAAAAGTTCACTTTTAATGGTCTGTTGTGATATTAGTACAAAGAGTTTTGAAAATATACACTTGCTTGTTAAAAAGTGCCAAAGCAATTAAATAAATAAAAGTATGTCGGAAACACTTAATTCCGATTATCAATCCAATTGTTAGAAACAGGAGGTGTTATAACCTTTCAGCCTATTGTCATATTGGTCATACACTGACTAACACAGGAGTTGATCAGTTAGACCATACTTTATTGTGAAACGTTTTATAAATTCTTATTCATAAATTCAACACAAGCCATATGGCGTATTTTATGAGGCTATAAAAATGATCCTGCTTTGAACTTATATCTGAGAATGTCAACATTAAAGATATGTTTCATGCTTGCATATGCCATGATGAAGCACAAGTAAACCCTAATAGCAAATATGAAAATGTCTGACGTCAACGTTTTATTCCTCTGATTCATTCCAAAACTCAATAAGTTCTTCACAATAAGGGTGGGAAGCACTCATATCTGCCATGGAACCGGTCAGTTCGATATACCGTTTTAAAGAAGAATGTCTTGACATTTAGTGCCCAAACTCCTTCACTTTGTATCAAGTAGCTACAGACACTCCCTTCCTTCTTATCACTTTGGAAAATGTGTGGATTGCCAAGGACGGGATGGAAACATAAGCCTTTTGTTTAACCAGCAGTGATAAAAAGAAAGTCTGTGACTCCAAGTCCCAACAGATAAAACTCAACCATGCCAAGACTCAATGTCAACTAGCATGCAAAATGTACCAAAGCAAAACAGCTCACATTTATGCATTTCTAATCTATGTTAAGAAGAGGGATATTGTATCTCCTATAGAGGATTCATGATGAGAACATCATGTAATGAGAATATCTTGGGTCCTCCACGCAAGTCTAATCTCTTATCTTCTGAATGTTCAACACACTTCATTCAAACATTATCAAAAGCTTCCACTTATGTGTAATTTTCTGTTGATAACGACTGAACCATGTGCTGGCACTCAGACTATAGGAGGGCAAAAGTTCTAGAGCTGTATAGCCTACCATATTGATAACATTTTGAAATGGTCATGAAGACAAATGAGGTCTGTGTAATGAGGAGGGCTTGAACAATAAGAGTGCAAAGTCATTCAGTGTTGAGTTTATCAGTACGGTCAATAGCAATGGCAACAACAGGGATATACCACACGTTTTCCCATTTTTACAAGGCAGAGCATTTTTAAATGTTGTATTACAAACCTTCTTCTGCTTTTTTAAAAAACTTGCACGTTGAAAGCCGTTTTCAAAAGTTTGCGTTTTCAGGCCCCCAAAATACTGCTGTTGTAAATGAAAGGCCAAAACGCACAAAACGTTAAGCATTTTTAGTTGAAAACAGTGTTGTGACTGTGCTAAAAAAATGGTTGTTGGACACGCTATTCAGAAGCTATAAGAAAAAAGTCAACTATATACACAATTAGTGATGAGAATTGGAACAACATTTTACAGTAATTAAAACAAGCTTTTCGAGCAAATTTAAAATTAAGATTCGGCATCACTATTGTTGGACTCACAGGTTAGTATGTAATTTCAATTTTGGTTGAGGAATTGAGGAAGCAGATTAAATTCAAGCTTTATTGAACTTTTATGGCTTAAAATGCTTGAATTTTACACTGTAAAAAATAATCGTGTAAAATAACGGTTAACTACTGGCAGTGTAACTCATTTTTTATTAACAGCTAAACAGCTAACCATTTTGTCTGCTACTGTTAAATTACGGTTGTATACTGTATAGCTAAACAATATTTAGTTGTTGATTTCAAAAACAGTAACACACCATATTTTTACGGTATGATGCTGGCAACCACAGCTGCCAGTAGTTTACCGTTTTTTTTACACGATTATTTTTTAAAGTGTACACAATAAGTATACAGAAACTCATTCTGCCTCAGCCTGTATGTTTCGAGAGAACTCCACTGTGTACTCATGAAAATGTGAGGGAATGATTTCAAACAAGTATTATGATATGCAGGCACATCATCACGAGCTGGCCACCATCGTAACAAGAATGGTTGCACAACATGGGAAGACCGCAGCATATGAAAATGTTTTATTGTCTGGTTAAAAGAATAGATGTTTGCATGCGGAAAGGTTAGATTTTATAGTACGTTTTGAAACATGACCTTTCGGTGAGACTCAATCATAAGAGCATTACTTATTGGAGGACATTTTCAAATGGCCTGTTTATTTGAGCAAAACGTGTATTAATTTGGCACGTGTGAGTTTTATCATACAAGCTATAAAATAAAATAACTGTAACTTTTTTAAATAATCTTGTATTTAATGAACTTGTATTTTGTACAGATTGTTCTCTTTGTCATCCATAATTTGAGAGTCCTGTCATACCAGTGACTGTAAGAAGTTGAAGCTTCACTACTAATTAAGTAACAATTCACTTCCTACCCACTCTATGTATTTACGAACCATGAATCCACATGTTACCGGTTATTGACATATAAGGGAAGTAAAATGTGGAAAAAGGAACTAAAATAATAAATTGAATGCGTATAAAGCAGTAAATGGAAGTTCCCTGAAATGTATCACCATTCTTTTATAATACTTACTGTCTCATATCTCTAGTGGTCTCAATAATAGACAGTGTGACCCACATCTGAGCCATTGTTTTCATGTCTTTTCCTCAAGTGGTAGTTCTGCAAAATTAGTTTCAATATAAAGTTTCAATATGCTGCTTGTTTCTACAAGAAGTTATTTTCTCTTTTCTACACGGTATAGTTCCACAAACCAGATCAAATAGCTCTGGTTTCATGTTCTAAATGGGAATGTGTTATTATGGTAATTACTAGTAATAGGGGAAGTAGTACACAGTAAAAAACAATCAATCAAACAATCAAAAAATTGTAATATGATACATTTAAATATAAATTTAAGCTTTATTCATTTTTAGGCTTTTGGGGTTAAGCTGAAGGTTTTTGTTATTGGATATAAAAAAAAAAAAAAAAAAAAAAAAAAAAAACCTTCCCTTTGTTTGTAAACAATATGCAATCTGAGTTCAGATCCACTGGGAAGTCTGTTCCAGGACAGGGGAACCAGGAAGAGGACTGTATTTTCACAGAAAAATAACACTTCTTCCTTACAGTTCTGTTTTGAATGGAAGAGTGGAATCAGAATAACAAAGAAACAACAAATGAGCAGCCTTTCAAAACTTTTCTTTTAGTATAACGTAAATTTTAAAGCATCCTCACACAGTTGAGATGTGATGCTAAACTATGGATGCAATATCTTAAACACCATGAGTTAAAAGTGTTGAGATATTCTGTTATTAAAAAGACTGAAAATGCTGAAATAAAATAAAAAGCACAAGGAAGTTGAGTATATGAGTAGCTCTGCCATATGACGCAAGTCAAACAAAAGCCTCAAAGTAGACCAGGGATTTGCTTCAAATTACATCAAAACTATCACAAAATGGGAAAATGTGCATAAAGAACGAATGGATCAAATGAATTTGAACTCTCACATCACATCACACCACCTAAACCACAACCTAGACTTGGAGGCTCATATACAGTCAATAGATGCTTGGCTGAAATTCATGACGATTCCCTTCGACCAGAACAACTCTGTTTGATCAGGTGTGCTCAGGACAGAATACACCTTTATGGCTTTATGACATGTGTGCTGCCATGGTGACAAAGGCCACTTGGTCCTTCACTGTAAATCTTTCTTAGAAAGCCGCTCTTTGGGCCCCTGCGCTTATTGGGATTGCTAGAAACCTACAACTTGCCTGATAAGATGAGAATGCTGAAGTCATTTTTAAGAGCTCATTTTCATAGCGGAGTTACAGTGGCCCATCTAATATGTGACGTGAATGATACAAGCAAACAGTGCTTGGACTTTAAACCTTTTGAGTGACTGCACAATATGTCTTATGTTATTAGCTACTATAGGGCTGTCAAGAGATTTTTTTAATGAATTAATTACAATATGCGCCGATTAATTGATTAAAATAATCATTAATTAATCACATGAAATTTTTTTTCAAAAGCTGCATCTGAATTTGGTATTGAGATATATTATACAGACCAAAACCGTTTGGACCAACATTCTTCACAATATTATTTTATATTCGGCAAAAGAAACAACGTCATAAAGCTTTGACACGACGTGAGGGTGAGCAAATGAACAGAATTTTCATTTTTGAGCATCGCAAATTCATTCAGAAACTAAACATCGCTGTGTTTCGTCAGTTCTGCACTTTACCGGAAACGTTGTTGTTGTTGGAAAAATTGAGCTTGTGTCTAAAATATAACAATACATATTATAACATATTCGCACTCCTGCTATTATGAGACAAAAACTCAATCAGAAGCATTTTTGCCCGAGTATATCTTGAACTTTAGCTTTTGACTGCATTATAGTCTGCACCACGTATAGCACTACCCTGCTTCATGTTAGTCACCAATCAATTGAACGAAATATAAGATGAACTTCATAGGTCTGGGGTGTTAAATCGTTAAACCCTAGTTATAGTAACACTAAATGGGACGATATCAGTTCTAAATTAATTAGGCCTACAGATTCATAGACATTAAGATATTTGAAAATGAGTAGCCTATTATTATGCTTGACGAAATGTAAAACAATAAAGTAGCTAACACGCTTATGATCCCCGCCTAACATATTTTGATGTCAAGCATATTTTTCATACATTCAAATGTCTTCACTCCTCAAAGAAAATGAACAAAGTATCTGTTGATTATGAAGCTGAATTTATTACCCTGAAACAAACAGGGTCATGCATATCTCTGTTGACTCTAATTGTATTAAAACTTCCTTGATGTTGTGATAGGAGGAAAATGTTTGATCAGTTCAGTTACCTTTATTAGTCCCCAAGGGGCAATTCAGTTTTACAGCCAACCCATCCATAATAGTTAAAATACAGTAACACACAATGAATAAAAGAAATAAATACTCACATTCTCATATTTACTCACTAGTTTACCAACCAGTATCACACACACCCACCCACACAGTTCTTCACTATGCTTCCTAAAATCTATTATTACTTCTTTAGTTTTTGACACATTTAAGTCAAGGAAGCTATCCTCACACCATCTGACAAAATCCATGAGGGCATTATTGTGATCAGATTGGTTGCCCTGTAACAGGGACAACAGGGCGGTGTCGTCTGACAACTTTACCAAATAGCTGTTCTCCCAAGATGACCTGCAGTTGTCGGTGTGATCAGCATTTAGCTCTCCACAAAAAAGGCCAAAATCAACAAAAATGTGAAACGATAGTGATCTAAATGTTTCATCAAATCTTTACAATCATGTAATGTTAGGACACAGTATATATTGTATTCCCATTAAGATAGAAACTATAAAACTTCTTAAGCAAATATAAAATCAAAAAATAAACATAAAAAATCTCAAGTGAAAAAAACAACAATATTAATACTAATTCAAACTTTGATGTAACCAGACGCACTAATGAACATAAAATATCTAGAAATGGAAAGATGGCATTATATTATACACTGTAAAAAAAATATCATAATTTGTTATAACGTTTTTTCTTCTGTCAAATCAACGTAGATAATTTATGTGCTTCAGATAACATATTTTGAGTTTCTGATGATTAAATCAATCTCCATTGTATTAACTCAATTTTTCAAATTCAATGAACTTAAAAGTTAAGGCAACCAGGTTACTTCATTTTTTAAGTTAAACCAACAATATTTTTTACAGTTGTTTTAATCATAGACCGTAAAAACATGGTTTCATGGTTACATCAAAGATTGAATTACTACCATATTGAAACGTTTGGGGTCGGTGTAGGATTTATATTTATAAGATGTTTTTGAAAGTGGTCAAACTAAAACTGCATTTAGATGTTTAAAAATATAGTAAAACAATATTGTGAAATAACTCTTCAGAAATGTTGTATTTCCAGCATCAATGGGACCTGCATGTTGTTTCAATGTTGAAAACAGTTGTGCTGCTAAATATTTTTGAGGAAACTTTTGTGATCTTTTGTGACTGTCTTTGCTGTTATTTTTGGCCAGTTTAATACATCTTTGCGTAAAAAATGTATTTAAGTGCATATTTAAAATAAAAATAAATCGATTTGTCCATTCAATTTCAAGGATGGGTCACTATCTGGAAATAGTTAACCTAAGTAGCACGTCACACATATAGTCACCGAAAGCATCATCATACAGAGCTCGGCACCTACAAGGCTCCACCCTGATACAGATATAGTAGTGCAATGAGATACCAAGGCTAAAAAAAGATACTTTTGTCATTTATTGCTTGATTACAGAAAGTTAAGTAATTTCCTTAAGTTATTAGAGGCTACTTGCTGCAATTGTCACTCTGGTAACAAGAACACCTTGGTTTATGGTCAACATGATGAAAGAGCAAGACTCAAGATTAGATTCAAATTCACCTAAACTTCTGCATCAGCAAAAAGCCCACTTACACAAGTCCTGTTTATCAAACAAGATATGGTATGTAAAAATGTCTCTCTAAATATACGACACGTCACAATGAAAATAAATCCATACGTCCAAACACACTGATATCAGCATTTTTATTGTTTTTCCTAATCAATAATAAAGTCAAAATGGACAGGTATAGCCCTGCGAATCAGATCACAAGAATCTGTAATAAAATAAGACAGGAGAGAAAAAGGTAATTAGCTACAAATTTGGCATGGTGACAAAAAGGGGGCGAAAAGAAAAAAAAAAGTTTCAAAAATGTACATGCAAAAGAACATCAAGGGAGAGGAAAAATAATGTAGTGTTATTAATTGTATGTAAACAAAATAAATATTTTCAGGAATATACAGCAAGGAGCCCCCCCTAAATAAAAATTTCAAAAAACAAGTGTCAAGAGAACTTTGTGGTGGCAACCACTGACAGATTGATGGCTGGCATTATTCAAGCCACATAAGGATCTCGATCGAGGCTTGACAGTGTCTGAGGGGGCTTTACACATCTGAAAACGTGAAATTTCAGCCAAGCCCCACAGCAAACCGTAAAACAAAACAATGAACATTACTGCAGGGCATGGGGTGAGTTCGGCTAATAGGCTGTGCACAATCTGCATGTGATGCATAAACTTGGATTTGAATTCATAGCATCTTTGGGATCTCCTGTCCTTACAGTTATTGAAACAATACAAAGTGAGCAACTTCAAGAAACTTTTTTGTATTCATAAATACACTGTGATCACAGTCCAGACATCAGTGTCTTTACCATTAGGCGAAAGCAATTCCGTAATGACACAAAAAAATGATGGTGAGGGGACTATTTGAGGCGTTTCTTAGCGGTAGCCACGTCAGTCATGCTACATAAAATCAATCTTTGAAATCCCTGCTTCGGTCACCAGTGATAAGAGGTATAAAATCATCAGCTTTAATGATTTCATTTTAGTCAAGTCATCACACTGCTTAATGTTATTATTACTACCATTAATGTGAACGGAGTACCTCAACATTTCTAAAGAAGTCCTAGTGGTCTGTTCGTGTTCCCCAAGAGACAGCCGCCTGTCAAACAATCTTGCATGTGGTTCTGTCCTTTTAGGTATTGGTAGGTACAAAAGGAGTAAAACACATGAAAGGAAGAACAACATTAGATGACAGGAATTCAAGGACAGCGTAACAGCAGCCAACAGCGCTGATGGAAGACAGTTATTGATCGCTCAAAAAAAATAAAAAATAAAAATACAATAATACTTGTACAGTACAAAATCAAATGTATAAAAATGTAGTTCAAGGTAATACTTTGCCCTGCATGCACTCTGCAATAAGTTGGCTGAATTCCTTTTGGACTGTAAGTCAGTATATTTAGGACCTATACTATATAAATTACTAAAAATGGGACATTTTACAAGTTGCCTCTGGTAAAAGGCCTGAACAAAACAAACTGTAATCGGTACAACAGGGGCCATTTCAACACATAGCACATTTTCCCAAACCAATACTTTTGAAATAAAACAGAACACAAAATATACAAAAAAAAAAATCCCCCTCTATAACCTGCCCTACATCCAATCTGGGAATAAAAGATAAAAAAAAAGACACCCTACGCTCCCACCCCGAGGAAAGCCCAACCTTAATTCCAGCACACACATCCCATTGAAACTAAAGTTTTCCATCAGAAAGACCTCATCACTAGTCTTTTTGACATAACCTACACTTACTAAAATAACAGCCCTTTTCTGTCTACTGTCCCCTTTTAAAAACATCATGTCAGTTGCACAGCTCACATACTGTGTGATCATCAGCCTGGGTAGTTTCATTCACCGTGTAAAATAAACAGGTTAAAAAAGTGCTAGATGGGATTCTTTCTGACAAAGAAGGTAAAGCAGGATGGGACAGAGGGAGAAAGGGACGAGCAAGCCAGACAGGCACAGAAAAATCCCAAGATCTGGCACTTACACGCTCGCATGCAGCGCCCTCTAGTGTATAGCCCTTGCCTTCACAATCCAAGGGGAAAAAAAGACAAGACAGAATGAAAGGGCTGTTATGTGCTGTCAGTCACAGGCCTCCCTTCACAAACTATCTCCCTCCAGGTCACCTGCCAGTCTCAAGAAAGAGTATATGTTATTTTACATACAGATATTCTTATAAATATAAATTCATATATATATGGCCCTTACTGAAAGAGAATGTGAGCATTTCACATTGAGATAAAAGTACCATAATCTCTATACAGCTAAGTGGAAAGTGGTGTCAGTGTAATTTAGCAGGCAGCGCTTCGGTCTTCTACTTGTTGCACTCGTTCAGAAGAATAAAAAAAAAAAAAAAAATCTCCTGAAAAAGCTCTTTGTATTTGCAAAACGTCTGCCTGGTCGATGAATGCTTGCTACCCCCTCGTATAGATTTGCCGTCCACACATTTTCCTGAGTAATACTTGAATCATTGTAACAGACTATTTTAGTTCTGGGTGACTCCCTGCCATTACAATTTCGTAGTTATTTTTACATGCTTGCGAAGTCGATTACTAAAATGTGAGTGACTTTTGGAAAAAGTAAACAACTATTACTTTTTTTTCCCCATCTATTGATTAACAGACTAGAACTAGAAGTATGCTGAGAATTTAAAAAAAAGATGCGTTTCCTTATTTTTCAAAGGAAATTGGGGGGGGGGGGGGGGATTGTGGAAAATGCATCGCAGGCCAAAGGAGAGAGAAATATGAACGTATTTTCAGTACGAAAAACATGTCTTAAAAGCATTACAACTTCATTAAAGGAGGAGAACTAAATAACAATAATAACAATATTAATAATAACAATAATAATAACAACAACAACAACAATAACAATAATACAAAATAAAGACAGCATGACAAAATAAAAATAGGGAACCTCCATCTGAGCATCTAGGCACAGGAGCCCATTCACCTGTAGCTTTGGCTTGTTGGGGTTTTGGAGCCACTGCTGACTGGGTCGCTGGCATCAGCCAAGAGACTGCTATACCCTGAGAATTCGGAGACTGATGTCTGTAAGCGGTGATTTACCTCTCCCCCCGAGTCACTGCTAAAGGCCAGGGGCACTCGGCCCCCTTTAAACTGTGCCCCGAAAGCCTGGGCAAAGTTTTCGATCTGATAAGAAGCCTTGGCTGGGTCCAGGGTGGCCAGATCCTGGGCGAATCCTCCAGTGGTGGCTGCGGCTCCATTTTTCGGCCCTTGCGGTTCTTTTGGACCGCCCAGGTCAGGAGGCTGAGGTGCGATCTGGTAGGCATTGGAGTTGGGGGTGTGTGGAGGCGGCGGAGGGGGGGTGTGCTGCTTGTCCAGCTGTTCGGTGAGCTCCTGGGAAGGTGTGAGCTGCTGGGTGTGCGCAGACTGCTCCAGGCTGCTCATGTGGAAGCCCGTTGGAGGAGATGAGCCCTCCAGGAGACCAAAGTGAGACTTTGGCACAGACGAAAGGGAGGGCGAAGATGAGACTGGTTGTGAGAACGAGTACTCGAGAGGTGAGGAAGTATACACATGCTTGTCTGACAAAAGTGGGCTAGACCCAGGAAACGGTCCTGTGGTAGTCACGGCAGAACCGTGACTGGGACCCAATGAGAAGTTTAGGTTGTGACTGGTTCGCTCTAGTGCCTGAAGAAGAAAACGCGAGTACTCGTGCATGGTCACGGCTTTGTCGCCGCTGTTGGGACTTGACGGGGAGCCCTCGGGTCCCAACGGGTCTGCGGCATCCGTGCCGGCTGGCTGGAGCTCCACGTGATGGGGATCGGGGATGTCGAAAGACACGTCGTGCTTGTGAGCATAGTGGTCCAACAAGCTCTGGAGAACCTCATCTGGGATTCCAGACTTGTCATGCTTTATATCTCCCAGAGGGGACGAGTCCAGAAGGCCTAGCGCAACGTCACCATCTAGAACCCCCGAGACGACACCCTGAATGACCGTCGGTTGCGACTGCAGATGACTGATGCCTACGTCGTAGTCTGAAGCTCCAGAACCCGCACTGCCATTGTTTGTCACATTGAGGTATCGCCTCTTCTTCAAAAACTGCATGGCGTCGTCATAGTTACTGCTGCTGTGACCGACTTTGGCCCCTGGACCTGGAAGAAGTCCAAGGCCTTCCAAGCCTCCTCCGGCAGGCAGCTCCATGCCTCCTGGTTTGGACTGATCCATGTGTTGAGCATTCTTCTCCTGGGACTTCCTGTTCCCCTTCTTGAAGGCCATCTTGGGAGCCCGGCCATGTTCGCTATGCATGCTGGGGCCCGGCTGGACTGAAGATGACGTTGTTGAGACCCCGTGGTTCGCAGGTGAGCTGAAGTCGTGCACCCCGTAACCATCCGCCCCCTGACTATGCGTCACCCCCGAAGGCCCGGATGACTTCTTACGTTTGCGTTCACTCCCCTCACCAGCATTTTTTGACTTGCCCCGTTTGCGGCCAGGCGTGGCCGCATTTCCCTGAGAGATTCCGTAGCTGCCGTGTTCTCCGTCACCCGCTGCGCCCAACTCGTGCTCCGCTCCATCCACACCCTTTTTTATGGCATCTCCACACGTCCGCTTGTGCTTCAGCAACCGGTCCGTTCTGGAAAAATACTACAGAAGGAACAACAGCATAAGACGACAACACGGGCAAAGAGAACTGGCTGAAACGGCCTGAAACTCACCTGTTGGCAGGTGTCACACTTGTATGGCTTTTCTCCACTATGAGTTCTCTTGTGTCTTTCCATGTGATACTTCTGAATAAAACGCATGTTGCACTGATCACAGCTGAATGGCTTCTCTCCTGGAAACCATAAAAAAAAAAAATAAGTTGCAGACCAAACAGGCTTTGAATAATTTACAACAAAAACAGAACCATGAGGCTTGATAAACATGTCGCAAACAAAGACAATAGAAATAGGGAAATGAAAGCTGAAGTTTGTGCAAAATTAAGGAACTTACCACTGTGGATCTTCTCGTGTCTCTGTAAGAGGTATTTCTGAATGAAGCTCATGTTACACTGAGTGCAGCGGAAAGGCCTCTCACCTGTAAAGGAAATGGAGTCAAGCATTGACCTTTGTTTGCAATGACTAGAGACAGCAATGATGGTTTTTAATGTGGCACATTTAAAAAATAATTACAGCAGTTACAAACTGAATCAATTACTTCAGAAAGCCATTTGATGGGCAGAACTGAAGAGTAAATCAGCACCAACATTTGGAGCAATAAGCTCATTGAAAACTGAAGCACCCGATTTGGGTGCAATTAAAGCAGTAGTTCTCAACATTTTTGACTCCAAGGTTCCTCTTCGTTCATGCCAATACTCAAAGGTTCCCCTATCTAGCAGGTTCTTCTGTTGTAATAAAAATAATTCATCTTCAATATATAATGTGAATATATGAA
Source organism: Pimephales promelas (assembly GCF_016745375.1). Next base: position 24,175,340 of record NW_024121321.1, read on the forward strand.
TATAATGTAATGTCTCTCACATTTTGTTAGAAGCTATTCTATTTTTTCACAATTTGGCTTAAATGTATAAAAATTTAAAACGTTTAATGTTTGCAGTACATTTCTTATTTACTATTGCTTGCACATCTTTTCTAAACAAATGTAATATGATTGCTATTCTGCCAACCTTTTTCCTTAAATAATTAAAAATATGTAATAATTACCCCAACAGTTATCCGAGTTGTCTGTGTAATAAATGTTTTTTTTTTTTTTGTGAACTTGACAAACCAACTATTTTAGATTGCAAGTACACTTTTAATCTCCACTGAACACTGGCTGTTAATCCTTGGACCAAATTGATTGGTGATGACACGGTGTGCATGGCCCAATGTCTACTGTGTAGAACACACACTAACTTAAGCACGCTCTCGTGTGTTAAGAGTAAACGCATGCTGACCTGTGTGTATAAGCACATGTCTGCGTAAATGATAGGAGCTCCGGAACGCTGCATTGCAGTGCTCACATATGTGCGGTTTGGAGTTTGGAGACAAGCTCCCTCCATCTGGATCCAGCATCATTGACTGCAAGACAAGAAGACAATGATCAGCATTAGACAACACTAATATTATTATATGAAAGGAAAGCTTTACATTTTACCACTAATAACCAAGTTGTATGTAAAAGCTTTGCATGTTTGCACCTTCGACTCTCCTCGTTTCCTCCGTGTCTTGCCCTCCTGCCCCTCTCCGTTTGACCTTCGACCCTTCCTCCCTGAGGATTCCTTTACCAGCCGTCCTGACAGCTGGAAGGATAACAAAGATAGAATGGGATTGGGAGAGGACTAAATAAAAGACAACAAACCCCCATTCATTCACACATTTGAGATACGCAAATCTGGTTTTTGTGTTGTATGCATGAGACTTGCGTTGTGTGAATGAGAGACTGCATTTGTGAATTTTTTTTAATGAAACAAAAGCACATACAGAAATCAGCCACAACTCTCTAATATGCACAGAATAGAAGAAAGTCTAGTTTGAATATTAAAAGTATTCCCTAATGTGCATGTGGCAGAAGGCATGGTGGTAAATCTCGTATTTACGAGCCTCTATATCTATCCCTGGGGAATAAATGCCAATTTTCTCATTTTCGCAACCATCTATTGAAAAAAAAAAAAAAAGTGGATTATTGACCAGCTGCACATCTGATCTGAGTAGTTTCACACTTGGGCAGTATAAAACAAGAGCAAACGCACACAAAAACACACCCTGAATGGAGATTAAAATATTAGTTCCTTATTGAATATCCTTATTGTCCTTCTAAAGGCTATGGCATATTGGACAAAAATAGCGAGGAAGTAAAAACAAAAACAACCTTACTCTTCGCTCTGTTCTGACATCTTTAAAATTACTTCTCTTTCAACACAAAGAGCACGAGGAAGAGCTACTAGGATAGATTAAAACCAAGCGCGACCAGAAAGCAAAAGACAGAACAAAGACGTCATGTGTGTTATTTCTTAGCGTGCTGCTAGAAATAATTGCGAATTAGCATGAGTCATAATTTTATTAAAGTAATCATCATAGCTTAGCTGCCTTTGGCTACTATAGAAAGACCGAGCCAGATGCAGTGTCTCAATGCTTCAGCCCAATTTCCTTTCAGCCGTCAGTGCGGATGAGATGATCAATAAGCCCTTATAATGATTAAATGGGATCATTGCCCTTACAGCCCTGGAAAGGGCATAATCACCACAGTATGAGAAGCAAGGTGCCGTTTTGCATTTCCACACACACTCACATCAGCATGACTTGTTACATTTGACCTAGTCAAACCCCTAACTCATCCAGAAACAAAATGACGTAGTATTATTATTATGGAATCTGCGTTAAGCTCGTATGATTTCCAGGGAATCTAGACCTTTATAAATCTGGATTAACTCAAGAGTCTGGGGAATTTAGACATTTTGACTTTGCTTTGGTGTTTTTAAAATGATAATATAAACAACATGGCAAAAAGCATGGTACATATGAAACCCAGTGTGTGTGTGTGTGTGTGTGTGTGTGTGTATATATATATATATATATATATATATATATATGAAGAGTTCAGATGCAAAAGCCTCTAAGTGCCATTTGAAATTTTATTCTAGAATGATGATTTTTATCAAGCTTGTATATTTAAGTTCAGTGATTTCACTTAAAATGGCAATGATGATTACCTATTAATTGTTATTTAAGTGGAATTACTGAACTTAAATATACAAGTTTGACAAAAATCATCATTAAAGAAGAAAATTTTAAATGGCATTTAGAGGATTTTGCATCTGAACTCTTCATATATATATAGACCATTTTGCAAGATGGTCCAGAAACACTTCCTGTTTCAGTTTGTAACTGTTTTCTTTATTTCACATGTAAAGAAAACATCTTAAAGATGTTTGTTTAAATTTGATTAAGTTTTATATGTTCTGTTGGTTGTATTTTATTCCAGCTTTTATGTAGTGTTAAAAAACTGAAACAGGAAGTGCTTCTGGACCAGTGTTGTTTACATCTTGCAAAATGGTCTATATATATATATATATATATATATATGAATGAAGAGTTCAGATGCAAAAGCCTCTAAGTGCCATAATAAATTTTCTTCTAGAATTTAAATTTTTATCAAGCTTGTATATTAAAGTTCAGTCATTTCACTTAAATGACAATGAAGATTACCTATTAATTGTCATTTAAGTGAAATTACTGAACTTAAATATACAAGCTTGATAAAAATGATCATTCACACACATATATTTATAGGGAAGCCAAGTAAAACATTCATAATGGAATCTTGGAAATGACACAATGGTGGTTGTTTACCTTTTAATAAAAACATGAGCTAAAAATTCTTTGAAGTTCAACCATCTTGTCCAAAATGCAAAATGTTACTTCAACGAAAATTCTACAGACAGACGCTGGCACACTTACGTTTCCCAGACTGAGGTCGTGCACCAGCAGGTTCTGATGGTTGCCCAGCGAGACCTCCAGCAACTCTCCTCCACTTCGTACTCCGGCTCCACCTCCACCCCCCGGGTAGAGAGGAAGCCTGTAATCGTGTTCAGAAACCTTCTCCTGTTTAATGCCCATGGCATGAACATAATCGCCCACACTACCCATCATCCCTCCCATGCCACCTCCGCCACACATGCCTCCTGCACTCATCCCTCCTCCTCCTCCTCCTCCTCCACAGTCCGGCGAGTCCCTCTCCTTCTTCAAGATCATCTCGTGGGGCTGTAGGTCGGCCATAACCGTTTGACTGGCCAGTCGGGTGAAACTAGTAACAGGGGGCAAGTGGCTGAACATGAGCATGCCTGGACCGAAGCCTGGCTCCATGCCACCATTGGAGCGGAGGAACTCATTGCCAAGTTTGTCCTGGATCAGGCTCATGATGAAGGGGCAAGGCTCTGAATGTTGTCACACCGACACTGATGCTGGAATAGGGCCGATGGGGTCTGCTTCAATGCAAGGCCACCTCACTCATCCTAAAGACATCAAAAGAGACAAAATGATGATTTGACATTTTTTTCACGTGCATTACTACAGTCTAATGCCAACAACGGTGTCCAACTAGCCAAGTAGAAGGAATTACACGGTTCGTACAGATGCCGTCACATGAAATTGACTTTAAGCACTACCTTTTTCTTTTTCAAGGACTATAATCAAAGATCTCACTTATCAAGCAATATCTTTATTATCTTTCATCCCTATTGAGTAACATATTCATTGTGCACAAAATAAGTGAGTTTACTTATTTAAACACTACCGTCCCTTGTTCAAATGTTTGTTAGGCAAGATTATTTATTTATGTTCTTGAAATAATTATTTTATGCTCGCCAGTCACCAGGCTGTATTTATTTGATCAAAAATACAGCAAAAATTACAATTTTACTTTTCTATTCTCATGCCTTTTAAATTTTTTTTAAATGGATTCCAGCAATGGCAAAGTTGAATTTTCAGCATCATTACTCCAGTTTTCACTCTTCTTGATCCTTCAAAAATCATTTAGATATTCTGATTTGGTGTCCAAGAAACATTTCTTAACATTATCATTAATGTAAAAAAAAAAAAAAAAAAAAAACTTTTTGAACAGTAGTGGATATTCATCAACCATTCTGCACTCTAAATATACCAGCAATTAAAAAAAACCCATAAAAGCAGTTTATTCCAGTTTATTTTTGAATTTTACTTAAGTTCCTAATATTTTAAAGCTAGACTGCTAATAGGCAGTGTAGCCTAAATGCTTCAAATGCCGCAAGAGTGTATACATGCCATGGAGAACCAAGACCAAGTCTCAAAACCAGGACACTGTGACAAAAGTTTACAAGAAAACAATAATTGTTTGAGGTTCACCAAATTGATGGAACTCTCAAAGCAATGATGTAATGTGCAGATTTTTGGTGACAAACTTAGGAACAGATTCGCCGTATGCTCTTTTGATCCAATTAGCGCCTAACTGGATTAATCAGAAAGGTTTGTGGGTCAGACACAAAACACATATCATCGACTGCTCAACAGTGAACTATGGTTGCCATTTCTTTCTTTTAACACACAAACAACCACCTACAGGAAACAATTTGTTTATGACTTTTGAAGAGGAGTAATGTTTAGTACTAATAAAGATCAGGAGTCATAGATAACACCAACAGAGCTTCATCACAGACTCACTTTCATTTAAAACTCTGTATATGAGCTGCTGATAGATAGATAAACAAAAATAAATCAATGTTTGAACTCATTGACTATTTTATTTTTCATTCTTTACATAGAGTCGTTAAGTGGCTAGTTTCATGGCACATTAAAACCTATCCATATTTTTAATTGTAAATAGATATAGGTCCAAAGCAAACATAGGCGACAAGACATCTCAATTAGCTTAACATTTGAAGGTCATTTACTGGCGAAAATCTTGTTCAAATAGCAGAGCTTTATATTTTTAGGGCTGTGCAAAAGTTAATTACGATTAATCGCATCCAAAATAAAAGTCTGTTTTACATAATATATGTGCTGTGCTGTATATAATTATTTTGTATAAATACCTATGCATGCATGTATATATTTAAGAATTATTTGCGCTTAAATTCTGTATATAAATACATAATCTATATTATACAAATATAAATATTTTATATAGGAATAACACATTTTCTTAAACATATACATGCATGTGTGTGTATTTATATATACAAAATAATTATATACAGCACACACAAATATACTATGTAAACAGAGACTTTTATTTTGGATGCGATTAATCGCAATTAACTTTTGCACAGCCCTAATTTTTTAAGATTATTTTTGTCGACAGCAAAACTAGAATTGTTTGCATTTTTTTGTGTGTTAATTAAACCAAGACCAATTACATAAGAGTAAATTTCTATTTTCAGGCTGAAGAAACCAGTATTTATTTACACATGCACAGACATTGCTTTTAAGATGCCATACGCAAAACAAAATGAACGTTAAGGATTAAGAGCGTGTTTTAAATATAAACACAGATGTTGTGCAATGTGAACCTGTCTAACATTACAAATGTTGGTGGCTGTATGATGGCCTGTGGGATTTTCCACCTAAACTTTTACTTCTTGTGCAAATAAAATGTGAGAAATAATTCTCATGAGCCCTACATTAATCTATTTTGGTGGCTATTTTATGTGTAAGCACTATGAGTTTGAAGACTGGGAATCCAACACCAACTTATGGTCTGCTCTGTTTACAAAAATTTCCATTATTATTACCCATGCGAATTTGCAAATTTAACAAGCCCTAATCTACTGTACATATTTGTATGTGTACCTACATTGTGTCATAAGCAACCTAATGATAATATAAGTTTGAAATGCAATACATAAATTGGCTTAGGGATAGTTCACCCATTGACAAATATGCAACTCCCACTTTGATGATTCAAAAAGATCATAAAGAGATTGTAAAAAGACCATATAAATTGAGCAAGTACAATTTTTAAGAGACTCGATTGCTTTTAAAAGAAAAATTGTTGAATTTAGGCTTTTATTGACATATAAACATTCATCAACTCACATCTGTTTTGGTAAACAGAAGCTCAAGCATGTTGCTCTTGACATGCAAAAAACAATGAAGTCCATTCTGATGTGTTACGCAGCATGTTTGAGCTTCCACAAGAACCAATGAGGTTCATTTTCGTGTTACGCAGCAAGTTTGAGCTTCCACAACAACCAATGACATCAAGAAGGTTTGGTTGAGCTTCTGTTTATGTTTAAAAAACAATTATTACAAGTGAATAAAAGCCTAAATTCAATCTGTTTGTCAAATAAAGCGACCGCGACTTCAGAAAATTTTGACTAAACTTCTCAAATCATATGATTAGCTTTACAATTTCTTTATGAACTCTTTGAAGCTTCAAAGTGGTAGTTACGTACCGGTCAATGGAAGGACAGAAATGCCTCAGATTTCATCAAAAAGATCTTCATTTGTGTTCCGAAGATGAAAGAACGTCTTGCGGGTTTGGAATGATGACAGTAATTAAAGACACCATTTTCATTTTTGATTGAACTAATCCTTTTAGCACACAAACATTGAAAGTAATGACGGTGAGTCATGATGATTCAGTAACCGCTCTAAAGGATCTAGTGAGTTTATTCACTAATAGATTTGTCATATATATAAACCAATAACATGCAAGTCTTGCTTTATTTTGTGGTAAATAATAAATCTCATTATAAACTCTGACTCATACCTCTGGTAAAACATGAACAGTAAAAGATAGGCTATCCAGAATAAAGAAGATATTCTGAACAATGCTGGAAAACTACTGTATTTTGATGAAATGTAACCGGTAAATTTGGAATAGCACTGCAGATTAGTATCCTTGTCTGTCTCAATGATTGTGCACACGTTTGCCGAGGGTACATGATGTTTCTGGGAAGTCAATGGCCAATTGCTCTTTGGATTCATGCGACATCCGATGATTCATACTATTCATTTCCCCTTTAGAGTTGTTGGATTGGATCTGAACCAGATGCCCTGCATTAGTCAAAACCACTCCATCCGTGTCACTTCACAGTCAAGGCAAAGATGAAGTCTAACTACAAGGATCAATGGGAGCCCATTCAAAATATACATAGTTCATGTCCAACATATAGGATAATTATTAGGGGTTCAAAACATAGCTATCTTATATAAAGAAGGCCCACATATTTGTATCAGTTCTTTGTAAAGGTGTTTCATACAGAAGCAAGAATTATAAAACGTGTACACAATGAGCGCTTTGTATCAGATTGCTTCAAATGTTAGCAGGCTATATATATAACGTTACTAGTTAGTTAAAGACACTTAATATAAAGTGGGTCCAAAACATGTTGTGGAGTAATAAATGAACACTTTGTCCCAGTAGAGGCGTCTCATATCTCACGCAGCTCGCGTCTCTTTGTGTTGTGAGTGCGCGCAGACAGCACGCGACGCAGATGGTATGTAAATAGCTCGTGAATACGTTAGCCAACTGAGCTAGCTCATCAATCAGAGACATAAATCATTTATTCCACACACTCAAATCAAATCGATCCTCAACCCGGGACGCAGTGGCCATATTGAAGCAAAATGCAACAAGGCAGTGGCCCGGGACCCTGTAGTCTATACTATGAACGCAGGAGTTTAAAGTTTTTGTTAGTAAGGCAGGACCGTTAAGGTGGGATCCATATTAATAACTTCATGCCGACTCACAAAGGGCCTCGCCGCTAACGCGCTAGCTATGCGGCTAAGCGATGCGCGTAATAAATAAATTACACTGGCGAAGTGTAGGGCATCCAATATGCAATCTTATACTGACAAATATAATAAAAACAAGTACAATTAACTACAAAAACACTTTACAAAGTAAAATGTGATTTTGTTTAACATCACATGCTCAAACAAAATGCAGACAAAATGAGTATGCACAATGGTGTGGCTGTGCGAGCGTTTAACGTTACCCATAATAAACAGCACCATGCAACTCCAACGAACAATTGATGCTCCGCGTCAAGCTACTCGGCTAATATGCTACACTACGAGTCGCTGCGCTTTGTTGTCTGCCCCGCTTGCGTGCACCTTTCCGGCGCATCAAACTTCACGCAAAGCTGATCTCAGGATTTCGCTTACCAGTGCATGTCCACCGTTGGCTCTTTCAGTGTGTATTTTCCCCCTCGCTCGTTTCTTTTTATGTTCAGAGTCCAAACATTGTTCTCCCGCAGCTGCTGAGTTCCTCCATCTTGTCTGAGCGCGGGGAACTGTGGGTAGAGCGGACGGGTCCTGCGAGGAGACAGACGCTCTGATCCAGGGCATTGGAGCAGCGTCCGATAGTACACTGTCGCACAGAGGAACACAGACCTAGTGGGGTGCCATTGGGAAGATTTACATTTCAGTACAATTCACTTTTGCATTATAATTGCAACAAGGCACTGATATGGAAGCCCATTTTCTCCACATGGGAAAAAAAGCGTGCTTTTGTAAATCATAACTGAAAAAAGCTCGAAATTATTGTAGCTTACATAAGTTAGCTACTTTATAAGATAAAAAAAAATCATAATTATGACACGGAAAGTTGTAATTTCTACTTTATCTCATTATGACTTAATATAATTATGACTTTTTTTTCATTTTTGAAAATTTTGACTTATTCATTTCTACTTTTTGTCATAATTATAAGTAAAAAATGTCATAATTATGACTTAGCATGTCATAATTCTGTTTTTTATTATCTCATGATTAATTAGTATGTCATAATGACTTAATTACAAAGTTGTATTACATAAAAAGCCCAAATGAAATTATGATATATTTTTTTTTATAAGGCTACAATATTCAACTTTTTTTTTAAAGTCAGTTACTAAAAGTTTTTTTTATGTCATATTCAACATATATAATAATTTCAGCTCAATATTTGTCATATTTTCACATTTTTGTCTCATAATAATGACTTTGCTACTTGTATAGTTTATAGACCTATAGTTTGATTCTCACATTTTTATTATAATTTCTTGACATAATTATGATTAACAAAAGGTTTTTTTTTCTTATGTGGCGGAAATATGTTTTCATGCAGCAAACTGTGGGTAATTCTCACAAACATATAAGTTTAAGTTTTAAAACTTTATCACATGTATATCACAGATGAAAACATCTGCATTGACATGCTTTAATATTATTTTTCATGACAATGTGTTGAAGTTTCCATTGCCCATCTGATTCTCTCTCAATATGGTGGTATCCCATTGGGTCCTCAAAAATTAGGACACAGCACATCCAACCATTGTAATATGGCTCTCAAATTAATAGGATGGCTGTGACACAATTCATTAAAGATAAAAAAAAAAATCCTCTGATAACACCCATAATTAACTCCTTTATCCTAATTGTGAGCAAAAATAGTGATCCTTAAGAGAAGATCCAAAGAGAAACAAAGAAAGATAGAGACAACGAAACAAGACAAACATAAACAAAATTTTAGACTATGTGCTGACCTGAAAGAGTTTATGATGACAGAGCCATTGGTCAAATACATTCCTTAAAAAAAGTTGGCCATGCCAGAAGAACCAGTCATGAAGGTCCATCCCTAAACCTATCTGTGGGATGTAAGATCATAAAAACATACAAAATTTGCCAAAACGTAAAATAGCTACAAACTGTCGTGACAGCTGATGTGGCCAGCACATCTGAAGATGCTGTTGCTTGTACACTCTCATATATAACAATTTTATATTTTGTCAATGATTTGAATTCGTACGATCTGCATTTGCCCCATTGACAGTTGGGTTTATGGGGTTAGAGGTTGACATATGAATGCATACGAAATCAGCACCTATATTAAGTTTTGTTTCCTGATGAGACAGATTGCCTGCATCTCCTTGTCTATTTTAAGACCCAATTAATCCAGATGAGAAATGGGTAAATTTAACCATAGACATTTGACATATAAGATATTGTGGTTGTTCACAGTTCACATGCAGTTCACATTATGCACTATCTATAAACAATATTTGTTACAGTATTTAATACTTGATAAAATTAGTTAATAAAACTCCTACTTTAGTAACCATTGGAAAGCGTTACTGACCTGTCTATTCTCCTTTTTTTGTCCACTTTCCACAAAATGACAAACAATTGCAGTAGTTTTTCTCTATTTTGTATTTGCTAGTGTGTCTTCACAGGCTTTTTCAATCGCTGAAAATTGGACATGACTGAAACATTGCTGTTTTAATATAGAAAGAGATAATAAATTCTTGCGATCTGAGAGTGTGGGATTTTTTTTCTTCTCTTTCCGTGTTGCACATGCAACTGGTCAGGTGCGCAAGGAGAGGTGTTTATTTATTTTTCAATATGAAATCTCTCCCATGTCTGACTGGTTAAATATGCATTGAATATGCTTCTCTAATGCCAAACAATGTCCTGTCATACAGGGATAAGTGTTCATGTGTGTTTGGTAATCTACTCCACTGTATAATTCATTTGAAACATTATTATGAATAAGATCAGACATCATAACCAACCACAACAAAACTAATGTTTGAATTATAGAAAGACCTACACAACAGTCTGATCACCATAGGCTTTCCCCCCACTATAGAAAACGCTATTTAAAGAGGCAGTGCTCACTCAAAAAAAAGATATGTTGGCTTTAATTATTTTATTTTTTCGTCAACATGCAGGTTCCACATAACTGGGTTACGTTAAACAAACATAATTTGTTCATGTAACTTCAACATCATGGAATTATGTCATTTTAAACGACCCAATTAAAGTAGTCTCAACATAAGTGGTAAGAATTTTTTGCTTAACATAAATGGTTTGTGTTTAGACAACGCGTTAGGAATTTGTACTGTTAAGTTGAGACATAATCACATAAAACTTAACAGAAATAAATAATTTTGAGTGTATGATTGCAGTTACTGTGAAATCAAGGACACATTTTGTATACATTTATTATTAATCAAATTCACTATTATTATTAAAATCCATGACATATAAGCTATAGAAGCAATGAAATAAAATTATGTTTGCCAATTTTTTTCCAGTGTAGCTTTAGTCTGTTCTCAATTTTGTACAAACAGCTCATGAATGTTACTAAAGGTAACTTGACAGGTCACGTGATATCAGATGTCATCAATAGAGCTCATTCATTATTCAAGAGCATGCTCTGCATTTCTCTTTCTGCTCCTTTCCTTATTCTCATCATTTTCTTTTTTTTTTCTTTTCATTTCCAAATCTGAAGGTCTGTGTAACCGCATCTGGTGTTCTTATTTTGTTTATTTATCTTGGAGAAGAGTATATATTTCAATCCAAAACTTGTATGTGCCATCCACATGGGGCCAGTGATCATCTGGAGGGTGAGCAACCCTGACCCTGTCAATCACCAAGCATGAGCATAAGACCCTGATTCATTTCAATCACAGTTCAGGCATGTAATCAGTTAAAACAATCGTATAATCCATACTCTCAATAATATTGTCTTAGTAGTTTGCATTGAAAATAAAACAAATTATCCTTTAATCACGTTCACGGATATACACACAGCCCTACATAATGAAAATACCAGACCCCGCTCAATATTTCATTAAGCTATATTAAGTCATTCTCCTGAAAACACTGTGCCTCCATCAACAAGAGAAGTGCTTTTTCATTTGTGTTTGTTATTTCTCATAGCCTGATGTCATTATGGGGACTGTAATCATTTTTACACACAAACAGATATACTGCATGGCCTGATGGATTCCCCAGAGGAAAAGCAAACAGAGAGAGGAAGAGAATGCAGTTTCAAATGTCTCTACCCTGAATAACTGCACAACAACCGAAAATAAGCATGCCATGAATATTAAGTGTTTAGAGCTACGTATAAGTTAGTATTTAGTATTTATCATTACAATGAGGAGATATAATATTATTTTTTCACTCTATTGCTAAAACTCTATAAGGCAATTACTTTATAAATTAAAATAAAATGTAAAATATAGTTGTGTATCTCCATATATTCATTTTTATTTTTTAAATAAATCATATGTATTGGTCACCCTTAAGGTCTGTCTGTGGGATTTGCAAATATTTAACCAATGAAAAGTATAAAAAAAAAGAGCTTGCGACTAAACCTCATAACTCCACCTGCCTCTATCGTGACTGAGGTGACGCACACATTTGGACCATATCTATTTGTTTGCAATGCAAAGAACTGGTTGTTTATAGGTACAGCGTTTCCTTTCTTCAAGAAACACTAAAGCTAATGTTTTAAGAGTGCCTTAGTCTAGCATTTATCGGCGAGTCTATAGCAAATAGAGTCTTAAATAGCAATAGCACTTCATCTAACATGATATTGACAGAATCTCAAATGACAGAACAAAAACTGAGCACCCACATAGATACAGCCATGATAAACCTCATTACCCAACCCAATACGGTGTACTGCCTCTATCTCTCTCTATATACAGGATGTGTGTGTGTGTGTACATATACAGTATTACAGTATATATACAGTATTTATATGTGTGTGTGTGTGTGTGTGTGTGTGTGTGTGTGTGTGTGTGTGTGTGTGTGTGTGTGTGTGTGTGTGTGTGTGTGTGTGTGTGTGGTTTTATTGTTCATATTAGGCATTTTATTATCATCCAAATACATTACTTTTTAATAAGAATTACAAAAGAATTATTAAATTATTAAGTTATTATTAAGTTATTAATTAAGAATTATTAAAGGGATAAGTTAATTTGTCCGCACAGGTTGGTGCCCACAAATAAATACAACACATTTTAAACTGCTAAAAAAAAACCCTGCTATCGTTTGTTTTAGTGAAAGTGTGTACTCGCGCATTTCCGTCAGCAGAGGGCGCTGTGAGTTTCAGTAATTGACTGCGGAGGAGCTTTCAAATTTGCAGGACAATAGAGTATTATTTTCTATTTGCCTGCCCTTCAGTGACAAGAAATTAAAAAAAGAAAAAAAAAGAGGACTCAAATACTAACATGACAAGACATTGTGTCAGCTTTACCAGGACACCAGACCGACCGAGCATCGTATTCCTATTGATTAGGCTATTTCTACATTGGACTGGAAATCCAATCTTCTTCCCAATGCCGGGAAACACACACACACACACACACACACACACACACACACACACACACACACACACACACACACACACACACACACACACACACACACACACACACACACACACACACACACACACACACACACACACACACACACACACGTTTTATTTTTTATGGTTTATGGGGACTTTCCATACAATTTTAGTCTTACAAACTGTAGCTAGGCTATATTCTCCCTTACACTAACCAGTTACAGTATACGGTTTTGCATTGGCATCTTTTTTGTACGGCTAATAATTTAAGGTTTAGGCCACACACACGCCAATACACACACATGTTGGGTTTTCACGTTTTTGAGGACTTTCCATGCATGCAGCCTATAGCTACGGGTAATATCCCCTAACTCTAACTTCCCATCACAGACAACTTTCATAAATGTTTAATGAAATTTTCAAAAAACAAAAAACAAAAAAAACCATCACTTGATTTATTAGCTATTTCCATCTTTGTGGGGGACATTCTGTCCTCATATCGTTCAGGATACAGACCAGCTTCTTTTCCAGTGTGAATATAGTATTTCGCTCACACATTAAGCCCCCTCCTCCCACCAGTCCGTCTCTCACACCCACTCTCTCTTCTCTTCCATTTCTTCTTCTGCTGTTCATGCCATATCATGTGCAGAAGAGCTGAAAGTGTTCAGAGAACACAGCCCGTGCACTTCATATGGACATCCAGAGAAACCCGACCAGAAGAGAGACTAGAGCAATGCCACAGTAAACTGACATTATAGCAGGGGTGCACCTTCAGCTTTTCGGACTACATTTTACAGTCCAGATTAAGGAGGGTGGGGGGGAAACTTGGCAGATATATTGCCCTGCCTGGCGACCTTGTCAGCTACTTTTGAAAGTGAAAAAGGCACCAAAGCCATGCTACAGAGAAAGTAAGTTTCCTTTTTGTTTTGTTTTTTAAACTTATGAACCCCTTCCCACCGTTTTCATGAAACAAACGTGCTGAAGTTATGGCAGCGCTAAGGCGTAAATTTGGAGAGGACTACCAGGTGGTGAACACGAACAGAGCCGCGACTTTCCCCATCGCGCCGGTGAAGAAGAAGCGCCAGCGCTTTGTGGAGAAGAACGGACGCTGCAACGTCCAGCACGGGAACCTCGGCGGAGAGACCAGCCGCTATTTGTCCGACCTGTTCACCACGCTGGTGGACTTGAAGTGGCGCTGGAACCTTCTCATCTTCATCCTCACCTACACCATCGCCTGGCTGGTCATGGCCTCGATGTGGTGGATCATCGCCTATATAAGAGGGGACATAAATCATGGCCGTGACGCTTCGTACACTCCGTGCGTCGCAAATGTTTACAACTTCCCGTCAGCGTTCCTCTTTTTCATTGAGACCGAGGCGACCATTGGCTACGGTTACCGCTATATAACTGAGAAGTGCCCTGAGGGCATAATCCTGTTCCTGTTCCAGTCTTTGCTGGGTTCGATAGTGGACGCGTTTCTCATCGGCTGTATGTTCATTAAGATGTCTCAGCCCAAGAAGCGCGCGGAGACGCTCATGTTCAGCCAGGACTCGGTGATCTCACAGCGAGACGGGAAACTCTGCTTAATGTTCCGCGTGGGAAATCTGAGGAACAGCCATATGGTGTCCGCGCAAATCAGGTGTAAACTCATAAAGGTGAAAACACACTGCACTCTTACAGTTGGCCTTTAGAATCCGTTCACAGCTATTACCAGGGGCGTCATGCAAGCCAAAATTCTGGGGGGGCACAATCTGAGACGTTGCAATTGTTTCCTGATGAGTTGATCATGTTAGGGGGGGTCAGGGGGTTTCTCCCCCTGAAATTTTTTTAAATTCTGGCTCCTAAACATACCATTTCAATGCAGTTTGGGAGGGACAGAAATACCTTAACGGAGCTAGCAGCAACCCTCCTCTATCTGAGGACTAAGTTAAAGTATCTTTTTTTGTAAGTTTATGTAAAAGACAGGTTGATGAAAGAACTGTAAGCTCAAATTCAAAAGCTTTTAAAGTCTACTAATTAAAGCATATTTACCGACACACTTACTGTACACTTAGGCCTTCTACACACGTTTTTAAAAACAGTACCATTGCAGTTTTTATGTTATGATTTTAAATAGGTATGTGACCTAAGAACGATCTTACATTAAAGGTATATAAAGGGGCTAAGGTCTGACTTTGTGGTTCTCTGAAATTAAGTTATTTTAATATCAATATGTGATGAAGGACTTTGAAAGACGTTTGACAGATTTCAGTGCTGAATAAGGTTAACACTACCCTGTTTATTTGAGCATATGATTTTGTCGCACCTTTTTTTTCTTTTCTACATGCCATGGGATAAATCAGTGCATGCTGATGAATAGTGGTCTTAATCTGCGTACCCTAGTTTTGCACTGATGTAAAAAGACTGACAGTGACAGACCTCATGTTAGCGAAATGTTATAATCTTTTAACTCTCAAAAAAACTATTAAAAAACATGTATGTTCTTTAACATTATAATTTTACTGTCTTACCATATGGATGGAATTGATAAGATTTTAACAATAATAATGGCAATGACGTTCTGTTTATCGATCCGATTCTTTAGAATCAGAATCAGATTCTTTAACGATTCTCTTATTGATTCTTGATAGCATTGTGTGGAAAAATGTAGTCATGTGCTTTTTTTTTATTTTTTAAATCTTAAGCTTGAGTAGCCTAAGCAAACTGTACTTTTTATGTAATTCAAGTAATAAATAGAACATTATTGTAAAGTGTTACTGATTAGTTATACACCGATTCAGACGTCTCCCGAGTTCACTGTTGGAAAGATCAGTTGTTTTAACCATTCATTAAAATGAATCGGTTCAAAGGAGTCATTAGTTCGCGAATTGGACGTGTTATGCGCGTTGTGTGATTATCCTAGCTGTTAGGACATGGATGGATGTCATGTTTATGTCAGCTGAATGTCCAGAACGCTTCTCAGAGAAGATAAGGCAACTTATTTAGCACAATTCACACCCAGCGGGAAATAAGGGGGGGAAACACAGAATGCTCCACATTAAACTTTCATCTTCCGACCTTTTACCACCGTGTCGATTTATTTTGATTAATAATATGTGCGAGGGTGGGAGAGAGCAAGTTGCAAGAGTTTTGTATGGCAGGCAGTAACGTTAGCCAATAGTTTACGGTTAGACTAGGCTAGCTGATAACACTGCATAACATTGTTAATGCTCTGAATACGCAGCTAATATCAATTCCATAACTTTTGATCAAGTTAAAATGTCCAGGTCAACCATAAATAATCCCACTACCTTTTAATATCATCCGATTACTAATTCAATGCCGATTTGTTGCATTTCCAACTTACCACTCGTAAAACATTGCCAGTTCAACGTGCGAGCTGCTTGTACCGCCGGAACATACACAGCAAATATTCTTCTAAAGCGTAAAGCTCTACGCGCGTAGATTTGATATACAGACACCATATTAGGAAAAACGGGCGGGCTAATGCTGACCGATTTATTATTACACATCAAGAAAAAGAATATATTTGAGTCGTTATAGGCTCTGGTAATTATGGAGCATGATAGGAATAAAGGAATCAGGGAAAAAATTAAAATACATTTTAAAAGAATTTAAAAAAAATTATCAGGGAGGAAAAATCTGAGGGGGCACGTGCCCCCTCACTTTGAATGGGCATGACGCCACTGGCTATTACACAATTCAGTGGAGCGCAAAATACACTTTTTAAAAGAAATGCAGAATTTTAGACTTGTGTCATCATCTCTCATTCTCATTAGGCGCTCGTTTTATTTAACCTCAGCCATATGAGTGTAAAATACAGTACATTTATAAACAGCCTTTTTCTAATCACTAGTGGAATTAGGTAGCTAGGCTATACACAAATATTGTAGGCTATATTCATATTATACTATTAACTAAATGGCATAAAATGTAACATTAAACACTCCAACATTACTCACAACAAATGGATACTTCTGTGTATTAAATTATTAGGTGATACCTTTTTACTTAAAACCTTTTAAACAATATTGTTCAGTAAGTATAATATTAATCGTGTGTTGTAGCCATAGTTAGCCAATTTACAGTTTATTTTAGTAATTTATTGTAATTTTTACACTGTCTGGTTTAAAAAAAATCCACACAGTATGTAGGTGTTGCTAATTTTATCTTTAAATCAGCAAGCTGTTTGAAAACAATTATTTTACAGTTCCATTCATACATTCACAGTTTCTTTTGCAGTTTCTTTTATGTGCCAATCTGTAATAATGCAACAACTCGTAATTATGTTGCTGGGACTATGATTCAAGGATTTTAACACCTTGTCATATTAAGCAAATTGTTGCTATTCAGTTTTTTATTATTATTATTATTATTATTCAGTTGTCTGACAGTGCAAATATTAATAGCATTAAGGATATACACTTTAAAATGCCTTTGGCTCTGAATTCTGTGGGTTTCCCAAACTAGGGTCCCTTGGGGTTAGTAAGGGAACTGCGGGGGGGTGGGTGTTAGAGTTGAAAAGCTAATAATTACTTAAATCATAAAAAAATGTAAATAAATAATATATATTTCATGTTTTCTTGCCAACATGTTGAATGAATAAAATATTAACTAAAAGGAGTAGGCCTACATTTTTTATGGCAGAGGTTTGACTGACAAAAAGTGTATGAATCCCTGGCCTGCTGTAAGGCATGGTTCATTGAGTTAGTTCATTATTCGCTGTCCTCTGTCAGAGAAAGCATGGCGAGCAAAGCTTGTTGAGAATAAGTGACAATCAAGGGACCTGTGAAATATGATTTAACGGGATAGCAGTGTAGCTGGAAATTTGAAGCGCACATGTACCCCCCTTCACAACTGATTACCAGTGATACATGAAAAGGCGTGACATTTTATTATTGTAATCTCGACACAGACAGCCATCGTTACAGTTGAATGAGATGAGACTCCAGTGACAAAAGGCTTGGATAAAAGAGTTTTACAGATGACTAACTGTGTCCAACATCTGTCTCTGTAACCGAGGACATTTAAACCGACCTGCTCTGTAATTAAATGGCGGTTCCACGACAGCGCACAGTTCTGCCGGCTTGAGAGGGTTTGTTCCCAAATGCAAAAAGTACAGAAAATGTCTCTGGATTTTGAGCACATAAGCCTCTCTAAGACTCCTGCGAGAGCTGAGGTCACAGCCAGAGAGATGCCGGAAAATCTGCATTTGCACACTTGTGAAGGAGGATTTTCTTCTTTCTTTTTTGTGGCCTCAAGCATGCTTTAGAAAATGCAGCATAATAACAGGTGTGCGCGAGAGTGCAATGCTGGAGTTGTACAAAATATATTCTGAGGTGGAGAGGAATCGTTCTTGTCATTGGAAGCTTTTTCTGGAAGATCAAGCTTAACAGCTCAAGTAGAAATATAGTATGCGTTCAAACACTACGTTTTGAAGCTTCTGTGTGAGTGTGTCTGCTGTTCCACATCAGCTCGGTCAATGGAACAGGCTTAAAATTAAATGAATATGGAAAGTTGACACATTGACAAAACCATCACATAATAAGATTTCTTCCCTGTAATTGATGATTGTCAGTCAAAGGGCTGCTGATAAGGTGGTCAGTGTAATAGAACAAAACCTTTATGGCTCATATGCCTTGAAATTGTGAGATAACCTGGATCTATCCAGTATAATAATGTTAGGATAACTGATCTCAGCTCTCAGAACAATTACAGAGTTAAAGCAGGTGAATATTCTTCAATATGGATGGATGACTTCTCAGGCCCTCTCAAAAATCGGTCACAGAGCTCACACTAATTAGCTAATGCCAAGCAAATGCTGTGAATGATTAAGTGATTAATGATAATACTTAATGAGGCAGACTGTCGGTTTAGGCTACCCTGAAGTTTTTCTCTTGATGATAAACAAAGAAGGCAAAGTAAGTGGGAGAAAGTGAAAGGTTTGCCAGAATAGTATAAAGTTGAGATAAGGCTTCAGGGAACAAAATAGAAGGAAAGATGATTGGGTTTATTGGGAGTATAAGAAGGCAAAATGAAGAGCCAGAAAACTGACTCAATAAAGAGTAAGAGAGTGATGAAATGCGAACATAAATTGGAAAAAATAAATTTCTCTTCGCCCCTCTCGCTCATAACCTTGAAGGCACACTATGCAAGAATTGTACCTTAATATAACAGCTTCAAAGTCATTTCGGTGGTAAACAAACTCATAGTAGGGGGAATCATCCTGGTATTAAAGCTTGGGGGGGGGGGGGGGGTTTACTGGAGAAAACAGCAATGCAAGTTTAATAGGAGCGCCCCCGACGAATCTCGCGAGAATCACGACATGCTTTACGGCAACGACGTCACACACATCAACAACAACATGAGGCTTTAAGACACTTTCCAGGCTCGAAGATACTCGAAGATTGAAAAGCAAAGAAAACATGGTCAGAAGAGACTAGGAAAAGGAAAAGATAATCTGACCACATGAGGAACTGGACAAGAGTCCCACTCAGTCAGGCTTTTCCATAGATGGGGCTTTTCATCTTTGGCACGAGCTAAAAAAGCAGCACTGAATGCAACAGTGATGTTGACCTAATGATCTTGTTGATGGACTAGTAAGTAAATATTTCTAAGTCAGTGCATTTCATTTTGTGATTTCAACGGAGTGAATAGATAGAGTCCGCAACAGGGATAAATTGAAGAGCGCGTCCAAGTGAGACTGCGTGCGCGCGCCGCCACATAGGGTGACCAGACGTCCCGAAATCTAATGGCGCTTTTCCATTACCAGTACCAGCTTGACTCGACTCGGCTCGACTCTGCTCGCTTTTCGTTCCGTTTTCCATTCCAGACAGTACCGCCAGAAATAGTACCCGGTTGTCATAGCGTTGCCTTTCGTTCCTCGTTGCCCTATCAGTCTCTCGCTGGATCCTCTCTTCGGCCACCAAACAAAGGAAAGTCTGCACCTTCTCGTTTGACCACGGCTTATTCTTCCGAGTTGCCGTAATAATAGTAGTAAGTTTAGTAACTATCTCTGGCCAAACTATTTAAAAATAGCGGGGTTATTCTGGATGATCCATCTGGTGCGTGTAATGATGATGCAGTGAATGGTGACGATTCTCTCTGACCAATCAGCAGTTGGCATTGTTTTCACGTGACATTTTAGTATCGCCTTAGCTCGCTCAGAACCTCGCCAGAGGTGGTACTAAAAAAAATACCTGAAAGCAGGAACAGGTACAACTTTTACACAGTGGAAAACCAAACAAAGGCGAGTCGAGCCGAGTCGAGTCGGGCTGGTACTGTGTAGTGGAAAAGCGCCATAAGCTGTTGTCCCAAATCCGGCCCCAGATGTCCTGAAAATTATCCTAAAGCAAAATCTTGAATAGTTATTGTCTGATAAAATATTAAAAACTGTCTGTGGAGGTTGAGTCGGCCCCCGCAGGCGGCTCATTGGCTGCAGCATCTTTTAGCTTTCTTTTTTTGAAGTTCAAACATATAGGCACGAATTTAGCAAATTTTCATTAGCAAATGAACATTTCATTCGTTTCGTTAACATGGCTGGTGTACCAGAACCACAACACGCCGTTTTTTAGTGGCAGACTAAAGACTACTGACAGACTGTTGATCTTTGAAAAAAATGTTTGGTCCAGGTTTGAAATTCATTATCTTTTTGCAGTCTAATATCATAGTAGGCCTACCCTTAAAAAACCCCTAGATCTCTTATTTAAAGGGACACTATGCAACATTTGTACCTTCACATAACAGAGGAGTATCAGGCCGTGAGTGCAGAGACGCTCTGCGTGAGTGGTATTTACGACAGTAACGTTAAGTACAAGTACTCCACAGCGACTCCAGGGGTCACTGTTTGACATAAAAGGAATTCCTGCATAGTGTGCCTTTAACTCTGTTCTCATCAGTATTTTATGTTAAGCAATATGTGGCTTATTTAAAAGAACCCTTGCCATAGGCACAGCACATTATTAAAATATGAAGAGTTCAGATGCAAAAGCCTCTAAATGCCATTTGAAATTTTCTTCTAGAATGATCATTTTTATGAAGCTTGTATATTTAAGTTCAGTGATTTCACTTAAATTGCAATGACAATTACCTATTAATTGTTATTTAAGTGAAATTACTGAACTTAAATATACAAGTTTGATAAAAATCATCATTAAAGAAGAAAATTTCAAATGGCATTTAGAGGCTTTTGCATCTGAACTCTTCATATACAGTATGTTAAATATATATATATATATATATATATATATATATATATATATATATAAAATAAAATACTTTTTTTAGAGACAGACGGTATGTCCAAAGATATGCCGTGACTACAGCACCGAACATCACAATACCAGTCTCCTCCATCGCTGAGTTTTTATTGTGTGACTGAGGAGTTC
Source organism: Pimephales promelas (assembly GCF_016745375.1). The sequence goes on from NW_024121321.1 coordinate 24,196,819, forward strand.
AGCATGGCTTTATATGGCATTTATTTGGAGAAGGCATACGTTTTGAAAGCCTCGTCACACATTGGTACACTACGCCGTTACAAAAGCAAACCATGCAGATAGGTTGATTATGTCTGGACACACAAATCTTATTTGATCACTTTCAATTAGTAATGGGACAGTCTGCCTGAAAAGATCTGATTTGCAAAAAAAAAAAAAAAAAAAAATCTGATTTGCCTGCAGATGAAACATAGCCTTTGACACTTAAGAATACCTATAGGTGGCATTGATTTGTGCTTTTTAATCACATACTCTCTCTCTCTCTCTTTCTCTCTCCCTCTCTTTCTTTCTTGTTAAAGCCGGCATATCCTGTCTATTTAGACTCAGTCGCCAACACAGACACAGACACACACACAGTCATTCCCAGTCACCTTTTGTCAGATCATGCCTCATCCTGCTGTGTGTGCTTTGATAATATTGATCATGCTCACTTAAAGAGGCACACTCACATTCTATGATTAAACACGAACGTTTTCAGTGGATTCAAGACATATTGTGTTGAGTTTTGTGAGTATATATTATACACACATATACACCTTTGGAACCTCTCACAGTTTATCTTATATTTTCGCTAAAAGTGATAATTCACTTAAAAATTAATATGTCCAGTCATTACTTGCCCTCATGTCATTGCAAAGCCATGAACTGCATTTTTTATTTATTATTAAACTAATGAGAGATCTTTCCATGTTCTCTAATTTTAGAGAAACATCACCATGATTTCCCCCCCCCCATCTGCTTATTTTATCTTCAGTTCCAAACAAATGAAATATATCTATCAACCTTCCTCTCACCCTGAGTCACTGTCTCTATTGTTTGTGAATTAATAAACAGAGTACAGAGAGAAGAGGAAAAAAGAACAGATGAAAAGAGCAGAGAGATGAAAGGAAAACAAATCGTTATAATAAGGGACAAAAAAAGAAAAAAAAAACAAGGAAACGAGGAAGAGAAATTGTGTTTAGCCTTGTGTTTCTAAGAGTATTCTAATGCAACATGGAAGAAATGAGGAAAACTCAATGAGAAACATGAGCCAGAGATGAGAGGAGGAGTATCAATTAATAGAATAGAATAGAATAGAATAGAATAGAATAGAATAGAATAGAATAGAATAGAGCACACTTGAGCGTACCTTTTAGAATGCCATACTGCTGGTCAGAATTATTCGCCCCCTTGTAAATATGATGAAAGATGCTGTTAAAAATAAATCTACATGGTTTATCCTTTTGATATATATATATATATATATAATATAATAAAAAAATATATATATATATATATATATATATTTTTTTTTTTTTTTTTTTTTTTTAATCGAATCTTTTGAAAAAAAAATATTAGCTTTTTTGGCAATTTTCTGCCAGAGGTCCTGGACATCTTGTTCAGAAACATGGTGGCATCATGGATTCGATCAAATAGGCCATGTGTGGATAGGCTTACAACGGGCCATGTTTGGATCTTCCAATAGGACAAACATCAAAATGAAAACAAAAATGGGATTTCTGGGAAATCTGAAGGATCTGGGGAGATTCTGTAGGAGGAATGGTCTCTGATCTCTAGTCAGTTTTTCTACAAACTCATCAGGCATTATAGAAGACTCAGAGCCGTTATCTTGGCAAAAGGAGGTTGCAAAAAGGGGGAAAATAATTGTTCCCAATGTGTTTTGGAGAAAAACATTTATTTCATAATTTGATTTCCCCCACTTTAAATTCAAAGTATATCAAAACGATAAACAATGCAGTTTTATTTTGTACAGCCATCTTTCATCATATTTACCAAGTGGGCAAATAATTCTGACCAGCACTGTATATAAATATTTTTTTTTAGCAAAATCATTATGTTGATTCAAACTTGAAGTGGAAAATGTTGTAATTTGTCGATCCATTTTCAGTAGTTTTACACATTATTTTTGAAGGTATTGCCTCATTTTCCACCTCTGCATGGCACTAGGGATGCATTGGTATGAACATTTTGGCCAATACCGAGAACCATTAATTATTTTTATTTGTAAGGCGATAAACGGAATATTGGCCAATTAATCTAAATCCAAATCCAAATTTTTGGATATAGTGGCTGCATATCGTGCATCACTAATTAACACAGATTCATTCTCATGTAAATTAAATTTACAAGGTGAAGTTATTATCCATTTACATTTAAAAAGCCATTTACATTTTACAGCTGAACCTATTCTTGTCAGACCACACACACACACAAACACACAGTAGAGGTTAGACATGATAACAAATTGCTAATTGTACAAGTAACCTCATAAAAACTGAGATGAAACATGCTCCCACTGCAGTTCAGCTGGATTTGTTTAAACAAACAGATCTTTTCTGTTGTGCAGTCACATGTGTGAGTGAGTTAATTGCAGATAATTCGATGACGTGGGTGTGTATTGTATAAAGGTCTCATCACAAGAGTATGTTCATAATGGGGCACAGGCATCCTGGGACTTATTTATACCTATGTATGAATATGTATTCTTCGGTGTGTTGAGCATGCATGTGTGTTATAGGGCTGGCAGTGATGCATGAAATGTGAAGTGGACAAGATGTTATTTGTCTTGTCACTGACAGGCGTTGGGGACATGTGACCTAGCAGTGATACAGATGGATGAGTTTTATACACACGTTATATGTGTATGGCCTTCATCAGTATAAGATCCTCAGGGGTGCACATTACACAGTCTATATAATGTATGTGCATTTAATTGTGTAATTCCACAGAGGATAGATAGAAGAGAGAGACACGTTTTTATTTGAATTACTCAGTAATGATACAATTCTGTTAACTCTGTATTGATTCTATTGATTTTGTTCTGAAATTGAGTAGAGAAGTCTGGCAAAGAATAAAATCAATCTAATGAGCAATGTTCTCTACAACAATGTTCTATAGAGTTTATGTACAGTACAGATAGATAGATAGATAGATAGATAGATAGATAGATAGATAGATAGATAGATAGATAGATAGATAGATAGATAGATAGATAGATAGATAGATAGATAGATAGATAGATAGATAGATAGATAGATAGATAGATAGATAGATAGATAGATAGATAGATAGATAGATAGATAGATAGATAGATAGATAGATAGATAGATAGATAGCATAGATAGATTGCATAGAATGTAGTAGAGTTGTATGCAACATAATTGAATCTGACAGGGTAGAATAGAATAGATGTGTTATTCTGTTGAATGCTATTTTATTTTGATTACACTGGTCATCTCAATACATTTATACCAGTTTAAATTAAATTTTAAATTAACAGTGTGAAAGCCATCTATTTACATGTGAGTATTCACATGCACAGCCCCACAACTCTGCTGTCAAAGCCACTGTGAGTCAGAGGAAGGCAAAGCAGTGAAATCCCAGCTTTAATTCACCCATGCACGACTGAGTCAAACGGATGGCTGCTGGTACCTGCTGAAGAGGATTTGAGCCATGGTTTCCCTCTTCTTTTAGAGACTCCTTTCTATTTCTCCTCTTCTTTCCTGAAGAATAATGATACGTTTGATCATGGCAGCCCTTTAGTCTAGGCACACATAAACAGATGAAGGTTAACACACACAGATGAGCGTTTGTGCACACAGACACATTCAAATGGCTATTTGAATAACAGCTTTTTCACTTTAATCATGGAGGTGCTTTTTTAAGATTTCTTTGGCTAGCTCTGTGCCTTAAAAGTCAACGAATACTGAATTAAGATGAGTACAGCCTTTAGCTTGACATCAATCAGTATTAATATAAGCATTACAACTTATCAGACCCATGCAAACATCTCATCACTTCACATCTTATTCAGATAACTTTCTCATATGCAGTTTAAGATTATCACCACTGCCCACTGTGATTCTGCGTGAATGTCTGTACTTGGCTGTGTTTTCCTGAAATGTGCAGGAAAGGTTATGTATGTGTAATCTCCGCTCATCTCCTTGAACTCAGTAATCTGTCTTTTCAAGCGTAACTTAAAGAGACAGGAGTAAAAAGAAAAACAAGAGCAGAAGAAAGCAACAGAAAGTTTGTGTTGAAATGACCAGCTGGAAAACAGTATCATAACATTCATACTCAATGCCACAAACCTCCCAATGAACCATGGGGTCTGTATTTTACATGCCAAAAATGGGGACACCAAAAATCAGAGCAACAATCAAAAGTATGGTGACAGGTTTGGAAGGGAGGTGATGTGGTTGACTCTTTCTAAGCTCATCTCAGCACGTCATTTCTTATTTGTGTTCTCATTGTCATGACAATCACTCTACTCTGTTCAAAATACATTGTGAGGTGAGCTTAATATCTACCTTTTAGTGCCAAAAATAGTAAAGATGGCACTATGTATAAAGGCAGTACCCCTGTTTAGGCATTGTCAGGGAAACATACTGTAAAACTAATAAAAAATAATAACATCACAAAGTAATATTTAAAGTTATATTATTATATGTGAAAATTATATATATATATATATATATATATATATATATATATATATTCATCAATACTTATCTAACACAAAACAATGATGGTTAACTTAAAGGTGACAAAATAAATACTAAATTGGACATTTATTAAAGGGTTCAGCCAAAAATGTTGTCATTACTTACCTAAGTTGTTCCAAAGAAGACAAAGAAGATATTTTGAAGAAAGTTGTAATCAAACTGTCTGGTTACCGATATTCTTTATATATTCAACTGAAGAAAAAAAAGGATCCCACTTTATATTAAGTGGCTTTAAGTACTATGTACTTACATTGGAAAATAAGTACAATGTACTTGTGCTCATGTTGTATTGTAAAACACCTTTTGCTGCTATTGAGGTGTGATCTGGGTAAGGTTAGGGACAGATGTGGTGATATTGGTAGGTTTAAGGGTAGGTTAAAGTGTAAGGGATGGGTTAGCTGTGTAATTACAGATGTAATTACATAAATTAGTTACAGCTGTAATTACATGCTGGTATTTTAATAATATAAGTACAATGTAAAAACATGTATGTACACAATAAGTCCATTGTATCAAATTATTTGTTTCAATGAAAGTACATAGTACTTAAAGCCACTTAATATAAAGTGGGACCAAAAAACCCATACAGGTTTTGAACAACGTGGGGATGAGTAAATGATGACATTTTTGGGTGAACTATCCTTTTTATAATTTAACACTCAACTTACTGTGTCTGACTTCAAAACAATTGTAAAAAGCTGCATTAACATAAAAAGTACATACACTACCATTCAAAAGTATGGGGTCAGTAAGGTGTCAGTAAGTCAGTTTTAATGTTTTTGACATTGATTTGATGTATTTGATTAAAAATACTGTAAGAATAGTAATACATTTATTGTAATTGTGTTGTTATTATTGATATTATGTCTGTCTTCAGTGTCACATGACCTTTCAAAAATCATTTTTACTCCCAAAAACCAGTCCGGGCAACTGGATGAAAGACAACCATGGGATAGAAGACAGGAGTGGTGCTAAATAAAAAGTAGTAGGCACATCGATATTTGGCAGAAATTTTGTGTGTGTATGAGAGAGAGAGAGAGAGAGAGAGAGAGAGAGAGAGAGAGAGAGAGAGAGAGAGAGAGAGAGAGAGAGAGAGAAAGCTGGGATACACTGGATATATAGTTGGTGTGATATATAGACTTCACTGTGAAAGTGCTCCTTGTGGGTTGAAAAAGAGTTGAGAAGACACTTAGTGCTGTGGCACCAGAACCTCTGCGTGGGTGAAGGTTGTGTATCCGTATGTGTGTGTGTGTGTGTGTGGGATGGTGTAATTTCAAAAGAATGTTTATTTTCTACTCTTTTTCTGAGGCGGAAATGTGTGCACAAGAGTATCTACTGTATGTGTAGAAATGATCGTGTGTGTGTTAAAGTTCAAGAAGTTAAAGTTTTACATCATCATAATTCTATCTGATCAAAAAAATAAATAAAAAGAGATCAAAATCCCCCTTGAATAATTAAATAACAGTTAACACTCAATATGCTGTTTTGCTAATTGTTGGTGTGTTAATTGTTCATGCTGTAATCGATCAACCTAGTCAATGGATCACCCAGCCATACCGGTTACTGGATCAATCCCACATTAAAGCTTTAATTAAGTCAACTGACAATCCAATAAAATCAAATCCAAGGCTGGTGGTTCAACCACAAATTCATTATGCCATCTCCTGCTATGATGCCATGAAAACCAGACATATTTTCAGAGTTTGCCCTCACTCTCTCTGATTTCTTAGCCTGGTCAAGAACGTGTTTGCTAGAGAAAGTACATGACAAGGAGAGAAAGAGCAATAAGAGTGAGATGGAGAGAATAATGGGGTAAGAGAGAGATAGAGAAATGTCATACTATGTCTGTATGAGCACTATTAAATTTTCATGCTTGGGTGCACTGGATGCAGGAGTAATAGGCCCTGTCCAGCCAGCCTTCCTTTCAACAAGAGTTCAAACTCACCTAGCAACTCAATAGATTCATCGCATGCTTTATAAATACATATCCGCCTTTCTTCACCTATCTGTTCAGCTGCACACAGATTTGTACACAAAGATGATTTGTATGTGTAATTGTGTAGTGTCAGATTTTTATATCTGGTGTGCCTGGTTCATTTTCATTAAATTTCTTCTATCATACCAGCCTGAAAGTACAGCAGGTGTGGGTCCTTAGGGGAATATTGCCGAGTTTGTGGATTGGGTGATGGTGAACTGCGTGTCCCCATGCACCATTTGCTCTGCTGAGGAGGGAATCACCAGCCCCTCTCCAGACCCAGAGCCCAGCCAGCCGTCAACGCTGCCCATGACGGACTGCAGTTTGAGGGAATGGGGTGAAGCCCTGCCTACATCCCCGCCAGTGTGGATGACCTGTACCTGGCCTCTGGAAATTATTTAGAGGAATTGGAGGAGGTAATTTTTTCCATGATTCTCACATCCCTTGTGGTTCCGCCCAGCTCAAAGTATCCTGTGTCTCCAGAGTGACCGCCCAGCCTTCCTCTCCCGCCTCCTCATCCAAAAACAGCCAGTTCCCCAGCCCCGCCTCTGCTGGTTCCCTTCAGCCTCTCGGCTTGTCCTCTGACTCCTCTCCAAAGTGTGGATTTACCTCAGGCCTTCCGGTCTCCAGCTCCACTGAGTAAAGGGGATCCCTCGGCTCTGCTTCCAACAGCTGATTCAGTCACTTCACCTCGGTCTGTTGACCTAACTGCTATGCCTTGGCTCCTCACTTGGCTCCACCATCGTCCTTGCGGGTTCACCAGGCTCCCTCTGGCTCCGCTTTGGTCAGACATCGCTCTGCCTGTGCGACAGACTTCTGATCCAACCGCTGCACTGCGTCTCTCCACCCATTTCGGCTTCATCTGACTCTGCCTTCCATCTGGCTCCACCTTAGTCCTCTGCACCCTGGCTCCACCTCAGACACTCTTTTCTCTGGATCCGCCTCGGCCTCCAGGACCATCGATGTCACTCTACGCCAGCGGATAGGGGTCAACTCCCACTGGCCTCGTCACCATCAGTTATCCACCCGGTGTTGTCCGCCAAGTCTCCACTCCATCATGACTCCTCCCTTCCTCAACTCCACTGTGGGTCTATGTCCTGGCTGCTCTCTGGGTCCCAGAATGGCTACTCCTGCTACTGACTCCTCCCTGGCTCCTTTCACCATCATCCCCTCCTTGGTATCTCCCACACCAACGGTTCCACTAGTTCTTGCCTTTACATGCCCATAATGTCCTACTCCAGAACCCCCACCCACCCTGTAGTTTCTGCAGTTCCTAATTCCACACACCTGTTCTGTTTCTGTTCAGTTCCTCTTGTATTTAAAGGGATAGTTCACCCAAAAATGAAAATTAAGTTTTTTAATTACTCACCCCCATGCTGTACCAACCCTGTAAGACCTTCGTTCGTCTTCGGAACACAAATGAAGATATTTTTGATTAAATTTGAGATGTGTATCACTGCTACATAGGCTGCCTATTAAGGGATCGAAACTTAACGGCCCAGAAAGTCATTGAAGAAAATGTTAAAAATATTCCATGTGACAACAGTGGCTAAACTAGAAGTTTATCAAGCGACGAGAATACTTTTTGTGCGGAAATAAAACCAAAATAACGACTTTATTCGACTATTCCTTTTTTTCCTTGTAGGCCTGAGACGAGAATTCAAGAGATTTCCACGACGCATGCACGAGAATTGCGTTCTTGTTCTTGTTGCACGAGAATTCTCGTGCATGCGTCGTGGAAATCTCTTGAACTCTCGTCTCAGCCCCAGAAGGAAGAAAGGGAATAGTCGGATAAAGTCGTTATTTTTGTTTTATTTGTTTTGTCCGGAGTATCCTTAGTTCATGTTTCTGTATCGTCAATGTTATTGTGGTTGTTTCTGTTTATATCAACTACAATCTCCTCTGTTTTTCCATACTGGATTAATTGATTAAGGACAGCCACATAATTATTATTATTCTTATCACCATCACTATTAAATACAAATTGTTCACAAGATTACAGCATCGCTGGGAGGACAGAATAATAAATAGGTAAATGGGCTTTGTTTGTCACCATAGATACCATGATGAGTAGAGTATTTAGATATTGGAAATGCCTAGACAGTTTTGTGTGGTGGTTTACATGTGGAATATGAAGCTTTTTAATGCCCCTCTGAGTGTTTTAAGTAATGGGCCTATTTATAGAGGGTTGTTGGTTTACATCCCACATTCTTCACATTTCCACTTTCCACAGCTGTAGGGCCCTTTAGAGACACTCTTAGCCTAAACAGCTCCAGTAAGGCCATTGTAATGAGAGATGATGATATGGAGACGAGGACATCTGCCAACTAACTGAATGTAAGAGTAATTTCTTCCACTTTGTATTTACTGCAACATTATTCATAAGAGAGTTTGCGTGTGGCTCCATCCTCTGCCTTTGCCACACAAACCCCTCACTAGCCCGTGTAGAAAAACATATTCTTCTCATTGGAGTTTCCTTCTCTTTTTTAGTTTGACATTGCCCTGTAAATCAGTAGGTCTTAAATTTCACTCGCTTTCGAAAAGACTCTCTTTATCTTCTTAAATCACGGTTGAAATGACAATGCGTTGTAGGCATTTTCTTATCTCACCCCAGCCTCCTCCGTTGCTCCGTCTGCGTTTTATTTCACTGTTCTGAGCAGTCATGCTTATCAAAAATCCCCCATTCACTCTTCACTTGCCTCGAGAGGAATATTTTCCTTACACTCTAACAGCTTGAATTTGTCCCTCAATTTCAATTATATTCTACTATTTTAGGTTTGATTACAATTCAGTTTATACAGCAGAGAAATTGTAAATACACATGCTGACATTCTTCTTTCAATTTCCTTTTTTCATTTCTTACCATCCTTGATTTTTTTTGTTTTGACTGTTTCTGTTGTAATTTGTTTCAGATATTGAAGGGCATAATTTTTAAATTGAAGTTTTTAATGTAAAATGGATATAAAGATGGTGACCATAATGATGATAATGTCTCTTGCCAGTCTCGTCAGACCCCGGAGGGCGAGTTCCTGCCGTTGGATCAGTGTGAACTGGATGTGGGCTTTGGAACAGGTGCTGACCAACTCTTCCTGGTCTCTCCCCTCACCATTTGCCACGAGATCAATCCCAAGAGCCCTTTCTTCGACCTGTCCCAGCGCTCGCTCATGAATGAGCAGTTTGAGATTGTCGTCATCTTGGAAGGCATTGTAGAGACAACGGGTCAGTCGCATTATTCACTCCACTCTCCATTCCTTTAGGAACCTCATTTGGCTTAAGAATGTGGTCACAAAAGTTCATTTACAATACAAATTTGCTTCCATCCCCTCGGCCATTTTGCATAGTAATGTTTTTTTTTTCTACATTACTAAAACAATATGTACCTGTATTTCCTTAAAGGGTTAGTTCACCCAAAAATGAAAATTAAGTCATTAATTACTCACCCCCATGCTGTTCCAACCCCGTAAGACCTTCGTTCATCTTCGGAACACAAATAAATATATTTTTGATTGAATCTGAGAGCTTTAAGCAAATAAATTAAAATATTTAGGGGGTTCTTTTCTTGTATGCATAAATCTTACTTTTTTTTATTAAGAACAAAACAATCTAGTATTTTATGCTCACCAAAGCTGGCTGCATTTATTTGTTCAAAAATGCAGTAAAAACAGTAATGTTGTGAAATATTTTTACAATTTAAAATAATTGTTTTCTATTTGAATATATTTCAATCATGACAGCTCAGAATAGTTTTAGCATGTTATTGGCAATGTTCATGGTTTGGTTTTTGCAAACTCGATCTGCTACACTGCAATTGTTGATAATTTGATAATTTTTCACTCGTGTTTGTAGTTCTAACCAAATAGTCAAAGGGGCTAATTCTATTTTCGAATAGACCCCTTTTGCGCCGACGTCACAGTTAAGTCACGGCACTAGCTGGAGGCAAAACAAAGTGAAAACTAGAGGCGGCCAATGCAAACCAGCACAGATTCGGCTACATAATAAGGAGCTCAAATTATTGTTACTATTATTAAATGTAATCTTGCTGTGTTGTTTGGTGCAAGAATTGATGAAAAATTAATATGCTGTATCTGGACATTTTTATTTCTAGAAAATATTCACATCATTAAAATCGCATTGTAATGTCACTCTTTTATATTGTTGTAGTCTCGGCGCTGGCTCGGCAGAACTGCGGATCATACACACAAGTCTTGTACAGGACCATATAGGCATCTAAAGATTTATATGCCCTCAGTTTCTCTTTATGATCGTTTTCTCTATAAGGTAGGTGTAGAAGTCAGGCCACTCACCCGAGGTAACGTAACATTAATCCCGTCAGATCGTCCATGCATTGAGTGAGCGTGTAGACGGCTATGGGTCGGCCAATCTGGTTCCGTCCGTTAAAGATAACTTTTGGAAATAACAATCGCGGTCCTGGACACTGAGTGACCTTACACATTAAGATAATATCGGATTTTCTCCAGTCATTGTTAAAAAACAAGCTAACAATACTTGCTAACTAGCGTTAGTGAAGCGGCCAGAGGGATCGTTCTGCCTCCACCTAAGCTCCACCCACAAAAAACGTCACCATGTTTACCAACTAAAAAGGGGTCTATACTATTCAAGCGGCAACATTCTAATCTGAAAGATGAAGCCGACCCGGAAGTGCGAAAAACTGCAATACATCTCAAATCCACTAGAGGCCGGTCCTAAAAGGGAGCAAATATCCATAGACGTCATGTTAAAACATTCGTTTTCACAGCATAAATTCATATGTTTACAGTTTGGTCCCATGGACTTTTATTGTAATCTTCAATATGTTCCGCGTGCCTGACAACTGTGAGGGGGGTGAATTTTTTTCTAACTCGTTAGTTTAGATCATATTTAGATATACAATATATGACAAATAAGGGCGGTTAACTTTGATTGACAGCTGATAACGAGCTGTGCCGAGTGAATTTGACGTCTCGGCCATAATCTGACACAACACATCATACCACCTCTGTATCCTTTCTGAAACTTTTGTATTTTGTATTTACAAAGATTTTCCAGTATGGCACTGTCCATACCCCCCATAAACAGCCTCTAACCCGTTCCCGTGACGTCACAGACGCTTTGTCCATATTTTTTTACAGTCTATGATACTATTTAGGATGGATAGCATGCGAATTGGGATGCAGCAGTACTGTCTTATGCAAATTCACTCCTCAAGTAAATTTATTGTTTTAATGATGTTTTGATGTATATTGGAAACCATGACACAATTACTAATTAAGAAAAGGAGTGTTTTTTAGCAGTGTTTATTTATCATCATTCATATTCATTTATCAAATTGAAGTGAACATATCACTTTTCCCACACTTACCTTCTAAACTTGATTACCTCTCTATATTCATCCTCACATCCCTCAGTCCTGGTTTTCCATCTGAATGCACATAATATACAGTCAGGTCAGTTGGGGTGTCGAGTGGGTTGTAATAAGCTGTCTTTCTGATTGCATCCATTCAGGTCTGTGCTTTAGCAATGCTGTTAACTGTGCCTTGGACATAATGCGTTTTTTTCCAGTCACATGCTTGTCAATTTGAGGTATGAGCTTCAGACCTCACTCGAGGTCAATCGGTTCCTGATGTTTTTTATGCAGGCAGAGTGTGAGGAAGTAACTGAGAACGGCAGAATGGGATTTTCTTTTCAGGATGTAAGAGGAGTAGGAAGACGACAGCAGTTTTCTCACACTAAAATGAATTTAAAAATACAATAGATTTAAATTGAAGGAGTGACTTAATATGGACCAGATTAGAGGCTTGAGACAGTTAGCGACCTTATTTTTCTATCATTTATGCACTATTTTAGAATTTTAATTAAATATTTTTTTTTCATATTTTCACAAGTTTTATTCATTTTATTATGTGATTTTTGTCATTTTTATTGATGTTTTTTATTTCTATCTGTTTAGCTTTAATTTATATTTCAGTTTTATTTTTAGGATTTTTTAGTTCTTCAATTTAAACTTTATTTTTACATTTCTAATTTTCATAAAGGTTTTCTTTAAAGTGCATAAGTTAAAGTGTATAAATATTTAGATTTTATTTCAGCTTTTATTTTTAGCAACTTTAATTAGCAACAACACTGGTAAATGACCAAAACTTGGAATACCTTAGCAACCGCATAGCAACTCCCCGGAACGCACTGCCATTTTTATCAGAACATTCTTTTTGTGACTTCTTTCACACCTTCTAACTTTTCAGAAGAAATTTAATTCAGTTTTTAGTTGTTTTATTGTAAATTACCTTTGACAAAATGGAAACACCATTCAGGGTGCCTTTCAATTTGAACTCTCGCTCTATCAGAGAGACGTTGTGAGATGGAGACAAAGCGAAGGAGGATATTACATTACAACGTGTCAGAAATGGTCATTATTACAGCAGTGATGGACACAAAACTTATCAAGCAGATCAGTGCACACCAGAGGAAGACTCCAGTTTATCCATCTATTTTACTCCTTTAATTCAGTCATTCATTTCTTGTCAGGCCAGTAACAGGTCAAACAGTCGTGTGATGATTTTACCACCCTGCTGTTGGGGAACTGAGGTCTATCTTGTACTCATAAGTGCTTATTGATCCACTGAAGCCCTGACACAGACAGAAATGTCAAGTAAATCATTTACAAGACTCAATGTTACAAGACAAAGCTATGGCTCTGTATTCCTTAGTTTTATGGCAGGGCTTTGCATGAACTTTTGCACCTCACAGAATCAAAATGCCTCACTTTAATTTGCATCTTCTCTTATTTGTATACCCTAATAAGAAATGGCAAAGAACGAAATATTTGTGCAATTTGGTTAAATAGACTTAATGCAAGTGTGAAATAGGCTTTCTTTAATCAATGCCATAGATCAGACTAGAGGCGAAAGAAAGACCCTAATTATGTATGCCGACAGAGTATTGCGCAGTCTTACTGTGAAGACTGCGAAATGTGTCTTGCTTTAAATAAGAGCTTAAAAAGCTGTTTTCAGCACAGTGAAGCAATTGATAAATTCCCAACATTTTTTTCCAGCATTGATCCATCATTTAAGGCTTTAGCTGAAGCCAGGCCACCCCACTGCTCCTACTCAGCACGATCACTCCGGCAGCAAAATAAAAGAATTCTCAGTAGCTGTGTCCGAAATCACCCATTACTCACTATATAGTGGACTATATAGTGAGCTCGCCATTTTGTAGTGCTGTCCGGATGTATAGTGATGATTATTATACCCTACATAGTCCACTCAATGTATCCCAGAATGCATTTTGAAAAATAGTGTACACCCGATGGTCACTAACCTAAGCCCTGCATACCATCATGCATTGCGCGGATCGTAAAGATAAGTTATAATCATGTGTGGAGTAGCGTATTATAACAGAAACGGCCAGAAATGACTTTTAGTTTTGAAATTTTGGAGAAATAAGCTCAATATAATGTAATGTATTTATTCTAAAAAAATCTATTTAGCCAGAGCCGGCTCGGCACCAGCTGACAGGTGATGTGATCAACGGCGCCGAGACACGATCGAGAAGTGTCCGAAAGTGGTGTTTCCATTATGCTGGTGAGCTCACTATATAGTGCTCTACTCCCTACCCCATATATAGGGGTAGGGAGTAGGGGTTTGAGTGGAGATTTCGGACACAGTGAGTGTGATTAATGTCACATAAACTGGTTTAATTACATGGGATGATGCGTGCCAGCAGAAACGCTCACAGAAAGCGAGTTGTTGGGATTTTCATCCTTCATTTTTGAGGCTTGTTCATGTTTTAGGGGCTGCTAATTAGTAGGCACACAGAAGCTCTGCAGATTGGAACACCTTTCACTGATGAAGTTGCATACAGATCCCCTGCCCATGCATATTTATTTATTATATATTTGACAAATTTGCTGCTTTACGTTATCTGCAATACTCTCAAGTGCAGTTTAATGGAAATACTTTTAATGATGCCATTTCATTATGCTGCAACACGCTAGCCTGTTGCAGCATTTTTTGGTCGGGATATTCGGTCTGGACTCGATCCATTGAGGCGTAATTATGATCGGTTCAGAAAACGTCAGGCCAATTAAATTGTCAGGGCGGGCTTTATACGATGATGGACAGATGATCTGCAGTTACGTAATTATCACGTTATCAAAGAGAGCTTGGGAAATCAACAGTGCATTAATTTTAAAAGACGGACAGAGAACTGCAATCAAGGCATCTGTCGATCGGGAAGATGTGTTTACCGTCCTTCCAACAGGATTCGGCAAAAGTTTAATTTATCAGCTGGCTCCGATGGTTGTTAAGAAGATGGGACGCAATGAAAACCCTGTGGTCATTGTGGTTTCTCCTTTGGTCGCACTCATGGAGGACCAAGTAAAAGAAGCAACACTCGTTATTTTACTATTTCTTCCAGTGTGCGTGTAGTTGAGTACTGTTGACTTTGCGTAGTTCATAAAAAAAACAAAAAAAAAACACTGGTGTAGGTCTAACCAATTGAGTGTAGATTTTGTTTTTTCCCTGGTTCTGTTAAGACATGCCTCATAATCAAAGCCTTATGGAGCAGTATTAGACTCGCATTCTGACTAGAATATGAGTAAGACGAAGTCAACACGCAGGACTGGTGTTTAATTCAAGAACGATTCAACGTTTTTGCACTAAACGTTTGAGTGAGGATGTGTGTTCGACTGATAGGTAGCTCTCTAATCGCTCTCACAGTACTTTGATGTCATACACAGCTCTATGCCTCCAACACACCTAATGATTCAATGTCTCACCCATAATCACTTGTTTCGTTCAAGTGTTGTGAACAAATCACTGGAACAGAAGATTCAACGACTCACTCATATAACTGCATGTATCGTTCATTAATGAACCAGTGTTTTGAACAAATGGTTGAGTAAATGATTTAATGACTTATGATCACTTATTTTGTTCATTAATGAATCAATATATTTGAATGAATTCAGTTACTTGTTTCATTCATGCACAAATCTGTGATTTGAACAAATCACTTGAGTGAATGCCTGAACAATTGCATCACTGAAAAGTGTGAACCCTAATGCTCAAAATAATGAATTGGTTTGAATAGTGTAAACCTAAATTAAACAAATTAGTTCAATCAAATGAACTTTTATAACTTTCTTTTGCTTAGGAGCTCACAAAACGGACACATTTTAATGAATCCGAATGTGATTATTGATTCTTTAAATTTAGGCAAACTAAAATTAGACTGAAACTTGGCTGGGATTTATATTTCCCAGCATGATTTTCCATAATATAGAGTATAAATGCTTAAATGCTAAAGAGTTTTGCCATCTTATATGGGTTTATAGTGGACTTAATTGCAATACTTGATTTGGTTTACTTGTTTCAGTGAGCAAATTGGTTCATTGACCCACTTATAATAATATTGTCATTTGTCATCTCTCTTTTAATTTATTGGTTTATCCCCATGAAAATACTGACAGAATTACCTTGCAGAAAATTGAATTCTTAAGGAACACCAATTGCTTCGCAGATTGGGTTTTCAGTCTTTCTGGCTGGGTTTGTAAGCGAAAGAGCAAGTCTGTGTAAAGCTATGGCTGGGCTGTGTTTATGACTCACTGAATGACCCTCTGGCTGAATTATGGGTGCAGGAGTCTTAAAACTCTGCCTTCTCAAGCACATTATGTACTGAGAGTCTTTAAATCACATTCTAAGAAGACAAAGGAATAGGGCAGTATGAATCATTCTCATGGCCAGGTCAACCTGACAATGAACGCCACCTTATCTGAAATACGTTTCAACCGTAAACCTTTCTTCTCTATTGTAATGCTTGTTTATTATATGCCGTCTCTCACAGGTATGACATGTCAGGCTCGTACCTCGTACACGGAAGATGAGGTGTTGTGGGGTCACCGCTTCCTGCCTGTCATGTCTCTGGAAGAGGGCTTCTTTCGTGTGGACTACTCCCAGTTTCACAGCACCTTTGAGGTGCCCACGCCACCCTACAGCGTGAAAGAATACGAGGAGAAATCCTCGCTCCCCTCTCCCCTGCTCACGCCGCACCATGAGAAAGTGTTTTCCATGGACTGCCTGGAAACGGGCGAGGAAAGGGCGCATCCCGGAAGCGCTTCTTGCAAGCTGCCCAGTAAACTCCAGAAAATGAGTTCGTCTGGCAGAGAAGATCTGCAGAGGAAGGCGCTACGCTTGAGCTCGCAGCACTCCGAAAAGGCTTCGAGTACGGGGGACCTTCCTCTTAAACTACAGCGGCTCAGCTCTAGTCCTGGGCAGGTTGACGGAGAGGCACGATTCCACCTCAAAGCCCTCAAGGTGGGTTTCCAGCCCATGGCCTTGTCCACTGGAGACCTCCACCAGAGGAGTCTGCCTCCCACCCCAGTGGTCGTCCCCACACACCAGCACGCTCCTCCACACACGCCTGGAGGCCGAATGGAGGACAACCTGCCTGCCAAATTAAGGAGGATGAATGCAGATCGCTGACCTGGAAGTGCTTTTGGAACTTTGTACTGATCTAAGAGTACTTTAGGGTTGATATATGATGAGCACAACTACATCTAGATAAGGGAAAAATTATCGTTTTGTTCTGAACTGAATAAGGACTCTTGTAGAGTAACTTGAATTTGAATTTTTGCATTGGCTTGACCTGAAAAAGTATGAGTGTAGCCTATTTTTAATTAGTATTTATTGACTTCTTTCACGGTAAATCATCTAAAAATCCATAAAAACAAAACGTGTTTTAAAAGTTAAAATATCTAAAGACAGTGGAAACAAAGTTCAAGTTTTTACTTGATAAACATGACTTAAATAACTGTATATAAAGTACCATTCAATAGTTTGGGGTCATTAAGATTGTATTAACATTTTTCTTTTTTTTAAGAAATTAAAACTTATTCACCAAGGATAAATTCAATTGATCAAAAGTGACCGTAAAGACATTAATGTTACCAAAGGGTTAGTTCACCCAAAAATGAAAATTCTGTCAGTATTTACTCACCCTCATGTTGTTCCAAACCTCTATGTGTTTATTTGTTCTGCTGAACACAAAGGAGGATATTTGGAAGAGTGTTTTAATCAAACAGATCTCATTCCCCATTGACTACCATAGTATGTATTTTTTCCTACTATAGTCAATGGGGAATGAGATCTGTTTGATTAAAACATTCTTCCAAATATCTTCCTTTGTGTTCAGCAGAACAAATAAACACATAGAGGTTTGGAACAACATGAGGGTGAGTATACTGACATAATTTTTGGGTGAACTAACCCTTTAATGTTATTAACGTAAAAGTTTTCCAATTCAAATAAAGGCTTTTTAACTTTCTGAAAAAATGTGTCAGCATATTAGAATGATTGATGAACGTATGATCTAAATAGGAAACAGTTATTTTAAATTGTAATAATATTTCAAAATATTACTGTTTTACTGTATTTTTGATCAAATAATTGCAGCCTCTGTAAACATAAGATGCCTATTTTAAAAACATGTAAAAACCGTACTGACTTAAACTGAAAACGATTTATTGTTGTTATTATTATTATTATTATATCTTGAATGTAAGTATATATTGTCTTCACTAGTAGATTGCTTTCACTCTCATTTATTTTTTTATACTTAAAAAAGTGTAAATAAGTAATAAGTGATTTATCAAAAAACTGATATCTACAAAAAACCTGAATCCATTGCAAGTCACTTTAGAATAAAGTGTTTGCCAAATTCATACAAAATACAGAGAAAAAAATACACCTATATTAAAGCTACATTCTCTGTAAACAAGTCTTAGGGTCTTAACATCTCATGCATTGCTGATTTCCAAGTAAATTTAACTCAAACTTAATTTTCAATGATTTTCAGATATTTTAACTGGAAAAAGTAGGCAAAAATACTTAAGAATATGATGTTTTGCAGTGTGAGAACTAATTAGAGAGGTATAGATTACTAGTAGAAAGCATGAGAGATGGCACTGAGGTTTTTCTTTGTCAATCGTCTGTTTTGTTTGTTTTCTTTGAGAAAGCACAAAACTCTGGAAGTACTGATTTGATTTCTCTGTTTACTGGTGACTAAATGGTCGCCCAGTGTCTTTGACTCGCACACTTAGAAATGTCACTATTACAAACAATTACGTATGTGCATGCCTACTTCTCATCTCTAGCTATGTATCATACAACCCTCTGGTATCCTTAGTTACAATTAATAAATTCTATTTATAAAGCTGCAACATGGTGTCTGTCCACTACAGAAGAGTAAGAGGCATATGAATTCAGTTTAATGTCGTAAGAAGGGCTATGATACATCTGGTACATACATTTGACTTTGAGTTTAGTCTATAAAATGCTCTTTTGGGAATTTTTTTAAATGCATAAAATCATCCCGTTGGAATTATAAGGATCTATCTGCGTTCTGAGCAGTTTTGAGATATTTTTTTGAGAAAGAAAGAAAGAAAGAAAGAAAGAAAGAAAGAAAGATTTCAGCACCATGGACAGGGCTCTGCGATCACTGTTTGAATGAAAAAGCCTGTCCATTTATAGCACCAGAAAATAAGTGAGAGAGAAAAGCTGAGAAGGCTTGAAAGGTAAAGAGATTGAAAAACAAGAGGGATACGGAGAAAAAAAGACGTGTCCACAGACGGAACTCATATGGTGAATGAGTTTCAGGTTTCATTGGAAAAGTGACATACTGCAGAAACACAGAGAGCTAAAAGCTGGGAATGAAAAAACTGTGAAGTATTGAGAGAATGGGCTATATATATACATGATTCTCTGTGTGTGTGCAATCAAACATAGTATGAGTGGGGGGAATAAAGAAGAAATCACCTCTTACTGAAATATAGCCTATGTAATTAGTGCATAAACATATGAGACTTGTGTCATGTTATTTCAAACCTTTATACCCGTCATATTAAAACGGATCACTACAGAACATCCTTCGACTATCCAGTCATGCTACTCTTTTCATCTTTCACATCAGAGTTTCAGAAATGACAGTTTTCTCCAGATCATTCCTCACGGTGTCTAAAAGTTGAGCTAGACTAATAACTCTGACAGACTGCTGGTGTAAAAATAGGCTATTCTGACATTAAAGTTTCAGAATAACTATAGAAGAGTGAAGGAAAGGAATAGGACATGAAGAGTCTTGGAAAGGATTATTCTGGAGTAATTCATAATCATGGCCGGAAATGATTATGACCATTTATCACGGGGCGCTCTGGAACACTCGACTCTGATTGGTCAGTCGAGGTATTCAGCGAATCAGCGGTCTGATATTTCCTAATGTTCTCCATCGTTCATCATGGCAACGCTGTTTATCAGAGACAGACGGTCTCAGTTATCGATCGCAGAGCAAATAACCCCAAAGCACGTCTGTATGTTAGGCTAGCTACTGTAAAATGTCTTGTTGCTGTAGGTTTTCTTTAGCAGAAGCTTTAAGATACAGGTAAATTAAGAAATATAATCTAAACTTAAAATAATATTTCAACTCCACTTATTAATTTATGGGTAACACCAATTTATTTTGCGAGTTTTAAACAATATTTTGTTGAGTTTTGTTGGCATAGGCCTACTAATGTTGATCATTACGTTAATTTCATATTGTATGTAACTTGAACTAAAATTTATTTTAAAAGACCTT
The DNA here is from genome assembly GCF_016745375.1 of Pimephales promelas. Next base: position 24,216,961 of record NW_024121321.1, read on the forward strand.
TCGTGTTTGATGTGGTTTCTGCAATCTTGAAGATTTTGTGGTTACAATTGTGCTGAAGAATAGATGACATTAAGGTAAACACTATATTGACAAGCCCTGCACTAATGCCAGTGACAAGTATCTTACTTGTCAATTAAATTTACATGCTATATAAGGCCCTGTTTACACGAGAACGCTCGCGGGTGAAAATTTTGTAATATTTTATCGGATGTGCCTTTCGTTTACACTGCGACAGCGTTTTTGAGGCTTAAAAACGCAAAAAAGTGAAACCACCCTCCAGAGTGGAAATCTTAAAAACGCTCCACCGCCGCGTTACCGTGTAAAGGGTAAAAACGCAAAAAGTCTGCTTGTGAAGGTTGTACGCAGGCGCGTGGACTTGGTGTTGTAGTATGCACTCCTAGCCACCTGGAGTGCATACTACAATGAATTTCACGCACTTTTGCATCACCATCTGCACGTGGATTTCCCACCCAAAACGCTCGTCTAAATGCAGAATAAAAAGTGATAACTTAACGGCACTTTTGCATTTACTCTTCAGAATCGTTTCTGTGAGTTACATTTAGCATGTGTTATGATAGCTATGGATTTGAACTGAACTATAAGAGTAAATGGTTCCAGGGCTACAACTCAACTCTTATTTTAAATGATCAAATTGTGTGTTATGTTACAAATTAAGTTCCTCTAACTCAATATAGTGTGTCTGTTGAACATAATTTAGGTGTTGTCATAACTGTTGCAGTGATTTAATAACTTCCAGGGGTGTTTTTATACTTTTACAATGAATATAAGATGCAAATAACTTGAAATTTGGTAAACCGATTGAACGTGTCTCAGATTGGATTCTTGATTTAAAGGTTGGTGCATGAACAGTATCTGCAAAGTTGCAGCACTGAAAGTATATTGCCTACAAAAACGACTCGATTGGGACTACAGCTGGGTTTTAGACGTCCCTAACCCATACATTTGCATCAACCCTCCCTCCGGAAAATGCAAAAAAGAGCATGACCATATTTCTGCGGCTCGTCGAGTGTGTTGTGTTCATCCAGCTGTCAGATCTTCTGTGTTCGAGCTTCCCCCGGACGCTGTACTTTGTCAACACTGGATACAATTTATGTTTGATTACGTTCCTGAAAATGACGATCGTAATTTAGCTCTCTGTGCTGCGGATTTACGAAAGACAGCTTCCAGATCTTCACGAATTCAATGCCGGATTCAACAAGAAACTGTTACTAAAACATGAAGCAGTTCCAACTTTAAATCCAGAGGAAGCAGTTGTTGGACCACAACCTGTAAATAGGCTAAGACTTCATCATTTTAAATGTATTATGTATAAATTCCAGACGTAGCCTTATGTTTTATTTTTTTTTAAATGCCACCACTGGCTTTATAGCCACTAGGCTACTAGTTATGCTATTTTGTGTCTACGACAAACGCGTTCAAACATTATGGACCTGAATTTTGTACAAGTACTAATGTTTTTAATTTTTCATGCATATATGTTTTATGACGTTATTTTCGATTTGATCAAGAACATAAACTAATGCCAACGCTGTTTGAGTACAACATTAGTAGTCAGTCAGTTGCTATTGTTGCCAGTCAGATGCTATTATGTAAAACAAACGTGTATAAAGTTAAAAAATGTAGCAAATTAGCATTCAGAAACGTTTAGTAAGAGCCGTGTGTGGTGAGGTTCTGCTCGACTTTCCTCATCGCCGCTTTCTTGGTCTGATTCTGCCTCAAACTGATACTGCAGTATCGACCATTATTTACATCTGGACTGGAGCGCAGACACGTTTCGCCCGTAAAGGTAATGGGCGTTAACCTTCCGGACAACGTGAGCGACAGTTTAGCCAATCACCACACACCGGCACAAACTAACCAATCTGAGCCCACAGCCTGTTTCTGAGGGAGTGTTTTTATAGACTCAGGAAGTCGACCGGTCGTTCAGGGGACAGAGTAGAGCGCGGCTGACAATAAAGGTGAAGTTTATGAAAAATAAGACTTTTTAAAAAAGAAAAACCACGAATACATGTTATATTGCACCCCATAAACACAATCATGCAAAGAAAAAAGCAGTAAACCCCCTCTTTAACTGAATGTCCTTAATGTATATCTAGAAACTGTTTTCTCTAATGGATGACCTTAACTACTTTGTCTGTGCCTGTATTAACTATGACCAGTGTCTCAGTATGTGCTTGATGTGGAGAGTATGTCTGGCTCTGTCACTGGTGTGAAGAGACACTTAACTTTATGGGAAAATCAGAGAAAATCAGTGTAGACTGAAGATGTGGTCTGTGTGAACACTCAAGATGAAATAGTCACACTTCACTGAACAGACGGCAAAACGATGCAAGGGAGATGATCCACTTGACATTTACTTGATTGCATTTGCCTGGACATGAGCAAACACATTCACACACACAAACATACATACACATCTTAAACGAGAGGAAAGAAATCATATTTGTGCAGCTACAATAAGGGCAAGAGAGCAGACTTTCTTATTTTCTATAGGTGGTAACCAAACAGAAGCCTTCAGGATACTGAATATCAGTCATGAATTATTGAACAGATTGACTGAAAAGACTTTCCTGTATGACCCCACATACATAGTGGAGAAATACATCCATAAACGGATGATACTTTGAAATGGAGTATGCGTATGAAAACCAGCTTAAAAAAAGGGGATGCTGTGAGAATAAAATGAGAAATGTCTCATTGTGAAATGATTTCACATTATAAGAGAATGTCACAATTATGAGAAATAAAGTCATAATTACCTTATGTTATTGTTATTAGAATTTTTTGTCAATATATACCTTGTAGTGCTAATCTATGGAAGCTTGCTTCCGCCACTGAATAAAAAAAATAAAAAAAATAATTGTGACTTTTTATCTCACAATTGTGTACTATAAAGTCAGAATTGCGAAATATTAAGTCAGAATTGTGTGATATAAAGTCAGAATTGCGAGATATAAAGTCAGAATTGTGTGATATAAAGTCAGAATTGAGAGATATGGTCAGAATTGCGAGATATAGTCAGAATTGCGTTTTAAAGTCAGAATTGCGAGATATAAAGTCAGAATTGCGAGATATAAAGTCAGAATTGCGAGATATAAAGTCAGAATTGTGTGATATAAAGTCAGAATTGCGAGATATAAAGTCAGAATTGTGTGATATAAAGTCAGAATTGCGAGATATAAAGTCAGAAATGCAAGATTTAAAGTCAGAATTGAGTGATATAAAGCAATTCTGAGAAAAAAGACAGAAGTGCGACTTTTTATCTCACAATTCTGACTTTTTTTCCTCACAATTGCGAGTTTACATCTCGTAATTCTGAATTTATAACACATAATTGCGAGTTTATATGTCGAAATTCTGACTTTTTTTCTCAGAATTGTGAGACATAAACTCGCAATTGCGACTGTTATCAGACCAGTTCTAAGGGGAGAAAAATACTTTTTCCCCCTCAGAATAGTTTAAATCTCACAATTCTGACTTTATATCTCGCATTTCTGACTTTATAAGACGCAATTGCGACTTTATATCACGCAATTCTGACTTTATATCTCACAATTGCGACTTTATATCACGCAATTCTGACTTCATATCTCGCAATTTTGACTTTCCATCTCGCAATTCTGAGAAATTTAAGTCAAAATTGCGAGAAGTAAACTCGCAATTGTGAGAAAAAAAGTCAGAATTGTGAGATAAAAAGTTGCAATTACCTTTTATATTTTTCATTGTATGGCGGAAACAAGCTTCCATACTAATCACTTCACTGTTCTCCCCCAATCTCCTCTACTCATTTGATTATAAAAAGGACAAGCCTGATGAAACCTCAGGCTGAAATTTCAGAAACCTCTGAAATGGCCTCTCTGTCAGGTTCCCACAAAAACAAGTTGACAGAGCCAATCAGGACTAGGACTGATTCACTCAGAGGCAGCAAGTTAAATTGAAAAGCAGTGTGTGGTCCTAAAGAACATCATGAATTCTCTGATTACTTTCTTTTGGTCTTCCAGGAAATAAAACCTTTCCTCAATCATCCTCTTATTCTTTCGCTCCTTAGTTCTTTTGTTGTATTCCACTATCCTTAGCCAATTTTCTCTCCGCATGTGCCTGAGGAATTCAGAATACCTGGAGTTCCTCTCTGTTTGCTTATCCGGTTTCTCCAGATTTCTGCTCTTTCTGTTCCTCACTTTCTCTCGGCAGCAAATTTTGTGTGATAGTTTTGTTCTGTGGGTTCATGGTGTGCTCTACTATTCTGTGCTTTCGGTGTGTCCCTAATCTTCAAAACACATAGGGTTTGCTTTAAATCCCCCTGTGCAAACACACAAACACTCACACATCCACATCCACACACAGGCCAGAGGGCACTGTTTGAACATCTGCTCATTGTCGCGTCGCATTGTGCCAAAGCACCACTTTTCTCACTGATCCCATGCCATTCTTTCCAATGATTAACACAAGAGATTTATTTATAAATTTTCAATTGTTTATTTTTATCCCTATAGTCATTTTAAAAGGGAAACGCATACATTTAGCAAGCCCCAGAAAAGGTGCGCTTCTGGCACAAATACTGTCTTAAAATTGTAGTAAATACAATTATATCATATTAGACACCGCATTTTGAACAAATGTTGTGATCTGCATGTCCTTCCCGGATAAGAAAGTTACATTGCAAAAAATAAGCTAGAAAAAAAAACGGAAAAGCTAATTTAGTCTGGCAGCACAGTTAAACATGATTCATCAGACAACATACTGGAAAACTCAATGCTGCACAAGCTTTAGTAAACAATTACTCACTTCTTGTCATATAACGTACATCTTTTATTATCTTTCTAGTTTTTATTTGGACAATTATGAATAGTTCGCCCATGGGCATGTCAATCTGGATGTGGATTAAATACATTACATTGGTGGAGGTGAATATTTACATTGAATAACTACTTAAATTCTACTTGCCCGAAGCAGTGTGTATTATGTTTTCTGCGCTGTATTTCTGCAATATATATATATATATTTTTTTTATTATTTATTTATTTTTACAAGAGTCATGAAAGGAGTTTGTAGTCTGCATTGAGTGTGATGCAGTAAAACGACTGCAAAATAATGGTGAGAATTGTCTTTCCATTGAGTTATCATTGCGGCCTAACGCAAGGCAATATGCAATCAGTGCAGTATCAGATCTAGAGCAAAAGGTACTCATTTATAGCCACCATGGTGGTCCCCTGAGATCGAAATGTTCCCCTAGGGCCATTTTCCTGGTTGCATTTGCACCACCAGCATGAATACTGAAGTGACGTAAGCCAACTGAGTGATATCATTTAGCGCTGCATTCAACACCTTCAACATCTCCATATTGTAAAGTGCCTGGACTTTGGCGCTGGTCCATCTATCACTGTTTTACATTTTACGTTTTAAAAATAAAAGGTGCTAGAATTTCATGGTTTCATGCGTTTGGCCAATCAACGCACACTGATGTCACTGGTAATTTAGTCCATCCTAAAGGTATTCCTATTGAACAACTAAAATTGTTCCCAGTTCTTGTGGTGCAAACACACCAAAAAGTGGATATTTTTGCCAATAGTTATACGAACTATGAAAATGTTTCTCCAATGTTAAAGGCCCAATGACTCTTATGTTCTGTTTAGTGAATCAATGCGACCAATAGTCTGATTCCCTTCAAAAAATGACTTGGCAAGCTCTTTTAATGATGTTTTATTAACAAAGTTTGGGAGGAGCATGTTCAGTTAATTAAGGCCCTGTCCACACGGAGACGTGTTTAGCTGTATACGTACAATTTTTTTTGTCGTATTGGCGTTTCGTCCAGGCATTTTGGGACAATAAAACTGCAATTTTTTGAAACCGGTTCCCACGATGGATAGATCTGAAAATGACACCCTTGCGTTTTCGTGTGTACGGCCAATCCGTATATTTTGTGAAATGATGATGTCATCACCCCACATGTCGACTAGTCACAGAACAGGAACAACTGCAGAACAGCTTGTGTAATAATAATAATAAAATAATAATGCGGCAGAAACTACTGAGCCTCTTGTATTCCTTTATTTAGGCCTATAGGCTAGCTACTTTCTTTCGTATGCTATGGTGCTGGTCTGTTGTCTGATTAAAGGTTCTCTAAGCGATCCTGGGTGTTGTTGACGTTCAGAATATTTTCAAACAAATCGGAGGCTAGCTAGACCCTCCCTCCTCCGCATCTCATCTCCTCCCCCTCCCTTCCGTGCTTCCTGAAATAATTGTGAACGTGCATAGTTCTAGCTAATTATATCCTTGTGTGGGTTTGGCGAACATAAGCGTCAATTTAGAAGAAAAAAAAACAATTTAACGTTACCCACCTGTCCAGCAAAAACAGAGCAACCTGAATGTCGGACTGGAAGCCATCGTTCAAAAGCTTTGCTACCGATGTAAATTCGGAACTTCGCACATTCTTTATCCGACTCCTTCTTCTTTGTTCCTCAGAACGACGTCTCTTTGTCACAGTCTGTCGTCTTCACCTGTTTGTCCCGTCATCTGCACTACACTTCCCCGGATCCTTTTGTTTCTCTCCCGGACTCACTCCCCAATCAGCCGCCTGTTCCTCGTCCTGTCATTATCATTTTCACCTGTGTTCACCCCAATTAGCCTTATTCCTCTGTGTATTTAGTTCAGTTTGATTCAGTCTTGGTCGGTCAATGTTGAATGTTACCCGGTGTACCCCGTCTTCCTGCCTGTATTTTGGAATTAAATGTATCTTCTTTGTGACTCTGGAGTCCTCCAGTTCCTTCTGCCTGCTCCACACCCGTGACACTCTTTGGTCGTGTGTCGGTAATTTTTCAAACTTCCCTCTGATGCTTCGCTGCTCTCCTTCACACACACACCCCCTTCATGTGCACGCGCACTAACCCCCCAGACCCACCCTCAAATACTTCTTGCCAGTGATTGGCTGGAAGTTCTGGAACACTGTTTGTTAGGTTTCGTGGTCCGGGTAAGACATGATTGTTTTTGTTGCCGTTTGTGGAGCCTGTGGTGTCTACAGAGACCGCGTTTTTTTACAGTGTGTTTAGGGGACAGGCAGCTAGCCGATAGTGAGGAGACGTTTGATGTATGTGACAAAAATGTTTTGGCCCCACATCGCTTAGAGAACCTTTAAGACATTTCGTATTTTGTAGGGATGGGATTTAAAGCAAAAATAATATTCAACGATCGATGGGATTATTTGATTATTGCGGCTATTTAAAAAAAACACACACCTGTAATGTTCCACTCTGACATTTCTGTAGGTTATTGTAGGCCTATATGTTGTAGCCATTAAAGAAATGTATTTAGTTTAATATTTCTGAGTCCGCTAACTAATCGCATATCGTGACTCCCTATTTTGTACCAGGTAATTTATGGTTGTTCAATAAAGTTCTTGGTAAAAAAAAAAAGAAAGAAAAGAAGCAACTTTGCCTAATATTAATGTATAGCCTAGTATTTATTTTACTATAGTAGCCTACAGCACGCAAGGGTTTATGTGCATGCTCAAAGTCTTCTTCTCGCATTTTTAGTGTATCTCTATGGCAGAATTACAGCGCCACATACTGGTCTGGGGTGTATACTACATCGTTTTGAGTCAGTTTCAGTGGTTTTGTGTGAACGCAGATATTTTTCAAGACGCCACCGTGTTTACAGACTTTTTTTAGAACGAGGAAAAAAAAAACATTGGATAGGAAAAGCTCTGGCTTCGTGTGGATGTGGCCCAACACGAGTGAAGTGCACCCAGCAATCAATATAGATTCAGCAATCTCACTATAGTCCTTCAATAGTCAATAGTCCTTCCCTTCTCCACACGTCCAGCCCTAAACACTTACATATGGGGGAGTACTCTGGGTCCGGGCCAAACTCTGAGCTCAGAGCCCTCCCCCCAGAAAGAACAGCAAATATGCATTAAACCTTATCCACTCCACTCAAATTGTATGTAAGTGTGAACTCGTGAAATGTTTTCAACATTGATAATAAAAAGAATCTACAGTTTATTTCCAGAATCTTTAGTGAACTATACTTTTATATTTAAGAAATATCATTTTGTGTAATGTAGTGTAATGTAAGCATGCCGTAACAATAAGAATTCAATTGAAATTTTCACATCAGAACAGTTACATACTCCACACTCTACTTTGTCAACCCGAGATGCCCAGGGCATAATGACATGCACACGCACACACTCATATTTGGTCATGTACATGCACACAAAAGGAAAAACAGGTGATTTCCGTGCATTGTCCATTGTGAAAAAGATCCTTTCAGCTTATCCAGGCAGAGTGTAAAAAAAAACAAAAAAAACAGGCTGAGTGCCCTCTTCAAAACACCATGGCAACTCTCCGGCCAGCTCTGGTTTATTTCTTAAAATGAATTCCCACTTTCAAACCTCTTATCTACCAATAATTCTCGCTCTCCTTCTTTCTTTGTCCCTCCACCATTCTTCCGTTGCCTTCTCTTAAGGAAATACAGATCTTACACTAAAATTGTAATGCTGACTGCTACCAAAAAAAATGACTTCACTTTGCGATTTAGTGAAAAACACAAGTAGAAGGGATGACATATTACTAATTGACCATAGACACAAATGGCCTCAAATCATGGTCTTTTTTTTTACTTTTAAAAAGGGGTGAGTGCTGTGATGAATAATGCATCAATGCTGGTTTTCAATTTGTTAGTATGTTAAACTGCCTGAACCCTAGCCATCCTTCATTTTAACAGTCATGGATGCAGGAAAGGCAGAGTGTTTATATGGACGGCCGCTTCCCAGCACTAATGGAATGGGAAATAGTGAGTAAAGAATAATTAAAGATAGCCGTTTGAATCCTTTCAGCTTGAGCAACCTAGAGTAAAGTCCTCTCTCTCTCTGTCACATGTCTTTCATATTACTCTCAAATATAGACACCATTTCTCCCACCTCTGGAGAAATGGGTCAGGGTGATAAATATTAATTTTTTTATTTGTTTCATGACAGGGAAATGAACACACCTGCTCTGAGTTACAATGAGCTCAATCGTATCCACCCACAGCGGCTATCACACAAACACGCATGCACACACACACACACTCTTAGGCAGAGTAGCACACCTGTGTTTTGATGTTTACATTGCAGACAGAAATTCAGACTGAGGTGATTATCTGCATGTCTGTGTTTTGGTGTTTTGTAAAGATGAAGCCGCTTATGTGAACAATACCTGAAAAGTTCATCGCCTAACTTAAACAAGCACTAGCCCTGCACAATATTTACAGACAATATCATTAATGGTAGAAAGGGGGGGGGGGGGGGGGGGGTGTATCTGTGATTTTAATATACTTTTAAGCTACAGTCTGAGACAAAGTGAGAGAGAGTAAAAGAGGCAGACTTTGTCAGTGAAAGACAGTGTCTTTGTCATTTTGTTACTTTTGCCACTTTGAGGCTTTATAAATATCCTCCAGGGGAAAAAAAAAACAATGAAGGGTAATAACATCCCCATTCCATTTGAGCTCATACTTCTGTCACTCAAACTGAGTCTCAGACTCGACTGTGCAGCTCACTGATGATCTATTCCACATTTGAGTTCTGATTCAAAGCAGATGGATATGAATTAATGCACCATGTTTCAGGAGAGTGTTAGGTGAATTCATTAAAGTTCATTATACCGATAGAAATGAGCAGAATTAGCACCTGATTAAACTGAAAAAGCCTATGTGTGTGCGTGAAAGAGAGAGCGAGGGAGAAATTCAGATTTAAGGCTGCATGGCTCTAATGTTGTTTGTTCCGGTATGATAAATTGCTTTCCTCATTACACTCTGACAAACCCTTGACTGATTTTAATATCAGTCAGACCAGCACAGCTAGACTTTAATCTAGAGTCTCCAAAAAGCTCAGATATATCATTATGTCTGAACCTGGCTGCAATCAGTTCTGGGAGAGTTTGTCTAAAACACGCTGTGCAGTTCCACAGATGCAGTTGTGTGTATCAAATAGCTTTGTCCAGAGTAAAGCAGATTTAAAGGGATACTTCACCTCTGGAAAGATGAATGTGTATTTAAAATGGGTCATTTATGTAGAAGAAATGTGAAATTATATTTGAATTTGGAGCTTTCTAGACTGAGAAAAGACAGAAAATGTATTTTTGGCTTATGTGGATGAAAGACAACAACTCCCAGAATGCACTTGCTTCGCTGCCCTAGGAGGCCACGCCTACCCGTAACCAATGGCGCCACCAGGGGGTGGCCAGGGGTGGCCATGGCCACCCCTGGCCGACTCCTGGCCACCCCATTGGCCACCCCAATGGCCAGTATTATTTTTTGTAGCATCAGTTATGCATTTTATAAATAAGTCAAAAATATTCTTAAGTAAAAGAAGACGGGGAATTATGTGTCGTGACGTGCTTTTTAAGTGCCAAATGGTATACTGTTACAGCAGCTTTTAGGTGTGTTTTTGCCACGTTTGGACAGGCAGGGATGCAAACAGCGCGCTTTTCGGCGCCTCCCGCTTTTTTCACGTCAGTTTGGGTGACAAAGTCATCTGAAGTCATTCCATAGCTTAATGTGAGGGACAGAAGTATATTTACATCATTAAAGTATAAACTCGTTTTCCCTCCTCTGCGGCTGTCATCATTCTCCATTCATATTCAAACAGCACGCGCGCCTCTTGGATGCACGGTAAAACTCTCTCCAATATGATATATTGACATTATAAATGCATGATCTGTAGATAAAAGTCTGTATATTCGCATAAAATTACGTTATTTTCTTGGAGTTTGTTGCTGTTTTTAAACGACTCACTACCGTGTTCTGTTAGATCACACATACATATCACAAGGATTATGAATCGGCATCAAACGCACAATAACTGTGAAACAAAGGAACAAATCGCACTAGGATTATTTTGTGCGCTCAACATTTCTTCGATTTGTGACATGAGCTTTTAAATGCACACTTATGAAGCGCAGTGCTGCTGCACACTGTGACTCCATGTTGCTTTGAGCACATCATTCTGCACCCGCGATGCGCATACACGCTGTGTGCTCTCTGTTTTTCATGTAATCATTTGCGATCTGAAATATTATTAAAAGCCAATATATTTTGTTATACCTAGCCTGCTCAATACATTTTAAATACGCATAATTTAATTGTATATAATTTATTTGTAGTTTAGGCTATGCACTTCTGAATTCTTGACATTAATATATAAATATAAAATTGTGACATGATTGCCTGATTGAATTTTAAAAGAGAACTAATAGTAATTTTTTTTATTAACATATTTAGATTTTATAAAATTACTGTGCAGATTTTTTTCAAGAATTACTTTTTGCTGCTGATGTATACATTAAGTGTATTAAAAATTCATAATACATTTATGTAATATTTAAAGGTGTTAACTGTAATCTTATACTGCAAACTAATAACTTAAACATGATTAAATTCATCACAATTATGTAAGTATCTGGAAATTTGCTGTGGGGCAAGGACCCTTATATCATATAATATATATCATTATATACAATGTAATATATATTAGTTGGGCCCTACTAATATCATTAGTAACATTAAATATTACACAATAAACCAAAGTATATCAGTAGGAGTTTCCTTAAGTCTTTCTGAGTCTTGTCTTTCTTTTCTACAGGCTGGTTTATTACAACAGTAGAAAACAATTCTGAAATTATTGTTTATACTGTAGTTTTGGTGTGCCACCCCAAGATTTTAACTGGCCCCATCTGGCCACCCCTACGAAAAATTTCTGGAGGCGCCACTGCCCGTAACAGAGCGCAGTAGTTAAACAACAAGTCTAGGCTACTAGTGAATCTCCGTGATGAGTCTGCCCGGGATTTCGAGATAAAATTGAGTTCTACAGTCGTCATTAATTATGTTTACTGTGGCGAGCAGGGCGAGGCAGAGGGCCGTGGGAGAATGGCGCAAGGATTGCTACATTTTCTTAGCAATGTTAAAACACACATCAACCAATCACTTGTTTAGCATTCCTGTAAGCACTTCATTCATATTCACCAATCAGAATGAATTCAGTTAGATTGAGACAAAAGGTGTGTATGTAAACAATGAATGGTGACTGCAGAAAGCAAAAGATGACATTTTGTACGATTTCGGCGGCCGGACATGTCGAGGAAAAAAGAGGATGAATGGTAGCCCTTACTACTCAGCTTTCTCCAACTAAGTTACTCAGCTTTCTCCACAGAACAAGAGCCTGCTAGTTTAGCTTCCAAAAAAAGATGGCTTACACTATGTGTACATTCTGTGAGTGAGATCCCACCCTCTATGGGCGGGTTGAGAACGTGCGGAACAGCTCCTTCTACTGACTGTAGTCTTTAGCCTCTGCCCAAAAAATCCTCTGATGATGCAAAATGACGATTTTTGCATCATCGGAGGATATTTCCCAGACAAAAAATATATAAATCTCGCCTCTCAGGGGGATATGAGGGTGGAGGGTTTCAAAAAAAAATTGAAAAAACAACAGGTTTTCTACAAATACAAAGCTTAATGCTAAATCCTGAAGTATCCCTTTAACACACACACACATAAAACCCTTATTAGTTAGTAGAATTATGTAATTGATCTAAATATTGAGTAAGCTAACTCATGCATTTTAATAGATCAACACAGTCTTGGAGATGGGGCTCAGTTCCCTTCATGCATCATGGATAAAAATAAATGCAAATATATATAACATTTAAAGAAGATAAATGAATAAACAGATCAATTAAAATCCATAGATAGTCCTTAGTAAGTAAATAGTTAGTGGGACCAAAGCAAATATCACCTCATGCCAACCGACCAGGCCTTATCACTGATCCACTACAATAAAATGTTTTCTGGCAGCAAAAGTTCATATAATTTCCTGTTGGCAGATGTCTATGAGCAAAGCCCAAAACTAATGACACTGCATCTCACTTCAATTGCATGCCAAACATGTTATAGCATAATACTTCCAATAGCATTTAACACAATAATGTATTAAAGCCAACATGAATTGCTATTTGTAACATGTTTTACCTTTGCATTTTTTTCTGACAATAACATGTTTTTTTTTTTTTTTAAATGTCAGTTTTTATTTCATGTTATATAATGATGTATATGCAAATAACATGCAAATTTCATGCAAATAACAATCATCTGTGTTAATTTTGAAAATTGCATCTGGTTAATGGATATATTAGTGTAGGTATTTCACTCTTGATGGCAGCAGTGGAATCACTTAAAACAGAATGAGATTAAATTGTTTTTAATGATGACTGCAACATTGTGTGTTCAATGAGTAAGGTTAAATGTAAACATTGCAAGACATTGTAGTAGTAGTAGTAGTAGTAGTAGTAAAATCTTTATTTGTCCCTTTACAGGGCAATTTAAGTAGCTTCAACCTCACAAAAACAGCAAAACATCACAGACATTACACACACCAGAAAAAAAAACAAAAAAAAAAAAACACAAAACCCCGGGCATTTATAAATCTTTGTGTCATTCACTGATGTCTGTGACAGTTGCTGGTGGCAAATGTATGAACAATTTTACATTGTGCCCTTTTAATACATCTTTCTTCTAATCTAGAGCACGTTTGTTTTAGTTTACCCCAAAGTGTTAATAATACATTAATTAACAAGCATATACTAACGTGTAGTTAAGATGGTATTTTCATGCAGGAATTCAGACTCATGTCATAGTTTAGGTTAATTCTTCATTAGTACATGTCTTAACACATCATTAGTTCATAGTAAAGTGATTATTAATTCAGGTATCAGTACATTATAAATCCTGTGATTGTAAAGTGTTACCGACTGTTCTACAATGGAGAGAAATAGTGCTGGATCGTCCACATACACACACATGCTGGCATAACCGTATCGTGTTGTTTGCCTCCATCAGTGTCTCCAAAGGTGTTATTTCAACTGTTAATCACATACTTCTCACACACAGACACCCTTCAGAGAGATAAGCACTTGTTGCAGCCCTCCACAGAAATAGCATGGCATGTGTTCCAACCGAGACGATCAGACGAAAGACATAAACTTTGTGTGTTTGATTTTGTCCTGATTACACACTTAATTTGTTACAGGAAATACATTTGATTGACTGTTAAGACAAGTGTAAATACATCACTCAGGGATTTGGAGGTGAGAGAGTGTCTGTGTGTGTTTATCCGTCGTGGTTCTCACCCACAGTAATAAGTGTCAGCATGGCACTCTCCTGTTCTCCTCCTCTCTTCCTTCATTACCATCCTATCAACCGTCCTTCACTCCTCAGAGACCGAGCACACACACACACACCACTTACCAGCCATCTCCACATCCCACTAAACACCCCATATGCCACAGGCACTTCACTCAATACACAATCTGCTTCATAATAAAGCAGCAAATTACCACAAAACCTTTGCTATTTATTCTTTTTCCGCTGGAGAAATTGGTAGTCACCATGCATCCTTTTCTCAGACTTTTGTCTACCCACAATAGCCTATCTTGTTTTTTGTTGTTGTTTTTTTTCCCAATAACATTTCAACTAGTTGTTATACAAAAATGTATTCAGTTTTGTGAGTACATGGTTTTGAAGGGCGCTGAAGACATAGAGGAGTAACTTTCCAGAAAAGCAGAGTGACATGTGACGATGAGAATTAGTCTCTCTATTTCTCTGTCATTTTTCAAAAACAAGATAGCCATACACTACCGTTCAAAAGTTTTAATGTTTTTGAAAGAAGTCTCTTATGCTTACCTAGACTGTAGTTATTTGATACGAAATGCAGTAAAAACAGTACTATTTCGAAATATTGTTACAATTTAAAATAACTTGTCTATATTATTAAACTTTAAATGTCATTTATTATTGTGATGGTAAAGTTGATTAGTCATTCTAAAGTGTTGATTTGTTGCATTTCTCAATGATTATCATTTTTAACAACTCCAAAAAAAAGATTAAAGATTCTTATGAATAAAAAGTTCAAAAGAACAGCATTTGTTTGAAAACGCATGTTTGAAAAACATAAAAAAAAGTCTTTATTGTCACTTTTGATCAATTTAATAAATCCATGCTAATCAGAATGATTCAATTCTTTCAAAAATTGTCACCATTATATTCATTTTAGCTTTAGTTGCATTTTCATGGACTCTTATGTTCCTCTTTGTTGCGTTTGCATATGTTCCTGTTTGCACGTCATTAATCAGTTGTCATGGTGATTCATTATGTTCCTAATTAGAGCACACCTGTTCGTCATTTGAGTTCAATCACCCTGTGTATTTAAGGTCCTGTTTACACGAGAATGCTCGCGAGTAAAAAAACGTATTTTATACAAATATTTGATCAGATGTGCCTTTCATTTACATGGGGACGGTGCTTTGAGGGCTTAAAAATGCAAAAAAAATGAGCCGCCTGGAGTGCATACTACATCGAATTTCACACACATTTGCATCACCATATGCACGCAGATTTCCCAGCCATAACACTCGTCTATAAACACAGAATAAAAAGTGATAACGCAATGCCACTTTTGCGTTTTCTCTTAAAATCGTTACAATGTAAACATAAGCCAAAGTGTTACTGCCTTCCTGCAATTGGATAACCTGAGTTTGTTTTATTAAAGAACCATTTGTTTAAGGAACTAGTTTGAACCTTTTTAATAATCTTTATCTAAACCTGATAGTGACAGCAACCATTTCAGATCACAAGTTGTTAAGTCTCTGTGAATAAGAACAAGCCTTCAGAACCTTTAAATACTCTTTTACTCAACATCAAAACATTATCTCATGGTTTGCAAAGCAAAAATGATTTAAACACACTGAGTCACAAGCGTCCCCCCCCTCCCCCCTCCAATCATATAGCACACACATAGGCTAATATAGACAACTTTTCTGAAGCATTTGTGCCGTATTTTATTTTAATTGCATAGACAGCCAGAACATTCTTCAAAACATCTTATCCACAGAAGAAAGCCATAGCGGTTAGTCAATTCCAGTTCATGCATATATTCCAGTTTAAGTGTCAGGAAGTCCACAAACCCGTTGTACATTTCACACATTTACAAGATGTGCTCTTGTAATACATTCATCCAAATCCCAGAGGGTTACGTGCAGCACATTTGGTTCTCTCGACTCGGACACCATGTAAAGTAATATCAATATTTACTTGATCTATTACCATCTAAAACATTATTACTGGAATAAATGCATGAAACGACCTGCGCTCATTCACAATCACTCCCTCGGTGTGGCTAATTTGTTTGCCTGTCTCTGTAAACATGGCGATATTTCAGAAGCGCCTGAATTAGTGCGGCTGTATGTTAGTGTGCATCGGGTCTGTTTGAACACCTTAAGATTAGAGTCATCACACACACACACATGCACATACTTGCAGATCCACGTGCAAGGACAAAACACAGTTTATCAGCCAACCAATTTTAGGAAATGAAGAAGAGACAGGATGTCATTTCAGTCCAGTCCATAAATCGACATTGTCATGATTGGTTGACTGTCTGGAGCTCTGCCGCATGTTTAACTATAATGAAAGGCAGCTATAATTCAGCACGGAAAAGCTGAAAAGCTGAAGTAATGCAGTATAGTCTTTGATTATGATAATATATGTGCATATTTCTGCAGCTGATTAAGAGAAGCAAATGTGCAACGCCCGACACGGTCAAAAGCTTTTAACATGGCTAATTTCCATGGAAAAGGGGGTTGTGTGTGTTGAGGGAATAAGGTTGCTTTTGGTCTTTACAGGGTGACAGGTTAAGTTTCAGGATTTGGTAGCCTGAAGGTTCGATTCTTAAAAGGAATCACCATTGTATCACTGCATACTTAAAGCCACTTCATGATGCAGAAAACATTAGTGAGTGGTCATGTAGAGATAATAAAGGACTTTTGACATCAGTCTATAATAATACATCGGTATCTAAGCTTTTTGATGTGAAGGACCCCCTTCCTAAAATATAAAGCTAGTTACATATTTACTCATTTTATACTAAGTGAGAAATTCAAAATATTTTAATGTTTTACTCAAGTCTGCATTTATATGATAAAATGCATTTAATTTAGTTCTGTGAAGTAAAAAATGCATTTCCAAAATCATTAAAATGTGCTAATTTGCAGCTCAAGAAAACTTTTCTGATCAATTTTTAAAACAGCTGTATAGTATTTTT
Organism: Pimephales promelas; assembly: GCF_016745375.1. The sequence goes on from NW_024121321.1 coordinate 24,234,107, forward strand.
GTGTAAACCACACATTTGATGAAGCCGTCACAAAAGCAAAACAAAACAGATTGGCCACTTCCAGGTGGGCCAGCATCTGTGTGTCTATTTTAGGAAGTGTTTAAGGCCTCCTGAAAGAAGAGGTGTTGTGGTTATCTGTCCAATTCACACTTCACGAAGGTGAGAAGAGAAGAGGAAACCACGTATGAGACAGACAAGCTATCACATGCACCCCACCCCCATCATTGGAAAACAGTGCGGTTGTCACAGGAACGCTGATGAGGCGTACCGGTCCTAACAGGCACAGCGTGCACCTTATCTCCAAAGCAACTATGAGCGGACACACGTGTAAAGTGGGTGACAAGGCACTGTGTGGATCTGCAGCCCTCCAGCAAGGCCATCTGTCCACACACATCACATCAGCCCTAATGAGGCAGATAAAGGTCAGCTCAACACCGCTCCAGTCAGGAATGCCCTCGGCCAGCCCAAGGGACAGACAGATGTCCTGATTACAAAGGGCCACTGGATTAGAAAAAGTGCTAACTGGTGCAATACCTGGATCAGTACCCTGTTGAAGAAGAAAAGTCGGAGAGAATATACTGGATATTTAAACCCTCATGTTCTGGTTGACTCTTTTTAATATCATAAAACCTGCTTAATTAACCCCAATTTTTGAGTTGACTATTCCTGAACTTATGAGAACAAATTCCAAGCAAAGATTTACATTAAACATCCTCCATGAAAAAAAAAAGGAATCACAAAAACCCATTATTGAAACATGAATATATTGCTTTTTATATTATTTTTTTGGCACACATTTTATAGATGTCTTCTGCTGCTACTGAATTTAAAATAATAATAATAATTTTAAAACTATGGATATGTTCGAAATGGCATAACATCATATCATACAATTGTGGTCTCTTGTTTTGTCTCAAATGTATTAACTAACATAAACGAACCATGAGGAAAACATTTGTTAGTGTATTAATCTGTGTTAATATTAGCCAGCTGTTCATTGATTGTTCCTGTTAGTTCACAGTACATTGACTAATGTTAACAAATACAACTTTTGATTTGAACAATGTATTTGTAAATGTTGACATTAAAGGGTAACTAAACCACTGGTCAGAGCCTGACTCCACCCACTGACAATATTATAAATAATGCTGGGTGTGGGGTGGGGTGGGGGGGGGATGGGGGGGTTGGCGTGCACCTGAGACCCGCAGTGAGTGACACCTGCTGTCAGACTCTAAAATGAAGAGTGACTAAAGTGACCCAGGTAGCTTTGCAACAGAGCGGTCATTTGAAGTCGAGGACTTTTCTCTGTGGACACAATTCAATTCACAGTGCCATATCAATTCCAGCCGCTGGCTCAAACTGCGGTCTTAACTCCACACATCATGATCGGCATCTGATGAGTTTTGTCGAGTTGATGTCAATAGTGGGCTTTCTGTCAGCATATTGATTTTTTGCTGCTATGTGAAAAAAATCCAGCAAAATGTGCCGGTGTTGTGCCTAATTTCGACCCCCAGCCAAATTATTACCCCTTCATTGACGTCAGTACCTGATTGCCTATTACCAACCCCGCCCCTAATCCTAACCCCTCCCCCACAACTAATCCTAAACCTACCAATACTAGGGGGGTAATAATTTGGCGGGGGTCGAAATTCGCCACAACACCGGCACGTTTGCCAACCCCAGAGGATTAACTTTAGCCTAACCATAAATTGTGATTAAAATATACATCAATATCACATCAAGTCCGTGCAGGAGGAACAGTGTTTTGCACTGTTAAATCTATGCTAACTTGAAACCATCCTAACTGTACTATGCTACTAACTAAATAGGCTACACAAAATAATCTAAATAACTAGATAAATGCTATGCTAAATAGTTGCTACAATTCTCAATCCTGATCGTAATTCCAACTCTTGACTCGCAGTGGTTTTGACGAAACAAGATGATTTTTAAACTGCCGAGGGCGTGGTAGCTCGTACCATAGACTGTAAAAAAAGATGGACGACGCCCCTTCGCTCTTTTCCATCAGAGAGAACTGAAGCCGCCAGTGTCTGTGTCTCGATATGGCACTGACATCTTGGAACTTGAGTCTGCGCACTTGCGTTTTCGGGACAAGACATGCGCAGGAAGTAAAGCCGCGAAATCAAAGCCGCGCCCTCATTCTCGCTGAATCAAACGCAAGCACACGCCCCGCACTTTCATTAAGTGGCCTCTGTCTGCTTCGTTCCTCTCCAATGACGTCTGGTGATTGCAGAACCTCATTAAAATAAGGTAAATACAACTACTAACCACATAATCAACATTATTAAAAAAGTCCGCTGGTGCTTCAGTGACTACCTCGCACAGAGAACATGTCAGAGCACTCTTTTTATAGCATCACATAACTAACTAAAAACAAACTTATTTTAAAAACGAACACTTGAAATTACATCAACATGATAGAAACTACAGTAAATGACAGAAACTATCTTTGGAAAAAGGATATGTGAAGTGTAATTGAATTGTTTTTTTGGTCTCGCGTCCTGTTGAATAACATGGGGAGGCGGGGTTTATGACCTATACTAGGACCAGCCACCGAGGGGCGATCGAGACGTTTTGGCTTCACTTTTGAGGGCTTGTGCGGCACGCTTGGCTCGTACCAAAGGTGTGGTGAGCTGAAACCTGAGTACGTCAAGAAGAACCGCAAACATCCAATAGGAAAATTCAACTGCAGTAGCCACCGTTCAACCTCAAGAGGGGCAGCACTAAGGCATTTTTACACCATAAATTGTAGAAATAAAACACTTTATACCCAAATGTCTTATACCAAAAGTTACTCGAATCAATGATCAGCATTAAAAAAGCCCCATTCTTATAGATAACTAACTAAAAAAAGTTGGTTTAGGGTTTAGTTACCCTTTAACATTGACAAAGCTTAATAAATGCAGTAAGCAGTGTTAGCATATAGTCCCCATATAATCCCAAAATGCAGTTTACCCCTTTCTCAGCCCATTATTTGACTGGACAGCCAAAAGTTTTACAGAAAATAACCATATTTATCTTGATTGACTCAATTTGCTGAACTTGAGGTCACGTGACAACAATGTATATTTCAAAATATATGTGGTTTAATTAAAATTTCAAAATAAAAAAATCTGTATTACAATCTGAATGCAGTAAACGAATGTTTTTTTTGTGAAGAAAAACACAAATCGGTGCATTACATCATGGTAATTTTAGGGTGAATGACTAACAGAGAGATTACACGGTTTAATGATATTTCTTATGAGACACAGGGGAGCAGAGTGACCACAGGTGTGCACTGAGCACTGAACCAGCAAACTACATCAGCATCAGTCTGCCTTCACACTGCATTGCACAATAACCTTCCTCCCTCTGTCTCTGCATGCTTCCTTTGCTCAGTCATTCACAGTTGAACTTTCACACTTCACCTTCCACACTTTCACAAATGATGGTCGTGCATGCTTCTAGCAGGATCAGTACAGGACTTAGATCCACAGATGAGCCCTCCTGTAGGAAAAGAATCATGAGCACCAGACGACTTTAGAGAATGTAAAAAAAAAACTAATTTTCTCCAGCGCCCAGAGCCCTGGGACCACGACAAATTGAAATCTGTCGGTCATGAATCTTCAATTAAAGGGAGTATTTGGAAATATATTACTCTGCAACTTTGCAGCAGCTGTCACAAAAGGAGATCAGCCATGCTAATGACTTAGAGCCGTCAGGAAAATGATTGGATGTCAAATGAACTGGTTTCATTACTTTCATCACTTTCGCGTCTGTAACTTCACTTGCCTCACATGGCCACAATACATTATTATCCTTTACATGGAAATTAACGAACAAGAGAGAAAAAAAAAATCCTTTGGCTGAACTGAATTTAATTTAATACAGTGGTTCCACACTTCGGAAATGGGTTTCTTATTTTAACATTAAATTAAACTGTGAACTAAGTGAATTGATACAATGTGATTGCATGTCAAAGGAAGCAAACTTATGCAGCTATAACTATGGAACCACATTAGAATGCTAAATACATCCATTTCTATCCACGCTATGGAGAGACAAAATGAATCTCTCTCTCCAAGCATTTGCACAGTAATTGCTTGTAATTCCAATAAAGAAACATACTCTTCAGCTATTCATTGAGCTACACAAGTTCCACTCTTCATCTCAATGATAACCCCTGAAAACCCCAATGTAACAGAAACTATTCTCAATTCGAACATAGTAACACTTTTAGTGGTCTTCGACCTCGTCCATGAGTGTTAACTCAAACGTAAACGCGAAAGGCGAAGCTTGAATTAACGGGTATGTCCCTCTTTGGCTAATGTACTTTCAAGATGGGGGGGCAACATGGCGACCGACATTACCCTTACCCGTATGTATTTTCAATGGCATATTATACACTCACGAGAATACTTTATTACTTGAACGAAGTAAATATATACATTAATGAGCACACGAACTAAGTGTTTTTAGCTAAGAATAAACTAAAAAAGTTACACAGTGTAGCTTTAAAAATCGTTTAGTCCGATCTATAAATAAATAAATAAAATTGTAAGCCCCACCCTAGCTCGTGAACAGAACCGAGTTGATGTGGCAGCTACCTGAAGTTAAATCTGCAGTCGGCAGTTTTTCCCTCTTTGTCGCCATCTCTGTTTAAAATCTGCAATTGCAGCTATTCGCTGAATTATCAACTTTACAGGAGTTGTACTTTGACATGGCACAGCATGGATGAACACAATGTTTGAGGACTGTGAGGCTGTCAGTCACCGCACTGGTGTTGTGCCGAATTTTGACCCCCGCCAAATTATTATTAAAGGGGTCATCAACTGGCTTTTTACATTTTTATATTGTTGTCTGAGGTCAACTTATAACGTTCGGTTGTTTTTTTACATTCAAAAACATCAAAATGAATAAGTAATAGGCTATTTTCTACCCTAGTTTTGAGCCTAGCACAAAAACGCTCGGTTTTTATGGGCGTCTCGCATTGAAGACTTTGAAGTAAACACTGCTGTGAGTGGATAACAGTTTTGCATATTATAATGAGTTTCAACTCACTCGCTTATGCAGCCACTGTCTTGGTCCACGTCTGGCCTCGCTTTTTGCCACAAAGCATTTGACATTAATTCAAAATTAAGGATAATTTTTTGGCTTCAATATATCATGGAAAAGAGGTTTTCCCCTAGCGTAAGATATTATGCAGTATGAGGGAACCTCTTGTAAGAGAACCAAAGTGATCTGTGTGCTTTGTCGTTGTGATCTGCACTATCATTGCAGCACGTCCAGTCTGAATTACCACTTGATGATGGCCAAGCGCACACACACAGCTGATGTGAATTCTCCACCCACTCGTCAATATCACAACCTCGTCAGTATTTCTTTCACCCTTGTATTAAATGGACAGTGTTACATTGAGAGATTATTTGCTCCAAGTGAGAATGTTAGTGTGAAATTGAACACTGCATATGCCAATTTTGTTTTCAATAAAAAAAAAAAAAACATTTGCACAAAGCAAGCCGATCCACTTTTCCATGTTGATAAGAGCATTAAAATGAGAAAAAAATAATGGGACAAAAAAAAAGAGACATTTAGAATAAATAAAAATGTTCAATTAATTAACTATGACATTAATGCAATTAATCATGGTTCAATATTTTAATCGTTTGACACCACTAATATGTGTAAATTCATTTTAAAAATGACAAAAACACATATTACTAAAACTTAACCTAAAATGAATATGAAAACTGAAAATATTAAAATAAAATTTAATTAAAAATATTAATAAATAATAAATATATATAAATGTGGATAAATAATACTGGTGGGTTGTAACTAATCTGGCTCTAAATTTAAATGCAATGAAATTAGTGAAATAAATTTGAAAAAAATATATATATTTTCTGAGAGCACAGTCCATTACATTGTATCTTTATTTTACTCATAAGGCAAAGAGAGCTTTATTTTTATTTTTACAACTTTATTTGACTTACAAGTGTATTCGATAGCTCGCTCCATGACATTATAAGTACTTAAAAACTGTATTTGATTTTAAATAATCATATTTTCAAAATGCATTTATTTAAATTGCTTAAGATCAGGATTTGTTTATAATAAATATATAAACCTGGTTGTTGAAAAATATGACATAAGTTTTTTAGATTATGTTAAAATTGATAGATTGATATATGCAATCAAAATACAAATCCTTAAATTTAGTCCTATTTCTTTTTTTCCTAAGTTAACGATTGCACACTGTTCCCTTGCAACATTTCAATGAGAAAGTAATAACAGGGAAGAGGAAGTAAATGGAAGAGATGAAAGCCTGCAGGTAAGTGCAAGGCATAGGTGAGATCCAGTGAGAGTGATTATTGACCTCTGTCCCTCAGGACACCGGTGGGGTGTGAGAATGAACTGAGCCCCTCATCATGGATAATATTAGCCTGCTTTTAGACAGATAGATAGTGGGAGAGAGAGAGATGGACACTTGATGAAGTGAGAAAAGAGAAGCAGCTCTTGCAGGTGGAAGAGGCAAAAACTTATTACAAAAATAACCATCTGCTTCTGCCTGTGAAATATAGCAGCATGTGTGAGGTGATGAAAGTAATAGCAAACAAACTTCACACACCCTAGACGTCATCCACACAGACACGCACATGCATAACGCGAGACTCACTGAGAATGTTTAATGCTCTTCTTGACCTCAGATCTCCCTCACATGTGTGAATAGCCCAGTCCCTCAGCGCCACAGTAAATGTTAGCATTAGCATTTTGGCATTTCAAGTGTGTTTGCAACACTGACTGTGTGTGTGGGGGCTTATATCAACACAGAAAAAAAATGTACCATCTCCTTATTCACACTCGTTGACCTCCGTGATCCTCTAAAGCACAATGCAAAAAAAGGGGTGTGTGGGGTGTGGGATGGGGAACAGTGTATTAATTTTTGGTTTCATACTGTAGGTGTGGTTTAGACTGGGGAGTGTTGGAACACAATTAGTGTCGGTGAATAACTTTGTTTTGCTTTTTTCACAATTGTGACTTTTTAAATCACACAATAGTGCATTTTTCCTCACAACACAAGTGACCTTTTATCTTACAATAGTGACTTTTTTTATCTCACAATATCTTACAATTTGAGTAGTTCTTCTAATTGTGACTTTTTAACTCAAAATAGTGACTATATCTCACAATTTAAATTTGTCTTCTAATTGTGACTTTATTTTTCACAGTACTGACATTTTAGTATCTCCAAGTAGAATTTATATCCCTCAATTATGACTGTCTCTCACTACAATGACCTAATATCACAGAATATAACTTGTACTTCAAATCTTGTAACTGCAAAAATGTGACTATTTCTTCATTTAAAGGGACACTTCACCCATTTGCATTAAGCGTTGTACCTTTAGAAACCCAGTCATATTTTTGAATGGTCATGGTTTATTCCCTTATTATCCTCAAATAGTGTAAATGATGCTAAAAAAAAAGGGCTGTTGTTACTTACTGTGCCCCAAGTGAGTTGTAACAGTAAGGAAGGTTAACTTCAGTTCAAATTAATAGCAACTTTATCATGGTGATATACTTGGTCATTCTTTTTTATTGTCAATCAGCACTTCAAGTTTCAAGATGTGCCTGCAAGATGATCTTTAAATGCGGTCCTAAATTCTTGGGTGACAGGATGAATGGAAAACAAGATAAAGATGCCTTTTTTTTTTGTTGCCCTAACATAAAGGTCTATACATAAAACCACCCACACACAATAAAGCATGCAGGGAATAACCAACTGCTATTGCCATGTGTAAGTGTGTGTGCATATGCATGTATGTTACTGCGTAAAAGACTGGAGCAATTATTTGTATTAGAAATTGGAACGATGTCAATCTATTGTGGTGGGCTTTTCTCATTCTGTTAATTTCGCACAATGGGAGCTACAGGTTTTATCACTGCACAAGTCAGGAATATAATTAAACTGTCCTGTGTGTACACCCTTGGGCTAGAATATCAGCTGAAGTGGCACTTTAAGCAAGACAAGTACATAATGGCTAGTTTTATCATTTCATGGTTAATGTAGTTGTCACGGTGTAGTGCGGGTTGAAGGAGGACTCAAAGGCAAAAAGCTCCAATTCAAACATTAACTATTACAAAATTAAAGAAACTGGTACAGGCAGGTAGATCCACAAAACACAAATACATCAAAACATTAACAACGACCGATCAAGGCAAACTGAACTGAAGCAAACTAAATGGTAAGGTGAAGACAGGTGAAACAGATGATGATAAACAAAACACAGGTGACAACGGGCAGATGTGTAAACATGAGGGATGCTGGGAAATGTAGTGCAGGGACAAAGACAGACTGGTGCAGACGAAGACTGTGACAGTAGTATGGTTTCATACCTTGTACCCTACAGACAAAAAATGTATGTATCCGAGTGTAGTTTATTACTCAAGTGCAACCATCAACTGACTGATTGATTGATTAATACTATTAAGCAGTGTTTGTGTTTGTGTGAAACTTTGAATGACTAATGCGAATACTTAAATGATTTGAAGAATGCAATTTTCTTCCCTGTACTGAAATATTTCCTATTGAAACAAGACGTTAGAGCAGGACATTCCAATACTTAAACAGCCATTAGACTTTAGTTAAGGTTAACTTTTTGTCATTGTATGTACTTGCAATGGGGGTGGGACATTCTTATAAGCTAGTATTTCAATTGGTTGAATCTGATGTTTAGTACAATAGCTGAATATGTTGGTAAAGTGTTCTGTGTACTGTGTACTTGTGAATACCTCCTCCCTTGTTTGTAGTCAACTGCCTTTGTCTGACTGTTTAGAAATTTATTCCAAAGCACCAAATATGTCCTTGTGTGAAGTCCTTGTGTATATGTTTACCATTGTGTGCGAGTGCTCCAAAATACGTTTCATCTGCCAGCTGTCGAGTCTATGACAGCCAAACTGGAAGCTCTTTGAAATATGAAACACCAGAGCTGAGCTGCATTCAGTTATGTGTAAAATTACCTACACAATCACACATATATACAATAAAAACACCCAATTTCTGGGAGTGCTGGGGTCATATACATCCCAAACCCACAGTTATTTTAAATTGGAATAATATTTGTAACAATTAACAAGATTACTCTTTTACTGTATGTAGATCAAATAAATACAATCATGCCTCCTAAACCTTTTGTGTTCACGGATCACGTTTGACAGTTAGTGTATATTATCAGCATCACACTAGCATTGCACATACACAGCGTCATATAAACATGCACAAATGTGTTTGTCTGTGTCCTGAGTTGCATGTCCATGATGAACAAAAACCTCATTCACCCTGACAATCATCAGCTAATCGTCAGAGGAATGCAACACAACAACACAGTCCAATCACAAGGTGAGGAGGTAAAGGTGGCTCAGAGGTGAGAATACCAATCAGCATTGAATCATTGTGTTCTCCAACATACCGATGCAGATGTGATTACAGGGTCTATGGGTCAAACGACTGCATCATCCTCGAATGGCTGAGGTAGAAAACAGCGAAACTGCACATTTTACTGCAGTCTCTACACTACAGAGACCAAATTAACACACTGTTTGGAGGGCAACATAGGGCAGGATGTTGAAGGACATTAAGGCTATATTATGACCTTTTACAAAGTCTTTATTTGTTTTTTGGGGTATACTAGAATAGGTTTTCATGTTTGAATGTTTAATTAATTTGTTATTGCAGCACCTCTCTTTCCAGTCTGTCAGTAACACTATTTAGTTCTGGTCTCTGTGAAGCCCCTCCTTCCAAAAAGCGTAATGTGCTCTCATTGGCCGACTGGACCACTGTGCCGTAATTGGTCAACCATTTTAACCGTGTTTTGGAAATATCCAGCCCGTTCTCATCCCAAGGCGTCATATACTGACGCTTTTGCCAAAGCGTAGACATCCAACACACATGACACCCTTTAGCGTCAATAGATATATATGGGGCAGAAGGTGCCTCCTAGTGGTCTAACCCTAACCCTAGCCCAGACCTAACCCTACCCATTCTCTGTGCGTGTTATATTGACGCTAAAGGGTGCCATGTGGCTTGGATGTCTTTCTCATCACATACAGATTTCAATGCATTCTCATCCCAAGGCGTCATATGACGTCTTGGGATGAGAATGCGTTGAAATACCACACTCCTTACCATAACCGAGACTTTCAACAAACTACTAAAGCAAATACTCAGCCTGTTTTTTGTTTTGTTTTTTCATATGCCATTGGATTGGAATTATCCAGATTCCAGAAGTAATATTGTGACGGAAACTGTGAGTTCAGAAATGGTGCTTAATGACGTAGAGAATAACTCCCTTTGGAGTGATTTTGTGACTTAACAGAACTTGTCCATGCCCTAACAGCAACATTACATATTACAGAAAGTTGAAAATGTAAAAAAGTATAATAGGTCCTCTTTACTCTGTGCTGCTGCTGCTGCAAACCCAGCCGCAAAGAGCAAGCTAAACAAATATTTTGCCCTGAAACAAAATGTGTTGCAATACTCTTGATCTGCATTATGAAAAGAAAAGAACTAAACATTTAGTCCCTATGAAGTACATATACATATATATATATATATATATATATATATATATATATATATATATATACTGTACAATACAGAGATATGAGTTAGTCTATTCATTTTAGTCTATTAGTCTATTACTCCCAACCCCATCCTAAATATCATGCTACAGTACACTACATTTCAAAAAAAAAAACCTATGGTATTTTTACTCAACCCTTAATTTTTTTTTTTAAATCTCTAGGTATGTTAGCTTACTGCCCTTCACATACTGTGCAAAGTCACTGTTGGTTAAAATTAACCATTACTTGTATTTGATGTCTGTATTTTTTCCATATGATCCCAGAGCACTGTAAGGGTCATTCTGATAGGGTCATGTTGCCTCATTTGGCGTAATTCGGTTTTAATAGGGTGTTGTCAAGCAGAATTTTATACCACATGACACAGCCTACTGCACCATCAAATAGCTGCACAGGTATTTGAAGCTTAGCAAATACAGTCACAAGGAACATAGCAAATGCTCACACACAAAAAAATATAGTGTGTACCAAAAACAGCCTGTGTGTACAGTATCTTGTGAGACTGTGGATCCCCTGGGTTTTGTTTCAGGCCTGTTTAAGCTAGCCAGCATCAGGACAGCATGCACATGCACAAAGTGATTAGCTCCTCTTCAGTAGATCCCCTCAGAGAGAGAGATAGAGAGAGAGAAAGGAGAAAGAGTGAGTGTGCATCTGGGGATCTGGCTTACTTATCACACATTGGCAGGACAGAACGCTCACCACAGGGACCTACAATCATTACGCTTAGTAACTCAGCATGTCTCTCCAGCTCTAAAAACAAATACTCACAAACTGAGGACACATTCAAATACAGAAACACACTCTCATGGTGAGCATTATTACTCTACACTCTTAAATATCGAGGTTACTTATTGGCATATGGTTCCTTTTCCATAAATAGAACATTTCCAATGCACAAAAGGTTCTTTATACTGTAGGTTATTCTGCTAACGGAAATATTCTTCACAATAAGAAATCATGGTTCTAATAAGAACTGTTCAGATGTTAACAGAAAGGTTGTTTGGGGAACCCAAAATGGTTATTTTATCGCATTGCTACAAAAAACATCTTTTAGAATCTTTATTTTTAAGGCCTTTCTGTGCCTAAAAAGGTTATAATGAATGAATTGCACTTCTTGACAAGCACCATCTTAAAGCAACAGTTCAAATTAGAGCTGTTGTAATTATAATTGTGTTTCACTGTTTCCACAAAATAAGCAGCACAACTGTTTTCAACATAATAAGAAATATTTGTTTCATTGGTTACCCGTAAGCCAATCACATAACGCAATCACCTCTCTCTCTCTCTACAACTTAAATGTGGGGTAAGTAGAAATTTTCTAAAAAAAAAACTTTTTCCCAAATTTGTTTAAAGTACTCTGAAAAAGAAAGTATACGAATCGAGTGCCTGTAGTCCTCTCAGTGCTGCAATAAACACAGCTCATTATTTCATTCACTCCCACCCCCTCCTGTCTGGGATCCTTAAAAAGCCACGCCACCAAAAAAACATGAACGCGCACTGCCGACGGCGCTCAGCTGGAGGACGCGTTTACCAGCCCCGCGAAGAGGAGCAGTGCATGTAGTGACATCATTTCAGAATCACATAAAATTCCTAACTTTATCATTATTAATATGGCTGGTAGTACTCACTATCAAGCTAGCATATCGACTGGTAATGGTAAAGTTTAAAATATATTGAGTTTGATTCGGTAACAAGCTAGTAACAGCCAAACTAAAAACAGGTTGCACTGATGTATGTTTTCCCGTTACCATCAGTTACACTGTGATGAAGGTGAATTTCATGGAAGAATCATAACATACAAGGTGTTTTACATGTAAGAGCTTCCACGAAAGCACTGTTGGCGTCACTTTTCAGCCCCTGGTTGTCAGTTGTCGACAGCTGGAAAGTCCCACCGATATTCACTCTCGACTGACTTCTTGCTTTATCCAAAGATCTTTTTGGTCATAGCCTTTTTTTTGCCTGGTTTTGCTTCACTGACTGTATATGCTGGTAACTGGGAATTTTGACTGCTCTTTCTCAGCCATAATTGTGATTCTTCCAAGCCATGCCTCTTCCACTCCTTGAGCAAACGTGTGCACGCATGTGGACTGCTCTTACGCAGCAGTGCTTGTAGCCATGGTAGCGAGGGAGAGTGACAGTCGTCCAGCCAATCATTTCTTTCGTCCCGGTTGGAAATAAGGAGCTGTGTTTATTGCAGCACTGAGAGGACTACAGACACTCGATTTGTATACTTTCATTTTCAGAGTGCTTACATTTTAATTATGTATTGGTATACATAGATAGTTTAAACTAATTTGGGAAAAAGTTTTTTTTTTTTTTAGAAAATTTCTACCTCACTGCCTTTAAACATCACCTCTATTCAAAATGTTTAACAAACACTCTTCTTGTTCTGGCTTCAGTTTGCAAATGCAGGGAATATTCTCCCCAACAGAGTGAATTGCATCCCGTAACTACATATCCGTGGTTGTTTTCGATTTCCCTAACCTAAAATACAATCTTAAACTCGCCGTTTAGCGTCTACGTCACGGCTCTCAACCCGCCCTCGTTCGTTGATTGGCCGGCTGTTTTCAGGCCAACTGAGAGATAGGTCACTATCTCAGCATTTATTTACATTTATATATGCAGCTATTTATTTTATTAGAAATTTACTGAAAATTGGAAGGTCAGTAGACTCAGTGAGCTGCATTTTTTTTTTACCACTGTTTCCATAATAAACACATTGCATTGACTTAAAGCTACACTGTGTAACTCTTTTAGTTTATTCTTAGCTAAAAAACTTAGTTTTTCAAAAATATATGTACTCATTAATGTATATTTACTTCGTTCAAGTAATAAAGTATTCTCGTGAGTGTATAATATGCCATTGAAAAAACATACGGGTAAGGGGTTCTATTGTCGGTCGCCATGTTGCCCCTCCATCTTGAAAGTACATTAGCCATTTACGTTTGAGTTAACACTCATGGACGAGGTCAAACTGGAAGCTATGTTAATCTTGGACTACATTGGCCACTGTAGGAGTTAAAACGAAATCGGAATTGAGAGGAACAGAAACTAATATTCACTGGATGGTCATATACATTTTCACCCCTAGATGGGGGTAAAAATCACACAGTGTAACTTTAAGGGTGTACTCACACTAGGCACGGTTGCCATGAACCGGGCCCGAGTACGATTGTCCCAGCTCCCCCCTCCCCACTTGTCTTTTTGTCCTTTTTGTGGTTGAAAATAACGTGGTCACACATTTAAAATTTCTCAAACATAAAATTTCTCCTTTTGTGTTCATGGACAAATTAACAACTAAGTTTTGGAACAACCTGAGCAAATCCATTCCTTTAAAACAGACATCCAGACAAACACACAAACACACAATTAGCAGCTCTCCAGAAGCAACAGCTGCTTGTGAATGCAAGGGCAGAGTGGACTGATCAACTGGCTCTATGCACTTATTAAATGACTGCAATAGTGCAGCAGAGGAACTTTAGTGTAATCCGGCCCTGTAGATCTACACGCACACCTCTGAATGTGATTAGCATCGATGCACCACACATGAAAAGTAATTAGTTGCTTTGATGAGAAGATTAATGGTTAGCATTTAATTATTCTGGTACGGGTCAGGGCTTTTCATGTTGCTAGTGCTGGAATCAGTATCAGTATCTTACTAATTGAGAAGCCATGTTGCGAATCTCTGTTATGCAATAGATCTTCATCAGCCCAGCCTTGGACAGTCTCTCGACACAGAGAGAGAGAGAGAGAGAGAGAGAGAGAGAGAGAGAGAGAGAATAATGCTCATGAAGAAACAGCTGACATGTGAAATTGAATTACATAATCTCTATTGCTGTTAAAGGCCTGTGCGTAATTGAATAAGTTCAGTTTTATATGTACATGTGGCATGTCTTTCAATTGCATGATTTGTGCGCATGTCAAACACCCTTGCCCGTGCTGTACAACATCCCGCTGTGTGCAAATCATTGAGATAGACCTCTGAATACCTAGAAAGTAACTTTAGCTATTGTTAAACTTCTCATCCCAAACGTTCTAAATTTACAAAATATTATAAAAAACATATAATATTAAATGCTTTGCTTGCTTTTACTATATATCTTGCAAAGCGGGTGAAAATAAATAGACACATTTCAGAATATATACAAAAACCCTAAGGTTAGTTTCTGTGTTAGTTTCTAAGCAAACGAATATCAAAAAGAAGCCTTACACTGATATCGCACACTTTGTGTAATTTCTACAACTAATATGATGCTGCCATGAAATGAGTCTGATTCAGAAACCACTGTGACTACATTCCTTTCTTGAAGGGAAATAAATGAACTAAAGCACATGATCGCATCTCTCCGGTCCAGTGATCAAGACTGATCCTGGAGTATTTCAGGGATATATCTGAATCACCATCTTCAGCCTGCACTCTTAGAAAAAAGGGTTCATTGGGGTTCTATATATGAAGCATAGGGTTTTTTACTCAAGTCCAAAGAAACTTTTATGCTAAAAAGGCTCTATAATGACAATAAAGAACCCTTTTGGCACAACGGTTCTTTATAGGCTATTATTCATTCAAAAATTACGTTATTCTGCAACATTTTGTAGTTGTAATTAAATGATTGTTTATTAAACTGTTGTAGTAACTTAATATCCCATTTTAATCATGCTGATTTTTGGAGGAGAAAAACTGAAATGGCTCTCTTCGTGTGATATTGATTAAATGATAGATGATATAAATATACATTTTCGAACCCCCATATCTTGAATTTTGTGATCATTCACATGCATTCATAAATACATTTTAGGGTCTTGACGTTAGTGAATAATATGAAATATTTAATCCGGAAAGGACAAAACAAATGATAATGAATGAACCCAAAATGTTCCATATAGAACCTTATAGTTCTTATTACTGAACCCTTAAAAAGGACCTTTTAGGGGTTCCAAATACGTAGCACCTTTTCTTCTAAGAGTGTGGACATCAGAGCTGAGTCAATGGGAAACATCTCTTCCTTTAAATCCAACATAGGTGTCATAGTCTCGTCAAACTAAAACACAGAATAAATGAGAATATCAGAGAATGATGTTATGATTTAGTCTAGAGCGTTTGTGTCATGACCCTGTCAATCGCCAAAAGTGGCATTATGACTAAAGCCTCAAGATATCAATTCATCAGTGTCAGTGAACTACGATTATCATGCAATGATTGTCATGCCCTTGGACATAAGGGATCTTTTGTGAAAATGTCCCAAATAATGGATATTTGCTCAGTAAAGATACGCACAGATTTCAGCCTTAAAAAAAGAGACAGAATTAGAAACTTGTTTACTTAAATATTACATCCATCTCTCTGTCCCTCTCCTTTTTTATGCTTTTTTTCCATAGTTTTTTCCATCTGTCTCATTGGCTTCATGCCTCTTTCTTACACTATTGCCCTCATTCCTTCCTTCTTTCCCTCATCTTCACACCATCTTTGGCTCCAGGGGACCGTCTGCCAGAGGGAGGGACACGACTACAGGAAATTGGAAGGGTGACTCGATAAAGCAGAACATTAATCTGATATGGGGTTCCTAAGCAACCTACTGGGCCAGTAAAGAAATAAAAGTAAGAGAAAGTGTATAAGAGTGGGGAGAAAAGGTGCAACACAGGGGCGTCATGCACTTATTTTTTCATTTTTGTGGAGGCACCAGAGACACTAACCCACTGAGAATACATAAATACATATGAATGACGTTTTTAAAAACTTCTTTATTACTTTTTAAGTTAACTAAAGTCTAAGATGTGCTGGTCTAATGGTATATGTTTTCTTTGGTGATCCGCGCAATTAGACTTGACTGAAATGACCGACATGTGACAGAGTGATTTCTGACACAGAATTTTAGACAAATACTTTTTTTTAACAAGCTTTTATGCGTTAACATTATTCAAACTATTAGATACACTACAGTTGGAAAGTTTGGGCTCGATTTGTGTTATTAAAAAATATATATTATTTTATCAAGGAAGGATGCAATAAATTGATAAAAGTTACAGTAAATAAATTTATAATGTTACAAAAGATTTGTGAATCAAATGTTGTTATCTTTTGTTCCGCAAAGAATCATAAAAAAATATAAAGTAGCATGTTGTGTGTTTTTAACATTAATTTAATAATGTTTTAATTTAATAACAACATTCTAATAACAATCGTTTCTTGCACACACAACTAAAAGTAATAATTTAAAAAAAAAATCAAAGATAACTGATTGTTCGTGAAAGAACTTTTATAAATGTTGGTTATTGTTAAATTCTATAAATCTATAAGTCAATGCTTATCAATAAATGTACATTCACCAAAATCAATAAATCAATAATTAAACAACTATTTGAACAATGAGAATGAGCATTTTTCCTTTATACTATCATAAAGCTTTCACTAAGAAAAAAACAGTATACAACTACGCACAA
Organism: Pimephales promelas; assembly: GCF_016745375.1. The sequence goes on from NW_024121321.1 coordinate 24,251,192, forward strand.
AGCAATCTAGCAACAAGATAAACACTGTAACAAAATTAAAGTTATACTAATACTGAGGTCCTCTGAGTCCTTATTTTCACTAATGTAAAAAACTGAGATGCAAGATGGCAGCAGTTGCATTTCTATAAAACAAGAGTAGCAGCACAAGTTTCACTTACCAAGATGTGAAGACTGATATACGACATGGATGAAGGTGATGGAGCCATGTAATAACATGAGCTTATGTATTATGAATGGACAAATTTAAAATGGATATTAGAAAATGTATATGTAATAATGAAAATGTAATAAATTCACTAATGTTCACAAATTGAACCTTTTACTTTTACCTAATAATTGTGCAACTTAACTATTAAAGATACATTTTCAGAAAAATATAATTAAGTATGATTTATTAGTGATTTTCCTCATGGAGACCAAAAAATATCCCCACACAGACAAGGATTTCAGACATATTGTCCCCATGTAGGGTTTATCTGCAACACAGAACACAAAAAGCGCTTGATTCGAGAAATGGAAATTTATAATTTGACTAATGGAAAAGTAATGGCATACTGTGATTTTCTGAGAAGTAAGAGGAAAGATGATGAATGTGAGGATAGTCTGTTTTGAAACTCATTAACAATCTTCTGCTGGTTTTGGCTTTACAGTGCACTTAATCTCTCTCTCTCTCTCTCACGCACACACACAAACACACAAACTCACACAAGCACTTTATGTTAGCATTCTTCAGAATACAGAAAGAAATGGGGTTATAAATAAAAGTTCAGTTCCACCTTTTTTCCCTTTTCCACATTTAAAAACTGCATTAATTGCTCATCCTCAAGCTCGTCTATATTTAGCATAATAGCTCTCAAGGGTTCAAAATGAAGATGAAAATTATATCATCATTATGCGGTTTCTAACAAGCAGGATTTTTTTTTTTACAAAAGTAGAAATTCTGAAGACTGTTCTAATTATTTTCTATATGGGGACTTTCAAGCTTCAAAAACAACACAAAAGCAACGTGCAAAATTTAAAATCTTATAAAGTCATACATTTGTGTGAGGAACAGATTGAAATTTAAATGTATTTCCATTAAATGATACAGTGAGCTGTGAACTGCTGCAAACAGATTCATTGAATCAATGAGTTGAACTTGAGATCCAGGCCAGTTAAAGACATTTAGATGGTTTGTGAACTAATCAGCAATGAAATAAAGATCCAAGTCCAAAGAACAAATTGAATTGTGCATTTGCCATCCCTACTTCTTTCATGAACTTCCATGAGAGTGATAAGAACTGCTAGGGTAAGAATGAATAAATTTACACATTTCGGTCTGTTCCCCACACTAAGTCATCGAATGGTTTCAGAAGACTTTGATTTGTGGAGTATTAGAGCACAAATTTTAAGCTATTGTCTGTTCCACATGTTAATGCATTAACTTCTTAAAATTCAGCTTAACATTTTGATGGCAAAACATTAAACACAAACGACTGTATTTGATTTAGTAAATATGTCATTTCATGGTTGGCCTGCAACTATTAAAATCATTGTATTGTTTCATAATTGTATTAGTATGTGCTTATAAGCTATTTATTATTAAACTGTAAGGGAGTCGTATATTGTGGATATTGCAAATGAAAGAGCCATTACTATTCATTAGCATGAGGGAAACCAGGAAACTTCACGCTGTTGCTTTATTACACTCATTTTTTGTTCAGATTAAGCTTCTGACGCAGAGGGTCTCTTCTTCTTCACACAATCCCTGCTCATCTCTTTATATTTTAGCATGCAAACAGCACATGTTACCACATCAAAGGGATCGGCTTGTCCAAGATGTAATCCCAAATACAGGCTCTGTGTGTGTGAATACTGAAGGTATACCACAGTAAACGCGCGCACACACACACAAAGATCCATTTTATTAAGGGTTTTCATTTATCAAAGCACTCCTACTGTTTTCACATTACTGTCTTTGTGTGTAAAAGTCAAGCACATTCTTGATGTGCACTTACATAGTCAGACTCATAAATGCAGTAGACGGGCTGGTATGGTAAGACAGACCCAGAGGAGTCTGATTCAAAAGGTCATTTAACACCTTACGGAAATCGAATGTGACTCTGCATTAAAGCAATGGGCCTGTGGATAGACTTGGACATTCAGTATTGTGTGTGTGTGTGTGTGTGCGTGTGTGTGTGTGTGTGCGTACATATTTTTCTATCCCGTTGGGGACTTAAACCTGAATGCACACAGACTCGTGGGGACTTGTGTCACTGTGGGGACCTAAATTGAGAAACCCATGGGTGAACACGCTTATAAATCATACAGAATAATTTGAAGAGTTCAGATGCAAAAGCCTCTAAGTGCCATTTGAAATTTTCTTCTAGAATGATAATTTTTATCAAGCTAGTATATTTAAGTTCATTAATTTCACTTCAATGGGGATGAAGATTATCTATGAATTGTCATTTAAGTGAAATTACTGAACTTAAATATACTACAAGCTTGATAAAAATGATCATTCTAGAAGAAAAATTCAAATGGCACTTAGAGGCTTTTTCATCTGAACTCTCTTCATTTATTTTTTTAATGTAAAAATGCAGAATGTTTCCTGTGATGTGTAGGTTTCGGAGTAGGAGCAGTCCAAGAAAGAGGATAGAAAGTTTGTACACTTTTAACCCAATTTTGGGAAAAATATGGACAAACCCAGCCATTGGGTTACATTTTTAACCCAATAGCTGGGTTTTTCCATATTTTACCCAAAATTGGGTTAAAACAACCCAGCATTTTTTTAGAGTGTACAGTATAAAAACGTGATGTAAAAAAAAAAAACTATGATCACTATAAGACACCTCATTAGAACTGATTTGTGAGCTCTTTCTCAGGGACACCAGTCCTCGACATATGAGTTTAAGTAATGGTTACTGTTTGCTAAACCATTTATTTTATTTATTGCCCTTTTGCATTTAAAACTTAAAGCAACCTTTAAGTTTCATATTTTCAAGATTTGCTTGAAGGTAGCTGCATTGGTCCTGTCAAACCTGCTTATCTTATGCCTTGCAAATTTACTAAAGGATAAAGATCTTCAAACATTTTAACAACAGCATGACCATTCTGGCTATTTAGAGTATAAACTGAACAATCATCATATTTAAGAAGTGAACATGTAAAGATGTAAAAAGGAGGTCGAAGTGCTTCCAGGTGGAATTGCAAGACAGCAACTCTTTTGATATTATTGATGTGCTTTTTGGTAATCGTTCAGTATTTCTTAGCCGCAATATTTGCCACATGCTACCCAGTAGGCAGTGCTGCTCGTAGAGACAGTGCATGTGTCTGATTAAACACGAGACTGGCACTCAATTAATATGCTAAGGCTCAAAAAAATGAACATACACACACAAAATCACTGTGAAAAAGAGAGAGGAGCTCATGAGGAGCAAAGCTAATGATGTTCTTGTCATGTCCAATCAGAAGCTCTTCCTAGCAGATCACAGCCATAACAGGCCAGCTGACGTTTATGTCACATTTCCTGTTTCTGTGACGCAAGGAGTCAAGTTTTGAAATATAATATAAAATAGTGTCAGTATGAAATATCAGTCTACATTTCCAAACATTACAATCTTTTGCCATTAATTGTAATATCAAGAGTTGCGTCGCACAGTAAAGAACTTATCTGAAGCAGAAGGGAGGAGCAGCAACTGGCTGTGGTTGAGACAGAAATATTCTGTGTACATTGCACGGATGAGGGGTGGTGTTTGGGCAAATATTGTGTTTGACCATTGCCACTGAACCTACTTTAACGAAGACAGTGGGGCACGACAGCCTTAGTCAAACGGGTTGCCGCATATGGTTGGGTCGCGGAGAGATTGTGAGATTGTGATTTGGTCACATGTGAATTACGGGGAAGGAGCAACCTCAGCAGCAGGAGGGATGTAAAGGTCAGTAAGATGGGCTGAGTTGAGTGGGGGACGGAGGGGGGTGACTCTGAGATGCCAGAGTCACTGTCGAGCCCTCTTGAGGTGTCGTGGACAATTCGACGAAACACTGAGGACGGAAGGTGCCCACTTGAGATGTCCCCTACTCGGCTCAATCCAGACGGTTGACGTGTTGGTCCACTAGGGAGAACATACTGTAGTTGCAGCTGTTGTGTGTGCTGACGCGGCAAGTACACTGCAGCTGTTAACGCTGGACAGAAGGAGATTCACATCATCATAAGGAAGGAAGCGCAAATGGATGGAGAAGCATAGTGTAAAGCTACGCCTAAGTTTGTGCTTATCTTGGCGAAAGTCGAGTACAAATCAGCATGAAGTTTTAACATCTACTCTCGTGTAATGGAAATCAATATTTGGTGTGACCACTTGCACATAATTTTTCAGGTAGCTTCTAAATGAATTTGAAAATCCTATCAGCCTGCTCTAGAGTTTCATGCCAAAACTTGGTATTTCTCTGGATTTTTTCGGTCTCATTTTTACTTTTTCGTGTAATCCCAGATGGACTCAATGATGCTGTTGTCAGATTTTTGTGCATTGTTGTCACTGTGATTGTATACAAAAATATCACTGGATTATTTATCACAATCAATGGAAAAAGGAATGTTTATTTGTAAAATGTAAACTGATATTTCATAATGACACAGCAAAAGATATAAATAATTAGATTTTTAAAATTAGATATAGAAGGCCTGTAAATAATTGGCTTAAACCCATTTTGTTTTGGTGAACATACTAACGTGCCTAAGACTTTTGCATAGTACTGTGTGTATAGCCTATATACTATTATTATTGAAATTTTACTAGTGAGTATTTATAAAATTTCTTCCATTGGAAGCGTCTCATTGTCACCCAGATTGAACCAGAAATTTATTTAATATTCCGTTTTCTCCTTCCGTGTGCTCCTCAGCTCTGGACCTTTATTAAAAAGTCCAGAAAAATGTCTTCAAAGCTGATATCAAGTCTAGACATCTTAGTGGGAGGTGAGCCCCCTCTGAGACACTTATGAGAGCAGACATTAGAAACAACATAATCAGTGTATAAGAGGGACTTGACTTTGAACATCTCCTTTGTTAATTCAGTAAATCCATGAAGACATGCATAATTAAGCATAAGAACACTAGAACATATGTGATATGAAAAAATATGACGCGAATGGAATCAAAAGAGGTTCACAGGAACTGAATCATGCATCTTCTAAAATGAATCAATGCCCAAGCATAATTTGTCAGATGTCACTTGTTTTGATAATTTATTATCTTATGCGAATATGCAAATTCATACATGTTGAAGTGTGGCTTAAATGTCCCAAGCCATTTATGGTCAATACTTAGCAGTACTCGTACTACAGTATATAATACTACAGCATACTCTCAAAGAAAAGGTACAAAAGCTGTCACTGGCATGATACCCTCTCAAAAAGTACTAAAATGCACCACTTAGGGGTAAACGAGGTACAAATGTGTACCGTTTGAAAGGGTAACACGTCAGTGACAGCTTTTGTATCCGTTTTTCCGAGTGTGTCATATATGCACGGATGAGACAGGACACAAAATAATTGTATTGATTCTATGTCATAGCTTGCATGTTTTGCATGGGAAAAGAAGAAGTAAACATCCATCAGTAAAGAAAGCCCGAATGACTCAGCACAGAAAACCGAGATGGAGAGAGAATAGAGCCATGAAAGAAGACATCCCGCTCTCTTGCATTATGCATCTATGAAATGGCTTATATGTCTACATTTGTCTTTGTTATAATATTCTGTATGCGAGAGAGAACGACAGAGGGAAAAAAAAGATTTGTTGTGCTCATCATTATGAACACAGGTGCAAGTGTGTGTGAGTTTTTCTTGCAGCAAGAAGTGAGTAATCAAAAATCCCAAACATACCTTGGCTTTGTTCTCACAGACGGCAAGCTCATCCTGCTCTGAAATGAACTGTCAATCACTCCGCGCACAAACGCATCCTGAAAATACCAGAAAAACACAACCTTAGGAAGTCTGATTACAGGTAAATAAAGTCATTGTGATCATTTTTAAACATCTAATATCCAAGTGCCCGTAAATGACTATTTAACACCTAAGACACCTTTCAATCCAGGCCAACTATTAGGAAAATGGATGATAATGAGACAATGTAATAACAATGGGAGAACAAAGCATGCTCTTTTTAGCCTTGTGTCTCAGGTGCTTTTTTCACTCTCTTTATTTCTCTCTCACATCACTGTATACACAAAAAGCAATACATGCTCACTTTTAGATAAATGCTGGGCCTAGACACTTCAAAATGATTAAACTTGAGAATAAACTTTTTACCATTGTATCATGTGTATAATATTATCTCACTCATAGTTCATGCAAAGGCAAAATGAACAGAAACCTATGTTAAAATGACCGGATGTTTCCTGTCGTGGTAAGAATCCATCAGATACAATATGATCAAATGGCTATGATGTTCATTGGAATGAGATAAGAAATGAAATATGGACAAAGTACAGTTCCAAAGAAGAAGTGTGCTCATGTACCTTATTGTGATATAAGTGGCATAATCATAAATAAGTCGATCCAACTGAGCTGAAAACAACTCTGTGGGAAGCACCCCCTAAGATGTTGAAACACTATATGTCACAGTCACTCACAGCATTCTGCTTTCTAAACGTCGAAGAACTTGTGATGTGAAGCAATTGTTAATTTTCTGCTTCACATTGCGATATACAAAACAATAAAATCGTCTTATCACAGATTTGTATTAATTAGAATGTTTAATAACTCTTCTTTCAATTGTATTTGTTCATCTGGTCCTATGCTTTGCCATTTTTTCGTTTTAGATTATGGTTATGTTTAAAGAGCTACTGCCCCCGTGTGGTCACCAGCCCTTAACACAACTCTGCCTTATCCACTGCTGGAATGAAGTTTCTATGCTATAAATTCCTGTGCTATTAATATATTGGGGATATTACTAAACATTTAAACAATGTAGCCTCATCCAGTGACAATAAATAATGGTTTCTCAACCAATAACAATAAAATTGTTACATAGTACATGTAATGGAGGCCAGGCAGTGCTTAACGACTATGTGACTTTACTACAGCATAGTCACTTCTTCTCTCTTTGCAATATAAACTACAACCTTTAAGGTATCATAACACATTATCAGAACAGAACAGAAATAGGGAAGGGTTGTTTGTATTGGCCTCTGAAAAAATCCACTAAGACGTAATGATATTATTGTTGAATGTTTCCCCCTTGTATTATTATCAGTGTAGTATAGATTTATTTGTTATTATGAAAGTGTTTACTTGGTTTTAGTTTCAGCTCTAAACAACATTTCACTTTAGAGTTAAAACACAACACACTCTTAAAAAAAGACTACACAAAATTATTTAAAGATAAAAAAGGTTTTGAGTTGCAAATGATATCTTCACTTTCAGTTGAAATTGTCCTGCGACATTAAACAGTATGACGTGATTCAACTGATTCGATTCATGTGAAATGTAAAAGTTGAATATTAAACAGCTGGAGCAGGTCCTTCTGGTGGCTCCCTATTAGCCCACTCAGACTTGGTTCCCAGAACTCATGCTCCTTGTGACAGTCCCTCCTTGGCCCATTGCTCTGAGGAAGGATCTTCTGACTCAAAGACAGGGCACCCTATGTCCGCGTCCCCGATGTCTGGTCCCTGGACAGGACGCGGAGGTTCTAGGTGAGCTACCCCAGAGGTACTTAACACCATCACTTCAGCACAGGCGCACTCCACGAGACATGTGGAACCTGTTCATCAAGTGGTGTTCTTCTCACCAAGAAGACCCCCGAAGATGTTCGATAGGGTCCGTGTTTCCTTCTTGCAGCAAGGGTTGAAGCGAAAGCTGTCTCCATCCACCCTCAAAGTACATGCTTCCGCTATTTCAGCATAGCACGACCACATATCATGGTCGTCAAGTTCCTTAGGGGGGCGAGGCGATTAAATCCTCCTCGACCCCCCTCCATACCCTCTTGGGACCTTTCCCTGGTGCTTCGAGCACTTCAGGATGCTCCCTTTGAGCCACAATCATCAGACTTCAAAGCTTCTTTCCATGAAGACTTTGCTGCTGGTTACACTGGCCTCTGTCAAGAGGGTTGGGTTGGAGACCTGCAGGCATTTTCAGTTGATTAATCGTGCCTAGAGTTCGGGCCAGGTGACAACCATGTTGTACTGAGACCCTGGCTACAGTGCCCTACCCTAGGTTCCTACAACTCCCTTCAGGTAGTGAACCTGAAAGCGCTGCCCCTGTAGGAGGCAGACCAATCCCTGGGTTAAAACTAGCTTGTCATCTCTTAGAAGTAAAAAGACATTAAGTTAGTTCTGTTCAGCTTGTTTGGACCCTGCTTATTGTAAAACAGTATTTGAAATTCAGTGTTTCTGTTGTGTATTTAAAATTTCCATTTATAGAGCAAATGACTGCGACTGTCTGTTTTAATAAACGTTGAATAATTACTTAGAAGTCACTGTCCTATATTCATGCTTTAAAAACGAAAGAAACCCACTGTACCTGCGCAAACGTGAGTCGAACTGCCACAAGTTATTTGCACATGCGCAATATGGAAAAATCCGCATGGGCTCCACAAGGCTCGGGAATATAAGCACGCGCGCGCGACTCTTGCAGGAGCGAAGTTCACAGCGCTGCTTTACTGCGCGCTCCCGCGCTGGAGATCTCCGTGCCGTCTCCGCCTTTCCAGTCTAAACTCGCTTTGTTTCGTGGGACAAACGCCATAAAATGGAAAAGATATATAGGTAAGAAGATAATAAAATTCAAATAATTTCACCAATGACTGTATAACTGATCTATTTGTTTACTTGGGAGATTTGAAACTTAAAATAATCAACAACAAAAAAAGTGCCTCTGAAGTTGCTACAATTGTCTTTAATGGGACAGACAGAAAACTCATAAAAAAAATTCTATTCAAACAAAATGTATTTTTCTTCAATTTAATGATATGCCATTTAAATGAAATAATACTAACTTTTAAACAGACCCCATAGAACAGAGCTTTCTTTGTTTCAGTGCAGATGTAAGCCTATTTAGTTGTGAATATACAGTATTTATTCATGTGCCGTGGATATATGCATCATCATGCCATAAATATCGAATCCTTCTTAAATTTAGGAGTAAAATGGAGGAGAGCAGCTGCATTTGGGCCAATAATAGTGCATATATTTCTGTATTTGCTTTAGTAACACTTTGTAATAATAACTTTAACTTATATGTTCAATAAATCATAGTGTGCACATTCATACAGTGGTGTCCAAAAGTTTAAGTACATTTAAGTTTCATTAGAAATTATATTATCAATATTATATGGGTGAGTATGTGTGTCTGTGTGTATTTATAGTTCTGGTAGTTCTGATTAAGGGTAATCTGGATTGCGTAATCATATTTCAAAAATGAAATACTTGTAATTAGATTATATTACCTTTTAAAATACTCACAATCAGACAAGGCTACTCTATTTTAATAATTACTTGAGTACATATTACTCACACAATGGCCCATTTGTATTCATAATTTAATGATGCTAGATTTTTACTTTATTTATTTATTTATTTTTTGACCAATCGCTTGTTTGGAAAGTCCTCAAATTTAACAAAGGTTAAATCATGCTGCTCTTATGTCATGACAAGGTAAATATTTCATATTTTTAGTAAGGGTTTTATTTTGATGATAGTTTTATTGTTTTGTTTTTTTAAAGTTACTTTACATTTTTATTATTTAGATGATTAGCTTTTCGTCAACTGCAGTTACCCAGTTGGGAAACACCGGTGTAATGTAATGTTTAATGCATTTCAAGTTGTCAATAACAAAAAATATGATGGACTATAATGTCTTTCTCTTTGTATTTTTATATCAATATGGTACAAAATATTCCTATTCAAATCAATGTGATTAAATTAGGTCAAAAGTAATGAGTCCAAACATATTACCTAAAATATGTAATGCTATTACGACTGTTACTAACTAATTTGCATCATGTAATTTGAAATTAGTAACAGGCTACAATTTGTAAGTAATCTACCCAGCACTTCTTTGTATTCATTTCTTTATTAATTGTTTGGCTGCATGGAAATAAAATGAATGACTTTATAACTAAAGACCAGCTTCCATAGCAAGACAATGTCTCAAAAAGCAAAGGCTTGTCATATTTTTCTGTTTACTTTCACATTGTGTAAAATTTGTGATGACATAACTGTTTTTCTGTCCCAATAAACATTGTATTTGTCATTACCATAAAGGTTAATCCAGTGTCTCTGAATGCCAGGATAAATTAAAAAAAAATGTCTATTGTGCACATGATAAGGCCAGGGGAGTTCAAATTAATCCGATTAGGGAATTATAGCATTCCAAAACACTTGATCGAAATACTACTTATGTTGTAACTGCTTCCCATGTTGAATAAGCATTGCATGGCTGAAATGTTTGAAATGGACAATAATAATTTATCGGTATTTGGGATTAGAAGTGAAACAGAAAGTTTTCACTTGTTAACATTAAATGAAAGACTTTTGGGGAAATTAAGTGATATAGGCCCAATTGTAACCCTAAAACATTATGGGCCCTTTCATACACTCGACGTAATGCAGCGCCAGGCGTAAAGCGATTTTTTTCAGATGGTCCTCACTGCAGGAAACGAAATTCAGGGGGAGGATTTGGATCCAGATCCAACTCCTCTCACCTTACATATACCAGAACCTACCATCTCGGCCCCCTGATCCCTAACCCCACCCTAATCCTACCCATCTCGGCCCCTTGATTCCTAACCCCACCCTAATCCTGCTCATCTCGGCCCCCTGATCCCTAACCACACCCTAATCCTATCCATCTCGGCCCCCTGATCCCTAACCCCACCCTAATCCTACCCATCTTGGCCCCTGATCCCTAACCCCACCCTAATACTACCCATCTCGGCCCCTTGATCCCAAACCCCACCCTAATCTTACCCATCTCCACCCTCTAATCCTATTGCAACATATAGCTATATATATATATATATATATATATATATATATATATATATATTGTTATTGTTAGTGCACCTAGGGGATAGGCACACACAGCAGCACACAAACATGCAAAATATAAAAAAAATGTAAGGATTACAATGTAAAAGATTAATAAAGATATGGTGGAATCCGACTTGTCCCGTAGATGGTCTGCTCAACTGGCATTTAAAGAGAATGGGAGATGAGACTCTAATTGGTTTATTGCAAGTAAAGCCCAAAACATACGCATTACTCATAAAGAGAATAGGGACAACACTTTTACACCATAGGCTGGGTGCCTGACCATTTTTCCCGTCGTTAAACTAGCAAAAGTGGATTCGGACACTTGTGCCGTGCGCTTTAAAAAATCATGAGCTTAAATCGTTAAAATGGGCTTTTCATGCCTAAATTGAAATATTCAGTCTTGCCTCTGTTTTTTACCAAAAGGGCAAGGCAAACACACCATACGTATAGAGCTTTGATGACAGTGATACAAACACATGGTACCAGACTGCCTCATACACTGTGAGCAGGTTAATGACTGACTGATCAAAGGTCTGATGGGTGTGATCCTTACATAGACACAATTAGACAGGTACACACACACAAAAACACTGCTGCATTTATTTTAAATATACTCATAAAAACAGCTCTTAGACTGCTGCAAGAACCATAGAGGCCATAGAGAGAGAGGATATTCGGAATGAAGTTTTACATATTAAATTGAAAAATAGTGGAATGATCAAGATAAGTGTATAAATCAAGTTGTTATCTTTGTATTTATTTAGTAATAGGGAGGATATTACATTATTTACTTAAAACGTTACAATACTGAAGTCTCATACTAGCTTTTCTCAAAAGATGGAGTTTTCTTTCGCCACAAGAGAGCGCAGTTTACAACAATAACAAAGGCGTAGGTTTATGACGCACTGATGAGCTGAACGATGGGACTTGCTGTCAAGCTGATGATGGATCTAGCTGTTTATGGATGAGTGCAAAAACACTCATGTTTTTTAACATTACAGTGGTATGGAGCAGGTCCTGATTTCTAAAGAGACAGATATCACACGCGAGTCCCGCGGATATAAAGGAATAAGGATATTTAACATTACAGTAATTCTACAGAACTAACGTGCAGGATTACTCAGGTCAGTTTATTATATGAATTATAACGCAGCCCCGCTTCACTTGGCTTAACGTCACACTATCACACTAATGTGTGTTGGAAGTTATAATGTTATACTACGTGTTTGTTCGTTTGCTATTCGAAACTAGCAGAGTAAGCTAGATCAACATAACATACTAGGGTGACCATATTTTGATTACCAAAAACCAGGACACTCGGCCCGGCAAACAGATGGGCCTACACAAATGATACTCGAGGTTTACTCAAAGATACCTTATTAATTTCAATACATTTAAAGTAGGTTATGCCTCCTCTGTATGAAAATTGTTATATTGTTATATGAAAACAGGACATGTCCTGGGAAAACAGGACAGCTGGTCACCCTATTGACCATATTCAAACATTTCATCATGTTGAGCTAACGTCATAACATTGATTTGTTTTATTTACATTTGCTCACCTGTCTAATAAAGCTGTCAACTCGTGACTCGTGAAGCTCTGTCGAATCCAAGTTAGTCGTGAACGCATCTTAAAAACTCCTTGTTTGTCCCAAAGTCTGCTTGTGCTTGCCATGGTCTATGTTTGATAACAAGAACTGCGTGCCGCTAAACGTTACACACGACGCAGACGCAGTTGTCCACGTCTGTCTCCATGGTTACGTCGGAAACCGAGGATAGCGCCGCGGATATTGCGTCATTGACTTTTTTTTTTCCGAAATTGGGATTTCTCTGCAATAAAAACTATTTTGGGATATTGTAAGTATACAACTGTAGGAAATATATCAGATTGTGCAAGTGATTTTTGAATATTTTAATAGAAAATTCTTACATAGGCTATTGTACCGTGCAGTTGATGGAGATTTGTGGGATCCCAAAGATGTCAAAGACATCCCGATCTGGTGACTGTGGGGGCCATTTTAGTACAGTGAACTCATTGTCATGTTCAAGAAATCAATTTGAAATGATTCGAGGCTTTTGTGACATTGCATTATCCTGCTGAATCAGAGTATGGGTACATGGTGGCCATAAAGGGATGGACATGGTCAGAAACAATGCTCAGGTAGGCCGTGGTATTTAAACGATGCCCAATTGGCACTAAGGGGCCTAAAGTGTAGGCTACCAAGAAAACATCCCTCACACCATTACACCACCACCAGCAGCAGATTGTGAAATAATCAGACCGGCCCGTCTGGCACCAACAACCATGCCAAGTGTTCAGGAGATTGTCTTGACCAGGACCACACACCTACATTGAAGCAGCTGCCATGTGATTGGTTGATTAGATAATTGCATTAATGAGAAATTGAACAGGTCTTCCTAATACTCCTTTAGGTGAGTGTATATCGCAATGACATGGTCTGTCAACAAATTACAGTACAAACAGTAAAAGCATAAATGTGAATCTTGTCCAGTCTTTTGCAATCAAACTCCCATAAAGGTGTAATCTACAATTTACAATAATTGTCATCAAAATTTTTTACCATAGTTTACATCAGAACATCCCTCCAGAGTACACTGTTATATTCACAACATGACTAAGGAATTTGACGGTCTTATCCGTACACAATGACACAATGACTTGTCATTCTGATGGCACTGGCATGTTCATTGACACAGATACTTTACTTTTCTCTACTATAGAAACAAGGTTTAATATAGATAGACAGACAGACAGACACTGTAGATATATTGATAGAGAGAGAGAGAGTTGTAGTTACTTTTTTATAATAAAAAGTTATAATTTTCTTCTTCTCGTCTTTATTTCCTCAGAAACGTCTAGCTTTTGCAAACTCCAGACAAGCAACTTTTTGCCAATCGTTCATCATCATCCTCCTCCTCATCATCACAGCCATGGAGACAGTGGTGATCGTGGCCATCGGTGTACTCGCCACCATCTTCTTGGCATCATTTGTGGCGCTGGTGGTTGTGTGCCGACATCGTTACTGCCACCCTCCAGACTTTCTGCACCACTTTGATTCCAAGTATGTACCTGAGTGTACACTACAAAATAAGACATGGCCTCATTCATTCCCACACTCAGGATTAAGCAGGCATCACCAATTTGCATGCCAATTCTGAACTATGAAAATACCTCTACTCTTCTTTTTTTTATATTCTAGACCTACAGTGGATTTGATTGGAGCGATGGAGACTCAGAGTGAACCATCAGAGCTGGAGCTGGATGATGTTGTCATCACTAATCCTCATATTGAGGCCATACTGGAGAACGAAGACTGGATCGAAGATGCCTCGTATGCCTTCTCTCCACATTCACGTTCACAACCATAGTATTTTTATCAATACTTATATTCTGCTATTAACACTTTACTGATGTGTCTTTCTCTCAGTGGTCTTGTGTCCCACTGCATTGCAATTCTGAAGGTACATTTTGTGCTCAAATTTCAAGACCCAATTTTATAACATCATATAATTAATTTTTAAAGACATGGATAATTTGGGGTCAGTATGATTTTTTTAAATGTTTTTCAAAGAAGTCTCTTACGTTCACCAAGGCTGCATTTATTTGATCAGATAAAATAAAAACATCGATATTGTGAAATAAGATGACAATTTCAAAATAATGGTTTTCTATTTTATTCCTGTGATGTCACAGCTGAATTTTCAGCACCATATCTCCAGTCTTCACATGATCCTTCAGAAATCATTCTAATATGATGGTTTAGAGCTCAAGAAACATTTATTATTATTATTATCAATGTTGAAAACAGTTGTGCTGCTTAATATTTTTTTGTGAAAACCTATACATTTTTTAAGATTCTTTGATGGATATAGCTCAAAAGAACAGCATTTATTTGAAAAGAAAATCTTTTGTAACATTATGAATGATTTGCTGTCACATTTGATGCATCCTTGCTGAATCAAAGTATTCATTTCTTTAAAAACATCTTACTGACCACAAACTTGACATGAACTGTACTGTAGTGCAAGTATAATAATACACAGCATTGCTTGGGTTAATAAAAGGAGCGTCTTGATTCTGTACAGATATGCCACACTCTCACAGAAAAGCTAGTCGCCATGACAATGGGCTCTGGGGCAAAGGTCAAAGCACCTGCCAGCCTGAATGACATCATCACCGTGGCCAAACGCATCAGCCCTAGGTAAACAGTTTGAGGAGTTGATATGACACAATGTTGATTGTTGAGTGTTGATACTGACACGTTGTGCCATCACAGGGTGGATGACGTGGTTCGATCCATGTACCCTCCGCTGGACCCCATTCTTCTGGATGCCAGGTAACTTCATATGCTAGCAGGGTCTATTGTACTGTATGTTTAAGTTTCTGCAAAGTGCATTGACTTTGCCACATTTTTGTTTGGACCAGGGCCACAGCATTACTATTGTCGGTCAGTCACTTGGTACTGGTTACACGAAACGCCTGTCACATGTCTGGCAGCCTGGACTGGATCGACCAATCACTGCATGCAGCCGAGGATCACATGGTGGTGTTGAGAGAGGCGGCTTTAGCCTCTGAACCAGAGAGAGGTTTGCCAGAGAGAGAACAGTCAATCTGAATCACACACAAGACTTTGGCAGGCATACTGCATGTACATACACTATTATGAATGCGCCTGTAAAGAATTAGTGGGCAATACCTCAACATATCCATGGTGTGAAAGAGAAAGGCAACTTAGTTTCCATTGTTTCTTTCTCTCTTTCTTTAATTTGATCTGTTACGTTCCAGTTTAATCTGTGGTCATACTGTCAGACATTTCCTCATGCTGGATTCAAATGTAGATACTAGTGCTAAACAATGCCTGAGACAATCAAAAACATGAATGTATAAACCAACTGCAAAATGTGCTAAATGCTATTGCTAAGTTGGTTAACTAAACCTTTTATAAACATAATAATATTTACCTTTTCTTTCTTGTGTCTCATATTTAAAGGACAACTCTGGTGCAAAATGAACCTTTGGTCTAATAACATGTTGGTACCTAGTCGACCGTTTTGTTTTTCTGAGATTTGTTTTCATGATAATCGAATGTAAAGAGTTTTATCTCTAAAAACTGTTTAGCGTATAATGCTAGTATATAGGGCATAGAGTAATGAAAAATAAAAACGCTAGTTAATACCACTAACAAGGCTCAAAATAGCCCCACACTAACACAGTAACATAATGAGGGTCTCGACCAGACCAAGTTTGTTGAATTTCATACAGTTCATTCAGCTCACTTGGGATGTCGTTCGTGGTTCACCAGGTCGAGACACTCATTATGTTACTTACTGTGTTAGTCTGGGGCTATTTTGAGCCTTGTTAGTGGTATAAACTAGCGATTTTTATTTTTCATTACTCTATGCCCTATATACTAGCGGTATACACTAAACAGATTTTGGAGATAAAACTCTTTACATTCGATTATCATGAAAAAAAATATCAGAGAATGGTATCACTACGTACCAACGTGTTATTAGACCAAAGGTTCAGTTTGTGCCGGAGTTCTCCTTTAAGTCTAGATGGTTCAAATTTTCATTATAGCATCAATAGTCACTTGTATTTTTTCTCTTTAAAATACAAATACAAATTCTGGTTCATTTTCTTATTTCCAGTTCAGTCTCATTTGCACTGCAGAACAGTTTGTATATAGTATATATTCACAATTCTAAATAACATTTGCATAATATAATCACATGTTAAGTTGACATAGTACTTTTGCATTAGATTTCTCTTATTTTGTCTCTCTCGTGGTGTTTACACTACGGTCCAAAAGTTTGGTTCGATTTTTTTTTTTTTTTTTTGAAATATATATTTTAAAGTCTCTTATTCTCACCAAGGCTGATGATTAAATATAAAGTAAACACACTAATATTGTTAAATATTATGGCCATTTAAAATAACTGTTTTCTATTTGAATATACAATGCAATAATGTAATTTGTTCCTGCATAGTTCAGGATTATTTGATAAATAGACAGTTTTTACTGCCAATTTTATCAACTTAATGCTACCTTGCTGAATTTATACATTTTTTAGAAAAAGACAAAAAGACTCCAAACTTAAACAAGTCTAAATAGCTGGATGTGGATTTCGCAAAAGCAAGCAAAACTCACATTCTTTTGTCAATCTGCTATCTAGATGTTGCCTGCAATTTTTGACCAGTCACATGAGTCTAAATCCACACTAATTCCCTCCCTCAAACTCCCACTACACTTTACACGTTCAGCAGTTTAATCTGTGCTCATACTGTCTGACATTTCCTCATGCTAGATTCAAATGTACATACTAATACTAAACAATGCCTGAGACAATCAAAACCATCAATGTATAAACCAAATACAAAATGTGCTAAATCGTATCCTGTCATTTTTGACCAGTCACATGAGTCTAAATCCACACTTATTCCCTTCCTCAAAGTCCCACTACACTTTACACTTTCAGCAGCTGCACACACATGCACACACGCACACATACAATAAATATGTGTAAAGATATCATATGTGTAAAGATATCTAAATAAAGATATCAATCATATAAGAATACATATTAGCATTCTGTTGTTGACTATCAGTATTTCCCCTTTTAATTCCTATTGCTGTGGTTTGGGATTTTTTTTTTTCTTGTTACTGACATTTCTTGTGTGTTCCTCTATTTGTTCTTCCATTCTTGCTCTGTTTATGTATTTGATATTTGTAAAGTTGAATAAAAGTTTCACAGTGAAAAGATTTCATTTTGTTTTATTTTAAAATAAACATTACTAAATTCAACTGTAAGTTCAGTAAAACAACCAGATCTTTATTCACATGTCCTGCTTTGTGTTGAGAGGAGAGATAAAAGGCAGACGGGAAGAGATAAATAAAGCGGGAAGAGAAACAGCTGCGATGGAGGATGGGAAGAAAAACATGGAAGCTATTTCTCAAAGTCATAGTTAATGGTTCTGTCTAGCTTTGAACAGAAAGCTTTTGGCCAAAATGATCACTGGGCATTAGACATGATAAGAAGCACCAGACCGAAAAAGACACACTCACACTTACAGTTACACTGTACACATGACTGCCATCAAGAACATGTTCATCTTACAAACACATCTTTTTTAAAATATCGCTTCATGTTGAGCCTATAGGTCACAGTGCTGCTGACACTCAGTAAAGTCCTTTGCTTTTCTTCAGGTCCATTTTTTGTAAATCTGATAGACAGTTGTAGTCATTCCATGTCATTCCTAAAACAGCCTAAAACAAATAAACAGGGCAGTTACTTCAACCTCTCCTGATGTGTTTATTTTTCAAGAAGATCGTAAGATACGATCACACCTAATAGTTTACTTGATATTCGCCTCTATTTTCTTAATCAGGTGAGCTATAATTTGATTGGCTGACTTTGAAAGCCAGACTTTCATTCATTATTTATTTATTTATTTTCATTCTGCTTGGAAACCAAATTGTGTTTTTAAGATTTCGTTTTATAAGACTTTAGTTTGTAGTTAACTAGACATCCACAAATTCTGCTTTATTTTTATTTTTTTTATAAACTACTGTTCAAACGTTTTGGGCCAGTAAGGTTTTTTTTTATTATTATTATTTTAAAGAAATTAATAGTTTTATTAATTAAGGCCATATTAAACAGATCAAAAGTGACAGAAAAGACTAATCATGTTACAAAAGTTTTATTTTTTAAATAAATGTTTATATTCTTTATATTCATCAAAGAATCCTGAAAAAAAAATCATCAAGGTTTTGACATTAATATTAAGTAGCACAACAGTTTTTAACATTGATAATAAGACATTTTTGAACAATATTTTACAATATTACTGTTTTTTTTTTCAGCAAATAAATTTAGCCTTGGTGAGCATAAAATACTTTCAAAAGCATAAAAAACTTACTGAGCCCAACATTCTGAATGATAGTGTACTACATGTCTGTAAAATTATGTATTAAATTAATTAAATAACTAAATTTGTTATTACTTATTAAATATCAAAACAAAAAAACTATTTAAAATAAAACTGCTCTTAAACAACATGTAAATGTTTTGTATTTATTTTTTTGCTTTTTGAAGGTTTCGATATGCAAGATTCAATTTATATAAATGAAATATCTACATAAAATACAATTTTAGATTCAAAAATAACTGACGACAATAAAAAGCTGGTACTGCTAAACTCAACCATACTGTAATCTATATTCCCCCGGTTTCAGACAAGGCTTTAACTCATCCCAGACTAAAATGCATGTTTGAGCTGTTTTAACTGAAAGCAACTTGCACTGATATATCTTAAAACATGTCACTGCCATTGTTTTGTCTCAAGGTACACAGCAGTGTATTATTTTTTCTAAGGCACATTTATAAAATCTACTTAAATATCCCACTTGAACTAAAACCTAATCCTGGCTTAATCTAAGCCCTGTCTGTGAAACAAGGCCATTGTGTTTTAGCGTTAGACCTTGAAATCCTGCGGAGACAGGTAGTTCTCCAAGTGTAAAGGATCCACTCCCTCGGGTAAAGGTCTCTTTAGCAGATCCTTAAGGGGAAACTGGGTCTTATTAAGGGCTGCAAGAGCATCCTGCACCAAAGTCAGCTTTTTACACACTGTGCAGTCCTGGAAGAAAACAAATATTTAAATATTAGACCTCAGTCTAAATCATGTAAGCACTCACTCATGCACATGATGATGATGTCCTCACTCACTTGGACTCCCCGTGTCAGTCTCATCTCCCATGAAGGAAATATATTAGTAAAGGTGAGAGGCTCTGCCCCTTCATCAATCAGGTATGCCATGGGAGGTCGTCTAGGATTTCTCTCTGAACACAAAACACCAAAAAGAACCTTACAAAAGAGAAACAGCAGGCTTCCGAACAGCATCTGAATCCAAACTCACCTTTGCAGTACTGTAAGGCAGTCTCCATGGCGCACTTCTTCTCTTTGTCCCAGTGGGGGTGCTGTGAGACTGAGGCTTCACAACTTTGCCATAAATACACCTCCAGATAGTTATCCAGCAGGAACAGTGCTGCCAAGAGAATGTTACAACACCACAGCCGTGTGAGGAAAACCACTAATGCACATTACATTCAGTTTGACCTATTTTTTTTCTGTTTGTCTGAGAAAACCAAAGTTATGTATCTTGTATAATTGGGAGGTTCACAGTTGTGAATCCACGTCTAAAATGATCAACTTTATTCTTGTTTCATCTTTCACACTGTTTATAGTTCACCCTGAATTTTGAATGATTTCTGGGTAGTGAGGTTTCAGATTTGGACAAGTATGATTTGATGGCATGCAACGAGCAAACAAGTTATTTTAAAGTGCTCCTATTATGCTATTTTAATGGCTTCTAATTTGGATGTTGTCTGGATGTGTCCTACAACAGGTTTATATGTATCCACTCTGGTTTGATTGGTTAGGTGGGCCAGGTTGAACAAAACGGCCATTGCGATAGCTGAATTTCAGCTCCGAAGACTTCCTCAGCACTTGTAACAAACAGTAGTGATGGTGTCAGTCATATCAGTTGAAGTACAAGACCTCATCCTCCTTTGGAAATGCATGCAAAGTGTATTTGGTTTTGGAGAGCATTATAAACAGCGTCTTCTCGACATGTCGACAACACAAACCAAACTCTTCCAGGCCTCAGCTACAACAACAGTTTTTGAGGGCGGGTCAGAGTAGTCGTTGTTCACTTGCAGCAAATGAAATTCATATGCAAATATGTTTCAAACCTATGGATATTTGAGCAGGAAGTAACGCTGGAATTACCGACGACTTCACGGAAACAATTCTGAAGAGAAAACGCGAAAGTGGCGTTGCGTTATCACTTTTTATTCTGCGTTTAGACGAGCGTTTTGTGTGGGAAATCCGCGTGCATATGGTGTAGAGCCAGACCGATATATCGGTAGGCCAATATTATCGGCCGATATTAGGCATTTTCCAAACTATCGGTATCGGCAGTTATAATGGCCGATAAATTAATATTTAAAAAATAAAATAAAAATGGACGAAACACGCTTGAACCATGTCATCAGTGTTGGAGTTGTATAGTTTGTCCACCAGAGGGCACTCTACACCGTTCCTGTTGGCAATCTAAACACTCATAGACTAGCTAACCATAAAGCTAATGCCAATATCATCGGTCTGTTCTGTTGTGAAAATAAAAGAAACAATTTTCTTTTTAAAATGCATTATCATATTACATATTATTTTAGTTAAAACTCATAAATAACTACAAATAACTAATGTTAGGAAAATCTGTTAATGTTTTGTTGCGCGTTTCTGAAAAAAATAAATAAATAAATAAATGTCGTCCGATATATCGGAATATCGGATTTTAAAACCTATTTTTAAAAAAATATTTGTATTGCTATTGGCCTTCAAAATCCTTTATCGGTCGGGCTCTAATATGGTGACGCAAAAGTGTGTGAAATTCAATGTAGTATGCACTCCAGGTGGCTAGGTGGCAATGTGGAGCACACTGCCAATGTGGAGTACAACCTTCACTGTCAAGCAGACTTTTACATTTTTACCCTTTACACTGGAACGCGGAGGTGGAGTGTTTTTAAGATTTCCACTCTGGACGGTGGTTTCACTTTTTTGCGTTTTTAAGCCCCCAAAATGCCATCGACGTGTAAACAAAAGTCACATCCAATAAAATATATGTACATTTTCACCCACGACCACGAGCGTTCTCATGTAAACAGGGCCTAAGGCAGCACAGAATCGGTTCTTTCTTTTGGAAGAAAATAACTCCATTTATTGTGCACTTTTATTTTTGAAACTTTGCAGACCCTTTACAATCACAGATATTTTACACAATACATGAAAGGTGATATCTGAAAAAGCATAATTGGGGCACTTTAATAAATGCTTGTCCATCTGATCAATATTTCAGTAAGTCAACACTTTCATAAGTACGAAACATTGCTTTGGTGTTGAAAGTTAACCTGTGGTTAAGTGTAGTGTGAAAAGCCTTGTGTTTCTAAGTGAACTTGCTTGCTCTCACCTGGATGTGGCACAGAATATAACTTATCCTGGAGGAAAGGCATTGCCATAATTACTCCACTAACATGGGAGGGACTAATGAACTCCGCCCCTTCAAACGTTCCTGATTGGGCACTCAGGTGAAAAAGGCGGGGGGTAAAGTGAAATTTACCAGGATCTGAAAGGAATACAGGAAAAAAGAAGGTTGCAAACATTCATTGCACGACAGAGAGAGTTCACACATGGTTTATCATAGTTTGTTAAACATCACACCTTGTAGCATGCAGTCATATGACTTCTTGTCCTGTGGTCCAATAGCATTCCAGAATTCTGCAGGCTCTTTCCCCTCCTCCACTTCCTGGACATTCATAAAGCTGCCAGTTCTCAGACTCAGCTCAGGTGGGCACCTAACCATTACAATCAATCACATGAAATCGATCACAGTCTGGCAATGTGCATCATTCATCATGAATATAATGTTAAAGGTGTGGCTCACATCTGTGTGAGGCGTTGGACGGTCTGCTTGGCCACCTGACGTGCTTTGCTGTGGGCTTTGCAGCCATGCCAAAGGTAGATCGCCCCCTGCTGGCTGTTCAGCAAGACCAATGAGCCACGAGACCTCAGACTGGAGCAGGAGCAAGGGACCTCTAACAGACTGCCTTCTACAGACACATCCCCCCTCACACAGAACAGAAGCCAGCCTCCTGAAACACATACCAAACCTATATTGTCAGATGTAATAAGTGGATATATAGTAGAGAAGAGGATTGGATTTTTCAATGACCAGACCTGTGTCTCTGTTGTGTTTTCTATAAATGACCATCCCTCCCTGGAACAGCTGCAGAAAACAGGCTGGCTCCTCCCCTTCTGTTACAAACACCTGAGAACTACACTGATTGGTCAGTGTTGGTGACAAGTCCCGCCCACTGGCATTGGAGTGCCGCCCCTTCCAGATGAAAAGAGCAGATCGTTCCTGACCTCTTGCCATCTGATCCCCTGTTAAATAATAGGGGAATAAATATACAAAGTATTTAAATTCTCAAACATACTCATTTTCAAAAATGTTAATTTTAATATGTATAAAATATACACTATATATGAAGAGTTCAGATGCAAAAGCCTCTAAATGCCATTTGAAATTTTCTTCTTTAATGATGATTTTTGTCAAGCTTGTATATTTAAGTTCAGTGATTTCACTTAAATGGCAATGATAATTACCAATTAATTGTTATTTAAGTGAAATTACTGAACTTAAATATACAAGTTTGACAAAAATCATCATTAAAGATGAAAATTTCAAATGGCATTTAGAGGCTTTTGCATCTGAACTCTTCATATACAAATATATTATATATATATATATATATATATATAAAATTGTTATGTTTGTATGTTGTGTCAAATAATGTCACATTGTATCAATTATTAACAATATAAATTAAAGAAATGAATACCTTTATTCAGCAAGGATGCATTAAAGTGATCAAAAGTGACAGCAATAACATTTATAAAGGCATTTATAATGATGTACCCTGGAAAATACATTTATGTGTCTACGTCCATACAAAGTTACCTCATGTTTTGTAACCGAAAGTTTGAGGTTATCAGCTTACTCTGAGTAAACTTACCCAGGTGAGTCGCATAATCTGCATTGCCCCCTTGTTTGTCTGTTAATTTTTTTGTATTGTTATTTAATAAACATTATTGCTGCAGTTAGATCCTTCCTACACAGCTCTCATTGCTGACACTGACTGTGACTAAAAGATTGCAGGAGTGAGGAGAAGACCAAATGTTTGGATAAGTCCTGCATATGTCACTAGAGAGAAGTCGTTTTCACCGGATGGTCCAGTTATGACATTTCGGTTGAACATTACAAGATCAAAACACACAAAATGAAACATATGCAACACATACAAAATCTTTAACATGGACAGAATTTTTATCTCATGCTGACTTCAAGGGATAATTCACTTTGAAATTAATTTTTGATATGTTTTAGCTTACCTCAAGGGCATCCAAGATGTAGGTGTCTTTGTTTCCACAGTATTTTCAATTTTGACATTTTTAGGTCAAACCGTTGTTGTCTGTCAGTCATATAATGGAGGTTTATGGGGTCCACTGTGCATGAGCATGTCCAAATTAAACATGATTTAATGACTCGTAAATGTAAGTACACACTGATGGCCTGAGACGCGAAACGAGCGGTTTGTGTGAGAAAACGAACAGTATTTATATTGTTTTTACCTCTTGTAATCACAGCCACATCCAAGTCATCTGAGGGTGGGGGCGCTTCTATCTGGGCAAGCACCGGAAACCCCCGGAAGTGATCTCTCGTGCGTGTACGTCATTCATTGTTTACACAGAGATTTCAGAAGTGTTATCCTTCACTGTGAAGATCTAAACATATTTAGATATAGAGGGAATTGCAATGGAAGACGATTTCGATATATCAACAGACAACGTTGATTTTTTTTTTCGCAAGAGATCACTTCCGGTGCTTTCCGGTGCTTGCGCAGAACTTTTTGTTTCGTGTCTTAGGCCATCAACGTGTACTTACATTTACGAGTCATTAAATCATGTTTAATTGTGACTTCTCTGTGCATGCTCTTTGAGGTGGACCCCCATAAACTTCCATTATATGACTGATAGACAACAACGGTTTGACCGAGAAATATCAAAATTGAAAAAACTGTGGAAACAAAGACACATACATCTTGGATGCCCTTGAGGTAAGCTAAAACATATGAAAAATTAATCTCAAAGTGAACTATCCCTTGAAATAAAAAATATATGCGAGCATTAACTCACCTAACGCTGTGAGGCTGTAAGTCCAGCGTGTAGCGTATGTGCAGCCCTCACTAAACTGTCCCAAGCTCTCTGGGGCAACCTCACACTCCTCACTCTCTGAAATAAGCCACGATTTCACTGCAAGTGTGCATAACTCCACCTGGCGACCATCACTCAGAGTGACCATGTCTCGTCCCCTACGTACATCCACACCATCCAGAACGATTTTTGACACCGCCGAGAGACAGACTCCACCGAAGAGAGCTCTGGCATCACATGACCACTGCTCAGGTGACACTGGCTGAGGAGATGACATGAGTGATGGGGTCTGTAGAAACAACAGAAAAGATTATAGAGCTAGAAAGAGAGAGCATAAAATGATTTAAAAGTGAACTCTGATCACTAGAGGGCTGTAATAATATTTAAAAAATCTGTTTCAGGGGCGGTTCACGCAGAATGTTTTTTTTTTCTATTCCACTGCGCCACTATTCTATTGTTTTTCTATGTAAACACATGCTAGATGGACGTGTTTGCGCTTGAGTCTTTGCAGCGCCTCGAGCACGACATGGCGTTCTATGGATGTGGTGCTCGCGTTTTCCAAAGCAAAAACGTGTTCTGTGTGAACGGCCCCTAAGGATGATGGAAGTCGTAGTTAGGGCTGAACGATATTGAAGAAAAGTGCGATATGCGATAGCTCGTTAAATAATGGGATTTGCGATACGATAATGTACTAAACAAATGTAAAAATAAAACTGCTTAGTCATCACTGTATATAAACATTGATTCTTATTAAAGCTATAACAGTTATTCAGTGAAGAGCAGTGAGTGATTTTCTCTTTGTCTTTTGTTATTTGATTAATAATAAAAACACAGATGGCAGCAGGTTTATTAGGCTGCTGTCACTTTAAGAGCCAAGGCACGGATCCAACCCACATTGACGGAGAGTGTTTTGTACCTATTTTGTTGATAATCTATATGTATCTATGCTGAACCTGATTACCTTCGGTTAATTAATTGGGTTAATTGATTGTCTTTGACCCAAGTTGATTGATTGATTGTTCTCTGATTTAAGGTGTGGTTTCATCTATAATCTTTCGTCATTCTCATTGTGCGTGTTACTTGGCCCTGAAGACCATCTGTTGGTCAAAACATGTTGGCTTGATACTTTTTTATTATGAAATAAGCCAGTTCTAATAAAGGCTTTTTAATCATCACCTTCTCCTCATCCGTTCATTGAGTGCCTGGGACCTGCATGTTGTTTCAGTGGATCCTTTCCCTATCCCAAGAGCACCTATCACTGATTAACTTCACCTGAGCGCCTGGTTGAATCTCTTCATTACGGATCCAATATACTGTTACACATGCATTTTATACATTAAGACAAAACTGACTGATTACGTGGATACTCACCAAGATGGCATTCTGATATAATTTTGTGTGTATTTGGCCATGTAGAGTAAGTTAAGGAAAATAACTGATTTCAGAATCGCACGTTGTCTGAGATGTGTGTGCGAGTACGCCTCCGCGGCTTAACTCTTTTTAACATTACGCATATCCCGCGCATGTAACAATCATGTGTCCAGTCTATTCTCTGCTATCTGCGTCAACCTAAAATTTGGACATTGAAGTACTAAAATCCTTTATTGATTATTTAGATATATTGTGCAGCCCTAGTCATAGGTATAAAAGAGGAACCTGAGATATGTTTGTTATTATAACATGTAGTACTGTATATGTAAGCCTCCTCACCTGCTCCTCCTCTTGTATGAAAGGTTCGATGTGATTTTTGTTCACTTTTGTCTGCTCAAATGAGTTAGCAAACTTCTCTTTGAACAGTACCGTCTCATTTTGGTCAAACACACGGCCAAAAAGTGCCCAGTCTGGCCGTCCAGTTCCCTTCCTGAAACACACAAATAAGTACATTTATTGGTGAATACCAGCAATAAGCTTGGATTTCTCTTTCTGCTTGTATCCTAAAATTAAATTATGATATGAAATTATGATTATAATCAAATTATGATTATGAGGATTCTTTGAAATATTATGATTAATGATATAAGTTATCATTATTCCTTCAGTATATATATATATATATATATATATATATTAGGGCTGTGCAAAAATTAATTGCGATTAATCGCATCCAAAATAAAAGTCTGTGTTTACATAATATATTTGTGTGTGCTGTGTATAATTATTTTGTATATAGAAATACACACACATGCATGTATATATTTAACAAAATGTGTTATTCATATATAAAATATTTATATTTATATAATATAGATTATGTATTTATATATATATATATATATATATATATATATATATATATAGAGAGAGAGAGAGAGAGAGAGAGAGAATTTAAGCGCAAATAATTCTTAAATATATACATGCATGCATAGGTTTTTATATATACAAAATAATTATATTCAGCACACACAAATATATTATGTAAACACAGACTTTTATTTTGGATGCGATTAATCGCAATTAATTTTTGCACAGCCCTAATCTATATCTATATATACTATATATATATATATATATATATTGTTCCACTGCTAATATATATATATATATATATATATATATATATATATTAGCATTAATATAACCGTTATACGTTTTACATAATTTATACATTCATACAAACTTACGTTGTTTACGCAGCTTAAGTGCTGCAGTCATTAAAACAAAGGAGACAGAGCAAACACTAAGACGTTCTGATATTCATATTAACCGCTAATTCAAGTTGTTATGCTGATAATATAATTCTTACTCATTATAAGGAATGCAAAACAGAAGCATTTTCACTAATGGACTTTTGGAGCACACTGTAGCTGGATATGAGAAGAAGAATCTCCCATTACAGTGAACCTACTTGGGAATGCGGGCACTGCCACCAGAGGGATCCAGAGGGTTGATCCTGCAGTTGCTGTAGTCATACGCGCCGTCCCAAACCTGCTGAGCCAGCTGAAGGGCCAGTTTCCTCTCACTGGGACCGACGTCTTTCCCATGCCACAAATAGAGCTCGCTGCCGAAGTCAAACAACAGAGTCTGAAACGGAAAAAGCACTGTCAATAGGTGTAACCAACCACCTTAAACAGCATGTGTAATCACAAGCAGCAATAAAGTGCATTATAAAGTCCATGTCATTTATTCTTTAATAGTATATAGCTTGAGATCAGGACCTGAGAGGAGTTCAGTAGAGCGAGGTGTGGTACGGCAGCCCAGGCCTGCTCAAGGGGGCTGAATCTGTCCCCCTGCAGCCTATAAATACAGTTTGACTCTGAAATGGCTCTCTCATAGTGCTCATCCTCATCAGCACTGTCTGGACCTGGAAAGTGATACGCCCCCATAAACATACAAATGTCATTTGAACAGTTTTGGGAAATAAAAGTGTTGTTTTTGATGAGATATTTCATGTGGGGTACACAGTACGGCTCTTGCCTTTATACTGGCTCTGTCCCCCGAGAAGCTTCCAGAACTCTGCTGCCTGCAGGCTGTCTGTATTTACACCTTCATCAAGGTGAACGACGCCCGTTGCTTGACAACCCATATCCCTCTGGGTCACAATCAACGAGGCCATTTCAGATGCCTAGAACACAACCTTAGTCAACATCCAGGAACTAAATCCCAAAATCTGATTGATCTGAATCTGAGCAGAATAATAATAAAATAATTCTTAATTATTTAATTAAAGGTGCAATGTGTAATATTTCTGAGGATCTATTGACAGAAATGCAATTTAAGATCCATAACTATGTGTTCAGTGGTGTATAAAGACCTTACTCAATGAACCGTTAAGTTTTTATTATCTTAGAATGAGACATTTATGCTACTTAACCGCAGACATCCCCTTCTATGAAGGTCGACATATTGTGACGTCATGTTTCTACCGTAGCCGAAAACGAACAAACAGCGCTACAGAGCGCGTTTCATCACTACCTTGAAAGAGAAGCCACAGAGATCTAGAAGCTAGCCATAAACATCGTGAGTATTGAATTTTCCCTTGTTAGTGGTGTAAAATATGTAGTTGGATTGTTTCATGTAACTTAGTTCTTCTCCCTTGCTGTGTTATGGCTTTTTACTATTATTATATTAAATTATATATTAAAACCCTTGATCCTCACCTGACTATGACTTTGTAAACTTTATCCATGATGGACTGTGGTACAGAAACAGTGAAAATGTTACACAGTCTTGGCTTACTCTGGCTATTCTCTGCTGTCTCAGACGGCGATATGTTTGTCCCGTTTTAGCGAAAAGAGAGGGGTGAGCAGTGGGCTGAGCCATTAGTGCAGTTCGCAACCGAACCACTAGATGCCACAAAAATCTACACACTGTACCTTTAAAATGTATTCTTTAAAGGGTTAGTTCACCCAAAAATTAAAATTAAGTCATTAATTACTCACCCCCATGCTGTACCAAACCCGTAAGACCTTCGTTCGTCTTCGGAACACAAATGAAGATATTTTTGATTAAATTTGAGAGCTGTATAACTACCACATTGGCTCCTAAGGGACTGCCTCTTGACGGCCCAAAAAGTCAATGAAGAAAATGTTTAAATATCCCAAGTGACTACCGTGGCTCAACTATATGTTTATCAAGCGACGCGAATACTTTTTGTGCGAAAAAACAAACAAAAATAACGAGTTTATTCGACTATTTCTTTTCTTCCTTGTAGGCCAGAAACGAGACTTCCTTAGATTTCCACGACGCATGCGCGAGAATTGCGATCTGAAGTAGTGTAAGCTGGTGTAAGCAGATCGCAATTCTCGCGCATGCGTCGTGGAATAAACTCGTTATTTTTGTTTGTTTTTCCGCACAAAAAGTATTCGCGTCGCTTGATAAACATATAGTTGAGCCACGGTAGTCACTTGGGATATTTAAACATTTTTTTCATTGACTTTTTGGGCCGTCAAGAGGCAGTCCTTTAGGCAGCCAATGTGGTAGTTATACAGCTCTCAAATTTAATCAAAAATATCTTCATTTGTGTTCCGAAGACGAACGAAGGTCTTACGGGTTTGGTACAGCATGGGGGTGAGTAATTAATGACTTAATTTTTTATTTTTGGGTGAACTAACCCTTTAAGTTTAATTTATTACAATTATTTGAATAAAATAAAATGTATTAACAAATAAAAACATTCCCAAGTATTTCATATTTTATTCTACACCTAGAATATACTGTTGAGGATGTGACAATACTTGCACTGGCTCACTCTGTTTCTGTGTGAACTGATGGTACCTTTTCTCTCTCGATGGTGTTGGAGAGTTTGCCGGTCCAGAGGAAGCAGTTTGAGGGTGTGACCAACAGAAAGCAGTCGCCACTGTTAAGAGAGTGTGACACAGGCTCCACCAACCGCACCTGCACCTGCCTCCATCCTGGATAAACACACACATGCATAGAAAACATTACCTGCATTGTTCTCACAAGAAACTCTCAGGATCTTATGGAACTTCCAAGCACGCAATCTTGAAAAATCAAGTGTGCTTCAATGACTATTACCAACAATGTAGAATTTTACAATGTATACTACCACTTGAAAAAGTACAGGGTATGAATTTTTAAAAATATTTTTATTTAGCAAGGATGCCTTCATTTTAACAAAACTTTTGAACTTTCTATTTATCAATTCTTTGTATTCATCAGAAAATTCATTCTATTAGAAATGTATAATGTTGCAAAAGATTTCCATTTCAAATAAATGCTATTCTTTTTGATTCTATTCAACA
This sequence comes from Pimephales promelas, assembly GCF_016745375.1. Next base: position 24,281,754 of record NW_024121321.1, read on the forward strand.
TGAAAACAATAAATGTTTCTTAAGGAATAAATAACATTTTAAAATATATTCAAATAGAAAACAGTATTGTAATAATATTTCACAGTATTGCTGTTTTTATTGTATTTTTGATTAAACAAATGCAGCCTTGGCAAACATAAATACTTATTTCATAAACACAAAAAAACACTCTAGTGTACAGTAAAGGCATAATATTCTGAAGAACATTAGATGAATATTAGAAACATTATCATACCTTTAACCTGGATGAGCATGAGTTGGTTGTATGGCACTATGGGTCTGCTCACTTTTCCAGAGGAAGTGACATCAGCTGGTGTGCAGTTAGAATTTTTCATAGCTTTAGGGAAAATAAAGATGAAAGAAGTTTGATGATGCTAAATATGTTGAAGACATTTGATTAATCATGATAAAATATTTTTATCATCTGACTTTAAAACACTGACCAGGAATATAAAACAGTTTTAAAAAAAAATTAACCTGTATTATTCTCTACTTCACTGTTTTCTTCAGGCTGCATGAAATCCTGCTGGATATCCTCTCGAGCAGCAAGAGCACGTAATGGATTCCTCGAACCCTGAGTCCTGCGGGACGGCCGTACTGAGCGCCTGTGTTCAGCTACAGCTGAGCTCAAACTAAACACACACAAAGAGCATTAAACCTGTATCTAATGACATTGAGAAATCCCTCAGATATACATGTACACACAGACGCTGGCTTTACATTGGCATGTTGGTCTGACAGAGAGTGCTGAGATCTGGCTCTGTGTCTCCTCCAGTGGTAGGACACGCTGGCAGTGAGCAGGGGTCAGAGGTCATGACCTCTTTAGCCATCTCAGTACCAACCATCTGACTTTCTTGGACTTCATTGGTGCAAATGGTTTGTGTTTCTGTAAAGATTAGTTTGGGAGAGTCTTCCTCCTTACAGATTTCCTGAAATAACAGAATACAGAAAGAAATTAATTAGTTGATATTCTAATATCTAATATAACATTATTTATTGTGACTGCAAAGCTGAATTTTCAGCATCATTACTCCAGTCTTCAGTGTCAAAATTTGTTGCTCAAGAAACATTTCTTATTATTATCAATGTTGAAAACAGTTGTACCACTTAATATTTTTGTGGAAACTGTGATACTATTTAGGGATAGGGCCTACACTACAGGATTCTTGAATAGAATAGAAAAGAAACATCAAAAGAACAGCATTTATTTGAAATAAAAATCTTTTGTAACAATTTTACAACAGTCTTTACTTTCACTTTTGATCAATTGCAAAAAAATAAATCTTTTAAACAGTAGTGTATGAATAGCTTAAAACTACCTTGTCTCTCCCCGTCACCTGTGGTTGGTTTTGAGTGGATGTGGAAACCTCTTGAGCTTCATAAGAAAGACTCCTCTAGAGAGGGCGAGAGAAAGATGACGATAAATTTAAAGGTCTGCTGGTCAATTCAAATAATTGTCATGCTATTATTGACAGTAAAGTCACTCTTTGTTTGAGGACAAAACAAAATGGATCTTAAAAGGACAAGGCAGCCAAATGAACACATTCAGGACACACTATACAGGATAAACAAATGTTTTGTTGAAAATCACATGCTTAGAGCAATAACAGTTTATAGTCACATTCATCACATTGACACATTAATCAAATTCTCACCTCATTGAAAAACATCACATATTGAGGTGTGGTGCTTGAATGAGAGTATACAGAGGAAAACACAGGCTCCTGAGAGGAGAGGAGAGGAAAGGAGAGGAGGAGAGAGAGGAGGAGAGGAGAGGAGAAGAAGAGAGGAGGAGTGAGAGGAGGAGGAGAGAGAGGAGAGAGAGAGGAGAGGAGAGGAGAGGAGAGAGAGAGAGAGAGGAGAGGAGGAGAGAGGAGGAGAGGAGAGGAGAGAGAGAGGAGAAGGAGAGAGGAGAGGAGGGGAGAGGAGAGGAGAGGAGAGGAGAGGAGATGAGAGGAGGGGAGAGGAGAGAAGGAGAGGAAAAGGAGAGGAGGATGAGAGGAGAGGAGAAGGAGAGGAGAGGAGAAGGAGAGGAGAGGAGAGGAGAGAGAGGAGGAGAGAGGAGAGGAGAAGGAGAGGAGAGGAGAGGAGAGAGAGGAGAGAGGAGAGGAGAGGAGATGAGAGGAGGGGAGAGGAGCGGAGAGGATGGGAGAGGAGAGAAGGAGAGGAAAAGGAGAGGAGGATGAGAGGAGAGGAGAAGGAGAGGAGGAGTGAGAGGAGAGGGAGAGGAGATGAGAGATGAGAAGAAGGAGAGGATAAGGAGAGGAGAGGAGAAGAGAATGAGAGGAGAGAAGAAGAGGAGAATCGGAGGAGAAGAGAGGAGAGGAGAGGAGAAGAGGATGGAAGAAGAGAGGAGGAGAGAGAGGAGCAGAGAGGAGAGAGGGGAGAGAGATGAGAAAAAATATTCATAGAGGAGAGGAGGGGAGAGGAGAAGAGAAGAGGAGAGGAGGAGTGAGAGGAGAGGGAGAGGAGATGAGAGATGAGAAGAAGGAGAGGATAAGGAGAGGAGAGGAGAATGAGAGGAGAGAAGAAGAGGAGAATGGGAGGAGAAGAGAGGAGAGAATGAGAAGGAGAGGAGAGGAGAAGAGGATGGGAGAAGAGAGGAGGAGAGAAAGGAGAATGAGAGGAGAGGAGAGAAGATGAGAGGAGAGAGGAGGAGAGAGATGAGAGAGAGGAGAAAGAGGAGAAAAAATATTTATAGAGGAGAGGAGAAGGAGAGGATAAAGAGGGGAGAATGAGAGGAGAGGAGAGGGGACGAGAGGAGAGAAGGAGTGAGAGGAGAGATGAGGAGAGAGAGGAGAAAAAAATATTTATAGAGAAGAGGAGGAGTGAGAGGAGAGTGAGAGGAGAGGAGAGGAGAAGGAGAGGAGAGGAGAAGAGAAGAGAGGATAAGGAGAGGAGAAGGAGAGGAGAAGAGAATGAGAGGAGAGATGAGGAGAGAGAGGATAAAAAAATATTTATAGAGGAGAGGAGGAGTGAGAGGAGAGTGAGAGGAGAGGAGAAGGAGAGGAGAAGAGAAGAGAAGAGAAGAGAAGAGAAGAGAAGAGAAGAGAAGAGAGAGAAGAGAGAGAAGAGAAGGAGAGGAGAGGGTGATTGACTAATAAAATCTCAACAACAACAATATACTGTATGCTCAGTCAAATAGAATAAACACATAGAGACAATGACTTGTGAAATCTCACTTTTTAGCACATACAGTAATAAGCAACAATGTATGATCATTAAGTCAGTTAAAGTAACTGAAACACATATTGCATAAACTCACATAGCAAGCTTACCCAGCATTGAGTTTGGGGAGTAGATTCCGCTGTCCTGACAGTCTCATCCTACAGGGGGCAGTGTGGGAATCAGGGACAACAAAGATATTGAGACACACATGCTGATGTATTTATTTACACACAGAAATATAAACCTCATAGTCAATATCACCTAGTTAAATAAGCTTTGATATTTTAGGTGTCTATAAAAAACAATGAAATTAGCATCTCATACACACACCTGTGGCCCACTGTTTACACTGATATTGCACCTTGCCTTAGCACTTTGCACCTCCTCTTCTTCTTTAGTTACTCTTGAGCCAGCCAGTCTGTGAAAAACACTTTCTCATTTAATAGGAGCCAAACAGTGACGCATTTTGTCAAACACATACCATATACCATAAATTAAAATAATATAACAAATACCAGTTTGCAATATCAAGCAGCATAACAGACTGTTCTTGTAAGAACTAAAATCAGCCTTGTGTGTAACAGATAGCCATGCCTGCACTTATGTTAAAAATAAGATGGATAGATTTCCGTCATCTAATTTGAGGTACACAATCCTCATACTTTGTTGTTTAAAAGTAGCACATGGGCTATTTTTATGGTGAGTACACAAATCAGGAAATAAGGCAGTATCTTAGAAATGCTTTTTGCTATTAATATGAGACTCCCTACGTATTATTATTACCACAATTGCAAGAGTACAGCTTTGGTACAGGAGCACTTGGGTGACAGTGCCAGCAACTGTTGAAGATGCAACATTTCTTGAGGAGATGTTAATGAGATTATTAAGTTAATAATTGCTCAGTATTTTTGTGGAAACCCTGATTCAAACTTTACAGGATTCTTTGATGAATATAAAGAACAAATGTCTTCACTATCACTTTTTTAAAGCATTCTTGTCAAATAAAAGCAAATAGTAATAATTCCTTCTTTTTTTTAACATTCTTACTGACCCAAAATGAATGGTATACTGTATATTGAGACAACAAACACAAAGAGCAAGAGAGTGAAAGCGAGAGAACCTGTCAGTGATGTCTGATTCTCTGCTCTGTTCTGTGATCTGGAGGTCTTCTGAATGGGATGGACATTCGTCAGGCTTCGACGCAGATCTCCGTGTTCTGCCGTGTTCTTCCTTCCTACCCCTCTGCCTCCAGGGAACACTGGAGGGACAGACTGGAGATCGACCCACAGCTGATATATGTCTCTCCTCTTTCACCTCCCTCTCACTCCTCTCTCCCCCATTCTTCTCAAGGCCATGTCCATTCAGATCCCTATCCCGATCTCTGGTTCCACTCCTCCACACCACTCCCTCTGAAGTGCTCTTTTTCAAAATGCCTTTAATCTGCACTGAATTCTGGGAGTTGCTGCCTACTGTAGGCTTTAGATGGGGTGATGAGGTGAGTTCGGAGGAGGAACCCCTCTCCTGTGAAGAGCTCGGCCTAGAGAGACACACTTCACTGGGCTTCAGGTTGATGGACTCAGCTTGCTGTCGGTCAGAGAGGTGAGGCGTCAGATGAAGACGAGGAAGCTGAACAGGCTCTTTCTGAAGCTAAAGTGGAAGAAAGGCTTATAAACATCTCTGGAAACGACCGAGAATGTAATCTAGAAGTTAAAGTCACAAAAAAATGGCTTGTGTTGTGTTTTGGATGTTGGTTTTATCATCAGGTTGCTTAAGCACGACATCTGTGTTCGATGAAAGTTTTCCGTGCAGCATTACTGCAAAAATCTTCTTCCCAATATTCAATATTTCTACTTTATTTTCTATTAGAAAATATCTGGGCATCCTTCACACAACAATAATTTAACAGAGCAAAATGATTAAGGTAATCAGATCACTTTTTTAGAAAATATATTGTGAGTGAAATCATGTATTGTTTATTGCTTAAATAAACTTTTTAAACAAACTGACAATAAGGTAAACAAGCAACTTATAATGATAATAAAATATACACACTGAGTAATAATCAAAAATATTTAAAACCAAACCAACTACCGGAAGTTCCAATTATTTGAAAATGAATGAAACTCATGAAGAGTGAATATTCAATAAAAATAAAATATTTTTTGTGTCTTTATATATATATATATATATATATATATATATATATATATATATATATAAAGTTTAAGTGAAATAAACATTTAAAGGAACACTCCGACTTTTTGGGACTTTAGCCTATTCACCTTACCCCCCAGAGTTAGATAAGTCCATACATACCTTTTTCATCTCCGTGCGTGCTATAAATCTGTTTGACGCACCCACCGCTAGCCTAGCTTAGCACAAAGACTGGATGTGAATGGTTGCAGCTTTCATACTGATCCAAATGAGTGACAAAATAACGCAAACGTTTTCCTATTTACATGTTGTGATTTGTATAGTCACATAATGTACAAATAACAAAGTCAAATGAGACACAGACATCTTTTAACCGTATAAAACCTGGGAACTATTCTCTGAAGGCGAAGCACTGCTACTTTGACGGCGTAATAACCGCATCACCGGAGACACGCCGTGGTGAGGAGCGGAGAGTTCGCTCAGTGTTTGGGTAATAGAGTCAGCAATTTATAAATAGTAAAAGCGTAGTTTAGAGTCATGGGTTTTCGCTCTATTGTAAATAGCTGCGACTGTAAACAGGGGAGGTAACCATGTTTCACAGAATTCCAACTAAAAACGCTGACTGGATGAAGAAATGGCTAACTTACTCTGGATATTTATCCAAACACACCTAAGATTATCAAGGGACATTATGTTTGCTCGGTACATTTCAATGAGGACGACTATTTTGAAAAAATGGAATTTGACACACGGACCATAATGTGCTGAAGGATACGGCCATCCCATCGATAGCACAGACAGGACAGTGGATCACCTGCGGCTGAGGTAAGTGTTCCGTTATGTTTTTAGATGACCTAACAGTGCCATTAGCCAGATCTAATGTAACGTTAGTGACACTATTATATGATTAGGGTATGAATATGTTTTTATCTTGATGCGGTGCGGACGCGCTTGGGAAAAAAAAACTAACGCGTTCACCGCGTTGAACTTGCACCCTGCGCGCGGCGCGCCTAGTAGCCTAAATTTGAAATAACCATGGAAATAACGAACTTGAGCGTGCAAAAGGGTACGATAGGCTGTGAGTTCATTGTGCAAAAACAATTTGTGCTATTACTTTCCCCTTATTCTATCCTATAGTAATGCAATACTGTATATTATATAGGCTACTGTTAAATACATTTGGTTCAGCTAATAAATTGCATTTAAAATATATTGATTCCTGTAATAATAATAATTTATTCATGTGATATTTATAAATCTGGGTGCGTTTTTGGTTGGAAATCAATGAAACATGGTACTGTATTACCTGGTCTCCCCTGTTTATTGTCACAGCTCATACAATAAAGCAAACACCCATGATAAACCTTGCTTTTCTATCTAACGTTAGTAATTGCTGACTCTTTATTCCAACGCTGAGCGAAGCGAACTCTCTGCTCCTCGTCACGGTGCGTCTCAGGTGATTGTTATCACTCTGCCCAAGTAGCAGTGCTTCCCCTTCAGAAAATATAGTATTTATACGGTCAAAAGATGTCTGTGTCTCATATGGCCTTGATATTTGCACACTCTGTGACTATACAAACCACAACATGTAAATAGGAAAACGTTTGCGTTATTTTGTCACTCATTTGGATTAGTATGAAAGCTGCAACCATTCACATCCAGTCTTTGTGCTAAGCTAGGCTAGCGGTGGGTGCGTCAAACAGATTTATAGCACGCACGGAGATGAAAAAGGTATGTATGGACTTATCTAACTCTGGGGGGTAAGGTGAATAGGCTAAAGTCCCAAAAAGTCGGAGTGTTCCTTTAAGTGAAATCACTGAACTTAAATATACAAGCTTGATAAAAATCATCATTAAAGAAGAACATTTCAAAAGGCATTTAGAGGCTTTTGCATCTGAACTCTTCATACAGTATATATATATATATATATATATATACAGTATATATATTGTTTTTTTTTTTCTGTGATGGCTATGCCATTATTAGTTTTTAGAAAATATGATTAATTTTTAGAAAATGTATCTTGAATTAAATTATTTCACCTAATCATAAAACTTACTAGTAAACATTCATACATTTAACCTTCCAAAAAAAAATTTAAATGGAAATTCATTGGAATTTTTTATCATGGTCACCAGATCTGAAGCTGACACACACTGATTAAAACAAAATGATGACTGGACAAGTGGCAAATAGAGACAATGCCAAGTAACCACAGACAAGCAGAGCTATATATGTTCATGCATCCCAAATATACTTACCAAATTGACCTCATCCACAGTAATGGGCTGTGTGCGGTAGCGTGCACCCTTCTGTCTGCGTCTCTCGGAGGCCTCTAGTGGGCTGCCGTCTCTCACGGGACTCCCCACAGCACCCAATATGGGCTGAGACAGTTTGTTGAAGAGAGCCAGTTTCTCACTCATAGACAGTTTAGTGCCAGCATCATCCTCCACCTCTGCCTCAGGCTCACACGCCTCACCCGACTGAGGACTGAAGGAGGAACCATTGACAGTGAATTAGGTCATTCATTTGTTTTTAACCTCAGAATTACTTCTTAAATTGGCAGTGGCAATGCTGCTGTAAGTATAGATAGAGATTTAAAAACATATTAATGCAAGAAATGAGCATGTTGTTTAATGAACTCCTGCCCACCTCGCTGCCATCACTGTTTCCTCAAAGGTGATTGGCTGAGTGAGTGCTCGGGGATCGTTGTTACGGCGAACTCTGCGCTCATGGAAACTATTACTGGAGCGAGGTTTGAGGAATAAAGACGCCTCAGGTGAAGCTGTCTTCTCCAATTCCTGATAGCAAAACAGCAATGTCATAAGAATATTTAAATGGTGGAATTAAATGAGAGAGAGAGTGACAGATGTAAATAATTCACCAAGAGATGATGCTTTTTTGATAAGATTTTTTTTTAAAGAAATCAATGATTTTTTAAGGACGAAAGACAATTAAATTGATTAACAGTGACAATAAGACATTTAAAATGTTACAAAATATTTATATTTTAAAAAAGAAATTCTGTTCTTTATCCTGAAAAATGTATCATGTTTTCCACAAAAATATTAAGCAGCACAATTTTGTTCAACATTGATAATAATAAGAAATGTTTATTGGGCAGCAAACCATCATACTAGAATGATTTCTGAAGGATCATGTGACTAAAGACTGGAGTAATGATGCTGAAAATTCAGCTTTACCATCACATGAATAAAATACATTTATTTAGAAGTTATTTCAAATTTAAAAAAAAAAATTAAATTTTAAAAAATTGTGTAATACTGTGTATTATTATTTTTATTGTACTTTTTTATTATTTTTTATTTGTATTTATTTTTATTGTAATATTTTTAAGGTACTTTTGATCAAAAATGTGCAGCCTTGGTGAACATAAGAGAAAAAAAAATTGAAAAAAAAAATCTTTAAAAAACCTTTGAATGGTATTGTAATTTGACTAATTTAAATGTGACGATTGAAAAAAACATAATTTTAACAGCATTTAAAAATATAATCACTTTAAATTCCTTTTTATTTACACAAAATAATTCATGCTTCACCAAATCTGTTAGATTTTCTTTCTTCCATAGATCACAACAGGAGATGTTTAAGAGAATATTCACGCTGCTCTTTTCCATACAATGAAAATGAATGGTGTCTAGGGGCCAACAAACTCAAAAACTGACCAAAAAGTAAACTCATAAACTCATTTATGTTAGAAGTCATTGCATGCAATATTATTTTTTGCATATTATATTTGCATAGTTACCAAGAAATTTGATAATACTGTGTGCTTTGTGAAGATGTGTTACCCCGTATTTAGTCATAATTAACATTCAGTGTACATAAAAACAATTACTCATGTGTTCCACGTAAGAATGAATATCATTTGTCACATCAACATGTCAGTGAGTTAATGGCATTACTGTCATTGTTATGAGAACAATCCCTGTATTTTCTATATCACCAAGAAAATGTAATATCTCTTTCTCTGGTGAAATGGGTCAGTGGCAGGATGAATTAAACAGATCCTGCACCGATAGTCTCGGTAAGGAAGTCACAGTAACAAATGAAACCCAGTGGGTCATACGGTAACCAAACACTACAGGTGTCCTATTACCACATACAACCCAAACACAAAGCATAAGAACAGAGAGGAGAAAACATACCGGAGCAGAAAGAGAAAGAGAGAGATTACTCCAAAATGATTAGAAAATTCATTTTCCAGCATCACATTGCTCTTTAAAATGTATAAATATACTTTATCCAAGAGACATTTTAGAAAATTAAAAACATTTTTGTATGTGAGAATAAGTTTTATGTGTGTAATGAGAAATGCCTGGTTATAAAAGTGCTAATACCAATACATTAAAAAGTGAATTTTATGGTAATTGTAAGTAATTATAATTAGCTTTTATCAAGAACAGTGAATTGGGAAGTCCCCAAAAGGGTAAATATACACAAGGTGCGTGTGTGTCTGTGTTTTCCATCCATGGCAATGACCTTTTTCTATTCAGGCAGCAGCAGTTGCTAAAGAGATACGGTGGGCTCTTGTTTCACCTACTTTAAACAGGGACATCTTGGCAGCTACACTCATCTTGGCTCTGTCATCTGTCTTTACATCCACTGCAAGAAAAACAGCAAGCACAACATTACAAGGGGAGAAGTATCTCCAAGTCACACACATGCATTTAGAGCAACAGAAATGCCACGCTAATCGATACTGAGACATCATAACAGACTGCATTACTTGTGAGACAATCTGAACGGATCCACATGCATACACACACATGCATATCTAATTGAGTACATAGCATATTGTTTTATATAGTACACAGTTACATAACTGTAGTTCGCAGGCTTTTTTTACATGTTTGCAATTAAGGACATCCCTAAAAAAGGCTGTCAGATTTAGCTTAGTTCTGGGGACTAATTCATTTGTCCACAAACTATATACACATGTGATTCAACTTAGATCATAGTGGTGTAATTTTCTGTGTGAGATCACTAAATAACTGACAAACATATCATATTCTCTCACACGCTCATAAACTCATTGCTCTGTGTTTGGCCAAATGCACAAACAGTTTGGCAGATGTATTCTTCACCTGTGCGTATACTTCTCTTGACTGGCAGATTTATAGCTGATCTCAAACACACACACACACGTTGTGTTTTCATGTTTTATGGGGACTTTCCATTGACATGATTTTTATACTGGACAAACTGTGTATTCTATCCCCTAACCCTAAACATAATACACACATCATTCTTCCTTTTCCCATGTTATTATTATACTAAATCTGTTACTAAAAGTGTCACTAAATTACTGTCCTAAAAAGCATGGCTTATATATTTATAAGACTATAAGCTTTCTTTTATACAGCCTTGTAAGATGTATCCACTCACCAGTAATAAAACAGAGGTCATTATAACTGTTTATGACAGTATCCACTTACTCAGAATATATGCATGTGTAAAAGTCTATGAGAGTGTGTTTACTATGTGTATTGCATTGCAATGGTACTATGAAGCGGTAGAGCAAACTTTGAAAAGACTGCTCAGACTAGTTAGACAACCATTTACAAAAAAAAAAAAAACCTCCTCAATATACGCCTATACACAAACACTACCATTCAAAGGTCAGTAAGAATGTTTTTTGTTTTGTTTTTTGAAAGAGAAAAACTTTTCTTTAGCATGGATGCATTAAAAAGAGACTTTTACATTGTTACAAAATACTTATATTTCAAATAAATGTGGTTATTATAAACTCTTGAGCAGCAAATCAGCATATTATTATTATTTCTGGAATATCATGTGACACTGCTGAATGATGCAGAACATCTTTCTGACCCTGATTCTGACCCCGACTCTTGAACGGTATGGTCTATGAATGCTGAATTTCATAAAAACCTGAAATACTTCATAAAAATGCTTCAATATTATAACATCATCTCTGTTTTCATCAATTTAGCTTGTCACAATAATGTCTACTACAATAATGAGTTTCTCACTTGTAGGTTTTTACTTTGGCACCACTTTTTTAACTTAAATTAAAAAGCAGCACATGACTTGATGTTGACTTTTAGTTGATTAACATTTTTTACAGTGTAAAATTGTAGGTCAAGCACTTACTTTGCGAGGTGTCCTGATTTTCATCGTCCATTGTTCTGTGAAATGAAGAACTTTATGAGAAGTCTCAAAATAAAAAGAAGAACCACAAAAGCCAAACTCACATTCAACTGCTAACTCGGATATGCATTCAAATTATACAGAAAAAAGTAAGATGACTTCACACCAGACCTGCTTTAACAAGCCTCTCCGGCACTACGGGCATTGTGACACACACTCACTCAGACACATCTGTGCAGGTTATATGCATGACATAATCCAAACTATTAAAACTATGAGCTCTTACACACACCCTGTTGGATGATCCTATCAAGCACATGGGATACATGCTGAACTCATTTCCTAACTCAAAGGAAAGGACTGTGCTGAGTATGATATCTGGCATCTGTGAATATATATGGAATATATTCCAGCTATTTATGATAGTGAAAGGATTGTACTCTTAAATGACTAAATATCAACAAACACACACAGTACGCACACACGCAGTATGTCATTTTCCTGATCAAATAACGTTTAAACCTTTTTTTTTTTCAATATTTTAATTGTAAAATATAGTAAATGCTACAAAAAGCTGAAATGTTACTCAGCTCTTGATGTCAAAAAACACAAAAGTGTGAAATATTATTACAATTTAATATCCGTTTTCGATTTTAATATGCCTAGTGTCTATTTACACCAAGTTCAAGTAGGCAGCATTGTTGACAGAGGCTTTTTACACTGACTCGGCCCACTGTTATCTGATTGAGCTAGACAAACAAAAGATATATACTGCATGAGGAGTAAGACGTGTGCCGTTAGCTTTTGACACGATCGACCCAAGTTCCAATACGCTTTTTACCGCACTCATTCTTTTCCCTTTTCTCATTGCAAATCAACTTGGAGTAGCGTTTATTATAAATATTAGTAAATATTTTTAAATCATCATTCATCAAATCATCATATTAGAATGATTTATGAAGGATCATATGATACTGAAGACTGGAATAATGTCAAGTCAAGTCAAGTCAAATATATTTATATAGCGCTTTTCACAATACAGAATGTATCAAAGCTGCTTCACTGTATCAATCAAGACAACATAACAGTGTTTGTTTATTCATGAAAAAAAAACAATCCAGTTTGGTAGAGCTGATCAATGGTATGATGGGTCATTATATTTGAATATCTACAGTATGTCTGCTTTATCATCACAGGAATATTTACACTAGGTGAAAATACAAGAATCTTCTTTGCACTGAGTATAAAGAGCATTACAGTTAGCGCAAACAAAATACTTCTATTTTAAACGAGTGTAAATATTTCTGTGATGATAAAGCAGACATTATTCCAGTCTTCAGTGTCACATGATCCTTCATAAATCATTCAAATATGATGATTTGATTTGATCCTCAAAAACAAATTCTTATTATTAATGTGAAAAACAGTTGCTTAATATTGGAAAAAAACCTGCTTAATATTTTTGTAGAAACTGTGACCAATTTGTTTCAAGTTCAAAAGATCAGCATTTATTTGAATATATATATATATATATATATATATATATATTAGGGCTGTCAAACGATTAATCGCGATTAATCACATCCAAAATAAAAGTTTGTGTTTACATAATACATGTGGGTGCACTGTGTATAATTATTTTGTATATACATGTAAATACACACACATACATGTATATTTACGAAAAAATATTATTTATATATAAAATACAGATATTTATATATAATATAAATTATATATAAATCTATATTCAGTACTACATGAAAATATTTCTTAAATATATACAAGCATGTGTGTCTATTTAAATATATAAAATAATTATACACAGTGCACCCACATATATTATGTAAACACAAACTTTTATGTTGGATGTGATTAATCGTGATTAATCGTTCGACAGCCCTATATATATATATATATATATATATATATATATATATATATATATATATAATAGAGCATGTAGATGCATGGCATGTTTGAATGTTTTTTTTGTCGCATGAAAAAAAGGTTAATGACAATCATAACACCCAGCTAAGTTAGTTTGTCTAGGTAGTAAGCAACTGCTGTGAGCACACACACACACTGCATGCCTGTGTGGAGATCAGAGACAGTCTCCATACCCACAACTCTCCTTTATCTCACAAGCTGTGATGGGTTGAGTACGGAAACGTTCACTGTTTTTGCGACTCCCTGCAGGATCCCCTGGCATGTATCGACGGCTACGCCGACGACATCCCTCGGCACCTGGCTGAACCGCTAGGTCAAGAGTCAAGGCCACCACACCACCATCAGTGGTGCTAATATTTGAGTACACAAACCAGATGGCGGAGAGGAAGAATGTGTGTTTGCAAGGGAAACAGAAACAGAGAAAGAAGGAATGAGTCAAAGGAAAAGATTAGTAAAGGACACTTCTTCTACTTCTCACAGCACACTGAAGATGGTAGGATGTTAGACAGCATCAATCACACTGTCATCAAGGTGCCAAAACTACAGGTAAACATTAGCATTATGTTAGCACCACAAAATGTGCACATAATACAATTTATTACATTAAGAGCTACCCTAAACTGATATGAAATGTAAGGGCACAGATACAGCCAACAAAGAAAAGCTAAAACACTGTTAAACACTTTAGAAACTTACTTTAAAAACTACTTCGTTTAATATGGTGTGACTCCTAGATGTGTGAATAAATTTCATGATGTGTATCCATCTAATTTAAGTGTATTTTTGCAGCCCAAGGTACACCATGTAAAAAAAAAATATTCAGAATTTAAATAACGAGTCCGCACATCCTTTCAAAACGTATATTTATAATTTAGAAGGGGAGGGATATTTTTCACAGGAAATTGAGAAATAGAGAAAAGTTGCTCTGGCTAATTTAACGTGTGTATGGTGCAGGAGTAGCATAGTTTAGTTGTCTTTCACAACGACTGGGAAAGATTGACACGAAACAGCTAAATTATGTCTGCCGGCCAAAAAAAAAAAAAACACGACGGAGCTCGTAATAAAACAAGAATCAACATTGGCTTGGCTTTTTGGATATGGCAAGAACTGAGGGATTTGAAATATTGTAAAAGCATAAAGCCTTTTTGAGCAGCCGAAGCACAACCAAAATACACTGTTTTGGTTTTTTTTAACCGCGAAAGTTACATAGTGTACCTTTCCTAAAATATTATTATTATGCAGAATAGTGGTGTTAGAGATAACTGCAAATGCCCTTGCCTATGGCAATACAAACAGAATGAAGCAGGAAATGAACACACACACTGAGACACACTCCCTACACTCTATTAGACGGAGCAGGGCTCGAGGTTTGCTGCAGAAGAGCGCTCTTCAGCTGGCCTACTGATACATGAGTGTGTAACTGGCGTGTGTCAGGTGTTGAGGGCCCATGGGAGTCTGGAGGGTTTTCCCCATCCACTGTACCAGACAAGCCCAACAAACATTCCCTGGAGAGGGTGATTGAGAGAGACAGAGGACTTCAACTGGAGGAAATAAAGTGTGTAAGGCAGGGACAGCTAAGAGACATGCACAGGGAGGGATGGCGTAGATATAGAGAATGATGAAAATGCAGCTTGCAAAACATTATTACATTTAGGTACATCTGACTTGCATATCATTGTTGCATCCATTTGGATTACAGAGCTTTGACAAAGAAACTAATAAACTGAATGTGATGCATACAGTATAAAAGTATAAACTAAATGTGTACACAATGACCAGATGTATATATTTATCAATAAATCAAGTTTGTTTTAAACTCATTCATTTTGACTAATTTAATGTGGCTTGTTCCACAGCTTGCCTTGTTTTAATTATAGTTTTAGCTGAATAAATTCACAATGAATAGATCCGTTCTGATTCGGAGCAGTTTGACTAAATGCATTTTGAAAATATGATTATTTAAATAAAATAAAACGTGTAAATCTTACCTGTTTCTTTTATGCATGACTGACAACTATGCTTCACATTAACTTTATTAGATTGTTGATTTTAAAACAGTGTATTCTAAATGAAAGGAAATTGTATTGTATCTTAAAGGATTAGTTCACTTTTGAAAAAACTTTTGCTGATAATTTACTCACCCCCATGTCATCCAAGATGTCCATGTCTTTCTTTCCTCAGTCGAAAAGAAATTTAGGTTTTTGATGAAAACATTCCAGGATTTTTCTCCATATAATGGACTTCAATGGGAACCGGATGGTTCAGGTCCAAAAGATAGTGTTAATAACAGTTTCAGATGCAGCTTCAAATGTCTTTAAACGACACCAGACGATGAATAAGGGTCTTATCATGTGAAACGATCGGTTATTTCAAAACTTATTCCAAAAATGTAACTTTTATAAGGACAAATGCTAGCCTTGCTATATTCTGTGAGGCGCGTTTGCAACGTCACGTAATACGAAATTACGTTCAAAAGGTCACGGGCGACGTAGCCAGAAGTACAGAGTCAGAGTGTTTACAAGTTGAACGCATAGGTTGAACGTGAAAACTAACTCAAACGCCGTTTACAAAAAAGGAATTAAAAGGTAAAACAACGATGTCGGACGATTTTGATTCTGTACTTCCGGCTACGTCGCCCGTGACCTTTTGAACGTAATTACGTATTACGTGACGTTACAAACGCGCCTCACAGAATAGAGCAAGGCTAGCATTTGTCCTTAGAAAAGTTACATTTTTGGAATAAGCTTTGAAAAAAACGATCGTTTCGCATGATAAGACCCTTATTCATCGTCTGGTGTCGTTTAAAGACATTTGAAGCTGCATCTGAAACAGTTATTAACCGTCTTTTGGACCTTGAACCATCCGGTTGCCATTGAAGTCCATTATGGATAAAAATCCTGGAATGTTTTCATCAAAAACCTAAATTTCTTTTCGACTGAGGAAAGAAAGACATGGACATCTTGGATGACATGGGGGTGAGTAAATTATCAGCAAAAGTTTTTTAAAAGTGAACTAATCCTTTAAATGTAGGCTTATTTAATTTAGCAGAGATTTTATTTTGTGAGGATAAGATTATATCCAAAACTGGAAGTCCTGTGTGATCTAGTGACTATTTGCAAAGGATGAAACTCCCTCACAATACATAATGCCTGATTTATGTCCACAATAAACCCAGGAATGTATATTAAAAAAAGTAACTAGGATGAATTTTCGAGAGGAATGACACAAATCTTTCAAGCTCACCTGTTTTGGTGTGTGTTCTCTCGACTGGTGTTCACCTTACATCCATTGGAGATCATTGCAGGAACAGGCCGTTCCTCTAATGGTGTTTGTCCATTCCTCCCCATCCCCCCATTCATTCCTCCTGAAACAGACTTTTCCACATAGTTAGAGTCACGGACACCGCGTCCTTCCCTGTCTCTTCTCGACCACTTAGATGGAAGCTCCTCTTCCTGGCTGCCATAACGTTCAGCCAGCTCTCGCCGTCTCTCAGCTTTGTAGCGAGCTATGCGTTCAGCTCTGGACTCCTGGGCTGCATTTTCCATTTTGTCCATTTCATCAGTTTTGTCACTTTGGATGTTTGAAGTAGGCAGAATAATTCCTGGTGTATAATCAAGATGATGATAACACCTCAATTTGGAAAACAAGGGTGGAGAGACCCAACCGAAGAGATGTTTGATTGATCAGAAGAAGAAATTACAGCAGGTTCCTCGAATAATGTGTGTGTGTGTCATCCTGATCACTTCCCTGAGGACATGGCACTGTAATACAAAGCAAATAAAAGAGTTCTTAGATCATCCGCTCGACACGGATAAATGGAAGGACAAAAAAATACTTTCATTCAACAATTAACACCTATACATTTAGACCCTGTTTAATTCTTTTTTCTTTTTTTTTAGTTTACATCCAAAGCTCAAACCAACCTGCAAACCTGCAAAATGATTATGTACCTTTCCTATTTATCAGTGTAAGTGTACTCCATGACCTGCTTTAGTGAGCTTCTGAATTTGGGAAACTCCTCTTGCACTGACACTCTACACCTCAGATGTGCAGCTCATCTCAGCAGTCTTTTTAGGGCAAGCCATTTATCAGACAAGCTGATCCATCAACACCAACACAGGTGTATTTGAGTTAGTCTCAGCTGGTTTATTAGTACTGGCATAATACAACACATTTTAAGTAAACAACACAAGTCAGAGACAGTAACCCAAATAACAATAAACTCACAAAAAATGATTAGCTTAAATTTTCCAGATTG
This sequence comes from Pimephales promelas, assembly GCF_016745375.1. Next base: position 24,299,416 of record NW_024121321.1, read on the forward strand.
TTTTGCTGTAATGAGTAAACTGAGTAATGCTAGTTTATCAGGTATTTTCATCAATCGAAAGTTTGCTGTTGGTAAGATTTTTAATGCATTTAAAATAAGTCCCCTGTGCCTATTAAGGCTGTGTAAAAAAAACAAAAAAAAACAGAAATATTGTGAAATATTTCTGTTTTAATATATTTTATAATGTAATTAATTCCTCATTACTCCATTATTCCAGTCTCCAGTACCACATGATCCTTTAGAAATCATTCTGGTATGACGAGTTGGGCTCAAGAAACATTTCGTACTATTATCAGTGTTGAAAACAGTGCTGCAGAAATTATTTAGAAATTAATAATTGTACTACTAGTTATCTTTTGGGATTTTTGCAAGAGTTTGATTTGGCAAGAATAACACCAAGCAATCTGTCAAATATCTTGATGGTCAGAGGAACCTATTTTAAAGGAACACTCCACCGTTTTTTTGAACAGGGATTATATTTATACTTACCATCAAGATATATTTGACAGATTGCTTGGTGTTATTCTTGCCAAATCAAACTCTTGCAAAAAACTCTTGCAAACTCTACATTAAAACAGTTTGGCAAAAGCATTTTTTCAAAGTGCATGCATTGTCTTAGTTTGGCAGCGCCGACGCTAGCTTAGCTTAGCATAATGAATGGGATCCTATGTTGCCAAGTAGCATGTCGTGAGTAAAAGTGATTAAAAAAACAAACAAAAACAAAACCTAATTACTTCTTGTGGCCTGTGCATTCACAACGAGTACAAATGGCATTTCAAATTAAGACTAGGCGATTAAACAGGCATAGATATTGACATGGGACTATATCACAGGTAAAGCACAACCACTTACGTGGAAGTGCTTTTGCCAAACTATTTTAATGTAGACTAGGGAACACTGCAAATAAGCCTTATTTCTAAAAACGGTGGAGTATTCCTTCAAGGAAAACTATAATTCAGTTTAGAAATTAGTATTATTGTTCATTTTACGCATCTATGGGAAGCCACAGAAACAGTAAAGACAGTCATATCCGAACAATAGCATGAAGAACCTGCAGAACAAGTGAAGCTAATGCACCTGATTCAGACACAGACTAAGCCAACATCGAGTTAGTCACACTCAGCTGTAATACGTCAAATTACCCAAACAAGACCAGTCAGAACATGCCTTTCAAAATGGTCATGTGGTAACTTAGTCACCAAGCTGCCATAACAACACAAACACACCTTTACTCATACATAAATAATGATATCATCATCTTATCACCCATATACAACGTGGACCCAGCATGTGGCCAATGGGCTTCCCATGGGAGCCCTCCAAGCTGCATCAAAGAGGAGTGTGTGTGTGTGTGTAGGGGCTCCTCTCCTCCTAAATAAGCAAACTGTAAGCATCAGCATTCTGCCAGATCCGCTCACAGCTGAAACACAATAGCCCCGATATAACAACAGAGCAAAGATCCACAGCAGTACCACAGCAGAAAGAGGGGTACAGCTTCACTCTGTAGGCCTTATATGGGTTTTCAGGAGCCCAAAGCAGAGTTTGACCTCTCAAATCTACAGCAATCATATCATGAGGAGTGGAACTTACAAAATGGACCTACCAAGTTTATCCAAGAACTCTAAGTAATGCCATCTATCAATACTAGAAATTACAGACTGATACATTTAACTACATTTCTGCAAATCCTCCTCAGACAGTTTTACTACTAAATAGTTGGCCAATATAGAAATGAAGATAAATGATATAAAAGTCAGTTCAATATATTAATTTAAACCTCTTAATAGACTTGTAATGCAAAAGTGAAGAGGATCTTTAGCAGAAATGTCCTGTCTGTAGGGAGCATGAGAGTCATGTCCCATCTGAGAGAGACTTTCCTGAGAGATTTAACAAGCTTAGCCATGTCATGATCCCATGATGATAAGAGTCTCAAACCGTATGTGACAAAATGAAAATGTGTGCTGATTTTAAACATCTCAATAAAACACCCATTCAATTTTTTTTTAAACATAGCCTAATAAAAAATATTTGAATATGCATGTAGCAACATGAGGTAAATAAAGTGGTTATAAAGTGCAATGGCTGCAGGTTGTCAATTTGGCACCACTTTGTCTTTGACTTTACTTCGAAATATTTCGAAAGCTACACAGTACCCAGCAGTAATCAACCAAAAAGTGCTTACGCTAGAGACAGTATATGACAGAGACGGAGAGATGGAGCGAGTCAGTCACGTGAAAGGGAGTTTGAGTATACGGGATGGAACGGCACTGTGGTAGCTGGTTGACGTTTGGGATCAGTTAGACTCATCAGTCCTTAATCCAGTAACTCTATTTGACATGGACATGTGCTGAGCACAGACATATGAAAACAACCACACACACATAGACGGCAACATTCACAATTCACTAGTCATGACTGGGGTATTCTCAGCACACGCTACTAATCTTGCTTAATAGCCGTTGGATTAATTGTACTACAGTTATCTTGTGGCAGGTGTGTTTACAACAATCCAGCTGCATTTAAATTAAGTCTCATAAGCTTGTGCCCAGAAAAACAAGTAATACAAGATGCATTTGACATACACCAATTATAGCGTTTAATAACTGCCAAAGGCAATTTACACAAAAAAACAGGAAATGCATTTAGTATGGCACAGATCTGATGTGCTTTTTAAATTATTGTTTTATTCCTGTTTTTTGTTAATTAATCAGTCAACAGAAATAATTATTTATGAATATCTATTATAATACTACTATTAATAATAATGGTTGCAATTTTGTTTAATATATTGTTATTATTAATTGTAACAATTTTGTTTTGAGCTGACAAACTGTTAAAGTCAGCATGAAACAAACAAGAAGAAATGTACTCTAGGGTGGGACTTGATTATGTCCACCAGGCAGGGAATCGATTGTATCGGATATTTGTGATTTGCTCTTGTTGTGATGTCATGTGAGTGACAGATTGTCCTGCCCTCACACCAGTTAACACGGCAACCGAGAAGAGAAGAGATACACTACACTACACTGAATAAATAAATAACTTCACAGGGGCAAGAGTGTGTAACTGCCATGACTACAAGAGTTCAAGAGAAGAGTGTGTAACTGCCATGACTACAAGAGTGTGTAACTGCCATGACTGCAAGTGTTCAAGAGTGTGTAACTGCCATGCAAAGCATGATGCAGCAGGTTACACCACATATTCAGAAAATAATGTTAAGTTTGAAGAAGTGCCCAAGCTTCTGTTACGAATCTGAAAACGTCTAGCAATGATGGCTTTCTGATTGGTTATTCGATTAAAAGGGCAGAGACAGTATAAATGTGTTAATAAACAACAATTCAATAAACGAGAACAAAGCATTGTTTGTTTTTCCATTTTCATTTACAGAAGTTCCATTAGAACAGCCATTACATTCTAAAGTCATATAGACATTACAGTAATTACGGAGGATAACAGTCAATTTTAAAATGGATGCTTTTTTAAAACGAGACAGCTTCAATGACATATGTGCTCGATGCGACCTCCGGAGGGCGCAGCCTTCGAAATGAGTCGCAGCATCAGCGTTTGAGAACAAATCGGTAGAGTAAATGATTCAATGACTCACTTATTCATGAAAAATAGAAAATTAAACATTTACTTATTACTGTTATTTTTACTACTAACCTAAAAATACAAAACATACCAAGAACTTACCAAGCATGCAAAACCAGGCTTGAGCATTTTAGGGTTGCATCTTGTGACACATCTTGTTTTTGGAACTTGGTAGTTGAGTTCATATTTCAGTTGAACTGCACCAGAGTTTGTTTGGTGTTTGTTTTGTTAGTGCACACCAAGGTTCGGATGGCAGCATTAACTCAAATGAACCACACTAAAAGAGCGATCACACCAAAGTTCGTTTTAATTGAACCAAACCTGCCAAGTGTGAACACACCCTTAAAATCTCCACCACTAATGTACAGACTGACAGTTTGTCTGAAGAGACTAACACCCACAAGCAGATTCAAACACACAAATACATAGTTAGAGTCTCAAGATTTGCATGACTCTTCTGCAAGACATGTCCAATTACATGTCATTTAGCTCCGGCTACATCACAAGGATTTAGAGTAGAGAAAGTTCATGGACTTACAGTTATAACCAGTATGGGATTTCAGGACTTTTAGCCCCCTTACTGTGCTATGATCAGGTAATGCAATGTCAAAGTTATATTTAACACAGGCATGGTAATAGTCTTAAGACAAAGAGGTAAACAGTACAACACCAAGATGTTTAAGACACTAATCAGGAACAGTCCGCATTAACAAAAAAATGGCAGTGGATGATAAATACAATTTAGCTTTTGACCTTGGTTGTACTCACATAACCCACGGGTCACAGAAGCTAGACAAGTCATAACCCTCTCTCTCTCACACACACACACACACACACACACACACACACACACACACACACACACACACATTCACTCATCATAATCTCAAGGCAGGGCACAAGGAAAAAATTCCAAGACGTCCATTTTCTTTTCCCATTATAATCATTATCCTTCACTGATAATTATCTTGCAAGCAACTTCAATAATAACCTTACACTTTACCTGAAGCATGTACATGTATTAGATATGCAAAAGACTGTATAAGACACATTATAATGCAATGTATTTTTACAAATAACTCCAAACACTGTAATAACCTCATAATGTTGCTGAATGCTGATGATATGCTATAATTCAAACGCATTGTAAACTATGTCTTGGGATAGGCTACATTTATTCTCAAGAATAAACAACTTGTCTGATTAAGATACATGAATAAAACAGTATACAGCATTATGGCATTATGAATGTGGAATTTTAAAGCATTTTAAAACGTCAAATGTGTTACCAATAGGCATACTGCTCATCATACAAGCTCTGATAAGAAAATGGGGGTAACCACAATATGAAAATAATGTGCCAAATTTGGCTATATCAACAACAGTCATGTGAATTTCTATTATAGCGTACATTTATAGTTCGTAGAAACTTTTAAGTTATTTAATTTGAGGTGTAGGCTACAGGTGGGTTTGCTGCGCTGCAAGCACGGTTGCAGATATCATTCACTCACTTTATGCAGTAAAGATAAAGACACAATGAAAGCTCATTCGGACTCCTACAAGCAAAATCCAGCATTACAAAAGAAAGAAGGCACTATGTTTAGCATGAGCTGCCAAAACAAGGTTACTTTTACCTATTTACGATATGAAGTGAAAAGTTCTTTTTTCGTTTAGTTTCACAACGATAGGAAAATCTGTTGTCTTAAAACTCGTGATAAATGTAACGGCGGAAATGAATGACGGTACTTACTCGATCTGTGGATGGATCAGCTGTGCGTTTGGATCAACACTGACAGCTACACACAGACACACACACTGCCCTAATGGCCAATGAGAGAGTGTGAAATGCCTTTTAGGGTGTGAGTGGGGGAGGAGGGGGGGGGGATGCGGCTGGGCAGGGTTAGAGAGAGAGAGAGAGAGAGAGAGAGAGAGAGAGAGAGAGAGAGAGAGAGAGAGAGAGAGAGAGAGAGAGAGAGAGAGAGAGAGAGAGAGAGATAAAAATACCCCATGACTAGGGGGCAACATTCCATTGCAAGAGGGCACAGCTAATTTTATTAAAAAATCTACTTGGTCTAAAATAATTTTTTGAAAGTAAGTATTACTAAGTATTACAAAAACCCTTTTAAGAAATATAATTGATCACTCGCAAGTGATCAGTAGATTAGAAACAGGCTTTGCCGTCCACATGGCGGCGCGCCCCCTCATGGGCGTCGTAATGTTTACATGAAATCGACGGAGTTTCTAATAATAATAAAAAAAATAGTTACTGTGGATTTGTTTAGAATTAGACCGGAAGGAACAAAAACAAAACAACTTTTGTTTGAAAACAAACTTCAAAATTCAGACCAAAGGTGTAATTAAGTGCAAAACCAGGCTACAGACGGGAGCCACAAATATGAACAAAATTTCCACTTATAATTTTGTACATAAGGGAAAGAAAATCTTGCTGATGATCCTTCTGCATTAGCTACATTTCTTGGGGATGACAGATATCAGATATGGGAAAAGAAAAACAATGACACTGTGGCATGACTGCCTCCCAGTGGTCACCTTTCATAGCTGTAGTCATTTTAGCTCTACATTACAGGGTTGGGGAGTAACGGAATACAGCGTTAAGTAATCAGTATACAAAAATACTGGTACCTGAAATTGGTTACAGTCAAAAACAAATGAAATTACTCTTATATCTTGAAAATAAATGGGAGGAATACTACCAGGAATCCATTGGACAATCAGGTCGAGAAGCTTGGGCCTATGCCAAATCCTGCCAACAGACTAACTGCAATCATTTGTAGTAATTTTGAATCCAACACGTTTTTTTATTTTATTTTTTTGTAGCTTTGTTTAATGTTAACATAATTCAGTTCATATTTTATTATAATATTTGCTTGAGGAAAAATGCTTTTATTCTTCAGAATTGTATATTAGGTTGGTTTTATATTAGCAGAGCTATTGAGTTAAAGCATAGTTACAGCTACATGCCATTTTCTTATTTTGCAACAAATCCATAATAAATAAAAATAGCTGTGATGACTGCTTTTTATTTACATGTTTATTTTTATTTATTTACTTGACTTTATTTGCACATGTGACCTTGAAGGAATCCAAACGTAATCAGATTACATTACTTCCATATTGTAGGGCTCAGATTACATTACTGAGTACCTTTTATGAAGTAATTTGTAACTGTAAGGGAATGTTCAAAGTAACTATTTGCATTAGATATTCTTGGTTGCTGATAGAGAAAAAATGTGGCAAACAATGTTGAAATTGCTGTTTTATTACCGAAGTGTCAGTATAAAGAAAATGATAAAATGTGCATTCAATCACATATTTAATTGATTTGTATTGTATTCATAATAAAATCATAATGTCAACTAAGCTTAAATATCACTCTCAGCCCATTCGACAACCAAGGGGCACTGCTGGCTCTTGTTTGTTTACCTCAAATTCATCATGAACAGAAAACAGAAAACTTCAAACAATTTGCTTAGAACCTAAAACATAGTGTGTCTTTAAAATGAAGGCAAAACTGAAAAAAAAAATGGGATAAAAACATTACGATGAAAAAAGTCAACTTTCAAAAAGCACACTGAAACATCAAACTTACCTGTTAAACAACATATTGTGCTGCAACATACACAATTTCATTATTAGAGAGTTGTCACAAGTGAAAAAGACAAATTCTCATTCCTCACCTCCGTAAACACATGAACAAGGTGGTGTATATATATAATTTTATATATATATATATATAAAAAAAAAATCAGGACATGAGAGCTCCAAAAATAACTGAATGGTTCATAAGGGCATTTGTTTCTTTTTAAACATCATCATTACGCAGTATCAGTAACATGTTGCATTTCCACCAAGAAGTTTTCATTTGAGAAATATATATAAAAACAAAATAAAATAAAAAAAGTGATCCAATGGTTAAGGTGTTGCACTTTACTCCATTATTATAAAATGAATCTAATCACTCTTGTGGCAGAATAATTCTGCAGCTCAGACTGGATGGGAGGAGCCAGGCAAATGATGTGACTCCGCCCATCTGTCACTCATCTTCACTGTTGCGGTTAGCCAGGAAAGGATGATCCAAAGCTCTGCAGGCAGAAATGCGATGAGCTGGATTGAAAGCCAAACATTGCTACATGGAGAGGGAAGTTTCAGACAAGAAAACAGTTATTTAAATGTGTATTTTGAGTACCAGTCACAAACCATATAGGAATCAATGAGTAACGCTTACAGACAACAGGTCATTCTCCTCGTGGGTTAGGCTGGGCAGCAGTTGTGCTGTTGGCTTTGTCTCAACCCAGGCAGGAGTGTAGCAGACAGGGCTTTCTATAGGCCAGTCCTCCTCACCCGGCAAACCAATTACCCTGTGAGAGAGGGAACATACGATTATCACAAAAGTGTGTGGTTCTTAGTTGCAATTAATATTAACTGGGATTTGGGAATGCAAAGGTATTTTCACTCACTCAAAAATCTTTTGCAGCTGCTGGATTTCTGTGAATCCACAAAATAACGGCCTGCAGAAAAGTTGACAGAGAAAGTTCAACTGAAATCTCAGAAATTGACAAGCTGTTTGTATTGTGTGCAAATTCATCTGTCACGTGGTTAGAGATTTATATTAGACCTTATATTAGTGATTTGACATCCTCAAAACCATAAGCATGACTGCATAACTAAGGCAAAATAAAATATGACCTTGTAGCATGGCCACACGTGTTATTTAAAGTTCCTCGTCTTGTTAGACCTAAGCGCAGCCTTTCTATTCTGTTGCAGAGATTAAAACATGAGGTCGGCATCCGTGAAAATGCATTACAGTGGTAACTTCGCGTCTTATCTTTTAAACAGCACCTTATCTGTTGAAATTGAAGAATTTTCTTGATCCTTAGTACCAATAACTTGTGGGGTGCCCCAGGGCTCCATCTTGGGTCCAATTCCTTTCTCTCTTTACATGCTTCCCCTGCGCTTGATTTTCGAGCATTACAAGATCAACTATCACATCTATGCAGATGATACTCAACTCTATTTACCATTAGATTTTGGAAACGATTCTGTTTCTTCCTTGTTAGCATGTTTGAAGCCATTAGAGAATGGATGGACAGAAACTTTCTTCAACTGAATGAAAATAAAACAGAGGTTATCCTGTTTGTCTCCAAACCTTGCTGATTAATTTATCCTTGCTGAATAAAAGCATAAAAACTGACCCCGAACTTCAATGTTAGTGTATGTCAGGTGGCGACTTGACATCCATTGTAAAAGAATATCTCTCTGAACTGTTTTGCTCTCACCTTAACAGAAAGAGCTCTGCAAAAATGCAGCCGGCACTCCACATATCCACTGAAGACATGTAACTGGACTGCAACAGGACCTCTGGAGCCCTGTACCACAGAGTAGCAACCTGCGCAAAACACACACAATTACAAATCACATGCCAGAGCTCCCGACCACTCCACATTTGATTGTGAATGTGAGGTCCATACACATGGGGTGAGGGCGATATGGCATGTGTATATCCTGGCTAAACCAAAGTCTGCGATCTTGACCACCCCCCGACTGCTCACAAGCACATTATCTGGCTTCAGGTCCCGGTGAATGACAGTGTTGGTGTGGAGGAAGTCAAGTCCGCTGAGCAGCTGACGCATCAAATCCTACATAAAGAGAGACAAAGAGAAAAAAACTCAATCTAAAGCAGGGGTGTCCTATTCTGTCCACTGCAATGAGTTGAGGCAAGATGGAGGTAAATTTTCCAGGACTGAGTCTGGACACACCTGATCTAAAGGCCCATTCACACACAGAACTATAACTATGAAGATTAAAAATAATAATAACTACTGTATATTAACGTCCAGACCAACACAAAATATCATTCTGTTTATTCTAAGCTGCAGTTTTGTCATCTGGCACTTTAAAACTCAGCTCTGATTAATGTTTTTATCGTTCATCAGCTGCAAAAAAAATCATTCAGTTATAATTATGGATATTTTTCTAATAAAAACACATCGATTCACTTTAGAAGGCATTTATTAACCACCTAGAGCCGTATGGATTACTTTTATGATAGATGGATGTGTTTACCGTTCGGGACCGTTCACTCCTATTAAAAAGCTTGGAAGAGCCAGGATATTTTTTTAATATAACTGTGTTTGGCTGAAAGAAGAAAGTCATATACACCTAGCTTGAGGGTAAGTAAATTATTGGATAACTTTTGGGTGAACTAATCCTTAATCTCTGCAACAAAATGCTAGCACATTGGGGAATGTTGTATGTTCATTGAACCGTCTTTTTTCCTGGGCATTAATGGCGGAAGTGTTCAATATCTTTTTTGTAGTTATACAAAAACTAATTTTCACAATATTCCTGCAGTAAATATCTACTGCAGTAAAACTAGCAAAGTTCAAACCTTGATTTTGTCTCTGGCCAGGCCTTTCGCTGACGCTTTGCTGAGAAATGTGGTAAGATCTTGATCAATATATTCAAACACCAACATCAGGTCAAACTTCTGGTTCTGCCATCCAGCTGAAACATTCAGCAACCTAAAGAGAGATAGAGAGAGGTCACAATGCTCAAACTGAAAACACACTACACTTCTCAAACCTTCTTTGGTATTTGACCGACCGTTTTCATACTCACTTGACTATGTTGGGGTGGTTGAAGTGCTCCATTTTTCGCAGAAGAGCCACTTCTCGAATGACGAACTGAGGGATGCCACACTCTGGGTCCTCGGGGAGGTTCAGTCTCTTCACCGCTATGAGACGCTGCTTGTCGCGCCTCTCTCTGGCTTTGTACACTTTCCCGTAGGAGCCCTGGCCGATTTCTGCCAGGAATTCATAATCTGATTCTGAGCTCTCCCAACAACTGTCATCCATGTTTGGATCAGAGCAATCTGTCAATCCGTGTTACTGCAATAACAAAAAGGCGTTATGTCATAAAGTCGGACCGAGTCTGACTTTCCATTCATGGGTGTTCAAGCGATTCAATTTATTCGGCCTGTTAGTAAACCGTTTAAAATTAAATGAATAAACAATAATTACATTGTTAATTACATTCCACTGGCATTAAATTGTTTGTAAAATTAAATAAGTTTCTAAATTGATTTATTGAGATTAAAATAAATTAGATTAGACTTGATTTAATCATTGATATCTGTATATAGGTTATTTGGACTTTTCCAGATTCTACCATCGTGTCGAATGACCCAAATGCCATCAGCGGTGTCGCGATCTGAATTTCTCCTGGTGTTTATTGAATATTCTATCTTGTTTAATATCGCGATAAGCGTGCACGTTGTTTATTCATTTGAAAACTGTGATAATTGACGTTATGACTTACCTTTTCTGTCAATCCAACACCTTGAATAGTAGAATCTACAATTTTGGATCACTGACACTGATCAATATGTTGTTGTTTGCCATGATTTTAATAAAACCTCGCGACATGCAGGGGTGTGAGATTTATATCGCGACCACCAGCCAATGAACAGCTGTAGATTTCTGCTGGATTTCCCCCATTCCACTTAGCAATTTAAGAAAGACGATTTTCTCAGGTGATAAGATATACATTAATGCACTGTGTCGACAAAAAAATAATATATAGCCTATAAACTGCATATAATACCTTTACCTATACCATGCATGACTTTAGACACATAAACAAAATTTAGTTAATTGTGGTTTAGTTTAAGCTTGTTTAAGATCGTCTATTTTTTTCTTGCAGGGTCCTGATGATTAATTTGATGATACAGCAAATTAAGAAGAAAAAAAAATGCATTTATCAAAACTTGCCATTTTGAGACTTGCAGCCATACTGCCCCCTTGATGTAAAAACACGTCCATTCCACGCAATGATTTGTTGTTTAAATCAACATATTTATTCGTATATTAATGAGCACATTTATAGCCAGATTTATACAAGTCTGGAATATCACTGCAAATAGCAAAACACAGGTAAATGTGCACATGCCATCATCAGACAGCTTCTCAAATATATCATTTGCATGTAAACCCACATTTTCTAGAGGCCTAGATCCACAATAATTAAATCTAAGAGCAACAAGACTTCAGTTTAGTTAGTTACAAAAACCCAAATTACACATTGCAAACAATCTGTCTTCCCTCTTCTGCTTTTCACACGCGCACACACACACAAAGGTAAATGGGTTTAGTAAAATGTAATTATAACAGCAGCATTGTTTTTACAAAACCCTTGATTAAGTGCATTATTTAGTTAAGTACAGTGAAACCATTTGACTGAATCAGATTTTTTTTTTCCCCTTTAAAAGTAGATTTGAAATTATAGTTGTGTTTTAAACCAGTAAGGCACTTGGTTAACTGCATTGTTAGGTTGCGCAGTGGTTAATTTTTTAAATAAATCACACAGATCCTCCCACTGTTCTTCTGTTCGTATATATATATATATATATATATATATATATATATATATATATATATATATATATATATTATGAATATATCAGATTTACACACACATGAATGATTATGTGTTACAGACACTTATTCCTTCTTCTTGTTGTTGCAATTCTTGGCTTTTCTGGCAAGACTGATGGCTTCCAGATGAAGATTACGTTTCAGGATGACAGTACCACACGTCAGCGCTCCTGCTAACGCTCCAGCAAAACCACACATCATCATATCCTGACCTGTAAGCGAAGTGCAGATTTGAAAGAGATTGGGGACAAACCAGAGATCTCAGAACCTTCACTGAAATGCGCCTTAAGTATTCTTCATTTTAAACAGCAAATACAAAAAAATGCAAGGCATGGCCCATGTCTCAAAATATACTTAGAGATGGTAGCATATGGACTTAAGGCAGGGTTTCCCAAACAAGGGTTTGTGAGTTCATGAAAAGCTAAGCAATATAATTTAGAGTGATGATGGTGATTATCAAATAAAAGCCTGCACTTTATTCAAATAACATTGAATAAAGTCAAATAAATTTATTTATTCAAATAAATTCAGTCTGCATGTATCAGAGTGAAAGAAATAATTGAATTCTTATACGACAATTCACCATGACGTCAAAACAGTAACAGACGTTCTTCCGGGTGGCAAAAGCCGAAATGTTCCTATGGCAGCGCTAGTAAATTGCTTGGAAGGGAGACCCACCGTCAAATGTAAAAATGTAATACTTTTATTTTTTAAATTAAATATAATGCGTTTTTTTTAATCATAATAACAACTGTTTTTAATTATATAAGTAAAAAATATAATATGTAATATAGTAGGCCTACACATAATTAGTAAAATACTCTCTAGCTCATTTTTCTTGCCAAAATAACGTGCTATATAGCCTATCATGGTCATTAAATGGCTTTCCTGAGGTAAATGTTATGTGACAATTGTTTGCGCGGTTGAAAAACACTGATTGGTCGATATTAAATATGAGGAATATACATTTCGGTAAGTTGCGTGAGAAAATGGATGTGTGGCGTGAGAGTGTGAAAAGTGACAATTGAGTCTCACGGTCAATACGTGAGAGTGGGCAGCCCTCTTTTACTTCAGGCAGTGATTGGCAATGAGTCTGATCTTCAAAAGAGACAAGTTTACTAATATTATTAGTCTCGAATGATAGTTGAAGATAAATGCTCTGCTATGATTTTGTAGATGGACCGTTTTGAGAATACATGATGCAGAGTTGAAGGGGTTGGCAGCAGAAATGTAAACATTGGATGAATCATATGATTTAGGACATTTCCTACTTTTGACGACACAACGTTCACTCGTTATAACCTCCTCACCCACAAGAAATCGATACAAACCCTACACCTTTTGCTGTAAATCTGGCAGCGGAACCCCAAACACAAGACGTTTTCATCATCGATTCAACTTTGATCAACAACGTGTTTAACTACGTCACTGTTACAGTAGCCGGCTGGATCTCTTCAGTTAGTCAGTAAAAGCCGCTCGCGTTCTGCCACCCGGAAGTATCTCGGTGCCTATTGTTTACAAACATTCTGAAATCCCATAAACATTTATAATTTAAAGCTGCAGTCCGCAGTTTTTCCTCTTTGTCGCCATCTCTGTTCGAAATCTACAATTGCAGTCATTCACGGAATTTTAAACTTTACGTGAGTTGCACTTCGACACGGCACAGTGTGGATGAACACGATGTTTGAGGAGACTGTGAGGCAGTCAGTCACCCCACCGGTGTCGATACTGCCATTCAGAATCACAGATTATTCTTTTTGAAGTATGACCAACATAATTTTCACCGCAAAATGTCATCTGAACTAGTAAGAAACATCCACTTTTGTTCTGGTTCTCACATTGCAGTAAAAAGCTCTGATTAAATCTAACAATCGCTTTTAAATTATTATCATGTCACGCAAAACCGTGCAAATTATACTTTGTTCTCAACATCAGCATTGCGTGACTACATTTAAAGCCCTTCAGATATTTATCCTTGTTTTGGCATGGGCCGGTTGCAGGCTCTTTTTCCAAAGTTTTTTGCATTTTACAGCGGGTGAATCTCTAGTTGTCACTGGTGATCGTCGTTTGAACCTTTCTGGATCCGCCATCAAATTCATATCAAGTGCTGTGAGAAAAGGCTATAAATCTCCACCTCCAGCATCCTCACACTCAATCTAGCCGACTAGCCGAGACCCCTTCTTTATGTGAACAGATGTGATGTAATGTAATGACGCAAAGACATGCTCGAATCTCCTGTGGAAATCCACCAGTACCACTGGAATTAAAAACATTATTACAAGCTTACCGTTTTGAATCTCAAGGGGTACTTCAAGTAAATATTTCACATCCAAGCGGTCCGGCTGACGAAACAAACTTTAGGAAACCCTGCATTAAGCCAAAACAAGGCAAAATCAGACGGACGCACCTGTGAGGAAGAGGTTTTTAACTGGTGTCTGTGGTCTGATGATGGCATTTAGTTCAGGGCTGAAGCGAGGAATTCCATGATCAGCGCCATAGATCTCCCCTTTAGGAGCGCCTATGTAATGCTGATTTGTGATTGGGGTGCCTGCATCCACAAATTCAATCTGCAGATAGAAACAGTGCATAATAAAATGAAATCAAAAAAGACAAAGACTGTGTTTGTAGAGTTCATACCCTGTCCTTGATCTTAGGAAAGATCTCAGTCACTGCTTCTAATATGTTATTGATGAACGCCTGCTTCAGCTCCTTATAATCTGCGCTTCTGTTCTTGATTTTGTCATCTTTCCACTCTTCAAACCATTCATAGTTAGCAAAGCTAACAACAGTCAAGGTGGATTTACCTGTAGCCGAAACATATTTGGATTTTGATGATGCATCAAGTAGAAGTGTCAGTTATTTTATTGGAGAACCTGTAGTAACTGATTACATCACATTCGTACACTCAAAACACTTTGCATCCCATTTACACGTTATGTACTGAAGCTTTGTCCACTTATAATCAGATCAAAAAAATATTAATTCCAAATGTGAACTTTTTTCTCTCTACCTGGTTTTCTTTCTGGCCAGGTTGGGTCTTTGGCTGAAGGCGAGGCCACAAAAATCAAAGGGGGACTTTTAGAAGAATCTTCCCTGCTCCCTTTCATGTAACTCTCCATCCTGAAAGAACAGCAGATATTAACACATAACGTGAACAGTGCTGATTTTACAGTAGACAATGGTTGAGGAAAAAACAATTTTTGAAAACTTTTTTCGGAAACGTAGGTTCACACTCACAGCTCATCCAAATTGTTCTCAGGGAAGATAATGAAATTGTCCGCTGTTAGGTCCAGCTCCTCCTTTGTCCCATCCACGCCAATAAAAATACTGAGACCCCCATCTCCGTGCTGCACCATACTCAGCTGTTTTTGGATCGCTGCACAGTACCATCACAAAAAGACCACAGAGTATGCTCACATTAAAAGTAGGGCTGTGCAAAAGTTAATTGCGATTAATCGCATCCAAAATAAAAGTCTGTGTTTACATAATATATTTGTGTGCGCTGTATATAATTATTTTGTATATATAAATACCTATGCATGCATGTATATATTTAAGAATTATTTGCGCTTAAATTCTGTATACATTTATAAATACATAATCTATATTATATAAATATAAATATTTTATATATGAATAACACATTTTCTTAAATATATACATGCATGTGTGTGTATTTATATATACAAAATAATTATATACAGCACACACAAATATATTATGTAAACACAGACTTTTATTTTGGATGCGATTAATCGCAATTAACTTTTGCACAGCCCTAATTAAAAGGAATACTGGACAAACGTCACCACGAAGAGGTTTCAATTTTACTGATTTCATAGCATTAGGTCTCATGTTTTAAAGAATGTTAGCATTGCTAATAATAACGTTTTGTTGTTGTTGTTGTTGTTAAGAATGTACTGCTTAACATTGATGAGTCTTTCCCATAATAAAATATTTAATACTAATTAATAAATATATATTTGTTTTTTTTTAATTTATAAATAAATAATAATTAAATAATAATTTAAATAAATAAGGCATTAGTGTAAAACAAAATGTATTAATACAATGATTTACAAATAATACAATTCTGTATTGCAATACTAACAATAAAAAGACTTTCAAATAAATGTACTTTATTTGAATGTTCAAGCATTACAGTACAACAACAACAACAACCACAATAATATAATATTTTATTTTATAGACATACCGTACATTATATTTTATACTCTGATTATTGATGATTAATAATAATAAAAAAAAATGTTGTTGTTGTTGTACTGTGATGCTAACATTGATGGATCTTTTACATAAATAAAATATAAAGTTTAATATAAAAAAAGGAATTGTGATACTGGTTGATATAATAATGATGATAATTATGACGATGGTACAAAGTGCCGAACACAACAGAATAAACTCTCTCTCACCAGGCATAGTCTGCACATCTTTAGGCAGGAGATGCTGGTATGTATTAAAGATTCCAGCATCTGAAATCACCATGGGAGCATGTATATGCACCTCCTCCTGCCCCTTCAGAACACTCACGCCTGCAGAAATGCCAACAGAACAATCCAGTCACAGAAAACACCTTTAGACATGCAGTTCTTGCAAATGTCTCATTTAAAATGAATCAATTGCAAAACGTATAATTCACAGCCGGGTAAATGTACGGTACAAAACATTCTGTAGGAAGCTAAATGCTAGAGTATATACTCCTAAAAGAGTTGAGCGGGAAGTGGGATGTGTTACCTATAGCCTCTTTAGCATCATTGAGGAGTATGCGGTTGACAGGTGCTCTAACAAGCACAGCACCTCCAGCCTTCTCAATGATGGGGATCATGTGGTAGGCGATCTCACTAGCACCACCCTTCGGGTACCAGGCACCATTCATGAAGTGGCACAGAAGCAAACTGTGCATGGAAAAGCTTGCTTCTTTGGGCATTTTACCTGTTTACCGAACACAAAAACCAAAGAAGGTCAGTAGCTGTGAGCTTTAGGCACCCAAAACAATTAATTTCCCATCAGGCATGATTTCCTTACCATAGGTCCCAAAGATGTAGCACAACACAGCTCTCAGGTCCTTATTCTGTGTGAGCTCATTCACAACATCTGTCAGGCTGCGGGACGCATAGCGGAAAAAGATAGAGAGCCATTTGGCCAGGCCTGTGTACACCAGGAACTTTGCAAGAGGAATTGGGAGGAGCTTCAGCAGAACCAGGAACCATACGCCTCTCCCAACTTTCTGACAGGAGCATTAAGAATCAGGGTTACAAATTGTGTTTTACTCCTTGTCTTCATGAAGTCTAATCAATGTCTAAGTCTAGTTTCTAACAAATGGCATGTAGTATAGTGCATTAACAATCATTAATGTGTCTGTGGCAATGATTATGGGGTAAAGGTCATGCAAACAGATACATACAGTCATAAAGACAGTTTTTTCTTTTACTCCTAAGGGCATTAAAATACCTTAGATTATTAGAGAACTGAATGGCTAACTAACTAAGGAACGAAATTAACACTTTTATTCAGCAAGTATGCTTTAAATTGATCAAAAGTGACAATAAAGCATTTATAATGAAACAAAATATTTCTATTTCAAAAAAAATGTTTTTTGTTTTATTTATATATACTGCATATATAAACCACCTACTGAACACTATACTTGTTTCTCACCATGGAAAGTCTCACATATTCCTCAATGGCCTCTTCCTCCCCTGGGAAGCACTTCTTCAGTTCGTCTATATAGCGTTTCCGTCCACTGTAGATGGGGTATATGCGCCGATTTTCTGGTGGACCCAGGACCACTTTATCATACGGGTTATCCAGCGGCTCCCACTGCAGCTGCCCATTGGTCAACTGGTCTATCACACAGCGAAGTTGCCTGTGATCCTGCAGTTCCCCAATATAGTGGATACCTGAGGCAGGGGAAAGGCATTCAGATCACCACAAACTGACCATTAGGAAATCAATGTGTGCAATTTTCATATATGGCTATGATAATTGGTTTAATAAGACTTGATAAATGTGCTTATCTTTGACAAAGCAAGACTTTATAGGGATTATCAGGATGAGATTGATGAGCTACAAAATTCATTCTCACCAACATCAAACTCAAAGCCTTGCTCTGTGAAGGTGTGACAGCATCCTCCAGCCCGGTCATGTTGCTCCAGAACCAGAACCTTCTTACCAACTTTAGCCAACAGGACAGCAATTGCCAATCCACCAATCCCACTGCCAACCACTATTGCATCCAAATCCTGGGGGACTTTACTGGCCAGGAAGCCTGAATGTGGAAACAAATGTAGACTATTGTACGGTGTTTAGTGATAAACAAAAGCAAATAAATAAATGCAGGAAAAAGGTTTTGTTAAGCGATAGATAGATAGATAGACAGACAGACAGACAGACAGACAGACAGACAGACAGACAGACAGACAGACAGACAGACAGACAGACAGACAGACAGATAGATAGATAGATAGATAGATAGATAGATAGATAGATAGATAGATAGATCTAAATCGTATGGTCGTATTGTCTATCAAAAACGTATTATCTAGCCAGCAATATTAACACTACAATAGACAGTAAAGTAGTGCGTAAGTTGATATTTGTAACTGACCTTGTTTCAGGACTTTGTTCTTCAGCTTTCGGTCAAACACCATGGGCTTTAACGGCTCGCGCGTATCGATACCAAAAGGGTTCGGCTCAGGCGTTGTCAACAAATATTTAAAGACAATGGCCACTAACGCCAAAGAAATCAAGACGACAGCAATCCACATGTTGTAAGGTGCAAAATTTTGTTAACCTATGTGTTCACAAGTGCAGTCATACTGTAAAATACTTCCTCAAACCACTAGGGGTATGCATTGACGTCACTTTCCACCCGGAAAGGGACCTCAGTTGGACCTTTTTTTTTTTTTTTTTTTTTTATTGCAACATAGAATATACAAAGAGATTTAGATGACAATACAGCTCACAACAAATAGAAAATAAAAAAATAAAAAAAAGGAGAAAAAATCATGCCAGGGGTAAAGTTACAATAATTTAAAGTTACAAAATACTTCATAGGTCATAGTTGGACCTGGACTGAGGGCAAAGAGTGCTGTGTGCGTGAGCGTGACTGAATTTAATAGGGGGAAACTGCGAAAACGCGAGCAAAACGAAGGATTATTATTTTAAACTAAATATTAGATATAAAACTAGATATTAGACATGCAGCCATGAATCGTGTTTCCTGGCATATTTCGACGGCAGGGAAAAACATGAAGAAAATTAGCCTGTGAACGTTTTATATTAGTACAAATATAACGTTTGGTAGGTCTAAATCCATGATTACATATATCATTGTTATATCGTCCAGCCTTAAAACGTGTATAGTTAGTGTATACGTTACTGTAGTGTTTATTTAAAAACGTCCAATTATGCAGAATGTACGATGGTAAATATTTAATTGATGAGTTGTCAATACAAAATGTTACCCCTAAATTTAGCACAATGACACGAAATGATAACTGCAAATCCATCTTTCCCTGCCTGGAGTCCAGTAGTTTATGAATTGCAGCGATCCATTTACTTCTCTGTGCTGTAGCTTTCAGAAGTTTGTAAAAAAAAAAAAAAATACACCTCAGATTTCTTGTTAAATGTAGTTGTACAAAGCTCTTTCACGTTTTAGTTGTGTTTTTGCGGTATTCACGCTGAAAAACAAATGCTGCCACTTAATGGCCGTACGTAACCGCAGCCACTCTGCACCGGCAGTGACGTCACGTGAATACCCTGCGTGAAAACGTGTTTAGTGTTGAGTAGGCTACTCTGCTTTCCTAGCTATGTGTTTTTATTTAGACCTATGTATTTATTTAGTCAGATCTTTCTATAGTAACATGGGCCTATTTTAGTAAGCTGTTGTGCATTTAAAACATCATAATGAATATCCTGTTTAAATAACCATAAACACTGCCTATTGCTCAAAAAATGAAGCAATCGTTCAGCAATAGCAATTCTGATTGCTATTGTCGGAAGCTTATCCTATGAATTCTATTTTTGGCACGAACACTGTGAAATTTCTATGCATGTGTATTTTTTTTTGCCAACATATTTCCACATTTTTACTTTCTACAAAATAAGTTTGGGATCGAAGTAAGGAAATTAATAGGCCTATACCCGTCTTTATTTTTAATTTCTATCAAACCATCATCACTGCATAAGAGACACTCTGAACAGTCTTTTAAAAAGTATTTATTCTTGAAAGAAGGCCCAAGTAGTCACACAGTTGCTACTCTGTGAAGTGAGCGAGACCCTGACAGGAAGAACTAGGCAGCCTTTACTGATTTCAAGGTCTTCATTTCAGCAGCGCTTCTTCCCGCTGACCCTTAAGACTACCCAAACTATATGATACCCATCTGTTCCCAGTGTCTCGCTCCTGCACTTCAGGTGTACAAACTTACTTAAATTTCCCGTTCCCACACCACACTACTAATAATAAAAAAGTGACATTCCTTTGCAATATCTACTAAAGATCAATGGAAATCACTACAAATCAATCCATTACAATTTCCCCTTGTTATCATTCACTGATAACTGATTAATCAAAAATAGTAATATTAATGATAATAATCATATTACAGTATTTTGAGTAATTACGTCACAGAGTTGAAAGAAGAAAGCTTAGGCTTTTTTTTGTTTGTTTGTTTTTTTTTTTTTTGTTTTTTTTTTTTGGGGGGGGGGGGGGTAGAGATAGACCCTAAAGTATTTAGCAAGCAAGTACTCTCTAGTAATTTAGCAAGACTCTCAGTCACCTCAATCAAGAAATAGTATAGTAGGAAAAACATATCTTAACTCCATTTAACACATTTCACTATAACTTCTGCTACTTGTATTGTCTGCATATTTTTGTTTATCATCATCATCATCCGGATAGACTGTCGTTTTCACCAATTGAACATCCCAGCTATCACTAGTCTCTGCACTGAGCTGGATACACATTTCATAATGCATGTTGAAGGGGGAGGATTGGAATCCACTGCTGCTTCAATGTATATGTAATGAGTGATTATTAATTTCTATATTCAATGAGTGATTCAAATATACGTTTAATCATATGTTTGCTGTGAGTGTTAACCAGCTGCTTTCAGGTACATTCTGATGTGACCCTCAACATGTGTTGTCTATAAATCTGTTTCTAGCTGACAAGTTAAGGTTACAGGGTCCAACTATACGTGACTTCTGATTTAGAAGTCTCTTCTCCTAACCAGGCCGCACATTCCTGGCGCTCTGAATGGAGCCAAGGTCTCGGACGCTCCATTTCTTCAGTTAGCTAGGTCAGTAGTGCAGCTGTATGAGGGAGTTCAGTCTTTGAGGCACCGAGAGTCTTATCTTGTTGATTAACGGTGTCCAGTTGAATGCTGTTTGCGCAACTACGGTTGCCTGCCTCTTCATGTCCCCTTGCAGCCTGTATCTGGTTCTGCTATCACAAAACACACAGCTATAATGCAGGAGGTGTCTGTTGTTAATATTTCTTGAATCTTTCTCAGTTCGTACCTTTTCACGATAATTATTGTGACACGTTGAGTCACTTGAGACTTTCCTGCAGTGGTTGGGATGAACCCACGTGGCCCTCTCCGCGACCTTCACAGCCGTGTGTGTCGTCAGTATCACTTGGAATTGTCCTATCCACCTTTTCGCCCACCAGCTTGCCCTCCTTAGATCACAGATCACAATAAAATCACCAGGTTTGATGTTATGCAGGAAAGTTTCAGCAACCTTTCCCTGGGCAGCTTTTACCTGCACACAATTGGACAACAGAGAAGACATTTCTTTGCAGTAATTCAACATGTCATGCTCACACAGACCTGTTGATGGCAGCCTTTGTTTTCCACCTTCTCTTCCCATGAATGGTGGTGTACCAAAGAGTATTTCAAATGGACTTAGGTTTGTTTTGACTCGTTTAGGTGCCTTAACCCAGTTTCCTCACACCACTTAGCCAATTTGTTCTTGACTGTCTGGTTCTCATGTTCAATAGTGTCCCCAGAGGCAGGCAATGTGTTCTCATATCAATTCCCAAGAAATGACCCACTTGTTTTATTGCTTCATTAACAAAGTGTGTTCCATTGTCAGAACTGATTTTTCTTGGAATTCTCCATCCCCATCACATGGTCTAACCCATGTGTCAATTTTGCATAATGTGGAAAGAAATTTCTGGGTAAACAAGGCATGCCATCACAGCTCATCCACACATTCTCCTTAAAGCTGCAGCCAGATGCCTTCCACTTATTTTCCTCTGGACCTGTTGCGAAAGTCTGCATCTATAAACAAGGAGAAATGTTGAGGTTATTGTCAGATATCAATGTACATTTCGTTTCTTTTGTCTCCTGCGCTGCCTCGGCCTTCGCTGCTGCGTCCTCTCTGGCGTTTCCTGTTGAGTCTAGACTTTTATCGTTAGTATGCGCTGCACATTTACAGATCGCAACCTTATCTGGTTAAAGAATGGCCTCCAAAAGGGCAGACACAAGCACGGCTTTTAAAATCGGATGCCCGTCTGACTTCAAACATTTTCTGTGTTTCCACAGCACTCCAAAATCGTGAGTGACCCCAAAAGAGTAGCGCGAGTCTGTGTAAATTGTCACACATTTGTCTGCCATAGGTTTACATGCTTCTGTCAAAGCGACAAATTTAATGCCAATTTCCCAGACGACACGACTTCAAATTCAGTGGTTACCGCATAACCAACCTTATTCTGTCCTGTTTGTGGATCTTTGAAAGCCGACCCATCCACAAAGAGGACATTTTCACAATTGTCTAGTGGTGTGTCCGAAAGATCTGGGCGCAGTGTGCACACTTGCTTAAGCGCTGACAGATAACAATGATGTTCCTCTTATCCATTAGGCTGTGGATAAGTGTACTGTTCTTTGTTCTTGCAAAATCATGGAGACTGCGTGAGCAACCATTAAAGTCAAATCAGAATACCCCACAAATTCTTTGGATGTCATTACTGCCTGCTCAGCAGCTGTCACAGCCCTCAAACAGTGTCGCGACTGGGTCAAGTCTAGTTGAGAAGTAAGCCACAGGCCACAGTCTGTCCCCATGATTCTGCAAAAGAACAGAAAACATAAACCCATTCTTTTCATCCACCATCTAAATAAACGGTTTGTGTACAATGGGCTGAATCAAAGTAGGAGCCAGAGCCAGCACTTTCATGTTTGCAAATGCCTCTTCTGCTTCACTTGTCCAAACAATTCTGTCATACAACTTTAACCCTTTCCCTTTCGTCGGGGCTCGTAAGGGTTATTCAAGATTTTCATAGTTGCACTGTAAAAAATATTTTCAAGATTTGTTATCTCAACATATTTGTCAAATTTTTGTCAAATCAACTTTATAATAATTTATTTAGTTGAGATAACTTATTATTTTGAGTTTTTGATGGTTAAATTAATCTCCTTCATTGTATTAACTCACTTTTTCCAGTTCAATGAACTTAAAATTTTAAGGCAACCAGGTTACTTACTTTTTTAAGTTAAACCATCAATATTTTTACAGTGTGGGAATAAATGTATGACAATATAGGCACACATTCCCTAATGGCTTTGTAATTGGCTTTGGCACATCTTTTATGGCCCGCACCCGTTTTTCAGTGATGGATTTACTGTTCGGTCGGATAACATGCCCCAAAAATGTTATTTCCTGTTTGACAAACTGCAATTTTGAAAGATTGACTATGTGTCCTTCATTTGCGAGGTGCTTCAAAAGGACACAGAGTCAGTCACACACGTAGCTTCATCACATGCGCACAGATCAACAAGACATTTACTATTTCAACAAAACCGTTCCAGCTGTCAGGATATTTCTGCCAGGGCAGGATTGATGTCTGAGGCAGAAATAGCCACCACACCATGTTTCTCAATTCTCACAATTCTCTGTACTTCCACTTAGAAAATCACAATGTGACATAAATGCTCCTACTCATTTGCTGTGTTTCGCTCCCTCACTCATTTCAGCCCAATATGTGGCTTTCATAGCCCGAACTCCGCCCACAACATTTCTCTTGAATATGAGTATGACGAAGTCAGCATTTTCGTGCATTTTCTCACAAAATAGCCTAAATCTGCCCACGCTTACTCTTTGGCCTTGGTCACTGATAAGTGCGGCACAGATTATCCTGCAATCAAATAGAACTACTGTTGATTTTCTGTCAAGCAAGCTGAAAGCAGAAAATCGTATCAAATTTCACAGTCTCACTTTTTGCACATCAGTTAAAACTAAATCCCACTCATACTGCGTCTCATGTTCCACTATGACATGTGGTGTGCATTGCAATTTGTCAGGCATCATACTTTCTGAGTTAAATGGCACTGTTCAATGTCTTGCCAATAAATAAAATCATTTTTGCCCAATCAAAATTTTCACATGCCATTTGTACGCCCATTGTGGCTCAAATTTAGAACAACACATCTGCAGTTCTTCCTCAATGCTGATGCCAAAGAAACCTGCAGTAAGGGTTAAATTTAATTGGCACATTAAATCTCTGGCCATTAGCGGTGCTGGACAGGCTGGTGAACAAAGAAACGCATGTGTCAATGTTCTCCCCGCTTCCGTCACACACTCTAAGGGCACTGAATTTTTCAGAAATTATATGGCCTGAGGCCGAAGTACTCTCACGCACTGACCCCATCAGTTTTGGTACACACGGCAAGTCACATGGTCGTATGGTTAAAGAATCAACAAGGAAACCCACTAATGTTCCCTCAACTACCGGCATCGGTAAAAACCCTGCACTTTTGTACACTCTCTAACATTCATCAGAAACATCATTATTCAAAACTTCATCATTCACACCGAAAGATTTGCAAGCATTTTCTTCATTGCAGAGAGCAGTATGTAAATCAGTGTATGTGTGTGTGCGTGTGGTTAATAAATGTTCACTTCCCTTTTCAGTGGCCGCCAGCTGATCGCCCATTGCCCGACCCTCTCCTCTCTGCTCTCCACCCTCAGTCCACCTTCTGCTTTCCCGGACATTCTCTAGCCCAGTGTCCGTCTTGTTTGCACAGTTTGCATTTCGTGCATTCTCTGAAGGCATGGTCATCAGTCCCACACAAGCCACAATTCCACCTTCTCTTGTTTCCTTCAGCCCTGTTATAATTGCAGTCACCTCTCCTCTTCTTATCAGCCCACTTTTGAGGTGCACTGGTATTAGATTGGATTCGCTCAAACGCCAACTGGATCTCTCTCTCCCTTTTTGCCTTAGCCATTTCTTTCTTTGTCAGCAGTTGCTCTTCTGCATGCACAGCGTGTGCCACGGTGGAGTTTAACCGCCCGGTCTTCCACTCAATGTAGCTTGTTTTCACCGCCTGCGCAATTTCTGGTCTCAGTCCATTCAGAAAACAACCTTGCAAATGGCACTCCCACACACCTGGTTGATTTCCTCTGTCAGCGGGCTCTTCCAAGCCGCTGTGTTTTTGAAATGTCTCAAAAAGTCGGGTGTAGTAATCCCGAACAGACTCTTCTCTCATTTGGCAACAGCTGTAAATCTTTGCTGTGTCCACACGTGCTGGGAATGCCTCTTTAATGGCCTTAGCGAGAGCTTCCACTGCCGCACGGTACAGAGTGTTGGTTTCATCTTCCCAGTCTCTGTGTACTCGCCGTTGTTCTCCTCCTTGCATCTTTCCGCTCACCTTGTGCCAGTTCGTGGCCCCTAGTTTCACGGCTAGCAGTCTTTTCAGTTCTTGTGTGGTGGGGCTGAATTCTTGACAAAAAATGATCAGTTCAGTTGAAAACTTGCCACCTGCGTCATCCAGATTCGGCAAATGGGCCATGGCTTCTTTCATGTCAGTCACCGTCCAGGGTCTGAAGACCATCATTGGGTCCACGATTCTGTGTTTTTCTTCTTTCATCTGTGATCTTGTTTTGACCTGCGAAGGGGTGTCGGGGATCTCACCAGGATCCTCTTCCTGTTCTGCATGTCGGGAGGTGGAAGGAGGTCTCGTTGCTTGTGCTGGTGCTGGCCTTCTGGGCGGAGAGCAATCGAGATCGGGGTTCAGATTCAGGGGTCTCTGCTCCTCCACGGGATAGTGATGATTGTACGCCGGCGGCGCCGGTGTCACCGAGGTTGCATGTGGGAGATCACAAACATACTGTGGGTTAGTTGGTTCGGGTGATGCTGATTTCTCATCCACTTCTTTTTTTCTCTCAATTTCATTTCTACAAACTAATTCTTTCTGCATTTGCTTTCACTCTCTTTTATCTGCTTCTTCAAGCCAGCAATTCACTGTTTGTTCACATTTTTTACACACATGTTGAACGCAGCCACAACAACCTTTCTGTTTCTCACTGCTCTGTTGAACTGACTCCCTTACCACCTTTAATCTCACGGTGCTCAGTGTTCCCTCCCTTGGAAAATCGTGGCGTTTAATTAGCTTCTCTATATCTTGCATACATTTCTGCCCATAAATTTTCCTCATTTCACAGAAAACTGGTGTATCATATTTGGCAAGCTTGCTTTGAGATTTCCCCATGAAGTCTGTTTTCTATTTACCAGTTCGACGCACGCCTTATAATCTGTCAAACGTCACACAAACTCAAAATCTAACCGGGGAGC
Source organism: Pimephales promelas (assembly GCF_016745375.1). The sequence continues at coordinate 24,326,056 of NW_024121321.1, forward strand.
ACTTTCCAGCGCTCAATAGATTTTAGTTCACCTAATTCCTGAATCTTTCCAGAACCACCCTGCGAGAACTCTGTCACAGGTCTCGATTTTTCCTTTTGTACCCAGAACTAATGGTTCACTCACTTTAATATGAAAAGAAATGTAACTGTCTCTTACCAGAGATACTTGTGTTGCCTCTCAAGTTTGTTTTCTCAATTCCAGTGGAGTTCTCCTGGCCCTGATGGCGGTCGGCCCCTCTCTCTGAAGTTTGCGAGGTAGGGCTGGAACTGCTCAGTCCAGGTGGCCAAACACCGTCCGCTCTCAGGTCCAGAAGGCACTTCCAAGGAATTTCACTATTCTGATACAAAATTGTTGTGGCAAAAACTTCTATTTCTATTAAACCATAATCACTGCGTAAGAGACACTTTGAATCAAATAGTTTTTTTTAAAGTATTTATTCTTGCAAGAAGGCCCAAGTCGCCACACAGTTGCTACTCTGTGAAGTGAGTGAGACCCTGACAGGAAGAACTGGGCAGCCTTTATACTGACTTCAAGGTTTTCATTTCAGCAGGGCCTCTTCCTCCTACGCATTCCACAGATATAGGACCCATTGCTGCTAGCTTCGATTTGTTACTAGCTGACCTTTAAAACCTAAAACAGATGACCTCAGAGGTCCCTACCCAGCTGTTCCCAAAGTGTCTCGCTCCTGCATTCCAGGTGTACAAACATACATAAATTTCCTGTTCACATCACCACACTACATTGGACCAACAGTTCATTTTTATAAAGTGTGTGATCCTATAGATGTCTAAGATACATATCATCTAAATAAAACATATATACAGTAGCCTAATCATAACTGCACCCACACAATTACACAAACATTATGTATATAGTAATATATATATATATATATATATATATATATATATATATATATATATATATATATATACTGCCTCAAGATAATGTCTTTAATCTGTTAAGGATCTCATTTGTTAGTAGCAGTATGTCGATAAAAGCATTTGCTAAATAAATTAAGGTAGCCTAAAAAGGAAATTTTCATTCAGATGGTGGGCTTTTACCCTAATATACAGTGTTTCGTGTGAGAAAGCACAAGTAGTTTCAGCCAGAACTTGTAGCTATACATATCATTGAAGGAGATTAAACTAATGCAGGAGAAAAGAAGAAATATATTTACATTAAAACTGACAACTTGATTAAAGTGTTTGTAGAGGCTATCTTAATGGTTCGCAATTATTGACTTAAACTAAGCTTACTTCTCTTATTATTATATAACCAAATAGTATGAACGACATAAGACATAAGACATAAGAGTCCCGATACAACTTCAAAATAAGAGTCCCAATACAAAAGTTGCACCGATATATCAAATAAACACAAGAATTAAAGAGTAACAAATATTAACATAAGCAAACGTGAATGAATGGCGCTTACAGTCGCTTATGGCTTGAGCATCTTTTATGTTTGCTTTTAATAAAGATTATTTTGCAGTATAAGTCATTATTTTATAATAGTTATCACAAGCACTTACTCGTAACTTCATCCTCTAGCGTCAGTTTAGAGTCTGATAAATAATTGAAATATACATTTTCATGCTCTTTTGTCTGAAGAGAGATATTAAACGCTGTGAAGACAGACCTAAAGCACTCGGGTCTCGTGAAAAAAATACTCTAAAGAAAGGCAGTTTTCTGGGAGGCTTTATTCGAGCACATCGACATGCAAAATTTCCAGTCAGCTGCTTATTAGTGGTGTTTGTTTTCAACCATATGATACCTCACACGTCTTTTAATTTGCCATTATTTTGTAAAATTGTTGCTTTTTATAGTTGGTACTGACTACAGAAAAATAATTTGATGATTTATTGTTAATAGTAAAAACTATTTAAACCCCTTGAGATAAAAATATAAAAAATGATGGACCTAGTTAATTATACAACAAACGTATTAATATGTAGAAAAGTTTACTGTTAACAACAGAGGATGAGATTTAAAAAGAGAGATTAGCCTGCATATGTAATAAAGCATAGCTAGAAAATAACATTTTAAATACTATTATTGCTATGGAAGTGGAAGATAGACCATAAGAAGGATGTCTATAACATACAGTTATTCAAAATAGACAGATTATTGAAGGAATTTACCATCAGATAGGCTTTGCACATGGTTAATTATAATTAAAAAATGACAATAAAGAGGAATCTGTAATTACTCACTAGACTTAATAAATTGTGTACACAAACATTGTACAGAAAGAAAAAAAAAGTGAAAAGTATGACATTAAAGTATATATTCATATATCATTCCATATGGAAAACTATGGAAATCTGAAAACAAGTATACAAAAACGAATATCGAATAAGACGAATAAACTCATACATATATGAGGACAGTAAAAAAAAAAAAAAAGAACGAATAATCAACCATACAAAAAAGGAAACCCCTAGGTCTACTGAAGGCATGGGATCTCACAAATGCTCCTCTCTTCTCTCAAGCAAGAAATGTCTTCTTGTGTATTCCCTTTGAGTACAGCACAGTTGTGTTGTTTGGAATTCAGATCTGCCCAGTTCCCATCACTGATCCCAGCCCAGTAGAGATCAGATTCACCAGTTACACATAGTCTCCGAGCAAGAAATTCCTGCGTGACAAACATCATATTATAGTATTTATTCTATTTTATCATATATATATATATGATCATTTTTATCAAACTTGTATATTTAAGTTCAGTAATTTCACTTAAATAACAATTAATAGGTAATTATCATTGCCATTTAAGTGAAATCACTTAACTTAAATATACAAGTTTGATAAAAATCATCATTAAAGAAGAAAATTTCAAATGGCATTTAGAGGCTTTTGCATCTGAACTCTTCATATATTTTAGTAATATTACTGTTTTGCAAATGTTTTGGTGAAAACACAGTGTGGGGTTTCACACCTTGATCCACTTCACATTTGTTTTTCTTTTAAAAACATTGATTTCATTCATAATTTACAATGATATCTTGTGTATGGCTTAATCAATTAAAATATATTTTAGAAGAACAATATTTTATGTGACCACTTGCCTCAACTTTGTAACTGTTTCACACCTGACCCACTTCTCTCACATTTGTTCTTTTTAACACATGCACAATGTAGGGATAATACAGAGATTTTTACGTATACCTTCTCCTCTGTGTTGTTAATAAAGACCAGATCACCACCCAGATCCTGGCAGTGCTTTCTGCTGGAGCTCCAGGTCTTGTTGTGGTTGGAGAAAACATAGAAGCTGCCGTTGCCTTTTAACCACTGCTCTGGCAAATCTACAGAGACAGTGGGGGGGAGGAAACAAGATTGTACGTCTGTGGTTTTACAAGAAGCACATTTGTAAGTTAGAAAAAGCGGTAACCCTGCTGACCTGCACCTTTACATACTTTAAATGGGGTTCTAAAATATTTTGGAATGACTCATTTTTAAAAACACAAGAATAGACATAAGACTCAGACAGAATGTGAACAGAATCACCGAGCATTCAAGACTGTTATTTTACTGATAAAAAAAGGCGCCTCAGGCAATTAATTGCAGATTTTGAAGATTATCATCCAGCTCTTGTGTATGTTGAAAAACAAGACATAGTTTTACCTGGGCAGTAATCAAAAGAGCTCCATTCCTCATACGTGCACCCTGGACTACCTTCATTTTCTGAATAGGGATGTGAGGAATGAAGAAAATCAAAGATTACTTAAAGTCACAAAGAAATCAAAATTGACCACACTCAACAAATATTTAAGCCTGTTTTTAAAAGCACAATATGTAAGATTTTTTTTTAAATTAAAATCTCCAAAAACCACTAGAACAATGTTATATTTTGTTGTGTACATTATCCCAAATGTTTCCAACAATGTTTAAATCCAGAGAAATCAGCTATTTTACCAATTGTAACATCCTGTGTGATTCACATCACCCGTCAATGACGTAATATATCCGCGTAACCCTTAATTTCTGCTTTATATTGTGTTTTATTAGACTGTTTTACAGATCAACAGTTTGGATAATATATTTATCAACTGAAAACTTATATAGCTCAACAACGGTTAGTCTTATTCGCCATTCGAGCGACTCGCTCGTATGTATTCTGAATGGCAGATTCTACGCTTACGAGACTACTTGATTAGTTGGTAAATGTAATTACGTGTTAATGAGCACATATAATTTTGAAAGAAAAAGTGCTCTTTTTTTTTGCCAAGAATCAACTTAAAAAGTTACAGTGTAGCTTCGTGAAAATGATAACTGCGTCAGGCTGAAACTAGCAAAAGACACTTGCGTCGCGATTGCCGCTGCATAGCATCTGGTGTATGATAGGGCCCTATGTAGGTCATGTTCCTATGACTTTAGGAAATTGTCAGTCGAATATCAAATAACATTTGAACATATACGGATGAATGATTTACCTGAAATTGAGCAGTTTGTTACTGGCTCACAATGCAACAACATATTTTTGTCTTTATTGAAATCTGCAAAAGTAAGAACAGTGAAATAAATAAAAAAATGTATGTAACTAAATGTAAATATACCTCTGATACTGTATGCAACATAATGGTTCCTGTAAAATATGAGGATACTTACACAAATATGCCAGCCCCCAATTTACAAGCAGAGACAGGAGGAGGAAAGCAGCAATAATGGCAAAGATAGGTCTACATTTCTTCTCTTTGTTAGATTTCCTATCTACAAAATAAAATACATTTTAGAAAAATCTTTAGAAATAATTTGCACCAACAGAGAGTTGTTAAATATATTTGTATGTCCAAAAATAGTATAGCCTGGATGTCTAAAAACAGCATTTGCATCAAGTAAGTGTACATTGTTTAAGCTTCTGACACAGATTGATAAAACTGTTGCTATGGTTTGATTAGGCTACCTCATAATTTGCTAAATACATATTTAGCAAACTTTAATTTGTTTTAAAACTGTTTGAAAACTCGGATGAAACGTTATATATACTTATTTTTAAAGAATAAAGGTTTTACCATTTTCTTAAACCTCTTTTGGGCTCAAAGAAACTTGGTTTTGTACTACACACACTTAACATAAATTTAGAACCACAACCACAAGGAGAAAAAGAATCAAGTACTTACTTCCACGTGAATTATTTTTCATCCATCTAGTGTTGTCATAAATATGATCAGACATGTCATGTTTAGGCATTGCTGTGTCAAACAGAGAAGTGTGCACTGTGCAGCAAGAGAGGTGGTGAAGTGACATTAGGCTCAATGAAGACACTCATACCAACCCAGTGTCATTTCCTGTTAACATTATGGGTTATCATGCTGGTTGCTTTCTAGATACAGTATATCTATAGATTTTTTTTCTCTGTCTTGTCTCTGCATATATTACATAATTATGTATAAGCCTATCTATATAGTCACTATAAAAAAGACAATATAAAAAAACTTGTGTGTTAACTCGAGTGTACTGTATTAAAGGCACACTATGCAAGATTGTACATCAATATAACAGCTTCAAAGTAATTTCGGTGGTAAACAAACTCATAGTAGGGGGAATCATCCTCGTAGTAAACCTTGAGGGAGACGCCACTGGAAAAAACAGGCTATGAGTGCAGAGACTAGTCTATGGCAGAGACGATCTGCGTGAGTGGTATTTACGACAGAAACGTTAAATACAAGTACTCCACAGCGACTCTAGGGGTCGCTGTTTGATAAAAACAGAATTCCTGCATAGTGTGCCTTAAATGTTTCTAAATAATGATAAAATGTAGATAAGACACTCAACAATAAAAACTTTAACCACTTGCACCCTGAAGGCATTTTAGTATTAATTGTTGGAATATTCAAATAATTCAATTGAAATGAAAACCATTTATTTAAGTTGAACTTAACCAAATCATTCAAGTTAAATGAACACCATTGATTCTAGTTAGATGTACAAGGTTTTACTTGTTTCACTCAGATGGAACCACTTTCCATGATTGAATCATGTTCAGCCAAAAAACTAATTTTTGAGGGTAGATATTTTTATATCATATTTGCACAACTCATTAGTTGCCCAACAGCATCATTGGCTGCATCTGAAATACTCTATCACCACTGGTCATATGAAATGTTTTTATTTGTTCAGTTAATTTGTCCTTGCCGGTTCAGACAAATTTAGTCAAGACTCACCTTTCAAGATTCATACTTCATCCAAAGGTATTTGCAAATGCTGGGGCTTATTCTTTGCCTTATTATTGGAAAAACATCAGTAATTACTCAGTATTATCAGTTAATAATTAGTTACTGTCCTTTATTTAAATCACTAAACTTACTATATCTTCTTATAAATTAAGTTCATCTTTTTATATATAGGACTTGTATGACTTAAGGCAGTTTTCATTTTCATGAAGTGATCAAGCTTTTTTCCCCTTCATAACAATACGTTTATTCTGCCTTATATAATTGTGTTGTATGGTTTGCATTATTTTAATTGTCCTTTTTTACTTTATCATCTTTATTTGTATTGTCTGTCGGGGGCTTGCAGAAAGCATATTTCACTACCTAAGGATATTCAAATGACCAATAGAAACTTTTATTAAGTAAATATTTATTAATAACATGGAATCTCACAAATGCTTCTCTCCTTCCTCAAGCACAAAACATCTCCCCATCTCGACTCAGCAATTCGTCCATTCATTACAACACAATCTTCCCCCAGAGGATTGTCCGCTGATTTGTGATCATCAGGGGGCATTGCCCAGAAACTGACAAATAAATAAAATCATCAATAAATAAATAAATCATTTAGGGTGTAAAGCTGCATAAAAATCTATATATCCAAGCAGGTTCCAAATTGAAAGGGACATTTTAAAGGAGTAGTTCACTTTAAAAAAATAAAAATAAAAAAAAATAAAAATTGCCGATAATTTACTCAGCCCCATGTTCATCTTGTTTTTCTTTCTTCAGTCGAAAAGAAATGAAGAGTTCAGATGCAAAAGCCTCTAAATGCCATTTGAAATTTTCTTCTTTAATGATGATTTTTATCAAACTTGTATATTTAAGTTCAGTAATTTCACTTAAATGGCAATGATAATTACCTATTAATTGTTATTTTGAAATTGAAATTACTGAACTTAAATATACATGTTTGATAAAAATCATCATTAAAGAAGAAAATTTCAAATGGCATTTAGAGGCTTTTGCATCTGAACTCTTCAAATCAAGGTTTTTGATGAAAACATTCCAGGATTTTTCTCCATATAATGCACTTCAATGGGAACCAAACGGTTCAAGGTCCAAATGACAGTTTAAGTGCAAACTGCAAACTGTTCAAAGGACTTTAAACGACACCAGACAATGAATAAGGGTCGTATGATATCTAGTTTTAAGTTTTATAAGCACAAATGCTCGCCTTGCTCTGTTCTGTGATGTGTGTTCGTGACTCTCCTGTTCGAAATCATTCATCAAAATGAACAAATCTTTTTTTGAGTGATTTCGTTAATTTCGTTCATTGATTGAACCAAACGACTCGAAGAGAAGATTTGTTCATTTTGATGAACGAGTTCAAACAGGGCAAGGCGAGTATTTGTGCTTATAAAACTTAAAAAGTTTTTTTTTTAAATGACACATCATTTCGCTAGATAAGACCCTTATTCATCGTCTGGTGTCGTTTAAAGCCCTTTGAAGCTGCTCTGAAACTGTCATTTGGACCTTGAACCGTTTGGTTCCCATTGAAGTCCATTATATGGAGAAAAATCCTGGAATGTTTTCATCAAAACCTTAATTTCTTTTCGACTGAAGAAAGAAAGACATGGACATCTTGGATGACATGGGGGTGAGTAAATTATCAGCAAAACTTTTTTTAAGTGAACTTAAACATCAGATACATTTATTAACACAGACATTTAAAATAATACTTGCCTAAGATGAACCTCGGAGTCGTCCACCCACAACCAAACACCTTCTTTGCGGCTATCAGTCAGACCAATCCAATACAATGTTTGTGCGCCAATAATGCGTATATGGTTTGCGAGAAATTTCTACAATAGAAAGTTGTCATGAAAAGATGGTGCAGGCTAATAGATCCATAACTATACCCTGCATCATTCTCACATCATTCTCTAGATCACAGCTGATTGGTTACCCACCTTCCATAGCTCCACCTATATAGATCTGGTATAGGTCATTCATGTACACTATATTGCATGTCTTACTCGCTCACAGCGTGTGTGTCATATCTTCAGCAGCAGACAAAATAAATCAACTCTGTTCATCATTACCATGCCCAACATTCCTACTAGAGACATCTGCATCTTTCATCTTAAATGTGATGTTCTAATGATGTCATATTATATATCTATACCTGTTCCTCACTGCTGTTGATGATGACCAGGTCTCCACCCAGATCCTGACAGCGTTCTCTGCTGCTGTTCCAGTCCATGGTATCATTGGAGAAAACATAGAATCTGCCCTTGTCCTGGACCCACTTCGCAGGGAAATCTTGAGAATCAGGGAAATGTTTAACATCAGTGCCCTAAACTAAATTTTTAATTATATATTCGATATAGTGTGGGGTACAAAACTGTTATGTGTAACATGGGTAGTGTACATTTTTTTTTATTACTCTACATGTCTGAAAATATTCCAGTACTAAACTATTTGATGTACGTTTCTAATGTGTTCATGCTAGATTGATTTGCCTTTTTTTGGACAGTGCTGTATTTTGGAGCTGTTTTCCATGTCCTTGTGAAAAATCAGTTTGATGTGGGCATTGTCGTCAACATCTAACATAAAAACAAAGAAAATTAAAAATCGTATTCTGAATGAAGTTACTGTCTTATTTAAACAGAGAGAATGTGGAGTTCGTCTACCTGAATAAGAGCAGGGTGTTACTGGTTCACAACTCAAAAGCTGTTCTGGGCCATTGCTGTAATCTGTAATACAAGAAAGATCGCAGAGCCTACTGTAATATTACAGCTTTAGTATTACAATATATTTACAGTAGTAAGTATTTAGGGTTATATGAACAACTAAAACAACTATTTCGAAGTTCTATGAAATATAAGTTGTGTACAAATGCATGCGAGTTAGAAGATTGAGTCACACTTGAATTAGAATTAGAGTTTTTTCCCCCACAATTTAGAGACTAAATAAATAAAAAAAGTTTTTTATAGGTTCATAAAACGTTGTGTAGTCTATAAGAAACTACAGAAAACCATTACAAAACAATTTATGACCAGATACAGAAAATAATATTCTCTAATTTAAAAAACAAATTAAAGTCCCTTACTTGTGGCACCATTTCATTTACATTTTGCCACAAATACATTTTATTTATTTTTTATCAAAGTGAGTTGTTCACTAAGGAGATAATAGTGTTAATGAAGAACATGTTTTGGGTAACACTTTACAATAAGATGTCATTAGTTAACATTAGATAATGCATTAACTAACATAATCCAACACTGACCAATAGATTTTGTTACAGTATTTATTAATCTATGTTAATGTTAATAAATACAAATCCACTGTTCATTGTTTATTCATGTCAGTTCTCCGTGCATTAACTAATGTTAACAAATACAACATTTGATTTAAAAAATGTATTAGTAAATGTTGAAATTAACATTAAATGCTGTAGAAGTATTGTTCGTTCGTCATGTTAACTAAAGTTGTTAATCTAATATTACCTAATGAAGTGTTACCCATATTAGTAATTAATCATGTGAGGAAAATATAGCTGGATTGTTGCAAATGTAAAAAAAATAAAAATAAATAAATAAATACTACTGCTGATACTACTACACTCTAAAAAATGCTGGGTTGTTTTAACCCAACTTTGGGTCAAATATGGACTAACCCAGCCGTTGGGTTAAATTTTTACATTACATTTTTAACCCAACATTTCGGGTTTGTCCATATTTGACCCAAAATTGGGTTAAAACAACCCAGCATTTTTTAGAGTGTACTACTAATACTAATACTAATAATAATAATAATAATATATGATAATGATGATAATAATAATAATAATAATAATATGTGTATGTAAAAACATGAGGATACCCACACAGGTAAGCCAAAGCTGCATTTGCCAGCAGAGAGAGGAAGAAGAGAACAGAGAGAAGACCGACCACACAGACCCCATCTGTCTTATCATTGACACACTCCTTCTCTGAAAATACAGTATTAGAAGAGAAATTAATAGCGTTTGAAATAAATAAGTAAATAAACAAATCATCTCTCTTATCAACAGACTTTCTATCAACAGACAAAAACAAGTTCAGTGTATATCTTAATAATAATAAAAAAAATCAATACAATAAAAAGTTAAAGTGAAATGAGGCTGTTGAAACAAATCATTTGCGAAATAGCACTTACTTCTATCGCCATGAGCTGGTCTTGAGATGGCTCTTGGAGTAGTGTTGGAATAAAAAGCTTCAGACATCTTCTAAGAAATGAGAACTGAAGAGAGGATCTGGTAAAATATTCTTGCCAGGGGTTAGTAGTGATGTTTCCTGCCATCATTTCCTGTCACTTGGTTAGTACAGTAGTTGTTGGGGACATCATCTCAAACAATAGCTGATAAAAAAAAATCATCTGTGGTCAATGCTTCTTGAACGCTCGCTTTTTATGTTTCATGCCATTGGTTTTCCCTCATGGTTGGAATATCTTACTCATAGAAACATGCCAAAGAGTTTCCTTTTCACCCCTTTCTTACTGAACAGGGCCTCTTGCTGTACACAGTGCACACGGCGTGTTGGTGATAGAGCAGAAGCAAACACAGACCTTTAGACATACATGCCATTAAAACAAAAAAACATTCAACAATACATGTCACATATTTAGTCATTTGTTAGTTTGATTTCATTTTCATGGACTTTGAATTTGTTTATCATCAGTCACCTGTTTCCTTTGATTAAGTTTCCCACTCTTGTCAGTTTACCATGGGATTTCATTTGATCATCATCACACCTGTTCCTCTAGTTCATAATCATTGTCTAAAGTTGTCTGTTCATTGTCATGTTGATTACTTGTCAATATCCAGTTGTTTTTAGATAACGGTTATTAAGTATGAGGGACTTTTGTTGGTTCTTTTGGATCTTGGCATTTTACAATTGCTTTAACTCAGTTGAATGAGCCAGTTGAATGTACTGTAATTTAAGTTAAAATGACTTAACCATTAAAGTTGATTGTAAAATAAGGCAACTTTTCAGTTTGCAGTGTAGAATGATGATTGCAATACACATACATTTCTCTATATAAGCGCCCTCACCCTCAGATGACTTGGATGTGGTTACAAGAGGTAAAAACTATATAAATACTGTTCGTTTTCTCACACAAACCGCTCGTTTCGTGTCTTAGACAATCAATGTGTACTTACATTTACGAGATATTAAATCATGTTTAATTTGGACTTCTCTGTGCATGCTCTTTGAGGTGGTGACCATAGACCTCCATTATATGACTGACGGACAAGAACGGTTTGACCTAAAAATATAAAAATTGAAAATACTGTGGAAACAAAGACACTGACATCTTGGATGCCCTTGAGGTAAGCTAATACCTATCAAAATTTAATTTCAAAGTGATCTATCCCTTAAAGCATAACATATGAGCAAAGTTTAGTGACTGCCCAGGAGAATGGCTGCTGACTGTAATCAAAAACATTAACTAAATATTAATAACTGATTACATTGCAGTCAATGTGCTTTATTTGCTGTGACCTTTTTTTTCTATGCCTTTTTGTGTGATACAATAAAACCCATATTTAATGATACGCTGGAGTTTGCCTTTTTTGCCAAATAATGTAATTTAATACTAAAGCCAAGTTTAGTGTTTGCTTTTTCCCAATATAACAAACTCCTCATATTTTAATTTAGTCAAACCTGAAGTGTCATTAAAAGGAAATACTGTGCAAATATCCCCTTCTGGACATCACTTTTGGCCACTACTGTATATTTTTTGCGAGTCCTTTTACTTTTGGTAGCATTGGTTAATCCACCAGGGGGCAAAAGACATGCAGTAAGATATATGCCCAAAGAAATATGAATATATATTTGAGTGTTAAATGGCCCACGAAACATCTTAGAACTGGAGACTGGACATGGAAAAGATGTTAAATAGAAGCTTTAAAAATATTAAAATTATATATTTGGCAAATACATTATAAGCACGAATGCTTTAGTGCTGTTTCATGTCTTTGCATTCATTCATTTATTAATTGATGCTGTAAAGAAAGTGCATAATATTTTAAAGACAATGACATATGCGCAATTTGGCCAGTGCATTTAACAATAACAACAAAAAGAATGCAAATGTATTATTTATAAAGAGCTACACAGATTCTGCAGTGTAATCATAGGCTTTAAAATATACAGGAACAGTGATATTAAAAGGTCATGAAAGACGCTTTAGCATTGATCAAGAACAAGGAATCTCACAAATGCTTCTTTCCTTTTTCAAGCAAGAAATATCTCCCCATTTTTCTCCTCTTAAGTATCCATTTAAGACAGCACAGTCTTCACCCAAGGGATCATGTGCATCATGATCGTCAGTAGGGAAGATCCACCATCTGACAGGACAAAATAAGTGTGTAAAAAAATGTCAAAAATCCATATGACCTTTAAATAACTTGTACCATCAAACCAAGGCCATTTAAAGCACATCAGATTTCGAAATAAAACGGTACTTACGAGAGGTTGCTGTTTAAGGGGGTGTTGTCCACCCAAAGCCACGTCCCCTCAGTCTGGCGGTCAGTCAGACCAATCCAGTGGAGCACCAATGCATTAGAACTGACTGATTGCGGAGCAAGAAATTCCTAAAAAAAAGACATATGGCTGAAATATGTCATTATGTACAATGCAAATATGACATTTTGTACAGTGCAACCCAGGTAAAGTAGGCCAAAAATTAGCAAACAATTGTGTTTTGCATGGTTTTTAGACCTATGCAGCTTCTCGTTCAGAGTGGTTGCTGCCTCAAGTCAATAGATACTCACCCTTAGGTTTCTATAATCGTAATTTAAAAAAAAAAATAGGTAGATCATTCATTGTCCATGAAACTCTCCAAGAAATCGTAGCTTTAAAGGGTTAGTTCACCCCAAAATGAAAATTCTGTCAGTATTCACTCATCATGTTGTTCCAACCCCGTAAGATTTTGGTTCATCTTCGGATCACAAACTAAGAACTTTTTGATTAAATCTGAGAAAGGTCGTGCAACACTCTCTCATTTTCCCCTGAGGCGAGAGAAATCTGCTATTTACCTTTTTCACTTCCTCCTACAATGACGCAAAAATCTTAATTTTATGTCATTGTAGGAGGAAGTGTTAAAGTGGGGATATCTGTAAAGACTACAAGCACTAGAGCTCACCCTTTCAAACCCGCCCATAGGGGGGTTGGACCTAATGCGCTAACAGACCAATCACAGATCAGTGCCAGTGCGTTTGATTTCACCGGCAGAAACGTTTCGAAAATATGGACGAAAGCTACTGAATACACAGACGGATGCATTATGGAGGATTGGGATTACACATAGTGTCAGCCATCTTTTTTGGAAGCTAAGCTAGCAGGCTCTTGTTCTGTGGAGAAAGCCGAGTAGTAACTTTAGGGGTTACCGTCCTCTTTTTCCCGTACGTCTGGGCGCCGATATCTGGGATTCAGCTTTTGCTTTCTACAGCTGCCATGCATTGTTTACATGTACAGCTTTTATTTCAATCTAACTGAATTCATTCTGATTGGTGAATATGAATGTAACGTTAGTGTTTACATGAACGCTAAACAAGTGATCGGTTGATGTGCGTTTTAACATTGCTAAGAAAATTCCCTCCGTTGAAAGATACGAGACCAGTAACTTAAGACTCACAGCTATCGCTCATCGTTACTCACGCCACCGGCCTCGCGTCGTTCTCCACATGGCCGTAGACTCATCCTGCTCGCCACAGTAAACATGATGAACGCCGACCTTAGAACACAAAAGCCGAATCCAGGACATTGTGGGCGATCTCGAAACATATTTTTGGGCAGACTCATCACGGAGACTCAATAGACTAGCCTAGGCTTGTTGTTTACCTACTGCGTGGTTACCGGTAGGCGTGGCCTCCTAGGGCAGCGAAGCAAGTGCATTCTGGGAGTTGTTGTCTTTCATCCACATAAGCCAAAAATACATTTTCTGTCTTTTTCTCAGTCTAGAAAGCTCCAAATTCAAAAATAATTTCACATTTCTTCTACATAAATGACCCATTTTAAATACACATTCATCCCTCCAGAGGTGGAGTGACCCTTTAAGTTTATCAAGTGACGAGAACACTTTTAGTGTGCAAAAAACAAACAAAAATAACGACTTTATTCAATTTCCTTCTCTGTTGGCCTACGTTTTCACATAGTGCAACTGCGCAGCTGTCTTCAAGGTTGTAAGTCACACGTAGACTTAAGATTGAGCCACTGTAGTCACTTGGACTATTTTAACGATGTCTTTAACTTTTCGCGGCCAGCAAGTTTCGATCCCTTAAAAAACCACTACGGTCCAGCACTCAGATTTAATCAAAAATATTTTAGTTTGTGTTTCGAAGATGAACGAAAGTCTCACGGGGTTGGAACAACATGAGGGTGAGTAAATACGGACAGAATTTTTATTTTGGGGTAAACTAACCCTTTAACAATACCACTAATTGTTTAAATTCAATTTCTCTATCTATACCTGTTCCTCACTGCTGTTGATGATGACCAGGTCTCCACCCAGATCCTGACAGCGTTCTCTGCTGTTGTCCCAGTCCATGGTATCATTGGAGAAAACATAGAATCTGCCCTTGTCCTGGACCCACTTCGCAGGGAAATCTTGAGAATCAGGGAAATGTTTAACATCAGTGCCCTAAACTAAATTTTTAATTATATATTCGATATAGTGTGGGGTACAAAACTGTTCTGTGTAACATGGGTAGTGTACATTTTTTTATTACTCTACATGTCTGAAAATATTCCAGTGTTTACTAAACTATTTGATGTACGTTTCTAATGTGTTCATGCATACTGCATAGAGTAATAAATTGATTTGCCTTTTTTTGGACAGTGCTGTATTTTGGAGCTGTTTTCCATGTCCTTGTGAAAAATCAGTTTGATGTGGGCATTGTCGTCAACATCTAACATAAAAACAAAGAAAATTAAAAATCGTATTCTGAAAGTTACTGTCTTATTTAAACAGAGAGAATGTGGAGTTCGTCTACCTGAATAAGAGCAGGGTGTTACTGGTTCACAACTCAAAAGCTGTTCTGGGCCATTGCTGTAATCTGTAATACAAGAAAGATCGCAGAGCCTACTGTAATATCACAGCTTTAGTATTACAATATATTTACAGTAGTAAGTATTTAGGGTTATATGAACAACTAAAACAACTATTTCGAAGTTCTATGAAATGTAAGTTGTGTAAAAATACATGTGAGTTAGAAGATTGAGTCACACTTGAATTAGAACAATTGATTTAAGACTAAATTAGAGTTCCGCCCCCACAATTTAGAGACTAAATAAATAAAAAAGTTTTTTTATAGGTTCATAAAACGTTGTGTAGTCTATAAGAAACTACAGAAAACCATTACAAAACAATTTATGACCAGATACAGAAAATAATATTCTCTAATTTAAAAAACAAATTAAAGTCCCTTACTTGTGGCACCGTTTCATTAACACTTAGCCACAAATACATTGTATGTATTTACATTTATCAAAGTGAGTTGTTTAATAAGGCGATAATAGTGTCAGTGAAGAACATGTTTTGGGTAACACTTAACTAACATAATCCAACACTGACCAATAGATTTTGTTACAGTATTTATTAATCTATGTTAATGTTAATAAATACAAATCCACTGTTCATTGTTTATTCATGTCAGTTCTCAGTGCATTAACTAATGTTAACAAATACAACATTTGATTTAAAAAATGTATTAGTAAATGTTGAAATTAACATTAAATGCTGTAGAAGTATTGTTCGTTCGTCATGTTAACTAAAGTTGTTAATCTAATATTACCTAATGAAACTTTAATGTAAAGTGTTACCCATTTTAGTAATTAATCATGTGAGGAAAATATAGCTGGATTGTTGCAAATGTAAAAAATAAAATAAAAATAAATAAATACTACTGCTGATACTACTACTACTACTAATAATAATAATAATATATGATAATGATGATGATAATAATAATAATAATAATAATATGCGTATGTAAAAACATGAGGATACCCACACAGAAAAGCCAAAGCTGCATTTGCCAGCAGAGAGAGGAAGAAGAGAACAGAGAGAAGAACGACCACACAGACCCCATCTGTCTTATCATTGACACACTCCTCCTCTGAAAATACATTATTAGAAGAGAAATTAATAGCGTTTAAAATAAATGAGTAAATAAACAAATCATCTCTCTTATCAACAGACTAAAACAAGTGTTGCGTTCATAATTTTGTTCAGTGTATATCTTAATAATAATAAAAAAATCAATACAATAAAAAGTTAAAGTGAAATGAGGCTGTTGAAACAAATCATTTGCGAAATAGCACTTACTTCTATCGCCATGAGCTGGTCTTGAGATGGCTCTTGGAGTAGTGTTGGAATAAAAAGCTTCAGACATCTTCTAAGAAATGAGAACTGAAGAGAGGATCTGGTTAAATATTCTAAATAGCCAGGGGTTAGTAGTGATGTTTCCTGCCATCATTTCCTGTCACTTGGTTAGTACAGTAGTTGTTGGGGACATCATCTCAAACAATAGCTGATAAAAAAAAATCATCTGTGGTCAATGCTTCTTGAACGCTCGCTTTTTATGTTTCATGCCATTGGTTTTCCCTCACACTCTAAAAAATGCTGGGTTGTTTTAACCCAACTTTGGGTCAAATATGGACTAACCCAGCCGTTGGGTTAAATTTTTACATTACATTTTTAACCCAACATTTCGGGTTTGTCCATATTTGACCCAAAATTGGGTTAAAACAACCCAGCATTTTTAGAGTGCATGGTTGGAATATCTTACTCATAGAAACATGCCAAAGAGTTTCCTTTTCACCCCTTTCTTACTGAACAGGGCCTCTTGCTGTACACAGTGCACACGGCGTGTTGGTGATAGAGCAGCAGCAAACACAGACCTTTAGACATACATGCCATTAAAACAAACAAAAAAAAACATTCAACAATACATGTCACATATTTAGTCATTTGTTAGTTTGATTTCATTTTCATGGACTTTGAAATTGTTTATCATCAGTCACCTGTTTCCTTTGATTAAGTTTCCCACTCTTGTCAGTTTACCATGGGATTTCATTTGATCATCATCACACCTGTTACTCTAGTTCATAATCATTGTCTAAAGTTGTCTGTCATGTTGATTACTTGTCAATATCCAGTTTTTTTTTTTTAGATAACGGTTATTACTGTAAGTATGAGGGACTTTTGTTGGTTCTTGGCAATTTACAATTGCTTTAACTCATCAATTTAAGCCAGTTACTGTAATTTTAGTTAAAATGACTTAACCATTAAAGTTGATTGTAAAATAAGGCAACTTTTTCAGTTTGCAGTGTAGAATGATGATTGCAATACACATACATTTCTCTATAGAAGCGCCCTCGCCCTCAGATGACTTGGATGTGGTTACAAGAGGTAAAAACTATATAAATAATGTTCGTTTTCTCACACAAACCGCTCGTTTCGTGTCTTAGACAATCAATGTGTACTTACATTTACGAGACATTAAATCATGTTTAATTTGGACTTCTCTGTGCATGCTCTTTGAGGTGGTGACCATAGACCTCCATTATATGACTGATAGACAAGAACGGTCTGACCTAAAAATATAAAAATTTAAAATACTGAGGAAACAAAGACACTGATATCTTGGATGCCCTTGAGGTAAGCTAATACCTATCAAAATTTAATTTCAAAGTGATCTATCCCTTTAAGCATAACACATGAGCAAAGTTTAGTGACTGCCCAGGAGAATGGCTGCTGACTGTAATCAAAAACATTAACTAAATATTAATAACTGATTACATTGCAGTCAATGTGCTTTATTTGCTGTGACCTTTTTTTTTTCAATGTCTTTTTTGTGTGATACAATAAAACCCATATTTAATGATACGCTGGAGTTTGCCTTTTTTGCCAAATAATGTAATTTAATACTAAAGCCAGTTTAGTGTTTTCTTTTTCCCAATATAACAAACTCCTCATATTTTAATTTAGTCAAACCTGAAGTGTCATTAAAAGGAAATACTGTGCAAATATCCCCTTCTGGACATCACTTTTGGCCACTACTGTTTATTTTTTGCGAGTCCTTTTACTTTTGGTAGCATTGGTTAATCCACCAGGGGGCAAAAGACATGCAGTAAGATATATGCCCAAAGAAATATGAATATATATTTGAGTGTTAAATGGCCCACGAAACATCTTAGAACTGGAGACTGGACATGGAAAAGATGTTAAATAGAAGCTTTAAAAATATTAAAATTATATATTTGGCAAATACATTATAAGCACGAATGCTTTAGTGCTGTTTCATGTCTTTGCATTCATTCATTTATTAATTGATGCTGTAAAGAAAGTGCATAATATTTTAAAGACAATGACATATGCGCAATTGGCCAGTGCATTTAACAATAACAACAAAAAGAATGCAAATGTATTATTTATAAAGAGCTACACAGATTCTGCAGTGTAATCATAGGCTTTAAAATATACAGGAACAGTGATATTAAAAGGTCATGAAAGACGCTTTAGCATTGATCAAGAACAAGGAATCTCACAAATGCTTCTTTCCTTTTTCAAGCAAGAAATATCTCCCCATTTTTCTCCTCTTAAATATCCATTTAAGACAGCACAGTCTTCACCCAAGGGATCATGTGTATCATGATCGTCAGGAGGGAAGATCCACCATCTGACAGGACAAAATAAGTGTGTAAAAAAATGTCAAAAATCCATATGACCTTTAAATAACTTGTACCATCAAACCAAGGCCATTTAAAGCACATCAGATTTCGAAATAAAACGGTACTTACGAGAGGTTGCTGTTTAAGGGGGTGTTGTCCACCCAAAGCCACGTCCCCTCAGTCTGGCGGTCAGTCAGACCAATCCAGTGGAGCACCAATGCATTAGAACTGACTGATTGCTGAGCAAGAAATTCCTAAAAAAAAGACATATGGCTGAAATATGTCATTATGTACAATGCAAATATGACATTTTGTACAGTGCAACCCAGGTAAAGTAGGCCAAAAATTAGCAAACAATTGTGTTTTGCATGGTTTTTAGACCTATGCAGCTTCTCGTTCAGAGTGGTTGCTGCCTCAAGTTAATAGATACCCACCCTTAGGTTTCTATAATCGTAATTTAAAAAAAAAAAAAAATTAGGTAGATCATTCATTTTCCATGCAACTCTCCAAGCAATCGTAGCTTTAAAGGGTTAGTTCACCCCAAAATGAAAATTCTGTCAGTATTCACTCATCATGTTGTTCCAACCCCATAAGATTTTGGTTCATCTTCGGAACACAAACTAAGATCTTTTTGATTAAATCTGAGAAAGGTCGTGCAACACTCTCTCATTTTCCCCTGAGGCGAGAGAAATCTGCTATTTACCTTTTTCACTTCCTCCTACAATGACGCAAAAATCTTAATTTTATGTCATTGTAGGAGGAAGTGTTAAAGTGGGGATATCTGTAAAGACTACAAGCACTAGAGCTCACCCTTTCAAACCCGCCCATAGGGGGGTTGGACCTAATGCGCTAACAGACCAATCACAGATCAGTGCCAGTGCGTTTGATTTCACCGGCAGAAACGTTTCGAAAATATGGACGAAGCTACTGAATACACAGACGGATGCATTATGGAGGATTGGGATTACTCATAGTGTCAGCCATCTTTTTTGGAAGCTAAGCTAGCAGGCTCTTGTTCTGTGGAGAACGCTGAGTAGTAACTTTAGGGCTTACCGTCCTCTTTTTCCCGTACATGTCCGGCCGCTGATCTCTGGGATTCAGCTTTTGCTTTCTACAGTTGCCATGCATTGTTTACATGTACAGCTTTTGTTTCAATCTAACTGAATTCATTCTGATTGGTGAATATGAATGTAACGTTAGTATTTACATGAACGCTAAACAAGTGATGGGTTGATGTGCGTTTTAACATTGCTAAGAAAATTCCCTCTGTGAAAGATACGAGACCAGTAACTTAAGTCTCACAGCTGTCGCTCATCGTTACTCACGCCACCGGCCTCGCGTCGTTCTCCACATGGCCGTAGACTCATCCTGCTCGCCACAGTAAACATGATGAACGCCGACCTTAGAACACAAAATCCGAATCCAGGACATTGTGGGCGATCTCGAAACATATTTTTGGGCAGACTCATCACGAAGACTCAATAGACTAGCCTAGGCTTGTTGTTTACCTACTGCGTGGTTACCGGTAGGCGTGGCCTCCTAGGGCAGCGAAGCAAGTGCATTCTGGGAGTTGTTGTCTTTCATCCACATAAGCCAAAAATACATTTTCTGTCTTTTTCTCAGTCTAGAAAGCTCCAAATTCAAAAATAATTTCACATTTCTTCTACATAAATGACCCATTTTAAATACACATTCATCTTTCCAGAGGTGGAGTGACCCTTTAAGTTTATCAAGTGACGAGAACACTTTTAGTGTGCAAAAAACAAACAAAAATTACAACTTTATTCAACTATTCATTTCCTTCTCTGTCGGCCTACGTTTTCACATAGTGCAACTGCGCAGCTGTCTTCAAGGTTGTAAGTCACACGTAGACGTAAGATTGAGCCACTGTAAATGGTAAATGGACTGCATTTATATAGCGCTTTCATAGACCTAATGGGCACCAAAGCGCTTTACATGTTGCCTCACATTCATCTATTCATACACCGACGGCGGTGTCAGCCATACAAGGCGCCATCCAGCTCGTCGGGAGCACCTGGGGTTAGGTGTTTTGCTCATGGACACCTCGACTCTTGGTCAGGTGGAACCAGGGATTGAACCACCAACCTTTTGGTTTCGGTTTTTCGGAACCTACATGAACCACTGAGCCACTGCCACCCCTGTAGTCACTTGGACTATTTTAACGATGTCTTTAACTTTTCGCGGCCGGCAAGTTTCGATCCCTTAAGAAACCTCTAAGGTCCAGCTCTCAGATTTAATCAAAAATAAACCAATAATCTTTAATCAATAATCGATATCAATAATCAATTTAATCAATAATCAACTTCGTTTGTGTTTCGAAGATGAACGAAAGTCTCACGGGGTTGGAACAACATGAGGGTGAGTAAATACGGACAGAATTTTTATTTTGGGGTGAACTAACCCTTTAACAAAACCACTAATTGTTTAAATTCAATTTCTCTATCTATACCTGTTCCTCACTGCTGTTGATGATGACCAGGTCTCCACCCAGATCCTGACAGCGTTCTCTGCTGCTGTTCCAGTCCATGGTATCATTGGAGAAAACATAGAATCTGCCCTTGTCCTGGACCCACTTCTCTGGCAAACCTGAATTGACAGGTTATTCGGTTATTCTTTTTTTATTTATATGTGCAAAGATTTTCATTAAACAGCAGAATTAATAATTGTCCAATTTAAAGAAACATACAAACATGCACAACCAATATATACAAAACATAAAAATTGCTGTTAACTCGAACATACACAGATAAAACACGCAGTAGCTCACATAATGATTGGTCAAATATGTTGAATAGCCTTAGAATAGACATACCTTTAAAAGTACAAGGGAGCGATGGCTTGTTAACTTCTGCAAATGTTTAAAAAGTCAATCAATTAATTTAAATGATAAATTAATTAGATATGAAATGCTTTCATTAATAATGGAAGAAGAAAATGTGTTTTACAAACCTAGATTTGAGTTGTTTGTCACTGGCTCACATCCCATTAACTGATTTGTGTCATTGGTGTAATCTGTGAAGCATAAAATAGTATTGAGAAACTGATACACAGTGCAAACACAACTGATACTCTGTCACATGAGTATACCCACACAGAAAAGCCAAAGCTGCATTTGCCAGCAGAGACAGGAAGAGGAGAACAGAGAGAAGAACGACCACACAGACCGCATCTCTCTTACCATTGACACACTCCTCCTCTGAAAATACATTATTAGAGAAGTTAATAGCCTTTGAAATAAATAAGTAAATAAACAAATCAATAGTTCTCTAAAGCATTTTCTGTCAGATCACAGGTTGTTTTGGCCAACCAAACACGGTCAACTCTCATTCCCAAAAGGGGATCCCACAGGGTCATGTCATGAGCCCGTTGAAATACTTATCCTTTCACAAAACTTATAATATATACAACTTATACTTATATAATATATAAATTAGGTTGGGAAAAAAAAACACTTACGTTGATCTTTCTCAGCTGATCTTGAATTGCGATTTTGATAAGTATTTGTGTAAATATTTTCAGGCATTTTGAGCCTACTGCTGATTTTCAAATAGAGAACATGCTCTGATTTGACTTGGTTTTTAAGGGGTTCAGCTGCTTGCATCATTTCCTGTCATAGTTTCCTGTCAGAAGTTTATTAGGTGTTTGGGATATCCAAACCCATTTAGGGTTATGGTTTTTATTCATGAGTATTTTTTCTCTAACATTTTTAAATTGTCAGATATAACTGACCGCCAGACTGAGGGGACGTGGCTATGCGGGTGGACAGTTTATCAATGACTGTGTTGTTCTAATATTTTGGCTAGCTGTGAATGGCAACATTAGCAAGATAAGAAAATACTAGTTTGTCAGCACTTATTTCATAGGCCTACCAGGGTACAATGGAAGAGAATAAATTGGCAAACAATCAGGAACTTTCATTTTCTGTCCATAATTATGCAATTTTAATTCCTGTTTGTGGTGTTTTTTGAAACAATGTGAATGTCCCCTCAATGCAGAAAATTAGGGATTTTAGAAACACGTATGCTGATTCAGCAACACTTTAAAGCGGTCACAGGACATTTATAACATTGGCCAATAAGACTGACCTTTCTAAATTCAAATGATACTCTTTTGAAAGATTCTTGCAAATGGTGTCAGCACAATAGTTTACCAGCATATACCCTTTGAGTAACCAGTATAATGGAAACTAGGGTGTTTTGTAACACTTTTTTACTTTAAAAGAATATTTTTGTATTGTATTTTAAACTTAAAACTTATTACTGTATTATAAACTGATAACATTTCCCATATATATATAAAACCCAATTCCATAAAAGTTGGGACACTGTACAAATTGTGAATAAAAACAGAATGCAATGATGTGGAAGTTTCAAATTTCAATATTATATTTAGAATACAACATAGATGACATATCAAATGTTGAAAGTGAGACATTTTGAATTGCCATGCCAAATATTGGCTCCTTTTGGATTTCATGAGAGCTACAAATTCCAAAAAAGTTGGGACAGGTAGCAATAAGAGGCCAGAAAAGTTAAATGTACATATAAGGAACAGCTGGAGGACCAATTTGCAACTTATTAGGTCAATTGGCAACATGATGGGGTATAAAAAGAGCCTCTCAGAGTGGCAGTGTCTCTCAGAAGTCAAGATGGGCAGAGGATCACCAATTCCCCCAATGCTGAGGCAAAAAATAGTGGAGCAATATCAGAAAGGAGTGTCTCAGAGAAAAATTGCAAAGAGTTTGAAGTTATCATCATCAATAGTGCATAATATCATCCAAAGATTCAGAGAATCTGGAACAATCTCTGTGCATAAGGGTCAAGGCCGGAAAACCATACTGAATGCCCGTGATCTTCGGGCCCTTAGACGGCACTGCATCACACACAGGAATGCTACTGTAATGGAAATCACAACATGGGCTCAAGAATACTTCCAGAAAACATTGTCAGTGAACACAATCCACCGTGCCATTCACCATTGCCAGCTAAAACTCTATAGGTCAAAAAAGAAGCCATATCTAAACGGGAACCAGAAGCGCAGGCGTTTTCTCTGGGCCAAGACTCATTTAAAGTGGACTCTAGCAAAGTGGAAAACTGTTCTGTGGTCAGACGAATCAAAATTTGAAGTTCTTTTTGGAAAACTGGGACGCCATGTCATCTGGACTAAAGAGGACAAGGACAACTCAAGTTGTTATCAGCGCTCAGTTCAGAAGCCTGCATCTCTGATAGTATGGGGTTGCATGAGTGCGTGTGGCATGGGCAGCTTACACATCTGGAAAGGCACCATCAATGCTGAAAGGTATATCCAAGTTCTAGAACAACATATGCTCCCATCCAGACATTGTCTCTTTCAGGGAAGACCTTGTATTTTCCAATAAGACAATGCCAAACCACATACTGCATCAATTACAACATCATGGCTGCGTAGAAGAAGGATCCGGGTACTGAAATGGCCAGCCTGCAGTCCAGATCTTTCACCCATAGAAAACATTTGGCGCATCATAAAGAGGAAGATGCAACAAAGAAGACCTAAGACAGTTGAGCAGCTAGAAGCCTTTATTAGACAAGAATGGGACAACATTCCTATTGCTAAACTTGAGCAACTTGTCTCCTCAGTCCCCAGACGTTTGCAGACTGTTATTAAAAGAAGAGGGGATGCCACACAGTGGTAAAAATGGCCTTGTCCCAACTTTTTTGAGATGTGTTGATGCCATGAAATATAAAATCAACTTATTTTTCCCTTAAAATTATGCATTTTCTCAGTTTAAACATTTGATATGTCATCTATGTTGTATTCTAAATATAATATTGAAATTTGAAACTTCCACATCATTGCATTCTGTTTTTATTCACAATGTACAGTGTCCCAACTTTTATGGAATTGGGTTTGTATATATATATATATATATATATATATACACTCACCGGCCACTTTATTAGGTACCCCATGTTAGTAACGGGTTGGACCCCCTTTTGCCTTCAGAACTGCCTCAATTCTTCGTGGCATAGATTCAACAAGGTGCTGGAAGCATTCCTCAGGGAGTTTGGTCCATATTGACACGATGGCATCACACAGTTGCCGCAGATTTGTCGGCTGTACATCCATGATGCGAATCTCCCGTTCCACCACATCCCAAAGATGCTCTATTGGATTGAGATCTGGTGACTGTGGAGGCCATTTGAGTACAGCGAACTCATTGTCATGTTCAAGAAACCAGTCTGAGATGATTCCAGCTTTATGACATGGCGCATTATCCTGCTGAAAGTAGCCATCAGAAGTTGGGTACATTGTGGTCATAAAGGGATGGACATGGTCAGCAACAATACTCAGGTAGGCTGTGGCGTTGCAACGATGCTCAATTGGTACCAAGGGGCCCAAAGAGTGCCAAGAAAATATTTCCCACACCATGACACCACCACCACCAGCCTGAACCGTTGATACAAGGCAGGATGGATCCATGCTTTCATGTTGTAGACGCCAAATTCTGACCCTACCATCCGATTGTCGCAGCAGAAATCGAGACTCATCAGACCAGTCAACGTTTTTCCAATCTTCTATTGTCCAATTTCGATGAGCTTGTGCAAATAGTAGCCTCAGTTTCCTGTTCTTAGCTGAAAGGAGTGGCACCCGGTGTGGTCTTCTGCTGCTGTAGCCCATCTGCCTCAAAGTTCGACGTACTGTGCGTTCAGAGATGCTCTTCTGCCCACCTTGGTTGTAACGGGTGGTTATTTGAGTCACTGTTGCCCTTCTATCAGCTCGAACCAGTCTGGCCATTCTCCTCTGACCTCTGGCATCAACAAGGCATTTCCGCCCACAGAACTGCCGCTCACTGGATGTTTTTTTCTTTTTCGGACCATTCTCTGTAAACCCTAGAGATGGTTGTGCGTGAAAATCCCAGTAGATTAGCAGTTTCTGAAATACTCAGACCAGCCCTTCTGGCACCAACAATCATGCCACGTTCAAAGTCACTCAAATCACCTTTCTTCCCCATACTGATGCTCGGTTTGAACTGCAGGAGATTGTCTTGACCATGTCTACATGCCTAAATGCACTGAGTTGCCGCCATGTGATTGGCTGCTTAGAAATTAAGTGTTAACGAGCAGTTGGACAGGTGTACCTAATAAAGTGGCCGGTGAGTGTATATATATATATATATATATTTGCCGCAAATTAAAGCCGTTTTGAAACCCATTTATAAATCTAATATATTATAAAGAAAGAGTAAAATAAACATTAAATATGGCATTTGACTATTTTTGTATGAGATTTATAAAAAGTCAAAGTGCCTAATCCTATTGCTGAAAAAAACATCAATATGTTAATATAATTCACACATTATTTTACATTAATTCTACCTGTACATACTACGTACCTACTATAGTAATTATAAAGACTGGGCAATTACAATAAAATATAAAAAAAAAATGCTTAACCAAAATTAATCAATGCTTAAGCAATATTAAAACTATTTTGAAGTCTCCACTCAAGTGATTCTTAAGTGGAATATGGGAAAAAAGTGTAATGTTTGGATCCTCTGAGATGGACATTAATAGCAGGTGTAAATGGTCCGTTTAAGTAATTAAAAAATGGAAATTGTAGTCTTTTCTAGCCTATTATGATTATATTATATATATATATATATATATATATATATATATATATACATATAAATTAAACTGTTTTTTCGAACAAGAACAAACATTCTAAAGATAGAAATGGTGCCCTCACGCCAGTATATGTGATCGAAGAGAAGTCGATGTGAGGGGGAAGTTATTCTGATTAAAGAGGTTAAGAGCACATGAATTAAAAAAAAAAAAAATGTGCACAGATCATCTATGAAATACTACAGTTTTTCATTAAAAATAAGAATCGTCAAATTAGATTTCATTGTGACTTTAAACTGTCAGGGACACGAGATCAATCAGCATGACAGCTCTGGTCTGTCATCGTTCGTTTATTTGCACTTAAGTATGAAATATAGAATATTGTGAGTGCAATAAATGTGGATTTCATCCACCTTTGTTTCTGTCCCACATCCCAGTAACTGATCTGTTCCCCTGCTGTAAACCGCAAAAACAAAAAATAAAATAATCAAGTGATACTATGAAAATAATGTATAGTGTAAAAGTAAAAATGTACCACATGGTTTCGTTTGTGTGTAAATGACATTTGTGGATACTTACACAGGTGTGAAAACACACCATTAGCCAGCAGAGACAAGAAGAGGAAAACAGTCAGAAGAACCCGAATACTAATACTCGATCTGTTACCTACAGAAAACACATTAAACATGTATCGAAAACAGACACATGGGACACAAATCAACACAGTTCGGCCAGGAGAGTTGCCCCCCAGGTTTCTTTCTCTCCATTTCTGTCACCTGATGGAGTTTGGGTTCTTTGTTACTGCCGCTTTTTTCATTGCTTAATGTTCAGTAATATTATCCACTGACTGCATTGACACAATTGGATGGATAGATAGATAGATCGATAGATAGATAGGTAATATCTAACATGTGACTGCTGATTGCTTAAATCACAAGGATTAACAGAACAATGCTCCTCGACCCTACTGAGCTTTTGACTGATATTGGACATGGCTAGACTTAAAATTCCCTACACAAAAAACTAAAAACATATGTGTATAGAAAACAACAGCATTTATAGCATGCAGAAATAATGTTTATTCTGATCTACCATGACTGAAAAGATGTGATATCAATCGATCACAGGCTACAAACTCAGAAATAACAAACCACAAACCCAACTGTTCACAGCAGCTGCTAGTTTTTATTTAGCACAAAAAAAAAAATTATAATAATACACGTTGATATCTTTCACTCCATCATAAAAACCTAAAGACCCGTTTTCAGTTGCTTCCATTGTATTTTCCACAACCTGCTTCCTCAAATTACATACTGTGTTCAAAACCACAATTTTACGTAGATACTGCCAATTACTCATAAGGTTGTACATGGGGATGCCAGATATTGGATTTTGGCCGATATTTTCAAACTAATTTTGCCTGATGCCGATACCGATGTATTTGTTTTGTGTGTTAAAAAAGCTTAGGCCTATTAAAGCTTCTATTAAAGTTCCCAGTCAAGAGCAGTGAGTGATTTCCTCTTTGTGTTTTGTTGTTTTATTAACATTAAAGGGATAGTTCTCCCAAAAATTGTAATTGTCATTTACTCTCTCAAGTTTTAAACCCAAATAAACGCCTTTAAAAATAAAAGTTATTTGGAAGAATGTGGCTAACCAAACAGTTGCTGTACTCCAGTGACTTCCATAGTACATTTAAGCACAAGTAAGAAATGAATACAGGTTACGGAGTAAATAATGACAGAACTTTTATTTCTGGGTGCAGTATCTCTTTAAAGGCATATTATAGATACCGTCCCTTTAAGAGCTGCACGTGAAGCATCTAATAACGCATTTGACAAGCAGATTTTCTTAGTTTGATTTCACTTTAGACAAACAACTTAATGCAAACCTTGAGTGTATTTGACAGTATTAGCGCAATAAGACTCGAAAGGTAACTTAGTACAGTATAGGATTTGTGAGCGTCGGGTGTAACGTTAACGTAACCTACGCGCTCAGAAATGCACGTTAGAACAGCGCATCAGAACGTGAATGACATGTTTGACTAGCAAGACACACACGCAAATAATGAACTTTTGTGAATTGCAGTGTCCCGTGAGTGAAACTCTACCTCTGCGTTTACACGTGTCATGTGAGTGAACGTCGCGTTGTACAGTATGTTGTGATGAAAGCGCCACAATTGAACTGATAGAATGCACGACACTATGATTTTCCTTCAAAAGCAGATCGTGGAGACATTTTAATAGTACACGATCACAAAACCGTGATTATCGCACACCCCTAGTTGGAAGTTTAAGTTGTTGGCGCTCATGCCTCGTTCACGGCCGTCACGTGCGGACAGGAAACACGCCACATAGTGGCATGGCTCATCGGCAGTGATATTCATATCTGATAGTAATTTTAAGCTTTTATCGGCCGATACATGCTGTCCCGATATCATCGTGCATCCCTAGTTGTACTGCTTTGATCTAATTCCATGTGTTGGACAGATCATGTGATAAATAAAAGTTAGGGCATATGCTTACACCACAATCAGTATATTCTCCAATACTTTTAGAGCTGTACAACTTTATGAGCAGGCATAATCTATCATCCACAAGACAAATCATTTCATTTTTAACGCATCTCAGTTCCCACACCCCTCCGTTCAAAACGGTTTCCTCAAAAACACCGTTATTATTGCTAATTTATGATGAACCCGCTATCTGCCACGTGTTAATTGTAGTCCCAACCACCGTCAAATTGTGGATCGATTATGGTATTTCTCATTGCTTCCTCGTTTATTTACACAGGTGCTTTTCTGTTGGCAAAACCGTGAAAGAGGATCACAGGCAATTAGAGACAAATAAGCAATAAACTGATTAGAGAGAACAAATTAAAAGCAATAACAAAGCAAAACCAAGACAAAAAGATCTCACTCACTGCGTACCGCATCCATCAGTTGGTCAACGTTTGTCAAAAGAAAATAGAGACGAGGCTTCCATGGCAAAAAACTGTTTAAGATGTGCGAAGGAGAGAATGACCACAGGAAAATCATTGACAGCAGCCCTTGTCATGTCCACTTGGGATTTTTATTATCTCATTGGCTGTTTTCTAGGAACTTTCATGTGTCTTTGATTGTTGCATGTTCTTTTCTTAAACACTGAGGAAATTAACATTTTCATCCTGTTTTTTTTGTTTGTTTTTTTTGCAAAAAAAAAGCACCTCCCATTAGATAGGGAGATTAAAATCACTTTATACTGAACGAGTTGAATCTACCGATGCAATTAGCGTGACACTTATGCATCTGGGTTCATCATGAACATGGTAATTACAAATCAGCGTGTGTGTGTGCGCACCTTTGTTAACAATCAGAACAGATTAAGGTTCCTCATCTCTGATGATGGTAACTACAATGGCTTTAGGTCCATGCGCAGAGAGAGAATAAGAAGATAAGTGAGGGAAAGGGAGAGAGAAAAAAAAAGGAGGAAAGAGAAGAAAATCTTCTCAGTCTGGCAGCAGTAGTGCAGGTCCAAAAGGTCAAAGTTCAAACTTAAAAATGAGCGGTGAATACTCCTTCCTAAACCAGGAAGTCCACTGGTATCTGTCAGGTGGTCAGTGCGTGATGTCATCAATCAGCCTCGCTGTCATGCGAGACAGAGGTCGTGGATGGTGAAATGGGTCACTGCAGAACCAAACCCACCTACAAAAAATGAATGATAATTAAATATTATATAACTGCTCATTAATGCAAATATCTAGTCAGCCAATCACATGGCAACTCAATTCATTTAGCAATGCAGGCATGGTCAAGACGATCTGCTGATTTAAGTGACTTCGAACATGGTTGTTGGTGCCAGACGGGCTGGTCTGCGTATTTCAGAAACTGCTGATATATTGGGATTTTCACGCACAAGTTCAACCATCTCTAGGCCTAGGGTTTGCAGAGAATGGTTCAAATAAGAGAAAATATCCAGTGAGGGGCAAGTTCTGTGGGAGAAAATGCCGGATTGATGCTAGAGGACAGAGGAGAATGGCCGAACTGGTTTGAGCTCATAGAAAGGCAACAGTAACTCTGAACTCAAAACACATTAACATTTGAAGCAGATGGGTTACAACAGACGAAGGCCAGCACCTTGTTGAATTTATACCACAAAGAAACGAGGCAGTTCTGAAAGCAAAAGTGGGTCTAACATGATACTAGTAGAGTGTACCGCCGTTAGAAAAGGCTATAAATCTCCACCTCCAGCATCCACACACGCAATATAGCTTATACTAGCCGAGACTCCTCCTTTATGTGTACAGATGTGACAAAGACATGCTCGAATCTCCCGTGCAAATCCACCAGTACCACTGGAATTAAAAACATTATTACAAGCTTACCGCTTTGAATCGAGTTAAGGCAAGCAGATTGCGTTGAACACTGGCTGGTTATGTATTTTCTCAAATATGTATTTTTGTAAATACCTATTTGAGAAAATACACAAGTCAATTTTAAATAGAAAACCGTAGAAAGTGACATCTTGGTGTTTGGGACACAGACTGTGAAGTACTAATGCAACCTAGTGGCCAAATAATGTAACTTCAGCTTGATTCTGATTAAAAAAATATATATATATTTTTTTATAAAACTCTGGACTGACATCTGTACCTTTTCTGAGCCCATGCTGGGACATTTCCAATTGTAGAGGTAATACTGCAGGTTTCCATCTCCAATGCCAAACTTGAGCTTCTCCAAAAACGTCTTGTTCTCCATTAGGTCCAGTGCATTAAAGACATCAAATCCTTTCTGCAGGGAGAATGACACGAGACAAGCTTGAAGAAATCTGCTGATAGTTTAATGCTCCAGTAGTGCCTGCAAATTATACATTTCATACTACTGCATGTGTTCTTCTTAAACACAGGTTTGCATTTCATTTATGAATGGTTTGTTTTTGGGGGTGAGAAATTTGCACCAAACTATAGATAGGTAAACTAAGTAAGGCTGAAACAACTAAATGATAAAAAAAAATAAGAGAATATAATCAACAGAATTTGATTATCGATTAATTACACCTATTCAGGGAAAACATTCACCAAGTTTTATAATGTCTAACACAGCCCTGCGTCGCCACACACACACACACTTTCAGTGACTGACCGACTTGGCGAGAATCAGAGCGTCTCCCATCAGGTCCAGCAGGGTGGTGGAGGTGTGTACATTATAGAAAGAGTACGCTGCCTTCAGACTGCGATGCACAGGATGGTTCATGATGGTGGACGGCAGAGTGTAGAAACTCAGAATGTCAGTCACCTTCCCATCTGAACTCTACAACACAGTTGATTTGAAGGAACAGAAAGAAATAAAGAAATACACTGATTAACCACTCTGTATGTTAGAAATACTTTCATGAGTGATACCTCTAGGATTATACATGGCATGAATGTCCAGTGACTGTAATACCTCCACTATATAGGTGTCGATGATGTTCTCCTGAGGAAGCAGCCAGTGCTGGACCTCCTCAGGGCTCATGACAGGAACCAGGTTGAACTGACTCAGGTACTCATTCAGCAGGCGGTGAACCGCTGGGACGTCCTTTACAGTCATCGGCCTCAGGCCTGAAGTCTTAGGAGTCTAGATAAGAGAAACACACAATTAGAGAAAATGGAAAAGAGGAAACCTCCCAGACATCACCCAGGAAAGAAGACGGCACACACCTCTGGCAGTCGGTAGAGCTTCATTGTGCGTTGCATAGTCATGTTCCGACTCAGATGAGAGAACTTCACCTCAATCAGCTTTCGTGGGTTCAAAGACCGGTGCCAGTATCTACCACACAAATAAGAAAGGCAAAAAAATAAAAAATAAAAGTTAAATTTACAGCAGTAACTAATAGTAGGACACTAATGGCAATGTTGTTTGAATCATTACTTGATTTACTTTTTCCCATTTTGAGATTGACATTTTTACGAGAACTTTGGCACGTATACTTCCGTTCAAAAGTCTGAGGTCAGTAAGATTTTGAAATGTTTTTGAAAGAAGTCTCAAATCCATTTATTTAATCGAAACTACTGTATAACTGTAAAACATATTTGAGAACCCAAGAGGAAGGTATTTTTTTGATTTTGATAAAAGATTTTGAAGGCCGATACCGATACAAATATTTGATTGTTTTAAAATCCGATATTCCGATATATCGGTCCCATATTTTTTTCATTTCAGAAACGTGCAACAAAACATTAACAGATTTCCCTAATGTTATTTATTTGTAGTTTTTTTTAATGAGTTTTAACTAAAATAATATAATGCATTTTAAAAAGAAACTTGTTTCTTTTATTGTCACAACAGAACAGACTGTCGATTAGCTAGTGCCACTATTAGCTAGATAGTGGCATTAGCTAGCTTTGTGGTTAGCTAGTCTATGATGAGCCATAATTTAGCAATGGATTACGTCATACTGCAAATAGTAAAACATACATTTTCAATATAACAGGCCAAGGAGAGACGATACGTCTCATTGCTATAACTGTCACGCGTTATTAAAGAAATATTTCAGTCACATTGTCAAAAGTTAAAACGACAGTCAGTCGACTACACTGTAACAACGTAATGTAACTATTACTAGCTAATTCCGCTTCACTCTCGGCTTATTTAACAGCAGCAAAACTGGACATGATAGTCACAAACTTTGTCATGCATATTTGAGATAAGAGAACTGATGGGGATGTTCTTTTAATTGTTATTCAAGCAATGTATGTCTCGTGACATGAGTGTTGCCAATAGGAACGGTGTAGAGGGCCCTCTGGTGGACAAACTATACAACTCCAAAACACTCATGAGATGGTTCAAGATACAAGATTCAGATACCGATAGTTTGGAAAATGATAATATCGGCCTGCGGATATATTGGTCTGTCTCTAGTATAAGCCTTGCCAGTTACATATGAGAAAAAAAACAAACAAAAACAAACAACCAAAAAAAAAAATCGCAATTGAGGTAACTTGTTCGATTAATCGTGATTATGATTTTAGCCGAAATTGTCCAGCCCTATGTCCCATAGAAAACAGGCTCACTCTGCACATTACCAGCAGATATATGTCTTACCTGCAGGTGCCCACAGGTTTAGGCAGCACAACACCTGCGGTGTACACAGCCTGAAAGATGCCCTCCAGATTGACCCGTCTTGTGATCTCCCTGATGAGTACCGGAGCCACTCGTTTCGAGCGAAGTTTCTTATGCACACACAGAAAGTTGATCTCCACCATCTTCTTCTCTCTGGGGGGGGGGAATCAAAGAGCAGATATGAGTCAATTGAATTTATTGCATTTAAACCATTATTTACATTAGATACACTCATGACTGCTTACATGTCGTAGATGCGGATGTTGGCTGGAATGGCACTGATGAAACCAACTAGCTTTTGATTAGAGTTCACTCTCACTCCACAATGCCACTGAGGCAACCAACCTGGAGGACGCAGAGCCCTGGGACAAAAACACAGTACAGAGAAACTGAGGACAGATATCACATGACTTTTAGATGATAGCCAGCCTTTCAAGTTATCATAACCCATCCATCATTTTTCAAGCCATTCATTCTTACCAGAGCAGAAATTCAGGAGAGTAATCAAATCGAAACATATTGTCATCATCCTCCACATAGTTCTCGTTGAGGAGAGTGTACAACTCTTTCAGCTTCAGAGAGAAACAGAAAAGAGCTCGTTTCCAGGTGTATATTTGTATGTATACGAATTTGAGGGATAAATGTAATTGTTTGCGTGTTGTACCACGGCAGAATTTCCCAAATCGAGAGCGTCCCAGCTGAAGCCCTGAGGTAGGCTGTACGGTTCCTCTCGTATGTTATCTTTATCGGCCTCGATCCAGCCATGTGATGTCACAGTCTCTCCTACAAATGAACAAACGACAGACTCAGAATACACTGTGCCACGTGCTCATGAGTCTCAAGAAAACATGTTGTAAAGATGAAAATGTACACAACTAGAAAGAAAAAAATTAATGTCAGTCCAAGGAACAGGTATTCTAATGAAACTATTGTGAGTACAATTGCACAAATGATCAATACCAAGTTTAGGAACAGGCTGAGTGTCCCAGAACTGATAACTGCGACGCGTGGCCTCCTCCATGGTTTTAGCTGGACCTTGTCCCACTGAGAACAGCTCAATGGCCTTCTGGATCTCCTGCAACTTATCAGCAGGGAGGGAGTTGACCTGAGGAAGAGACAGAGGAAAAAAAATCCTCAAATGCTTACAAAAGTACTTTGGCTGTACCATGGTGCAGTGATGTAATCAATACAATGGTGTTTAGAAAGTAACCCAAGGTACTTCAAAGAATACCATGGTATTTAAGGCATTACTTGCACTGATATATGGGTCTAAATCTAAATATTATTAAAAAATATAATTGCACATAGACAAAGCAGTTGGGACAATGCGTGTAAAGAAAATCTTTGCTTTAAAGAAAATCTTTAAAAGAAAAAAGAACGAATGAGGTTCATTATTGTGTTACACTTCATGTTTGAGCTTCAGCAAGAACCAATGAGGTTCATTCTTGTGTGTTACGAATCACGTTTGAGCTTCAGCAAGAACCAATGAGATTCATTCTCGTGTTACACATCACATTTGAGCTTCTGAATCTGTTCACTGATCAATATTTCTATGTGAATAAAAGCCTAAATTCAATCTCTTTATCACATAAAGCGATTGTGTCTCATCAGAAAATTTGGACTAAACAGTTCAATTCACATGGATTAGTTTTAAGGTCTCTTTATGAGCTTATGCCAAAAAAAAAAAGGAAAATCATTTTGATAATTTCTTTAGAATACATTCAGCAGTGTTAATAAATTATTAGTGTTTTTAAAAGTTTGACTTTAAGGGATTTTGAGATGATAAATTTAAATAATCTTGTTAAACACACAGAGTCATAAAAACACACTCACTTTGGCCAACGGATCCTGTGCTACATCTTTTCCTCCAGCCTTGTCCTTGTTCTTTTTCTTTTGTTTCTTTTTCTTCTTCTTGGCACCTGTGTCACCCTTCTCTCTGCGGGTCAAATGAACTCAGTTGACATGGGCAGATATAATGAGAGGTCGTGTCCGCTCAGCACAAACTACAGCTGATGCAGGTGAAAGGGCAGCAGGCATCATCTCAATGGACGCATCACTGCTCCTGATGCATTCAGCAGTATTTCACGATGACAACCTCTCGTTAGAGTACAACAATACTACTTATAGGCTGGATTTTATTTTGACATTTCTAACATGAAAGCAAGAATTTTCACAGAACAAAGAGAAAAGTTTCCCAGAGATATAGGGATAGTTCAGACCTCCTGTTATCATTTCCTCACGTCGTTATAAACCTGTACAAGTTATTTTTTTCTTCTGTGGAACATAAAAGAAGATATTGTGAGGAATGTTTCAGTGTTTCTTTGTACATTCAATGGAGGTCAATAGACACCAAAATCAACCGGTTTCCAACATTTTTCAAAATAACGTCTTTTGTGTTCTGCAGAAGAAAGAAACTCATACAGGTTTGGAATGACGTGAGGGTGAAGAAATGGTGACAGAATCAAATTTTTGGGTGAACTATCCCTTTAATGAGCCTATTTATTTCAGTTGATAATATAGTGACGGAATATGCACACTGGTAGCATGTGCATGAAAAAGATCAAGCAGAATCTGAGCTTTAAAACAAAAAGATAAAACTGGGCATACTAAAACAAATAAGTAATGTCACCTCATCCCTGAACTACACAGGCACAAGAGTCAAGACCCACAACCGTAGTCGAGATGGAATGGGGCGAATTACAGAGAGACGTGCTGCTAATCCTATTAATGTCCACGGAGGGAGAGGTGACAGCGCTGAGCTACATTTGTTAATGGGGGACAGATGGTCTGTCACATGACCTGCAGAAAAAGCATGTTTTTGTGTGTTCGAGGGGTGATACGACAAAGACTGATGGATAAACAAGCACCTTTGTGACTATTGCTTTGACAGCCATCTATCCATCAGGGCTTCCCTTCTTTATCTCTGTATTACTTCATTAAATTTAAGCAAGCTGCAATACAGGATGTCCTCATAACATAACGGACATTAGTAGAGTAGTTTCAAATTATGCATGTTTTAGATGTCATATTACTTACTTACGTAGTTAATCATAGTACATTTAAGACAGTCAATTCTGTATTACAAGTTTTATTAATTGTTAAGTTTAAATATGCGAATGAGGCATAATTTAATTAAATATCACTAAGTGTCATACATTGGCAGAACAGAATTCACTGAATAAAACCAAGTTCAATGGTTGACAAATTAAAGTTTTTTTTACCCCTCCATAAATAAGAAAATACTGTAAACAGAAAGGAAATAAATCCCCAAGTTTGTTTTTACTAGAATGTAAATGATTATGTGATTTTTGGTAAACATTTTCCAGATTAATTAACAAATCTATCCCATGAAATTTAGACACGAATAAAATAAAAGAAAATGTTAATGGAAATATTTATTTACGTATTGTTAATATAACGGAAGAAAAACGACATTCATTGTATGAGGCGCAACATGACTACTACTTTATGATAATAAAGTGCAATTTTTCACTCTCTGTTTCCTAATACATTCGAGTCAGTCTCTGTACATGACCTTGAGGAACATAGTGGATAAGAAGCTGGTTATTGGGGCTTTATTACTATATTTTGGTGAACATATTAGCTCTTTGGTACTGAAAGTGAAACTCCATCGGGGAAAACGCCCGAGAGAGACAACAAATAGATAGCAATGTGATAAAACAAACCTTTAATGAAGCTTCACTTGCAACTAGCAGCAGTCAAGCTAACAAGACCACGACAAGACATCGTTTAGTGACAGCAAAACCAAATTACTTTCAACCTAGTGGCCACAAAGGCATGCATGAGCTGATTTGAAAGCGTTATTTGGTGGTAATTTAAAAATATTTGTCAGTTTAGGATTTATTAAACAGCATTTGAAATAGCGAGTTTAAACGGGATAGCTTATTCATTTACCATACCATGAATTATGGTTAGACTGTTAAAACACCTCGCACAAAAATGCCAATGATTCTACAGAACTGGCCATTTGGAACGGTCCTTTTGTTTGATTGACGGCGTCTGAGCCAATCGTTTTAAAGGTCCGTGCGTCAATCAAGGCGGCGAACCAATGGCGTAGGACCACAGGGCGGGCTAATATGCTGTTAGCGTGCCCCAGCCTAGCCGAACAAGGGCCCTGTCTTTTAGAGCCGTGAGGAAGAGTATTATACTTTTACGAGCTAACAATAAAATGAATGCACGCTCACCCATCATCAGAATGATGCTCTTCATTTTCACAATTGCTGCAATGTCCATGATCATCTTCTACCTCAGTTTCTTTCTCCAGCTGCGGTGCTGTCTCATTCTCATCCGCCATCTTTAATCAGGAAGTGAGGATCTCGCCCTGCGCTCTCACACCACGCAAAACTATTGGTGGACTGACGCAATGGC
Organism: Pimephales promelas; assembly: GCF_016745375.1. The sequence continues at coordinate 24,364,024 of NW_024121321.1, forward strand.
CGATGGGCTCTGTAGTTCTCTCGTTTTAAATCTATCTATCTGTCTATCTATATCCATCTATCCATCCATCCATTTGTATCTAAACACACAATAATTAGCTACAATTAGCTAGAGAAATATTAATATTAATTTATTTAAATACTGATTATCTATTTCAGTACAACCTAAGAAAAAAATGCATACACACACAGATAGGCTACAGTACTGTATGAACAACAAGACATTCAGATCAAGGGATGGTAGTTTTCTACTGTGAAACAGAAAATCTACAATTAAAACACGTTTGTGAAGAAGCAGTTGATATTAGCCTATATTATTTTATAGCCTAGTGCAAAAAACAGACCTTTGGAAACTCTTTAACTCAATTATCATGATTCCTCAATCTTAGTCATGAAATTAAGTATCTTGGGGCAAGTGTTAGTTGCCAGCAGGCCAAGAAGTGTACTTGTCTAAATTTGGACATCTTAGGACACTGAGCATTTACAATGCTTGCTTTTAGCTCTAAAAAATCATAATAAATAGATTAAATTAATAAAATCGATAAAATCTTCTGTCTCAGACATTGTGTTAAACACAAATTTCATCATTAGTCATGGTTATTTTAAAAATATTAGATATTTTAGATATATTATTTCTCAGAATTACCTAATTGGAACGCTGATAGTGTTAAAATCAATTAAAATACACTTAATAAAAACTTAATCAGTCATAAACCTTACTAAACAGTCCATATAGTTGCTATGCTTTCTGAATCCTTTCAATATGTTTTTTTTCCTACGCTTTCTTTATCTTGTCAGTATTCAGAATATCAAAACCAGCAACACAATTACAATATTCAAACATTAAAACAATTAAAGACAGCTCATTTCTATCTACATGCACATCCAATTATTGTCCAGAATCTCAAGATAGCTTACATTCAAAAAATGAAAAATATATTAAATAATTATAAAATGTGTTAAATATTCTAAATTTAAGGCTCAGACTCAATAGAATTCTGTCTCCATGGAAACAAATTCTATAAACAACACTGACTTGTAACTTCTAACAATAATTTCTTTAGCATATTTAGTTTCCACCATAACATGTCCATAACACGCTCCGACACCACAGATTAACAATAGAAAAAAAAGCCAAATGCAGGTCTACACTGACTTTCTTCAGATTGTTGCGCACAGAGTTTGTCCATATACATCCAATGTCATGTTTTTTATCAGGTGGTCTCATTCTGAAGAGTCACAGCACCTCGGCTGTGACTCTGAAGAGCTCGGCTCAGTGGCTTTTCCTTCAGTATTTCCCGGGAACAACTGTATGACAAAAGCATCAGGCTTTGCCTTTCCGCTCAGAAACAGTTTTAATTGGAACTCCCCGCCGCACCACCTTTACGTGGATGAAGAGAGTGGCAGGAGACAAACTGGAGCCGTCTGCTTTTAGCAGGTGAACATGACGATAACCTGGAGAATAACACAAAACACTTAAAATATGTGACAAAACAAGTCTAAAATAAAAGCAGTGTCACAAGTGTTCAAAGTAATAATGTGTACCAATCAAAGTCAAAGTTTCGAGAACATCAGGAATAATTCAAATGCGTTCCAGAACCTTCTTGTTGAACTTCAGATCTACACATTTTTTAAACATCACATGCTTTAGGCCAAAGACTAAGAAGCAGATTTCCATCGAACTAATCTTTCAGTGATCTGGAAACTATTCTTCTTCAGAAATGGCACAAATCCTACACAGTTAGAGACTTGAACAACAGCATTCCAAAAACGACTAGAGCTGTTTTGAAGGGAAAAGGTTAATCTGACCCTTTTTTATATATCCTTCTTATATCCTTGATAAAGATTCATGTTAGATGTTTCCAGTCTTGTGTTCTGACAAATTTTATATAGGCTCATACAGTAGTTTACCTAAAAGCATTTATCATTTTTTTATTTTCAATACTGTTTAAAGTCCCCGTGAACCGGAAGTTGCAAACGATTTTTCTCCAGTGCTGTGACGTATTTCCAGGTGAAACGGAATATTGAACAGAGGGCAGGGTTTTACTCTAGCGCTCCTCCTCTCCATCTCTCGCTCATAGCAAACTAACGGTTTGAGGGGAGTGGTTAAGCGTTTCCCCACCCAAGCTGTGAAACCTACGTCATCAGAAAAAGAAACCGTTCCAGACCGGAAGTAACTTTTCAGATTTTGATTAAAGATTACCAAAATAAAACATTTTTTAATATATATTTACTTGCACGGATTAATTGTTCACCACAAGACTAGTAATATGCGCTAACAAAGTAAATAGGTTCAATTTTGATTTCACAGGGACTTTAAACGTTTGGGGGTCAGTAATATTTAGCTGCAATTAATATCGTAAATAATATATTTTAAAATGTAATGAATTTGCAGTATCATTAGTCTTTAGTGTCACGTGATCCTTCAGAAATCATTTTGATATGATGATTTGCTGCTTAAGAAACATTTCTTATTATTATAAATGTTGAAAATAGTTGTTCTTGCTTAATATTTGAGTGGAAACCATGCTAAAAAAAAAATCCGGATTCAAAAGAACAGCATCTACTTGAAATATAACTTATTTTGTAACTTCATAAATGTCTTTACTCTCACTTTTGATTAACTGAATGTCTCCTTGCTGGAAAAAAGTATTTAAAAAATTTACTGACCCTAAACTTTTGAAGGACAGCTAGTGTTGGAAAATATAAAACACAAACAGTTCTGTCATGACAACTCTCGTAGTGATTGACACCCTGCTGCTGTACAATATAATGTACATGAATTACCCGTAGCAGATCTATACAGGTGGAGCTAGGGAAGGTGGAGGGTTTCTGAGCACGCTGCACTGAAAGGCAAATGCTACCCAAGTGTTTGAAGGTTGAGCAGCGAGCTCATTGGCTACTTAACCAATCAGCTGCGCCCTATAGACGAATCCGGCGAAACTACCGGAAGTAAGCGGGCGCCATTACTGAGCTGTTGCTGGGTAGCGTTGCGCCATTGCCTTCTATTGTTTTAGTTGCAACTTGCGTCCACTGGAATAAAAAGCTCGCGATTTACGACTGTCACTAACGTTACAACGTTATCCCTTGTATAATGTCGAGTGGGTAAACAGTTTCCGTTATAAATTGTTTCAATGGTGGCAGTAAAATTTCAATTTTGAAGAGAAAACATTGTGAATACCCCGGGTCAACTGCCCCTGTCTGGTGCCGTACGGTTTACACAGATTTCCTGGGCGAGTACAAGACGTGGACATTCGCGTATAATAACAATTATTTAATGACATAAGTAAAAAAATATAATAAACGTGTGATATAGTGATCAGCAATATCTCCTCTCTTGTTATTTTTTCTATTCAATTTACATGCTATGGTCATTAAATGGCTTTCCTGATCTGAATGTAACGTTATGTGACATAATTGTTCTCCTGCTGTTATATTGACCTCTTTCCATGGTTTAAAAACAGTAGTTGGTCGATATTATGTATACTTTCTAGCTGTAACGTTACCTTACCCATGCCCGTTGCAATGTAAAAATGAGATAAATAATGGACACAAATGAAAAACATGAAATTGTTTATTTGATTTCATTTATTTATTTATTTATTGTTGCCAAATGGACAGATCTTTTTTTAGTTTCCTCGGTAGCAAAAGTTAGCCTAGCTAGCTTGCCAAGCTATTTTCATAAATAATCTGTAAGATCGTTTGTACCTTCATCTGTGACTGGAGGCCAATGTCTAACATCATCAACCCAACAAGTCTGCCTGGCTGTAGCGATCATCGAGGGTGCGTTATCACCTTATCTCCGAGGTTTGTTTACATACCGGTGCATATGTCTATGCCGGTGTAACGGCTCAGTAATGGCGTCGCCACAAGATGGCAGCCTACACAAGTACGCTCGTCGGATTTGTCTATAGATAATGATGTGATTATGAACAGGCGAGTGAACGGACCTAGCCTGCACCATCTAGAGTTTAATGCCAGAACTTTGTATTTCTTCCAGCACACACCATGCATATGTTTAAATATTATACATGTCTAATAAAAACATATAATGTATACCCAGTGTTGTGCCTGAACACATTCAATGAACGCCTTCATATTTTGGGCAAACGTGAAATGAACGTACTGTTTTACTGCCTGAGGAACATTACTGTGAACTCGTTCATTCTAGTGTCTGTGAAGGCACTCTCGCTCAGTTTAACTTCGTACAATAGGTGCCAGATTTCTATAGAGCCTTAGAGACGAAAACCCGGCTAAAACACAAGTAAACAGGCCTTAATATGTAGAAAAAAAACAGCCAATCTGGCAACACCAGCCAGCAGTGTCGCTCCGCGGCCGCCGTAGACAAAGCAGCGAGCGAGGAGGCGTCGTATGATCATTTAAACGGGTTATGACGAGGTCGATGAGGATGGGAAAAATTTTGCCCGTCGATAAAATAATTGTTGTATGTGGTTGTATATGGGCTGTGGCAATATTAATAACAACAAAAAGCAGCTTGCAACATATGAAAAAAAAAAAGAACTACGAACTAGTTCATTTTTTGAAGTATGAACTATGAACTGAACTAGTTCATTTTAAAATGTGTGAACTGAACTTTTAACTAATTCATGTAGAAAGTGAACTTTCCCAACACTGCGTATACCACACCCACACACCCTTACCCACCCACTAACTAACACACACATACCTGTTCGCAGGCTGGTGAAGGGGAGGGTGAATTGGCCAATAAAATCGTTCTTAGATTTGTGGTCGTGATCTTCCACCATGAAACGCACCAAGGCCAGTTCAGGCACCTGCAGCTGAAAGCTCACAGTACAATCCCAGCGGGGGTTGAAACCTGCAGGGGGAGACAAACACACACACTCAATTTTCAAAATCTCTTGTCTTAATGACAAAATCCGTTGTCTGCACATCACAGGCAAAATAAATGTGCTATTACATGAAAATAAAAATAAAAAATTAATTAAAATAAAATGAAAAATGTATATACACATAGCATTCAAACAGCAACATTTCTTTTTCCCATTTCTAAGATATTTGAATAGATCTTTATGGATTAAACAATCATACACCACTACATAGTACCTTTGGATTATGGAAAATATAATTTTCCTCACCATTGTTGTCAATGCGCTGGGTTTTGGCACGAGCCTTATCGATGGAAACTCCATGAATCTCCACCCAGACCTGCGGGTCCACAATGGAGTTGGGGTTGTCAGTGTTTATTTTAGGAAGTTGCTGAGCTGTAATCACCTGTGAGTGAAACAAAATGGCCCACAAGTACAGTAAAAAAGGTAGAAAAAGAGATTTATCATAATATTTACACAGCACATGGGAAGCTGAGCAATATTTCCTGTCAGAGAGTCATGAAAAGAAAAGGTAAACAAGCAGTTACTAACCCGTATGGTAAGTTGTGTGGGTATATGTCCTGGTCCTCCACCAGTGTTCTCAGGGTCAAAGTCGGAGTTCGGGTGACACAGGAAGTCAGGTTTGAGCACATATCCACAGTGCCCGTTGGGCAGAAATCGTCCCTGGTTCAGATCCATCTGCTCTCCTGGTGTCTGGAAGTTCAGAGCCACTGGAGAACAGAGAGAATGAAGCTTTCAGGCATTTACTGCTGGACTTGTAGACATGCAGGAATGTCCGAGTGCTCGTCGTTCGTCTCACCCATCTGGCAGCCCCCGTTCCACATGTCCTGAGGGTCGTAGTTGGAGGACTGTAGCCTCTGGCCTGATGGGTAAATCCTGCTCAGCTGCCGACTGTTGTGTCGAACAAACATCTTCCCTACAGAGGACACACATAAAACAATGAACACATACTCACACAAGGATAACCACAAGAATATCAAGCGGGACATCTGTTTTAAACATTGATAAGAATTGTTTCTTGAGCAGCAAATCAGACATTCTGCTGTTATTTTAAATTGTAATAGTTTTTCACAATATTACTGTTTTTACTCGATTTTTGATTTAAAAAATAAAGCTTTGATTGGCAGAAGGGATTTCTTTTAAGATCCACGCTTTTGAACGGTATTAACTAAACACATTATATAATCTGATTATATATCCTATAGTTTCAATATAGATTTGTATTTCTCCAAAAGGGTAGCGTGACTGACCTTTGTCGAATTATGTTTGTTTTTTTGGTTGTCACAGTAATTGTGGTTTGTGTGGTAAAGGTGGTAAAGGAGTAGTGTGACACGACCTAATTATGAAATTATGTGAGCTTGATATAAATTTGTCCTGCCGCTGGGTGTCAAGAGTTGGCTGGAAGAGCAGCGTCTTTGCATTGGAAGTGATCTGCTCATTTATTATAAACCATCTGGTGGAGCTCTAGGCAACAGGCCCTGACAAAAGCAGTAAACCTTAAAACAATACACTGTTCACAGTAATCTGTGAAATACATTCATACAGCAGTGTATTAATGGGAAGTCGCGTGCCACTTCTATTATGATGGATAGTTTTATATTCTATCAATCCATCCATCCATCCATCCATTGCTTTTTCTTAAAAAGACAGGACATGATTCTCATTGCAGTGGTTCTATGGACCAGGCCGGTCCTAAAGCATACTTATACAGAGTAAACCCAAGTTTACACTACAGGATTTTAAGCCCGATTTGCAAATCGTTGAGCTCGCCGACAGGTCAGGGTGTTATCGCGTCCAAATTATTAGCGGACAATGAACGCTTGCCAATCTGTTAGTATGAAAGAGCCAACAACGCAGCGAAAACACTCGCCGAGCCCAGAAAAATATCTAGCATGCTAGATATCCAGAGCCGTCACGCGACTTAACCTCAGTGATGTCATGAGCTACAGTACAGCCAATCATAGCAAGACATGGGTTGAGGTCACCGGGTAAATCTTGTTTTTTTGCATTTTTTTTCTCAGAGCAAATCATCGCGCAAACAGTGTGCAGCACTAGTTTCTGTCTGACGTCCATATTCGCGTGTTGTGTCCTCTTCTTCGCTGGCTATTGGCGCACATGCTGTTTCGCGTCATTTCTGGTTCGTTTATTGGGTGTTTTTTCGTGACAAAACGTAGTTTGTTGACAAGATAATCGTTGGGTGACAGAGTTGTTGTCAACTCGTTATTTATTTGATTATTTTCAGGATTTACACCGTACCATAGATAGTACTGAAACAGCTCTCATTAGAGTCACAAATGATTTGCTCTTATCATCTGATCATGGTTGTATCTCTATGTTGTGCGTTGTACTCTCGTGTAGTGCGTTACCTCCTGTTGTGGATCAATCACAGTTCAGCCCGACGTTTTAAAATCATGTAGTGTGAACAAGGCTTAAGATGTGGCTTGAGTAAATGTGCAGTGTAAGGATTTGTTCAGGTCATCTCACCTGAGTCTTTGATGAGTTTAAGCGCCTCATTCTCAGAGAAAGAGGACATCATGCTAGGAGGTCTCTGATTGGCTGTCTCGAAACCACTGAAGGGCACACTCTGACAATACACCACCAGATCTGACATCTCTGGACTCACTTTAGTGCTCGCAGACTGGGGGGGGGGAGTGATAAACATGTCAATGCATAGGTACACACTGTCAGATTTTCTTCAGAGTATGTTTAGGCATTTTATGAATCATTCATTCAGTATGATGCATATAGCTGATACGTTTACCTGAGGTGCAGTCATAATTATCTAAAATATGCCCAATGTTAAAATACAAATAGTACATAATCAAACCACATAATCATCCAATAATTTACAAAACAGAAGAGGATTTAATAATCTGGCCAGGAAAGCCATTCATATCCGGACTCACCCTCCCAGGATCCTTTTTAGATTCCTTTTTGCTCCCGCCCCCTCCCACAGCAGAATCTTCATCTGAGCTGTTTGAGAAGCTTATCCAGCTGTCATTCTTCCCCAGCAGACCACTCAGCTTCTTCGCCTTCAGCAGGATCCGCCCCATCAACTCCTACAGTAAAACAGGCACATGAGTTCCTCACACACACACACACTTTGTCCTTCTTGGAAAATTGCCTTTTTATAACACCGTGACAGTAAACATAATAGTTTATGTCAGAGGCTGAACACACCTTAAACAGTATGTAAGAATGGTGGGATGACAGAAAGGTTTTGGAAACGGCGTGAGTGAAAGAGAGATGTTGTCATACAAGACGAGCGCTTGACACAGTAAGTAAGAAAATTTACAATGCACGAGTATGAGCGCTAGCATGTGTTGACTTAAATTGACTTAAATTCATTCCTAGTACTACATGATAGGAAATGTCCTATGTTTTTTGTAGGCCTGATAATCTTTACTGATAATCCCCAGAATGTAAACAGGAAGTTTCCAAGAGAAGAAAGGAAGAATTAGCAATACCAAAAAAAGTATTTTAAGACAAAGCATCTGTTGAATACACACACACTACTGTTTAAAAGTTTGGGGTTGTTAAATACCATTTAAATGTTTATTTTTAAAACAAAAGTACCATCAAGCTTGTGTTTAGGTCACTTTAAGAATAAGTTCTCATCTACTTTTAGAAAAGATAATAGCAGAAAGCAAAAATAAATTGGATGAATATAATAAAAAATTGAATAATATTGTATGTGTATTATAATTATATGAAATCGTGTAGTTTTTCCTATCTTTTTCATATCATATTTATCCTTCTGCTGTAATATATTTTGTAAAAGTGTCAAAAAAATGTATTCTGGCGTATGAATGTGAGGATGAATGTATAAGCATGTAGATTTTGGTCTGTCAATTATATTTCTTATTAAATAAAGATGAAAAAAAAGTTTGGGGTCAGTAAGATAAAAAAAATATAATAATTATATATTTACACAGAAAGGATGAATTAATGGATAAAAAATAAAAAAAATATACATGGTTTCTACAAAAAACATTGAACAGCACAAGCATTTCTTGAGCATTAAATCCTCATATTACACTGATTTCTGAAGGATCATGTGACACTGGAGTAATGATGCTGAACATTCAGCTTTATCAACACAGGAATAAAGTACATTTTAAAATATATTAGAAGAGAAAATTGTGATTTTAATTGTAATAATATTTCACAATATTACTAGTTTTACTGTACTTTTGATCAAATGAAGCACTCTTAGTGAGCAGAAGAGATTTCTTTCAAAAACACGAGTGACATCACATTATCATTGTGCAAAATGTGAGGTGTGAAAATGTTACATACACCACTGTATTAACACAGGGAAATTCAGCGTACTGCTTACTCCACAGTACAGTAGATACTACAAACTGCCTACATAAGTAGTATGCAACACTAAATGCTTCAAAGAGTAGAAAGCTACATTAAGGTCATTTCAAAATGGAAATGAATCCCATGAATAATTAATTATTAATTCAAGGAAGAGGAAAAGTGGAAGTGTGACCTCAGGCGAGGGCAGCTGTTTGAGGGGAAGCTCGTTGAGTGGCTTTCTCAGGAGCTTTTTTCCCAGAATGGAGCTAAGGTGCTGCGCCATGACCGCCTGCTGCTCCACTGAGCAGTGGATCTCCAGAGACAAGATCAGAGGATATGGAGACGCCTGCGGACCGAGAGAGGTATGATTGTTTGAGAGAAACAACATTGTTTCTTAAAAAAAAAAAAACATGCTACGCTAACCTATATTGTTGCATTATACAAAGACTTATTTATAGATCATTATAGGCTGTTGTGCTTTATGCGTCTGCACCTTGAAGGCGTACTGAGCGATGGTCTCGATGACTTCTTTAAAGAGCACTTTGGAGGTGAGCGTGTGTCCGTGGAAGATCATGGGCTCTCCTTTATCACCGTCCCAGCAGTCTAGCTCAACACAGCGACAGCCCTGATGAAGAGCTCTAAACACACACACACACACACACACACACACACACACGACCCATGAGTTTAACAGCAAACAAGGAGTATGAACATTAAAAGTCATCATTAGCATTGCGTGTTGTGTCTCATAACCCTCGTGGTGCGTTTTTTATAGTTGCCTCTAGTCTCAAAATGCACTGCAGACACGTAATGCAGACACACATAATCATTGCAATTTTTCAGAACGAAGTATAGACCATTTTGCAAGATGTAAACAACACTGGTCCAGAAACACTTCCTGTTTCAGTTTGTAACTGTTTTCTTTATTTCACATGACAGAAAAAAATCTTAAAGATGTTTGTTTAACTTTTTGATTCAGTTTTATATGTTCTGTTGGTTGTATTTTATCCCAGCTTTTATGTAGTGTTAAAAAACTGAAACAGGAAGTGCTTCTGGACCAGTGTTGTTTACATCTTGCCAAATGGCCTATAAGTGTGTTTTCTTCTCTCTGCTGTATTTTTGAGGGGCTAGAGGCTGATGATGGATATATTGTACCTGATATAAGGCTCAGTGCTGCTGTCGCTGGTCACCTGGTCTTTGGTCAGGTATGTATTATGAGAGGAAGAGATGTAGTAGTGAGCCAGTGGTCTGCTCATGTCCTGATACACGTGAGCGTGATCCGGGTTAAACACATCGTTCTCCTTCGAGAGCATGTACATGGTGAAACCGTTCTGGGTCATGAACAGATTCTTCTGGGCTGAGAGTCAGAAAGAAAATGTATTGGTCAAAAGCTAAAAGTTAAACACAAGCTTCAATTAAGCTGGCTGAGGAAGTGTTTAATAAATGCTTTTATCACACAGTATTTAGTTTTACTAGCATGTTTCCCTCAAATCTAGTAAGAGCCATCAGGAATAACCAAGGTTTGTTACAATAGCACAATAACCAATAATGCACTACTGAGCTTTGTGCTCACACTAGTTCGTTCTTTTCTGATGTGACATGCATGGGTCTCCTGTTAAACTGCATTTCTACCACAGGAACTAGGAACTTTGGGGTGGTATGCGGTGTGTTTTGACCACAGGACCTCGGGGAAAAAAATCCCCCCTCAGAAAGTTCTTGCTGGCTTTTTCAAAGTTCAGGAACTTTTAGGGGTGGGACTTGGTGGATGATGTTGATTGGTTGACTCCACGCAGCATTTCATTTCACCCACCAAATTTAAAAACATGTTAATATTCGAGCAGTCCAGCATCACCTGACTAACTTGCCTAATCTTCAAGGTACTTTAGACCTTGGAAGCAAAAGAAAAGAAGGAAGCAAAAGATCTGGGGGGAAAAAAGTTCCTGGGACAAATTGTTCAGGGTAATTTTGGTGGAAACGCAGCATCTCATTTCTCATATTACAGTAGTAGCCTACAGTACAAAAAATGTATATAATATTACGTATGAAATATATATTATATTTACATATAAAGCTCTTCAGAATTTAGCACCTCAAAATCTTTTAGTGCTTGTATAGACCACCGTGCTCATTGAGATCCTCTTTTGCAGACTTATTGTCTGTTCCAAACTTCAAGATGAGTTCCTGTGATGGTAGAGCTTTTAGTTGTGTTGCACCTAAACTATGAAACACTTTACCACTGCACATTCGCCAAATCGATTCAATTTTCCATTTTTAAGGTTCAGATAAAAACTTATTTGTTTAGAATACCGGTAGCTTTTTAATGATTGTTTGTGTAGTTGGTGCTTGTATGTGTTATACTTATTGCCATGTTTTATATTGTACGGTGTCCTTGAATGCCCTGAAAGGCGCCTACAAATAAATAAATAAAGGTATTATTATTGGGCTTAACAAATATAGGCCTTCTATCATAATGAAGTCTCTGTTGTTATTGACTTCCAAATAGTTTGTAGTTGTTCTCAAAAAATGGATCTATCTTTGAATCCACTAAATCCCAAATTTGCTTCAAGAACGGAGTTTGACTTGGTCAACTATGACTAAAGAGCTTACACATTCGGGTGGATTAACCATTACAGACACAGAAAAAGGGGTTTTGGCACCATTGGGTGGTGGTCTAATAAGCTTTATGATCCACTTCAAATGTTGACTACTGTATTGTATATATACTGTATATAAGTGAACCAGTGAGAAAGAGTAAGGATATAGATATTGCGCATGCATATTGAATGGTGATTTTTTTTGCTAAGAGGCCCGTAACGAATGAACTGAAAACGAGAGTAAGAGTCTTGACTGAGTTAAAAGACTTTCCAGCTTAATATATAACTATATAAACCCAGTGTGCCCATAAACATGCCTTCAATAACAAGTAATGTATGGTTCTGATGGCTGTGTACCCCAGTTGTTGAGTTCATAAGTGTGGATGAGACTCTTCGCATGGGCCAGCGATGGGTCCTCGCCCTGGTCTCCAAGAAAATCCCGCAGCTCCAATGTTGTGAGCACACATCCGTTACTGGAATAATGCCTGAACACGGCGTCCAGCTCTGGCCTGCGCATCAGCTCACGACAGAACTCCTCAATCTCCACATGATCCAGCCGCCCGTCACAGGAACGATCACACTTCTACAGAACAGAAGAGAAAGATTAGCTCCAGGCCTAATTTAATTTAAACTCCTGTGACTTATATAACACAAACCTTAAAGAGGGTGCGAGCATACTGTTCGTTCAGGTCAATGTTGATCAGCTGTAGCAGATGTTTCACCTCGTCATAGCTCATCTTCCCATCCTGGTTCTGATCTGCACGTCTCAGATAGCCTCGAATCCAAGTGTGCACAGTTAGGGAAAACTTGACAAAGCTATTACATGCATACACAACATGATGCCAGCCATACAGTATGAAAATACTAAAGAGATAATTCATTTTGAAATTATTTTTTGATATGTTTTAGCTTACCTCAAGGGCATCCAAGATGTAGGTGTCTTTGTTTCCACAGTATTTTCAATTTTGATATTTTTAGGTCAAACCGTTGTTGTCTGTCAGTCATATAATGCAGGTTTATGGTCACCACCTCAAAGAGCATGCACAGAGAAGTCCAAATTAAACGTGATTTAAAGGAGAACTCCGGCGAACAATGAACCTTTGGTCTAATAAAACATCGGTGCCTAGTCAATCGTTCTCTGAGATTTGTTTTCTTGATAATCGAATGTAAAGAGATTTATCTCTAAAAACTGTTAAGCGTATAATGCTAGTAATGGGGGCATTGACTAAGTAAAAGAAATCGCTAGTTTATAGCACTAACAAGGCTCAAAATAGCCCCACACTAACACAGTAACATACTGAGGCTCCATACATGCAAAACGAAGCATTGAGAACTTTGTAAGTGTACAGACCGTTTAATAAGAAGATACTTTATGAAGACAGTTCACTTCGTGTATACAGACAGCAGCCATCTTAAAAAATAGTCTCGATAAGTCGATCCCCGAAAGCGGTTCACAGTTCAGAAGTTCGCTGAACTTCATACAGCTCAGATCACTCAGCACGTCGTTCGGGGATCGACTTATCGAGACTATTTTTTAAGATGGCTCCTGTCTGTATACGCGAAGTGAACTGTCTTCATAAAGTATCTTCTTATTAAACGGTCTGTACACTTACAAAGTTCTCAATGCTTCGTTTTGCATGTATGGAGCCTCAGTATGTTACTGTGTTAGTGTGGGGCTATTTTGAGCCTTGTTAGTGCTATAAACTAGCGATTTCTTTTACTTAGTCAATGCCCCCATTACTAGCATTATACGCTTAACAGTTTTTAGAGATAAATCTCTTTACATTCGATTATCAAGAAAACAAATCTCAGAGAACGATTGACTAGGCACCGATGTTTTATTAGACCAAAGGTTCATTGTTCGCCGGAGTTCTCCTTTAATGACTCGTAAATGTAAGTACACATTGATGGCCTAAGACACGAAACGAGCGGTTCTTGTGAGAAAACGAACAGTATTTATATCATTTTACCTGTTGTAACCACAGCTACGTCCAAGTGATCTGAGGAGGTGGGCGCTTCGGTCTGCACAAGCACCGGCGGTAGTGATCTCTCGCGTGGTTGCGAAAAAAAATCAACGTTGTCTGTTGATATATCGAAATTGTCTTCCATTGTGATTTCCTGTATATCTAAATATGTTTAGATCTTCACAGTGAAAGGTAATGCTTCCAAAACCTCTGTGTAAACAATGAGTGACGTACACGCACGAGAGATCACTTCCGGGGCTTGTGCAGACCAAAGTGCCCTTGCCTTCAGATCACATAGACGTGGCTGTGATTACAAGAGGTAAAAACGATATAAATACTGTTCGTTTTCTCACACAAACCGCTCATTTTGTGTCTTAGGTCGTCAGTGTGTACTTACATTTACGAGTCATTAAATCGTGTTTAATTTGGACTTCTCTGTGCATGCTCTTTGAGGTGGTGACCATAGACCTGCATTATATGACTGACAGACAACAACGGTTTGACCTAAAAATATCAAAATCGAAAACACTGTGGAAACAAAGACACCTACATCTTGGATGCCCTTGAGGTAAGCTAAAACATATCAAAAAGTGCACTATCCCTTTAACAATCTCTCTGCAAGCCAACCTCAGCCCAAAGGAACTTACTTAGCTTGTAATTAAATAAAAAATAATATAATGCTATAAGCAGAAAATATAAAATTAAAATATATTAATAAAGTGTACTAAAATATTATAAATATATCAAATGAATTTATGATGAAATTATATTTGAACACATTCTTTGCATAACTGTAACTCTTTTGTATCCGCCTCAATTGTTTATGCACATTTTTAGATTAAATGCACATCTTGGCATTTCTATCCAGCAGTTTTTATGCAATACCCCAAAAAGCACATACAAATAGGTGAATGGAAGCATAGCTAATGTTTTGATTCAGGGAAATCAACATATGCCTTGTATCAAATAAAAGTATTTTAACTTAAAGCTACACTGTGTATCTCTTTTAGTTTAGTATCTCTTAGTTCTTTCAGAAATATATGTACTCATTAATGTATATTTACTTCGTTCAAGTAATAAAGTACTCTCGTGAGTGTATCATATGCCATTGAAAATACATACGGGTAAGGGGTTCTAATGTCGGTCGCCATGTTGCCCCTCCATCTTGAAAGTACATTAGCCAAAGAGGGACATACCCGTTAATTCAAGCTTTGCCTTTCACGTTTACGCTTGAGTTAACACTCATGGACGAGGTCGAACTGGAAGCCATGTTAATCTTGGACTACATTGGCCACCGTAGGAGTTAAAACCGAAATCGGAATTGAGAGGAACAGAAACTAATATTCACCGCTATGGGGGTAAAAATCACACAGTGTAGCTTTAAAATGACACACTTTAGCTCTAAAAAGCTGCACGTAATCAAAAATTAACATTGCACCTGAAAATAAAATATATTAAAGAAAAAGATAATAAAGGGCAAACAGATTAAAAAAAGAAAAGATAATAGAGTAAAAACCACATTGGAGGAAAGAGAAACAGGACAAAGGTATTTCAGGTATTTCAGAGATAGCATGTGGTTCATGTGTGCGTGTAGAAATCTGTTCTACATCTGGTCTATATATAGTCAGCTCTCTCACTAGAGAGTAATGGAGAGTGTGTTAACATGTGCATTTATTGGCAAATGGTGGCCAAGGAAACTTGACCTAAGCCTTCTGTTTAAACACTATAATTAAATGAGTAGCGGTGCAGGTATGGCTTTAAGGATATTGGTCCAGCTTTTCCTTCTGGCTCATGTTGGAGACCCGGTCTTTGAGTGTGCGGATGCCTCGCACCCAGCGCTCCGCTTCCTCCTGTGTGGGACAGCACAGATCCAGGCTTTTCCTTCCTCCACGGAAGATCACAGTGAAGCAGTTGGTCTCGGGAACCAGACCTGCCATCCGTCGCAGACACTCCGACTGACAGCCCTCCCGCACACACTCCACCTCCGTCACAGAGACTGGCAGACAGAGAAAACACACACAAATGAGTGTGCAGTCCATTACTTCTGCAATTTGTTTATATAATATGTTACATAAGGTGAAGTGTGTAAGTTAGAATTGCATATAGAAATGAATCAAACAAATCTCAAACTTTAATGTCATTCTGTGTCAGGCCCAGTCAAACAAACTTTTGCGTCAAAAGAACATTATAGCTTAAGCAAAATTTCAAAATCCAAGTCTCAGATATGTCATTCAAGTGAAAGGCTGTCTAACTATATTAGTTATTAGAAACCATAAACAGTCTGGGAAATAATAAACAAGCAACCGGAACACTTACAGCTAAAAATAATAATGTGAAAAAAAATTAAAAATCATTATTGTCCATGCAAGAAGAAGATCAATGACATCATCACAGTGTGTGAAGCTGGACACGAGGATTCATTTGGCTCCTGTAAAACATGACCTGTGCAACACAGTGCCAAAAAATGTTCACGATGTGCCCTCATTACTCCTAAAACACACACACACACACACACACACACACACATTACAATGACAGAGTCTAGTACTCTTTAAGTGTTCATATCAAGTCAGCCATAATGAGGAATCCTAATCTAGCACAGCACAGACACTGGTCGCAACAATAACATCTTTGATATGAGGAAACTCCTACACTGCAAATAAACAAAGAGACACAAGGGAAGACAGACACAAGCTCTTTTAAATGGCAAAGACTCTCTGCCCACTTTCAACAGCCATGACAAACACGCATTCATGATTCTTGTGCATGTCTGAAGAAGAGTGTTAATTTTAACAGCGTGTGCGCTGAGACATGTGCAGCGAATGGGCGTTTACTATGCCACTGGCATTCCTCACTAATGCCTGCTCATAGATCTATGGGAGCATGAACTCTCCAGGGGTCCGGCCCTGCATCTGCCGCTCAATGCCTAACAGCACGACGACACCTGGACAGACTCATTTTCTACACACACCGGCATCATTTTGTCCAGCTTATAATTTTGTCTAGCCAAAACCGCCAAAATAACAGAGGAATGAAGTGGGGCATGATGTAACGTCATATGCACAAGCACATAATGAGAACACACACAGTCATGCACTAAGTGGACTATGTTTATTCCCTCAAGTGTGTGTCAGTCAGTGAGTTGTGAGGGGCATGCTGGGATAGGACAGAAGCAGCTGAGCCTGCATTCCTGAACCCATGCAGTGTGACGCAGCACAAGACCGAAACAGAAAGAGAGGACGTCTCGTCTTTTCTACTGCGAGTAGAAGTGAGCTTCATGTTATACAGTACACAACAGTGTTGTAGTCGAGACCAGCTCACTCGAGTCTGAGTCGAGACCGAGACCAGAGAGGTTGGATAACCAAAGGTTGGGTCTCAAACCAGACTTAAAGATATCTTCAAGAATATGTCAAATATTTGGTGGTAACAATAAAACTGGCACCATACTCAAACAGTAAACCAAATATACCATGGAATATAATAATAATAATAATAGATTTTATTTATAACGCACTTTTCATTCCAAAGAATCCCAAAGTGCTACATAAAAGAACAACAATAATAGCTATAGAGTACTAAAAACAATAAAACAATAAGACAATCAGCATATTGTTACGGTAGTGTGGTGCCCAGGAAGCACAAGGAGCCAAGGAGAACCGGTCAACAGGAATTTAATCAAAATATTCAGGGAACCAGTAACCACACTATACATCAACGAGAACGGACCATGAGTGAGGAGAACACAGGGTTTAAATACACTAGAACAGACTAGGGGAACAAGGCACAGCTGGGGCAAATTAACCAAACACAGGTGAAGGGACTGAATACAAACGAGGAGCGGGAAACAGAAACAGGACTGAACCAAATACACAAAGAATGGGGGACCACAGGACACACATGTAACACATATAAGCCTTTCTAAATAAAATATATATATACAGTGGTGTAAAGGTAATTTTATTATAATTATGACTTACAATTATTACA
This sequence comes from Pimephales promelas, assembly GCF_016745375.1. The sequence continues at coordinate 24,381,741 of NW_024121321.1, forward strand.
ATCAGCAAGTGCTCTTTCACATAACATTACTGCGTGGCTCTAATGCAAACTGAATTATGGATGATAAGGCAGACATTTTCAATCCATAGTTGAGCGAGAGGCTCCACATCACATCTGACCTGGGTCCTGCTGCATTTGCGTTATAGTCTTAAGTCATGCGCAGTTGCGCACAAGAAAGTCAGCAATCATTGGACGTTTCAATCAAACAACTATTTAAAGAAATATTAACATACAGTAATAATCATGACATATTTTGAATGGGACTCGAGTGGACTCGGGGATAAGTCCGAGTCCTTATATGTTTGAGTACGAGTCAAAATGCACACGAGTCCATGACAAGGCCGTCACCATTCAAATATGGTCCCGAGACCGAGTCCGAGTCTCGAGTACACAACACTGGTACACAACCATTCAAAAGTTTGTCTATTAGTCTCTTATTTTCACCACAGCTGCATTTATTTGATAAAAAATACAATAAAACTGTGATACTGTGAAATATTATTACAATTGAAAATAGATCAATTGAAAAAATAAATTGAAAAAATTGTGGAAACCGTGATGCATTTATTTTCAGGATTTTCGATGAATGTAAAGTTCAATATGACTTTCAATAGCTTTATTGAACTATACAGTTTTAAGCAACATTTGAATAGATATAATAAGTCTTTATTTTTCAAATAACTACAAAAAGGAAAAAAATGTAAAAAAATAAAACTTTACCCATCTATATTATACACATTATGGGAATACAGACACTCAACACCTACAAGATATTTTTGAGATGTCTACGATACAGCATGCCAATAAGATTTTGTCGGACCCTTCATATGTGTTGTGTTCAGAGTATGTGCTGATGAACTCTGGTAGGAGATATAGGGTCCTGTGCTTGCATAACACTGTTACGCAAGCATAATCGCTACAAACATTTGTTTGTCCCATTGTCGACAAAACTGGTTAACAAGCATCTCCGGTAAGATGGTGATACAACTGTATATATTGTTGGTGGATTAGAGGTAATATAAATACAGAAATGGTGTTAAACTAATAGTGTTTATCTTTTTATTTTATTATTTAATAATAGTGTTTTATGTGGATTGGATATTAATGTTTGAATGATGTATGTTTTTGATGGGTTGATGTTTCAGCAGTTCTCTCATCTAAGACAAATTTATCCTACGAGAGACAATAAAAAGTACCTTGACCTTGATTATGTTGCTTACAAGTCTGTCCTTTATGCTGAATAGTGATGTTTCACCATGTGATCAAATATAAATGTAAATGATAAATATATATTATTTCCCTAAATGTTGTCAACTAGCATAACAGAGAGTCCACTGAACATTTCATATTGAATAATGTTACTGAATGTTGTTTCCATATATACTTCCAAATGAATATATGTTCGGACTTTTAATGTTTTCTAAGGTGAGTCAAGATGCTTTTATCTTTACACCACAAACACAGCACATCGCAAGGAGGAGAAACAATAAAGCACAAATCTTTTCCAATTAAACAAAACCTACCAATTATTACATAATCAACAATGTCTTTAAAGAACTATTTAACAAAATAACAAAACATCTAAAATGAGTTGCACAGGGACATCTGTGCGTACTAACGCCTGTGATAGTGTGTGTGTGTGTGTCAGAGAGCACAAACTATTAATCACAGTGAGTCAAATGAGTACTCACAGGTTCACTTTTGACCTCAAGGTTTCAGAAGTCACCAGAAAGACCCATAAATCCTCCTTAGAGCAGAGATTATTCATAAACATGATGACCTGGGCTTTAACCCACAGTATTTTAATCCAGAAAATCCAGAAACATATAACTACAAATGTAGAAACATGCATTCACTTAGGCTACATGTCTAAAGGCCATTGCACACTGAGTCTGAAATTTTTGTATGCGTTTTTTTTTCGTCTTCGTGATTCAGTGGCTCTAAATTGTCAAAACACCATTCAAACACCATTCAAACAAATATTTTTTAATGTGCGAAAATTTCGGACGCGAATTTCGGACTCAGTGTGCAAGGGCCTTAAAATCTATATCACTATACAAAAGCATCCAATGTCCTGTCCATGTGTGAGAATAAGTCTAAATTAAAAAAAAGAAAATAAAAACGTAATAATGTAACAAAATAAAATCAGCAGTTGTATATCAGTAACGGTGACGTATTTTGTTGTATTTCAGAGTTGAATAGCCTCAGATATCTCATGTTTTCAGCAAACACGAGAGGAAGAGAGAACGATTTTAAGGGTGATGACATCTGAGGTAATCTTCACTCTCTCTCTCAGCAGATTACATCTGAAGAGCATAAGTGAGATTAAAAACAGATTAATAATCATCTGAACATCTAGAAATAAGGGATGATAGAGCATGACCATAATGAAGGTTAAATTTGTGTGATTAAAAAAGATTCACAAGGTGAAAGTAACCGATTGGGATAATTCATCATGTCCCATAACATCTCTATTCAAAGTAAGAGCACCAAATCTGCTGGTCTGAAATCATCTAACCAGAAAACCGAAAAAACGTCTGGCAAATGTTCTGGCAAGGTTATCTCAAAGTTACATTTTTCAGTAACGTTAATAGAATGTATGTTCAGAGTAATTTGGTCTTTAATAACATTCTAAAAACGCTAGCACAAAAACAATATTTATACATTGTTTATTATCTTTTTCTGAAACATTTTAGTAGAAGGTCTAATGTTTAAAATGTTCAGAATATTCAAAGTACATTAAAAGTAAGGTTCCCAACATTTGCTTCACCCAAAAAAAAAAAAAAAAAAAATACAACATTTCATAACTTAACTGGAGCATAAGCAGAATAGTTTTGTTAGCTGGGTATCCAGCATTTAAAGGGAGCAAATTCTGGTATATCATTATACAGATCATAACCTGAAATACAAAGTATTTCCAGTTTAATTTCCTTGTGGAACAAAGAAAAGAAGCTGAGCGTCTAAGCAAGTTTGCTGTGTACATAGACACAAACACACACCTGCACACATGCATTAATGAGTTCAGATATATGCACACAAAACTTTATGGTTTTTCTGTTTGCTGACACTGATTGGAAAGTCCCGTCCGTCAACAAAAAACCTGCTAAGCAATATATCACACAGAGCAAGTATGGTCAAATATGAGTACTGTGGGGGGAAAAAAGCATAATAAATGCTTCCCCAAAATTAACTTCAAGGACATATTCATAATGAATTATTCATCCGAAAACAAAAATTCTGTCATTATTCAATCATTCCAAACTGTCCAAACATTAAAAAATGTCAGTCAAAATAAAACAAACTATACACTATAATGTACTTGTCTATCAAAAAAAGTAATGTTTTTGAATTTCTTTTTGTCTTGAACATCTGTGATTAATTTGTTTAATCAGCATATCATGCAACCGACAGCCCTAATGTTGTTCAAAAACAACAAAAAGCAGTCCATGTTCATGTCTCATAAAAATACAAGTACATCATGATTGTACCTGTATTGACACATCATTGTACAACCTTTCTGCATTATTTATGTATCTAGCGCAGCATTTAGGCCTTTGTTACGTCAACTGAAAATCTTTGCCTCGATTGACCTGTGATTAATTGAGTCACTGCTTCAGTTCCTTACACTAGGCCAAATCCATCCGTCCTGTTAAAAAAAAACTGTCATTCATTTTCTAAAAATTTAACGTCATAAGATTTAAAGCCTGCTGTGTCCTTTGGGATGAGGTTAACAATAGGTATACAAAGAGAGCAGAGCAAATAAAACCTAAATAATGTCTTGTTTTGACTTAAAGCCAAGTATGAGGTCAGAGAGAGAAGAACACTAGGTAAAATAGGCTGTTAGTTTTCTCGTTATTATTATTCCTCTTGGGTGTGACCATGACTCTTTGACATGACTATTTATGAAAAATATCCGATACTGTGATTGAGACCAATAAATGCTAAAGCAGTATTAAAGCCTCTCATTCACATGTAAAAGTCTGCCATCACGGATCCTGAATCCCTATGATCATGACGTCAGTGTACCAGCATTCTGTAAAGTCATTCCTGAATCAACTCTTTCTGTATTGTAAGAATAAATGAATACATTCCCTATTGTAAGACAAAACCCTTACACTTGTAAAGAAGGCTCTATTTACGGAATTGAATCTCAAATTTCAAGTTGCATTTTGTTTCTGTGCGATTCAAATTAAACAAATAAATAATATGTTGTAAAGATGTGGGAAGGTGCACTCTGTACAAACAAAAAAACATCTTTTTCACTTTAAAAAAAAACTTTTGCTGATAATTTACTCAAGATGTCCATGTCATTCTTTCTTCAGTCGAAAAGAAATGAAGGTTTTTGATGAAAACATTCCAGCATATTTCTCCATATAATGGACTTCAGTGGGAACCAAACGCTTCAAGGTCCAAATGACAGTTTTAGTACAAACTGCAAACTGTTGAAAGGGCTTTAAACGATTCCAAACGATCGCTCATTTAATAAATAACAAAGTTTAAGTTTTATAAGCACAAATGGTCGCCTTGCTCTGTTCTGTGAAGCGCGTTTGTGACTCTCCTGTTCGAACTCCTTCATCAAAACAAACTAATTTTTTTTTTTCCCGAGTCGTTTGGTTCATTCAACGCACGAAACGAACGAACTGACTCAGAAAAAGATTCTTTCATTTTGATGAACGAGTTCGAACAGGAGAGTCACACAGTACAGAGCAAGGCGAGCATTTGAGCTTATAAAACTTAAACTTTGTTATTTATTTATTAAATGAGCGATCGTTTCGCTTGATGAGACCCTTATTCATTGTCTGGAATCATTTAAAGCCCTTTGAACAGTTTTCAGTTTGCACTGAATCTGTCTTTTGGGCCTTGAACCGTTTGGTTACCAGTAAAGTCCATTATATGGAGAAAAATCCTGGAATGTTTTCATCAAAAACCTTAATTTATTTTCGACTGAAGAATGACACGGACATCTTGGATGACATGGGGGTGAGTGAATTATCAGCAAAGTTTTTTTTTTTTAAAGTGAATACTCCTTTAAAAAGGGCCTCAGGAATTCACTAATTGAACTGACCATAAATGTGCACTTTCTCAGCTTGCCACACAAATTGTGAAATCAAAAGCTGCGGTTTTGTTTGCAGATCAACCACAGGTCTGACAGGTGACATAGACACACAATACTCACAGGTCTGCTGTCTCTTGCCCTTGCGGGAGGATTTGCTGGACTCACACCACACCGTCACACAGTCCTCCAAAAGCTTCAGTCTCCTGTCCTTCCTCCAACGCTGAGATCGAACCTTTACCATCTTTGATCCCTGCAGCATCACACGCACATCTTCATCGTCCAACACACCTATCACAAACACACACATAAACAACGTTAAAATAAATGCACCTTCAGTTATTTCTAGGTGTTTTCCAGTCCGTCCAACACACCTGCTACACGCTGTAAATCTGAAGGGTCAAGAGTTACACATGCTGTAATTCACTCATAATGTGCCGTCCCAAAGTAGTTCTCATATTCAGGCCATACGTGCCAGCGACTAACACTTCCCAGCACTGAGTCATTCACTGCTTTGATATTTCATCCAAAATGTGAACCAAAATCAGCACATTACTCAAACCTTACTTCCAAAATACATACGTGCACACTCACACATACTGGAGAAGTGAGAGTACTGGCAGGTCAGTCTACAGTTACAAACATGAGGAATGATCCACAGTGATGTAAGACGCCAATTTCTGTGCATCAACGATAGCAGCAATGACCGCATGGAAGGCAAAATTCACAGTTTTTTTTTCCTACTTTGTTTTTGTCATATTTTCATTCTTAATCAAATTAGTTTGTTAGTTAGTTTGTTGCTCAGATTAAAATGGCTTTCTAATCTCCACAGGCTTGTGCAAGCTTGGAAAAGGACTGTTCACTAAGAGCAATGTTGGCAAAATTGCCAGTAGTTCACACTCTTTGCAGACTTTTCAAAGCTAAGTTAAGCCTGGCTGTGCAGTTCATGTGCTACAATAGGCTGAGCTGGACAAAACGGAAAAAAAAACAAAACAAACTGGTCACTGCACGCTGATATTGTGACTTATTTGGACACGTTCGGTTGTTTTTAGCGACAATTCGCTAAAGGAATTTGTTAAAAACTTGTTGACTAAGATTAGCAAACTAACAATTTATTTTTGCACTGTTTTTAAGAAAACCTCAATTGATATGATTTACTGCCACCAGAAAATGCACACAAACATACACTCCCAATCAAAAGTTTGGGGTTGGTACATGTCGTTAATTATTTGTTTACTCAGGCCATAATAGTTCAGCATTATTTGTGCCAGGCAAACAGTCATGTGAATAAGCCGCAGTCTAAAAGCCACGTTTGCACCGAGAAGAATGACAATGACTTCAACTGCAAAGCTATTTAAGTGCATTTAGTGCCTTTAACTGGATTGGGTAGTGAATAATTCACAAGTTTTTTACACTGAAATACTGTTTGCAAATATTGTGAAAGCAAATGTTCAGTGAATTCTCCTTTGATTCTTTGCCAGAGCTTTAATGGGCTCAAAAAGAAAAATGGAGGTCACAGTCACAGTGAAATGGCTGCTGTGCAATGTGTGCATTCTTCACAGCATGGAGATTTGCTCTAGTCAACACTATACTTCAAACTCTCTTATCTTCTTCAGCTCTCTGAAGTGTGATACAATATTGCTTTTTTTATTTTTAATATCTTTTCAGTCAATTAAATCAAAGAGAAAAACTGGAGTGACAGTAATGGACCTAGAAGTAAATAATATAAAAAAGTTAGTGATCAACAGAAGAGAAAGGATTGAGAGAGTTTCGAAAGAGGCAGTGCAAACTCCTTCAACTGCTTCTGCTAAACTGCCAAGAGTGTTTTCAGCAAAGAGACCCTCACCACGGCAACCAGAATAAAGTCTCTCTGACAAGCGTGTATGTGTGTGTGTTAGTAAAAGACAGCACAGAGGTCAGAGTGAAAAGCGGAGGGAGGGAGGGATTTTGACGCCCATTCAAAATGACCAAAATAAAAACTAGAAACGAATGGAACTTTGAAAAACCCATTATTATAATAGAATGTGTGTGATATAATTCTACAAGTAACACAAATTAATTTTTTACAAAAATGTACATGAGAAGACTCCAGTCATATCAGTAGGGTTGTCATTGTTAACTAAAACATTTGTTCATTAAAAGCAGTAATAAAGAGTTTAAGTGAAAGTTTGAATTTAAAGGAAAAACTTAAACTGCAATAAAATACGTTTAAAGGGGCTATATGTACAAATTTTCATGTATTAAAGGGGTGATGAACTGAGAAATCAAATTTTCCTTGAGCTTTTGACATCTAAGAGGTCATCATATTATAAGAATATCCTGTAAATTTCAGAACCTGAAAACATCCTTGTTAGTCCAATAAAAGCTTTTATTGACACCAGTCTCAGCGAACGACTCGTTTTTCAAAGTGGGGAACTATGACGTCAAAGAGGATAAAACCCCACCCCCGCAGAAGAAGATCAACGCCTGCTTCAACACGGCCTGTTTAGCCCCGCCCACCGATTCGCGCATTACAGGCATAGCTAAATAACATAGATGCCTACCTCGTGATGACAAACCGGATCGAGCTACCGAGCAATACACAATATTGTGCAGTGCCTGGTTATGAAAGAAGACAATCGCTGCATAAGCTTCCTCTGGATTCCAATAGGACTGCATGGATAAACTTTATTTTTAATGACGTTCCAGCTGATGAGGTAAAACATCATCCGTCTGTTCACTTCATTTCACTGAGGATTGTTTTGTAAACAAATTGGATTTGCAGACCGATTAAGAGTAAAGAACGGTGCTGTGCCGTCTATATTCGACCTGACAGGAATTGTGCAACACACGGACTCTGGGTCAAACATGTATGGGCGAATCATTCCGGTTGCCATTTTACCACATTGGACGTTTTCAAAACGATTTCCCCCAAGTGCATCGACGGGTGAGTTGAAACTCATTATAATATGCAAAACTGTTATCCACTCACAGCAGTGGGCGTTTACTTACAAGTGTTCAGTGCGAGACGCCCATAAAAACTGAGCGTTTTTCAGGTATGCTCACAACTTGGGTACAAAATAGCCTATTACTTATTCATTTTAATGTTTTTTGAATGTAAAAACCAAGCGAACGTCATAAGTTGACCTCAGACAACAATATAATAAAATTTTAAAAGCCAGTGTGACCCCTTTAGTCTTTTTTCTGTGTGAACAACTTGTATTGAAACTTAAAAAATGTGACCTTCCCCGACTTCATAGGTTGTCTATGATAGCCTGATGATTTTAATGTGAAGGACTCGGGACGTTGGCCCAGAACCAAATGACACAGTTCATGACTTCATGTGAACTTGCGGTCTTGTGGACTTACAATAGCCATTGCGTGTGCGTGTCCGTAAAGGGATACTCCACCCAAAAATGAAAATTCTGTCATCACTCACCCTCAAGTTGTTCCACCTATGAGTTTCTTTCTTCTGCTTAACACAAAAGAAGATATTTTGAAGAACGATAGGAACCAAACAGTTAACTGGACCCACTGACTTCCATAGTAGAGAAAAAAATACTATGGAAGTCAATGGGTCCAGAACTCCTTGGTTCCAATCATTCTTCAAAATATCTTCCTTTGTATTCAGCAGAAGAAAGACACTCATTAAGTTGAGGGTGAGTAAATGATGACAGAATTTTTGGGTGGAGTATCCCTTTAAGTCCACAAGACCATAGGGTATCCCAAATCCCAAATTTTGCACCGTAGCAGACTTCTACCCGACAGTTAAAGAGGCATAATGTCACTAAAATATGGACTTGGTGAAAGATTGCGAGGGGCTTAGGGTTCCAATTGGGACAGAGACGAAGGATGTGACGTTTACAGTGTGCATTAAGGGCACTGAGATTTAGCATTTTTAAAGTCAACCTCTGGTGAAAATCAAGCTTATTGTGTTGTTTATATGTCCATGTGGTGTTTTAATATGTTTTAAGACTAACCATGTGCAAATTCGTCAGTCAACGCAATTGCTGAGTATTTTATCTTTAAAAGCGTAGTGAACGAAGGACAGTCTCAAAATTGCTGTTTGAAATCGCTGGTGTTTCTGACGTCACAAACTACCTTGTAATCAATCACATCAACGTGTGATCTTTAACGAGAGGATCCCTGAGCTGACGTGAGTGAGTGGAGGCAGGGCTAATTTGCACGATCATAGAACCGCATAGACTAAACATTAACCAGGCAAGGGTGTACTGTAGGGTACATTCAAACTATTTTAAGTTCTTTTTTCTTTTTCTTTCAAGGAGAAAAAAACTTTAAATATGTAATTTTGGTGATAAAAGGTGAGTTTTAAGGATATAATTATTGACCACAGGGGGACTTTTAAGACCTGGGACAGTCTTGTATACTTCCTGTAAGTAACCAAGACTGCAAGTGTGGGTGTGAAATGAATACTTATACAATGTTCAGGATAATGCCAAGAGAGGTTTTCTGTACTGTAATGTCACTGCGTTATGCAAAGAAATGGGATTATTTCATACTATAGTCTCATAGCCAGATCTATAAGTCTAGTGTTAAATATTCTTTATATAAAACCATCATAACAACAATAATGTAATGTTACTTAATCTGTCGACATGATGCCGATAAATTGCAGAGCTTGTGCAAATACACTTTGCTATGATCTGATGCTTTCTTTAGTACTGCTTTCTACTTGTTATGTGTTTATTTTGTTATTGAGAGAGGAAAGAGCGCAGCATATCTAAACGTCACTCTCAGCAGTGTGGACGGCGTTTGGATGTTTGTTAACTATATAAACTGCAAATGATATTTTCCAAATGATATTTACTTCTAAGCAAAGAATTTCACATTATGTATTTTGGGGCATTGAAATACATCCAGTCTCTTGTACGGTAGGTGTACACGATTGCGAAGATGAGCAATACGTTGCTGGCTGTAGTTTCCCATTAACGGCCACTGGTGTCGCTAATAACAAGGGTTTCTGAATTCTACATCTAGCCCCTTTAAGTTAAAGTACTAAAATTGTACTAGAACTAAAATAAAAAAAATAAACAACAGCTGAATTGAATTCTGAAATATAAAAAACTAAAACATAAAATGACTAAAACTTGAATAAAACTTAAAATATAGAAAACTAATTGAAATCATGAATAAATACACTATAATAGTTTAAGTAATATAAAATAACACTGCATTGCAGAAGCCTAATAAAAGCTTATTTATTTAGTTGCCTCGAAGAAACCAAGCAACAAAAACATGGTTCATTTAGATATCTTCATGGCTGTGCTGTCACAATCACTCATCACTCACATATTAGAACCAAGTCCCTGAACGTTTCTGACAAAAGAATTTGGCGTATTTTGTTTGGTGAAATGTCACAATGAATAGACTTTGCAAAGTGTTTAATGTCCAAAACCTGAAAGTGCAGCAAAGACTACATCGGATTGCAACTCACAACACATAGATGATGTCACTTATTTCATACGCAAACAGGTTAGCCATTCATAATAGAGGTCACTTCAAATTATAATGATACAGTACTGAAAACAGGAGACTTAATTCAAAGGGTAAGTGAGAATGAGGAAGAGAAAGCTGGTCATGGAAAATGAAATCTTCCACTTCAGTTGATTTTTAGATGAAAAACCTTGATTAACTTTAAAGTTCACTACTGTTCAAAATTTTGGGGTCAGCAAGATTTTTTTCTTTTTTAGAAACTGATAGTTTCATTCAGCAAGGATGCATTAAATTGAGCCATAGTGATTGTAAAGACATACATATTGTTACAAAAGTCATCACATTAGAATGATTCACAATGATGTGACACTGATGACTAGAGTAATGATGCTGGAAATGCAGCTGTATGTAAGCCCTATGTAGATGTAAAAAAATTTAAAGTAGAGAACAGATATTTTAAATTTTAAACAATTTTATTTAATTGTATTTATTTATTGTATTTATTATCAAATCAATGTATCCTTTGCATTATAAGCATCAACAAATTCCCCAACCCCAAATTTCTGACAGGTAGTTCTTCTGTTCCTCTAGTCACTTTGGATAAAAATGTCTTCTAAATGCATACATATAAACATAAACGTAGTATAGACTTCAGTGGATAAACAGATGATTATAAAAAGTGAGGATGTATGATGCAACATATACCCCCAGTTTCACAGACAAGCCTTTAGTCCCAGACTAAAATGCATGTTTGAGCCGTTTCAATTGAAATAAACTTAAAACTGAAACTTAAAAATTTTGATTTATCTTAAAATATGTCAGTGCCATTGTTTTGTCTCAAGTTGCACAGCAGTAATGTTTGTTTGTTTTTAAGGAAAAAAAATAAATAAAATACTACTTAAATGTACTATGATCTATCCTGGTTTAATCTGAGTCTATGAAACCAGGCCTTAGACTATTACGGTTCCCTACAGTTCACCTAAGGTGTGTCTTGTCCATAGTAAGCATATCTATATTTAGAATAAATATGGGGCAATTGCATGGATGACTTATTCTCTCTCGTTACTTGCAGAAGCACAAGTACAATAAACCAAATTTGGGAGCAACTATATATATATATATATATATATATATATATATATATATATACCCATCACACTGTGTATATCAGCAAATCTCAATTCTAAAACAACCTCTTGATTATTCCCACTGGAGTGCTGTATTTTGAAGTGCTGGCATAGTAACATTGAATCACGCCACTGAAGAGCTTGCAGAGCCTCTTCATACAAGCCACTTAACATTATTTTACAAGTGCAATAAATCGAAACACTAATATTACTAGAATATCTATTGACACAGTAGCTATGGCAGAGATAAATCAGCACTATGGCAACCATGGAACAACAGGTCTTAAAACATTCAATAAAAATAACCAATTCTCCATAAGTTGCTATGGAAAGTAGTAATATATGAGCACAATATTAAGTACAGATAATTAAACAGGATTATTGCCCACTCGCAATAGTTCAAGCTAAGCTCTTTCTCAAGTAATTGCAGTGCTAGTTATGGAAAGAAACCAGCGAATGTAGACGAGTCTTGGGCAGGTATACTTGATATAGTGACAATACTCAGCACATTCATAAGTTAAAATGATTCTAAAGTTAAACTAATTGCTGATAAAAGGGGCTCTACAAAATCATAGGGTGTAGGCTACTTTGTCAAATTGTCACCCCTGGCTTTTCCATTTTGGCTTTATTTTTGTTAAATAAATAATGACACGGTGTAATATGTAATTTTGTTCATCTGAGGTCGTGTTTATCTAATTTTAAGATCTAATGATGATTTTTATTATGTTCTGATACGTAAACCATAAAAATCTAAAAGGTGTCCATTCTTTTTCACATGACTGTAGGCCATTCTTATTGTGGTTCATTTCAAAAGCGTGAAGGATTAGCACATGTTTTGGTTTGGTTTCAGAACTGGGCTGATAGTAAGACCTGTGTTCGTCTCAGATATAAGCTTTTTGCATAACATATAATTGCAAAATAAATGTGAATTTAAAAAAGAAAACATGTTGAATTGTTTTTTTACGTGGTCAGCATGGGCCATAAGTGTAGGTGTTGGTGATCTCAGATGGAGTCATTCTGCTGAAAGGCAGAGATAAGACGTTAACATGAGTGGGAAAATAATAACCGTGTTAGAAGAGTGAGGCAATGTGGTTATGCCAATTATTATGCCAATCTTGTGGTCTGAAAAACAAACAGACAATCAGAGTGATGCTTAATAGGAAACGCTCAGCCAATCAAACTAGACCAAATTCAACTGCTGTTTAATTATAATTGTATAAATATATACAATCACAAATACAGGTAGGCAAATGCAACAACAACAAAAAATATGTGTAGCCTATATTTATCACGTATTCTTTCCCAAAAAACCGGTTTTAAAAACTCCTAAAGACAGTAAAGGGTTAATAAAACAGCAAATCTCGTGAGTTCACATTCATATATGTCATGTCATGCAAAATTAAAGGAGGTTTAGGAGTTAAAGGTCTTTATTGATTTAGTGTGGAATGGGTGAATTTGCTCATATAACTCATTTAACAAAGCGATTTTATAGAGTTTAGAAGAAGTTAGTTGCTGAGATTGCGCTTACTGTCTGTACTAGCCTACATAGGTTAAACATAACATGCATACTTAAAGTAGCATTCAGACTCAGGAGTATAGGAATTTTTGTCTTAATGTATGTTTATCTCACCAAGCTTTCGAAGGGGATCGTGGGTTTTCGACTCGAACCCTTTAGTTTCAGTCTGAACGGTCTCTGGTTTCTTCTTTCTCCCCAACATGTTGAATATATTCCGTCGGTTCCAGACAGTAGCTACTCCTTATTGCCGCCCTGAACCGAGAGGTAAATGTGAATAATCAATAGAAAAAGAAAAAAGTCCAGAAGTGCGTTTAAATCCTTCGGTCAATGCATGTGAAGGCTCTGTTGCTGCGACGCCTGTCGTAACACTTGACGCTTCTAAAAACGCAGCGCGTAACTCGAGTCCGGCGAGGAGCGATAAATATTTCTCTGATGAACACGAGTCACTCACTCACTCACACACACACACACACACACACACACACACACACACACACACACACACACACACACACACACACACACACACACACACACACACACACACACACACACACACACACACTGTATGACACATTTACTGTCACGGCCTCTACTTTTAGATAAACTGTCTGTTTAGAGAAATGTATTGCGTAATTGATTTGTTAGCCTACTTGTTTTTAGCCTGAAAAATGTTGTCTTTGCTGACACTGTTGCAAACAAAAATATAACATGAGGTTGAATGAACTTCACAAAGACCCCTCCTTCGACTCCACCTCTTGTGTTTAATTGTGTCCTTTATTCAGAGTTAAAGGGTTAGTTCACCCAAAAATGAAAATTCTGTCAGTATTTACTCACCATAGAGGCTATAAAGGACACAGAGTTAATGAGCTGCTATGTGAGATTTAGCTTACTGACAGCTCACACACCGTGATATGCTGCCATCTGCTGGTATACTAATGAAATGACTTTAAACATAATACATTAAAATGAGATCAAATGAGAGTAATAAAAATAATAAAAAAGTAATCTTACAGGGTAGTGACTTGGTTATAAAAATGTCGGACATTCAACTTGATTCTCAACCTATTTTCACCCGCATGTTATTACTAGCCAACTACATCATTAGTCATTTAATCATTTACTATTTTTCCTAAATTCCCCCCTCTCATATCATGATTTGCTTCTCATGTAGTATGCGTGACTATTTCCAACACTTCTTAATGTGTAGCTATCCTAATTAACCCGTGCCTGTGTTTTTTTATTGTTTTTTTTTTCATGCTAAACCTGTTAAACGGTTTCATTGAACACATTGACCTACAGGTTTTACAGGTCCCTCTAAATCACACACAGACACACACACACACACGGAAGCTCTGTCATTAAATAATTGATATAATACAACATAACTACCAAGGTCAAAGACATCTGAAATGGCTACTCTTATTTATTGATTTGTAGATGTGAAAATGCTAATAATCACACATAAATAATTGAGAACTACTGTCAGAAACTGATGTGGTTTATACAAGTACAAACATGACACAAGACAAAGGACAAAACCAAAAATGAAATAAGCTCTGCAATAAGAATTTATTATAGCTTGTGACAGACACTCCTTGCAGGTTAGATCTCTGTTCTTTTCATTGAGGTGAATAGATTTCTGCATAGTATTTGTAAGTCACAGAGAAAGGCCATTAACAGGGAAAACAGTCTAGTGGAGTTAAAACAGGTACACCCCAAGATTTCCAAATAAAAGTACGTATTATATTCATACAAAATTTATGTATAATATATACTGTGTATAAAACAAACAAACAAAAAATATTAAGGAAAACATTTCAAGTAACATCTTGAAAGAAATGACCGTGCACCTAAGTGCACTTTTGTAAACCATATAAAAACTAAAATAAAGGAAAAAAAGAAAAAAAAAGAAATGACAATATAATATATGTATATTTACAAGGTTAACTTAAGCAAGGCTTTGTACAAATGTTACAAAATCGTTTGACACACATACTCGAGCACATAATGTTTACACAGGAAATTTCAGACACACATACACACTCATTTGAAGTGATTTCACCAATGAGCCATTACTCAAGTCAATTTAAAGGAATATGTGGGAAGGTGAACACACCACACTGCCTCTTATGGAACTTATTTAGTGAGTTATTGGTTGAATTATGCACCTGCGCTAAGCTCAACGACGCCTTTGTTAAAACTAGTAAAACTGTCAACACTGTTCCTGTTTGCTAACACTGTTTAACCAATACTGTACCGGCACGTTCGGAGAATTGGTTCGTCTGGGACTTGAAGAACACAAAAGCACTGAGTCGTGAGGGTCTTGGCATTACAGAATGTTGTCATGTGACTGGCCAAGAAAATGTGAAAAGAAGATGATGATTGAACTTTGGCAACACTGAAAAGCCCCTTTTGCCATGCAGCTGAAGTTGGTCAGAGTGAGAAAAAGAGATGTAAATTAGATTTGAGCGAGGGGTTCAAACAGTCTCAGTTTGTATTTTACTCGCATGGCAACCTAAAGGGCCGTTCACACGACAGCGATTTGCAGTGAAAAAACTGGATTCAACTTCATTAAGAATGATTTCAGGCAACGCAAGCAACTGTGACATTGATTGCTTATTTGGATAAAGAAGAGTTCTTGTTTATGCAAATGAACAGTAATGTGAGGCAGCGACAGTGCATGGAAACACAGACCACACTAAAGACATGGAAATTCAGTTTTAGGTCAAATTGGCAATGCCCTAAGTTGATTTTGAATTGGAATGGAAAATTACAATTTAAATAAATTTTATATATATATATATATATGAAAAAATTCATGGGAAATTAAGTGTTTTTCCTTGGACCATAAAATGAATCTTCATTTTTTTTGTATATAAAAAATAAGCACACATTTCTATAGGTGACATTTCAAATGAAGCAAAAGGTTGTCTTGATAACTTCCATTTCATTTTCACACCTGGCTCAATTGCATAGACATATACACTAGATTTCTCCTTGGCAACAGCAGTCCATTGGAACAACGCGTCAATAGAACCGCCATCATGTAACAAGGGAGCCCCTCCTCTTTAACGCATAAACGTCAATATAGGCAAAGGTCTAACGGAAATAAAATCACCATAAATCATCATGAATGCCATTTTCTGTTTTTTTTTTTTGTGTTTTGGTGCGGTCAGTCCAGAGAAAGAAAAAAAACAACATTCTTCCTAGTTCAGATTTCGTTCGAGTGAACATCCACACGCAGCTCATAAGTCCGAAAATCCATGAATTCGAAGTATGCCTACAGGCGGAGATAGCAGTGTTAAGTTACCTAGCTACTTCCTATGACAAGACCCCTGTTCCAAGATGGCGGCGGTTTTGACACGTTTAGAACCCCAAGGCGACATCTAGTGTATATGTCTATGGCTCGATTAGAGCATTTGCTTCGGAACCTGGCACGATTTCTCCCTTAGTTTCAGCAGAGACCGTCTAACGGAGAGCCTTGGCACTTCCTATTAGCCCCATTGTGCATCACCTTGGTTGCAGTTGCATTAGAATTCCACTGGAGGTGATCGCGGGCGAGAGCAGAATGAATGGGAGTCTAAGGGGCTAAACGGCTAAAAGTGTCCCTTTCACCTGCTTGTCGTTAAATTAACATAGATTTTATTGTTGATTACGCAATTTCAATATAGATTATAGGCCAAAATTCGAATGAACGAGTACTTATGTCCTTTTGATTTCTTACAGGTTAGGCCGTTGTTGGCCGGAACACGCTAGCATTCTGCTATTGTGTGATGTCATCACAGTTTTGAACGGATTTTTAGAACAGATAAGTGAACTTAAAAATGCAATTTTCAGCTGAGTGTATTATCTTAGCCCTCCCTTTTGAATGCAACTTTCAAATTACTTGACAAAAAATTACATCCTGAGAAAAGTGGATTTCTGGGGGTGAAACCCCATTGACTCCCATTCATTCTGCACTCGACCGCGAGCGCCCCCGCATGGACAGACACGTGTTACTGCAGCCAGTCCAGAACCCGGAAGTAACCAGCCAGTGCCAATTCTCTTCAATTAGACATTCTCTGGTTTCAGTTTGTTTATTCATATACCATGGTCTGTCTGAATACTCGATTCTGATTGGCTGAAAGGTGTGCAATAAAACCGTTTAATGCACATTTAGTTCCAAGTCAGTTGAATCACGTTTGCTGTTTTAGGCGCACACACACATATAAGCGGAAACTTCAACGCAGCCCCGCGACTTTTAGTAATAGAATAAATTCGATACGGAATCGCTACATTATATATTTCTCATGTTTAAGTAATTGTAAACTCACAGCTTCATTGTTAATAGAGAGAGACACTGATACAGACGCAGGTGCGCATCTCTCTCTCTCACCATCTCTCTAATTAATTTGAAAATATGCCATAATTCATTCATCAACAAAATGTAATTTTCGCACTACTTTATCTCGGTGTCTGTTTCAAACCAGGCCGAATGCTAACTGACCGTCAATTTTATTCTTACCGCAAATTCTTATCCCAGCTAAAAACCAAAGACCGCCTCTTCATTTTAAAACATCATTGTTCTTCTTCGAAACTTTCATAAACGTAAAAATATTCAATTGCATAAAAATGTTCTTTGTGAAATCGAACCAAGGGAGAAATGCAGCATTGAACATCCCTGTTTCAGAAGCAAACAATTGACAGGCCAATTGATTCAATTCGAAATTCAATTTGGCATCCTGTTTGCTACCTCAATTCAAATTCAATGCCAATTCAAAAACTGAACTGGAAGAATGCTCAGTTCAATTCTGAATGGTACACAATGACCCTCCCTCACATCATTTGCACCTGGTCCAGTTTGACACTGCATTGAGTATGAAGTCTATCGACCAAAAGTACTCTACAATGATATTAATCGCTGTCAGTGTGAACTCATATCAAACATACGGAGGACGCAACTACAACACAACACAAATCCAACTCTCTTGGTTCACTAGCCTGTACACACCATCATTGCTACAAGAAATCACGGAAACGCGAGGTAGGCAGGGCCCGATGTGCAATAGGGGCTTCAGTCTCTGGGTGGGACTCTCCAACGTCCAGCTTTTCAACAGGGGAGGGTGAAGTTAGCGGTTTGGGGGGTAGCGCCGGCGTTTTTTTTCCTGAACAGTCTGTAGGGGAGACCACCACTGTGTGCCTCCTCCACGCCCGTCTCTTTCGGCGTGTCTCGGGCGAGAGCTGCTTCCTCAGGCCGACGCTGCGCAGGTCATCCGCCGAGCCCATCAGCCGAGCCCGTACCTGGTCCGCCAGGGAACCCTGCTCAGGGGACAACGAGCAGCTCTTACTTCCGAGACCGGCCAAGGATGTTGGCGTACTCTCTTTTCTCACGCTAACCTCTTTGAAGGGTTTGGCTTTTGGTGGAGGAAATGGAGAGGAATCCGGGATTTGATTTGCATCTGACTGGCGTTCTCCCTCCATGGCGGAGGAGCTTGACAGTTCTGACAGGTCCAACGAGGACGCTTTGGCTTTGTCTGACTTTAGCCGACGCCGTGCGAGGGTGTCGCACTGTATGAGGCGGTGGGAGTTAAAAGAGTTGCGGCCGTGGAGGCGCTGGGAGGCGGATGATGAGTGAGAGGAGGTTGAGGGAGTGGATGAACGTGCTGCGACATCGTTCGCTCGGTCTTCAGGGTTGGAAGTGATGTGGAGGGAAGGAGGAGGCGGAGCGAGGGTGGAGCCAGAGGGCGTCTGGGATTTGCAGTGCGCATAGAGGAAACTGCGTGGCGCGGTCGGTTCGGGTGAGGCGTGCGAGTTTTGATCGGAACGGGTCGGTTTTTCCGGCCTCTCTTGGGTGAGGGAGCGCGAGGCGAATCCGCTTTCGTTGTCGGTTTCACTCACCAGTTCACTGTGCTCATCATCCGCATCATCGCCCCGCCCCTCTGATGCTAAGCTCCGCCCCAGAGTGGACAGAGTAGAGTAGCCCGAAACAATAGAGCGCGCATCATCTCCTCGCCAGCTGCGACCTTTCACTTCAGACCTTTGCTCCTCCTCCTCGCTCAGCAGCACAGCTGGTGGCGCTTCCTCTGCCGAGGAAATGCTGGGAACTACTTCCTCTTTCGGTTCCTCTGCCTTAAGTCTCTCACCCTCCTCTTCCTCATCTTCCTCCTCCTCTTCTTCTTCATCTTCCTCTCCCTCCGCTCGAGGGGCGCAGAAGGATGCCACCCGCCCCATCTCTTGCAAATCGTCTTTTTCGGAGACACAGGATTTAATGGGTTCGTGCTCAGAATCGTCGTCAGTGCTGCTGCCGACGAGACGGCCGTTGTGTCGCTTCCGGCGCTTTCGGGTCACGGCCGACATGATCGATAACGTCAGGATATCCTTGGCAGTAAAGTCACGTTTTGATCCCCACGACCCCTAGGTTTTAAATAGTATACAATTAAAATTTTTAAATACATCTTTATTAATAGATATTAAATGCATTTATTAATTATTAAATGTGCATTTAAAAAGATAAAAGAAAAAAATGCATATTTACATCAAAACTATTAAAACTAATTAATTAATTATATTATAATAAATCAAATAAATATTAAACAATATTTATTCTAGAAAGCAAAATTGCATGAATGTATTACTAATTTCTAGCATTCAAATGTATGATATAGCCTTTGGTCAATACTGACCTTAGATCTTGCAGAATCACTGTTGGTTGAGTCTGGTCAGTTAAAAACAGAGAGAGATAGGGAAAGAGATTGTGAAAGGAAGTTAGTGAAAACAACAAACATTTTGGCACCATGTTAAATATATGCAGTTTTTATGAGAGGCACAGAGGAGAAGTGAACTTTTGTGGTTTGTCAGTAAGTTAATTTAAAGGGATAGTTCACCCAAAAATGAAAATTGTTTTCATTTGACTCACCCTCGTGTTTAAAACCTGTCTGCTGAACACAAAAGAAGAAAAACAGTTGATGGACCCCATTGGCTTCCATAAAAAAAATACTATGGGGTCCATCAACTGTTTGGTTACTGAAATTCTTCAAAGTATCTTCTTTTGTGTTCAGCAGAAGAAAAAAAAACAGGTGAGAGTATATAAAAAATATGGGTGAATTATCTCTTTAATACGATATTAAACAAGGCCTCTGTGTCTGTCAATCATTAAGCATTACCCCCATAAACAGTGATTGTGAGACGGTGTTCACACAAGATACACTATAAGCAACATCTGTGTAACAAACGACCAGCCATTGATTGTCAGTTAATGTTCCAATGTGAACAGGGTCATAGAAGAAGTGAAGGAGCCCATTTATGCAGCAGCCAGTGGTAAAGATAAAGCACACACTGATGACATCACGGCACATACTGATGACATCACCCATGATAGAAGCTATGGGAGAGGCAAGGGTAGAAACTGTAATTGTCAGAGGGGGAGAAGGACAAACCGAACACAATTTTGCCACAACACACAGGCCCTGTTTACCTGGCAATGCATGGGTGTCACTTTGTATCAAAAGTCACAACTGTAAAGCCTTTGCTCTTCAATAATTTGCAAAATAATTTTACATGATAATCACTTTTTGTGATACAAACCACTACCATTCAAAAGTCTTTTGAAAAGAAATTTAAAAAAAAATGTATTTAACAATGGCATATTAAGTGGCACAACTGATTAAAGTGACCGATTTAAGCGGCACAACTGTTTTCAGCATTGATGATAGTAATAAATGTTTCTCGAGCAGCAAATATTAGTAAGTCATATCAGAATGATTTCTGAAGGATCATGTGACACTGAAGACTTGAGCAATGATGCTGAAAATTCAGCTTTGCATCACATGAATAAAATACATTTTAAAATATATACAAACAGAAAAGGTACTTACAAACTGCAATAATATTCCACAATATTGCCATCAATATAATATTACTGTAATTTTTACAATATTTTGATCAGATAAATACAGCCTTGGTGAGCATAAGAGACTTATTTTAAAAACAATCAATCAAAAAAAATTGTATAAATACTAGTAAATATATTATAGTATATACTTAGCAGTATCTGCTCATTTAAAGGTCAAAACTGAAATATAACCTATAACATTTTGACTGGAAATGTCCAAAATCATTTAAAAAACAATTTATATAGCACACAGAGTTTTTTATATATACAGTATATGTATAGAGTTGCTATATACTATCACGCTAAAAAAATTACAAAATATTAGATACACCCCTACTAAGCTATTTCTGAAAGTGGTTGGTTTGAATGAGGATAAACTAGGTTTTGTAAAAAACAAAACATAGAATCCTGTTTACAGCTGAATTTAGCACTTCAAAGTAACACACATGTAAATACCAGGTATAAACGGGGCCCAAAAGCACCTTCATCGCTTGATACAAAATTGAACGTTCCCACTTGTGCATATAGGCATTAAATACACACTCCTGAACACACACACACAAACACAAAGAGAGAGAGAGCATGGCAGGAGAAACCCATCCTACCGCAGTGGCTGTTCCACAGGCTCAGCTAAGAAAGGAATGCAGAAATGTACAGAGAAAGAGAATATAATGAAAAAGATTCTTTAAAAAACAAAAACTTAGAAGTGTAGAGCATTCAACATGCAGGAAAAAAGTCAGAAACATGTTTGACCTGCTGTCTATTACTATCACATGTCCAAAAGACAGATGTGTATATTCACATGCAGATCTAGTGTTAGTCATCTGAGGTGGAATATGACTGCTAGCCAATGGCAGTAAGTCAAGAGACTACAGGTTAAGCTGTCTCACCTGACGCCTCCCCTAGCAGGCCTGTCCGGCCAATGTTAGAGAGGAGATGATCTATGTTTGGAGCGGGTTGAACATCCTCCGTGTCCACAGGTGTCTGAGGGGCGACATTCAAATATTAAGTCAAAACACATGAAAAACTATCACATTTCACATGCTTAGTTCAGTCATAACCAGTAGATGACTTGATGATTCATAAATGTTTTTCTTAAATCTCAATAAATATAAAGAAAACAAACCTTTTCATCCTTTTCGTGTTCTTCAACGAAAAACCAGACATACTGCGTAGAGAGCAAGAAAGTCATTGTTTAAAATAATTCAAATGGAGGCTATCTGTAAACTCAGTGGTGTGTTCTGTGCCTCACATGCTGAATGAGTGTCTCGACAATTTTGTAGCGGTCAGGCATGTGGGTGACCATGTCTGTCATGTTGTCCTCTGAGGTCCGGACAAGAGTGGGGCCAAACACCAGCGCCAAATTACGTGGCTCCATCTACACAAGTGCACCGTAAGACTCAGCTACAATAAACAAGCATGCTACTGTATGCAGTTTAAATGAGCTGCTCTACTGCTTTTTTAAAGGGAAATTTTTGAAGCATTATGAGATGAGAAAATAACAAGAAAAAAAAACACATTATAAGAGCAATCTGAACCTAATATTACTCTTAAATTTGAACCCAACTTAAATCTGAATAAAAATGTGAACATTAAAGGAGTAGTTCACTTTTGAAAAAACTTTTGCTGATAATTGACTCACCCCCATGCCATCCAAGATGTCCACGTCTTTCTTTCTTCAGTCGAAAAGAAATTTTTGATGGTTTTTGATGAAAACATTCCAGCATTTTTCTCCATATAATGCACTTTACTGGGAACCAAACGGTTCAAGGTCCAAAAGACAGTTTCAGTGCAAACTGTTCAAAGGGCTTTAAACGATTCCAGACGATGAATAAGGGTCTTATCAAGCGAAACGATCGCTCATTTAATAAATAAATAACAAAGTTTAAGTTTTATAAGCTCAAATGCTCGCCTTGCTCTGTACTGTGTGACTCTCCTGTTCGAACTCGTTCATCAAAATGAAAAAATCTTTTTCCGAGTCAATTCGTTCATTTCGTTCGTTGAATACGGAAAAAGATTCGTTCATTTTGATGAACGATTTCGAACAGGAGAGTAACAAACGCGCTTCACAGAACAGAGCAAGGCGACCATTTGAGCTTATAAGACTTAAACTTTGTTATTTATTCATTAAATGAGCGATCGTTTTGCTTGATAAGACCCTTATTCATCGCCTGGAAATGTTTAAATCCTTTTGAACAGTTTGCAGTTTGCACTGAAACTGTCTTTTGGACCTTGAACCGTTTGGTTCCCACTGAAGTCCATTATATGGATAAAAATCCTGGAATGTTTTCATCAAAAACCTTAATTTCTTTTCAACTGAAGAAAGAATGACACGGACATCTTGGTTGACATGGGGGTGAGTAAATTATCAGCAACAGTATTTTCAAAAGTGATCTACTCCTTTAATAACTGTTGTTCAAATATGCATTGTAATTTATAGTAAAACTGTTATTTAAAATACTGAAATATCTGAATAACAGAAAATCAAGTATTGGTCACCTTGTTCTTCTCAGAGTGGTCTGCCACAGTCTTTAGGTGTCCAATTAGAAATTTTAGAGTGTGGAAATAATAATCTGGTAGATCACGGATCTGCAGGAAGAAATGGAAAAGGGCAAAAGAAAAACTAAATCAAGGAGAATACTAAATAAATGCTAAATGCTGCACATACACTACCATTCAAAAGTTTGAGGCAAGACATTATTTAATTTTATTTAGAAAGGACAAATTAATTTGATCAAAAGTGACTGTGTAAAGACATTTATAATGTTAAAAAAAATCATACTTCAAATAAATGCTGGTCTTTTGAACATTCTATTCCATATAAATTACATATACATATTATTAAAATATAAATCATTTCTGAAGGATCGGTGACACCGAAGACAGGAGTAATGATGCTAAAAAAAACAGCTTTGACATCACAGGAATAAATTATGGTTTAAGCTTGTATAAGAATGTGGGGTTTAAACAAATATGCTGAAAACACATTCATACCAGTTTCTTCATTGTCCTTAACCTATCACTGGCATTCTCCATCCGATTGGCCTCAATAAAGTCATTGTATTTGTCTTTAATGGTATAGAGAGAATGAGAAATAGGGGAAGAAAGAAAACGTAACTACATGACATTTTATACACCTTTTAAAGTTTTCCAGTAATTTGATTGTTTTAAGCACATAAAATCACAAAATGCTCATAATCTCACCATCAGTGAAGAGGGGTTCTGGGAGTTTACGGAAGAAGGACTTCAGCAGGCTGCTGACCACATTCAGGTCCTGCCATCTCTGTACAGGAGGAAAAAGTGAAAGTAGTTGCTGTTGAAGTTCTCAGTATATGAGGAAGCAACCGCTTAAACATGGGAAGTGAATATAACTATTATGTTGCCTCAGTCTCAAAGAGCAAGAGGCAGTTTAACAATTATGGTATCTCTGATCGAGATCATGTATAAACATCTCACCTCCTCAGCGATGTTGATGTCTACTCCTTTGTTGAGCTGCTCCTGTAGACAGGACACTACTGCATTGTTTCCCGGGACTCGGTAGATCCCCGTGTACTCCAGACCCATTTCCTCCACCAGCCCGCAGCAGATCTCCACAATCTGGGGAATGAACTTCACAGACAAAAACACATACACATTAAAGCATACTAACATAAAGTAACCAGTAAGCATAAGAAATACATTCAGCACACTGCAAAAAGCACACACCTTGTTTTTGGCAGCCGGCTGGCAGTCCTCTAGACGGACCCCAAAGGCTTTAGGGCTTGCCTTCTTGGCCTTCTTCATTATATTTATGCCCCAAGGAGATTTAGGGGGGCTGCTCTCATCTTTGGCCTCGTGTTTTGGGGAACGTGGAAATGGCATTCGATGCACTCTGGGTGAGGAGTCTGGTTTATTACCCGTTGGACTAAAGGAGGGAACCAAGACGAAGAGGATCGTTTTGACTTTGGAATGGTAAAATGTAAAAAAATGTGTTAAAAATGTGACAATGGTCTCAAATCTCACCTTTGCTTCCTGTAGTCATTAAGTTTCTTACTTATGAGAGCCTGCCCTGGAAAACCCAGTTCCTACAGACAAACATGACAAAGGAGCATTTGAATTTCATTGAAAAATACCATTGGTTGAGCTAATGTTGCCATGTTGGACTGTGCAAACCACAAAGTCCATTCACTCTTCGGGGAAATCAACCAACAAACAGTGTTATTAAACTAAAATAAAAAACAAACTTCATGATTCAAAATAAATAAAAATGTATTATGACCATCTGCAGATTTATTAGCCATTTTTAAAATACTGAATAACAAATTAAATTAATTAAATAACAAATTTAATCTTGCCATTTCACTCTGTTTACGGCCTCTATGTAACATCATTATCGCGCTCTCACCTCATTGTCAGTCTTGCTGCTCTCTCTGATGACTCTGATCCACTCCAGCATGTCCTCTCTGTCCTCCGCCTGTAGCAGGTATTCACAGAAGTCCTGCGTGGACAACCTCAGCGCGTGCTTGCGCTTGGTTTCGCTGTACGCTATGTCCACAAGGCAGCCCCGGATGCCGATTGGCTGCTCATCGTCGACCCCGCCTCCCAGCGCCGCCCCTTTGAGAACTGCCTCTCGCTTGTCTTTGTAGAGGAACAGGGAATGGGACCGAAGCACGGAGAACACCCGCCTCCAAGGCCAGATGGCACTACCCACCTTCTGCAAGAGAGAGAGAGAAAAGACAAATCTCATCCATCAGATCATACAGGTACTGTGACTAATTAGTCATTTAGCAGACACTCTTATAGCATGTCAAGTTTGAACCAAAACCCATATCTTTATCTAAACCACTAATAACTGCTCTCCCGGATTCTAAACTAACCCTAATCTCTTACCTTGCCCTTCTCAGTGTGGATCTGTTTGAAGTGGAGCCATCCGTCCCTCTTCACGTCACTGTAGCTGATGCTGCCCAGCTCCGAGGTAGAGTGTCGTTTAGAGCGAGCCTCTTCAGCAGCACCCAGACTGTCTAGAGACTAAACCACGACACAGGACAGAGATACACACAAATGTGACAGTGACAAGGAACTATAGTATACAAAGAATCAGAATACAGGAAGACAACATTTAAAGCTGTAGACTGTTTTTTAGGTCAATTTGAAACTCTCTCCTTTTTTATTATGTCCTTAATCTTGTTGTGATTGATTAATCTGTGCATGCATGTTATTACAAAGAAATAATTGATCTTTGTAAATTTAATAAAATAATAATAATATTCTTTATTGCAAAATGCACATTGCTTAATATTAAGCCTAACATGTGTTTAATATAATTATTAACGAGGATTGTATGATCTCTCTATAATATCAGTCTTTAAAATGCAAGATATTTAAAGTGTACCGAAAGTATTCTTGCAATAGTTCCATTTTAGCACAATCAAATATACTTCAGTATATCTTTAGTTGGACCTCTGCACTATTTCTGGATAGTTCACCCAAAAATGAAAATTCTGTCAGTATTTACTCACTCATGTGTTTATTTGTTCTGCTGAACACAAAGGAAGATATTTGAAAGAGTGTTTTAATCAAACAGATCTCATTCCCCATTGACTACCATAGTATGTATTTTTCCTACTATGGTAGTCAATGGGGAATGAGATCTGTTTGATTAAAACATTCTTCCAAATATCCTCCTTTGTGTTCAGCAGGACAAATAAACACATAGAGGTTTGGAAAAACATGAGGGGGAGTAAATACTGACAGAATTTTCATTTTTGGGTGAACTAACCCTTTAAAGGGAGTTAAGAACAAAATAAGTTGTTTCAATTCCCTACAATTGCAGGGCATTTATATTAAGTACATAAATAATATGCAAACGTTTTGTATTATACATTTACATTTGTATTTATGGATTTGGCAGACGCTTTTATACAAAGCGACGTACATTGCATTTCAAGGTACACATTTACATTCTTATCAATTCTTTCTTTCCCTGGGAGTCGAACCCATGACATTGGTGTTGCAAGCGCCAACGCTCTACTTTTTTTGCGCTCCAGGAAAGCTTAAAGTACACTTACCATAAAAATATATCTATTTCAAATGCATTTTTTTGGTATATTATATTTTATATTATATCATGATTTATATATTATATATCATGGGTTGCTTTTCCTCTAAAAATACCTTTTCTGTTTCGCTGATGTCACTTAAGTAAATGTTAACTATTACTATAGAATATATGTAGATATATAATATAAATAACTATCTAGGCATCACTTTAATAAATAGATAATAATATAATATAATATAAAAATAGATATCATAGAAGGGTATAAACTGCTATATTGTGGATATAACATTATAAACTTGACTGGTGTTGTTTTTGTTAACTAAAACTTAAGCTATTAAAATAATTTCTGTTAATTGAAATAACATATATAACAATAATATATAAATAATACTAAAATAACACTGGTATTGACCAATCAGCATCCAGGAGCAAAACTAGCTGATCTAGAACCAGAAATATCACATTATGTAGATATTAAACAACATTACAGAAGAAACATAGGTTCATGCCAAAGTTTTAGTGTGTATAACCTAGTTTATACTGTATTTGGACTCACCCCTTCAATAAAAAAGCTCTTGACTCTTTTTGGAAGCCTTCTGTTGAAAGAGCACAATAAGAGTGTGTTTAAAAGTAAAAGAAACACACACAAAAAACATCCTTACTGAGCTGTGAATAGTATTTAATGCCAAATGTACACTGTAAAAGAGGGACAGACTTTTAAAGCAGGCATAAAGTATCCTTAAAACACCTGTGCAAAGATACCTTTAAAATATTTATATAATACAAATAATAAAGTCCTAAAACTTACGAGAAGACCCGCCCCTCTTCTCTATATGCATTAAGCCCCTCATCACATGACTTGGAGCGTTCAGTGGTGATGGCCAGCAGGTAAGAAGAACGACGATTAGACTTGGCATCACCTGCTCATAGAGAGAGAGAGAGAGAGAGAGAGAGAGAGATCCATTCATTACAAACAGTGAAAATGCCAAAACGTTGTTTTACAGGAAAGAGAGAGAGTTGATGAAGGACAGTTAGTGTGGAGTTGGGTAGGACACAGGAAGTAATTAGATTAGGTGGGAAAGAGCAGATCTTCACCACAGTCTCAGTAAAATGCGGTGAACTCAATGTACGGCCATTACCGAACGATCATGTGGACTTTTGCGGTATGCAGTACGGCATGCACACATACTACATTTGACTATTTTGTGCAGTGTGACTACGCATGCAGTAGGGGGAGCTCTACGGCGAACACATGCAGCTTCTGAATGTTTACATAACATTTTTGGTGCCATGTTTTCGTGTGTACAGTTCCCGGCATTGATTTGATCATTTAGAAGTAACAGTGTTTCTCGTTCTCTCTGGATCACTCACTGCTGCCGTGGGAGAAAAGGCGGTTGAGGGGAAAGGTGAAGGTTGGGGAGGCGGGACTTGTGGCCACAGCAGGGGCGGAGTTTATACCGCCACTGGACACGACGGAGGAGGCGGGGACATGACGTGCCCGCAGATCTGCACTTGGACTGGTCGGCTCATCTGTGGGAGGAGTGGAATGGAGGAGAGGAGAAGGGGAAGGAAGGAAAAAAGGAAAGACGGAAGACAAGAATAAAAGAAAGTTATATTGGTAAAAGGAGAAAGATTGAAACAAGGCAAACCAAAAAAATAACAAAGGAAGAAAAGGTTAGAGGGGGAAGGAAAATGGTGTTGCACAGTTAATTTAAATACTTTCGGATATCACAATTATAGACCAAAACACAAGAGACTCTTCATCTCTTTACATATAGATCAACACTCAATTTACTAATACAGAGAGAAGAAGGTAAGGAGAAGCTATAGTACTGTCTCTGTCTGTACCCACTGGTCATGTGCTAAATTAAAAACATTAAAGTATGTGATACGTGACAAAGTGAATGGCATTGAGAGCTAAAATAAGAAAAAATAGAGGAAAAGAATGAATAATCAAACAGCATTTTGTACCTGACTCGTAGCCCTCCATGAAATGTGCTTAAAGTGGAAATGAGATCTAAAAGTCCTCTTTGTATTAGCATGTGGTTTCAGTTCTTGCTTAGTGCTCAGTGTTGTAGGCTATGTGACTGATGGGAAGTGGTTTGCTGTTGCAGGTATGCTTTTATAACAAACTAATCGGAGAAAAACATTAACCGTTTTAAGCGAACACATTAAGAGACACGTCTTGTCAATGTTTTTTTTCCCCCCTGAAAATCACACATAACCACGTGTACGATAAGTGGCACCTTAAATGAATTCTTTGGAAAACCCTCTGTTTTCAAGGCATGTGCTTTCTGCGTCAGGTTTTTCTGGCCCTGCAGGGGCAACGTGATCAAATCAAAAACACAATTTGGCAGAACATTTGTATGTCAGTGACTAAGGAGATTCTGTCAACCGGCAAACCACCTGCAACAACACCAATCCACACCATCAGGTGGCAGCAGCGCACAAGCACCACTGAATAAAATGAGCTGTCTGAAGAAGAAGGAAAAAAGGATTCTGAAATGAATCATGCAATCCAGTGTTGGTACTTGGTTTTGATCTGGAATAAGCCTTCAGTAGGTGTTATATCAAAATTTAGATATCTGTTACCTTTGAAAGAAAATAAAGACAGAATTATCCAGATCCTTTTAAACAACAGGGCCCTGCAGGTAGATCTAGCTACACCATCTGAGCATCGTTCTCAATTGACTATCATTCGATAGTAGTAATAGTAAAGTGTTATTGTGGTGTCATCGGCCAATCAGTTTTTCTTGCTTAATTAATCACATGACATTTAGCTCAGGTGACTAAATCAATAAAACCTGGTTGAGATGAAACAGAATGCTTTCTCCAGGTATAATATAGATCTTGTTTCTGAAAGCTGTCATAATATAGTGTGACTATCTTTATCTCATGTCCTCCATCTCTTCTGACTCCATATGAGTCCATTCCTTTCCTTCTTATTCATCAATCACATTCAATGTATCACTTTACCATTGATTACATCACAAAAAACATCAACAGATCTGCAATGAAATGTCTTCTTAATTCCATTGAATCCTTCTTTTAATTCTCTGAAGTTTTCTACCATTTCTCTCACTCACTCTAGAAAGGGAGCAGGGGCGGAAACATTCCCAATCTAGGATGTGGAATCTGGACTGTGCTTGTTTTCCAGCCACTGGCAGAAATAGCTGCTCTGTGGGTTTAACAAAGGCCCTCATTACTGAAGCCTGAGTATGAGCACGCACACACACACACACACACACACACCATAGAGTCTACTTCATGGACATACAGTACAACACTTGCACGTACAGAATCCATCTGTACTGCTTCAACATCAGTCACATGCAACTGACGATGAGATGCTAAATAACCCAACTCATCAGAAGTATGCGTACCTCCAACGACCTATGCATACATATCCACAAAACCAAAGAGTGAAGAACACAAATACTAACATGGTGAGGTTTCCTTTTATAGTGTCACAAATCAAAATGAAACCAGGCCTGACAACACTGTAATCCGAGCAAAAGTGTGATGAGAGAGATTTCTTCCCCAAAAAATGTGTTGTGCTTTAAGGAAGACGGTCACTGGTGAGTTAGCTTATAGCATAGCATGTTAGTGTGTGAATGGTTGATAGAGTGAAGACTCCTCCCGTTTTTATTGGAGACACAATGACCACATTGAGGGCAGAAAGAGCTGAGTGTGTCGATTGTGTCCGGTAATATCTGAATGTGAGAGAGTGTGTATGTGTGTGTCCTTCACCCCTAACCCCAAAACCTCTGCTCCCTGCCACTCTTTCTTCTACAATTTTCAGTCAATCACACAATTGTAAAATGAAGCATAAGGTATACACTAGGTCTAACAACTACATTCACTCCAAAACAATTCAAACTTTGCTTACCTGATTTCCCATACCTGAATGAACTGACCCTTCACTAAGTTTTGCCTGCCTTGGTTACTGTTGGTAACCAGTGGTGGAATGTAACGAAGTACAAATACTTTGTTACTTTACTTAAGTACATTTTTCACGTATCTTTACTTTACTTAAGTAGAATAAATAGTGCATACTTTTTACTTTTACTTCGTTACATTTTGCAGCAATTATTCTACTTTCTACTCCACTACATTTCTACAACTTCTGTTACATTTTCATTACATTTTCTGATCAGTTTTTCCCCTGCCAAAACGTAATCTGACCGTCCGTTCGTTACACGTTTGTCTCACCAGTGACGTTTGGTTGCCATAGATACATCAACTAAATGTGTCTCGCACGCAGTGTGTTTATCGTGCAATTTATACGCGAAAATTAGTTTTTACATGCATAGGAAACACACCGTGTGTAATATACGTTTGGTTAGGATTATGGCAAGCCAAGAGGTTCAGAATTACACCATAAATTAATCGCGTTTACTGCCAAACATAGTTATTAACATATAGTAAGGATATGGCTTATATTGCCTAATTGCAAGCTTGTTTCAGAAATGGTGACAACAATTTTTTTTCCATCATTATTGAACATCATTATAGGAGTATCAGGTTCAATGAGTTAGAATTAAATGTTTTATTAATCATTAGAAAATAGTCATTAAGAGAATCAATGCAAGTACTTTTACTTTTAATACTTAAAGTACATTTAAAATCAGGTACTTTTTACTTTTTACTTAAGTATGGTTGTCATTGTGTTACTTCTACTTTTACTAAAGTAAATATTTATCTGGTTATTTGTACTTTTACTTAAGTACTGAGATTCAGTACTTCCTCCACCACTGTTGGTAACAGAGACCAGCGTTACAGAACCTCCAATGGGAATGAACTGGAGATTTCCATGAACAGTAAAAGTTTTAGTAAAATGTGTTCATGAAGTGATACAAATTGTTGGAGTATTATTCTTATGTGGGCTGGAATGAATAATGATATTACAAAGCCAATGTTTTTTTCTTTAAACACTGTCAGAAAAAAAGGTACGAAAGCTGTCACTGGGGCGGTATACCTTTTCAAAAAGGTACACTTTTGTACCTAAAGGGTGCATATTGGTACCTTCATGGTACACTTTTGCACCTAAAGGGTGCATATTGGTACCTTCATGGTACAATATGCACCCTTTTGGTACAAAAGTGTACCTTTTTGAAAAGGTATACCGCCCCAGTGACAGCTTTCGTACCTTTTTTTCTGACAGTGAAGAAAATAGTATATTTAGCTGTGTATGTTTTTTTATGCAATGTTAAATAAGCAGGGTTATTATAGTTTACAAAAATTATGAAAAACACTTAAAAAAGTTAACTGAAATAATGTCAAAATTAAAAAAGGCTTATTTTATTCCAGGTACATTTCCAATTTTAATTTAATTTAACTCAAACTGAAATTAAAAAAAAGAAAATGAATATCTATAGACATGTTTACAAAAAGCTAATAAAACTGACTGACATTTTACTAAAACTTTAAAACTGAAAATATAAACCAATGAATTCAAAATTAATCAAAAGATTAATAAAAATGACAAAAATATTCTGAATTTTAATAGGCACTGAAAATGCAGACATGGGGTAAATAGGCTTTTAGTTTGTTGCATGTGCTGTAGATTCATTATTATATGACCATAAGCAATGAATACCATTTGACTCCGAACATCCAATTACACCAAAACAATAATGTAGTTTCAGAACTATTCACCCAAATCAATAAAGAGAAGGTCTAGTACAAACAACTCCACTGACATAGCAGGTAGAGCAAGACAGACTGTCTGTTGTGTTTTTATCACTATGCTGTAACATGTCCCAGCTTGTGGGCATTTCTGTTAGTTTCAGTTTGTTATGCCTCTCCACATTCATCAATCTCTAAAACAGGACCTGGGACACAACCCCTTGCTCCCATCATAAATATGTAGTTACATTCTTGCAATAATCCTAAACATACACAGACACAGTGCAAGGAAGATCATAAAAACAAATGTAATCAAACTGAAGGCTCTAACTCTGGGCGAGGGGCATGTTGTGCTGTAGCTGTACAGGTGTGCATTAGCAGGAACGTGCTTCTTTTCTGTGCCAAATGCTAAAGGTGGGGCACTTTTATGCAAAGCACAGTGGTTACAGGCTTAACCTCTCTCAGGAATGAAAGCACCGCACTAACAACAGCTTATGCAATCAACAGATCATAAAAGATGTCCAGCAGTGAAATGACAGAACAATTAAAAAAATCACTAAGAAATAGCCCTAAAATGAATTGGTTTTGTTCTAATGCTGCCATTACTACTTCTAATGCAATGTTAAAGGAAAGCAAATGACCAACTGAAAGCTTTTAAGGAAACTGCTAAATCAATAGCACTCCACTTGAATCCAGCTGTGCTATAAACATAATTAGAGGAAACATAGGCAACCATATATAACTGTGTTGCACATCTAACAGTAAGAGTTTTGGTGTCTACATGTCTATCACAGTTTGTTTTGAATATTTTGCATTCAACCATCCATTTTGTTTCAGATTTCCTCTTGCACTATGGTTTGGTAATCAAGGCAAGCAGAGACAAGATCACTTTGAGCAACAGGCAAGGTCGAACATACAAACTACAGACACAGAAATCTGCTGTTTGTTTTCAATTAAAACTAATCATAATTACTATAAAATGAACCCTAACTTAACACTTACCTTACCTTTAAAAGAAAACTCGAGAGATTAGTTACTTTATGAGCCTTTTCCCTAATTGAGGGTGTCTTTTTAATTTGGCTTTGTAGGATTTAGCTAACATCTGGGGTTATCAAATCCGTGTTCCCACCAAGGTTATGGGTTAATTTCCCAGAGTCAATTTGGATAGAAGCGTCTACCAAATGCATAGAACTGTAGAAACGGGATGGAATTGGGTGAGGCACTGGAAAAGTGGAAATAGAAGAAGAGGA
Source organism: Pimephales promelas (assembly GCF_016745375.1). The sequence goes on from NW_024121321.1 coordinate 24,415,661, forward strand.
AGAGAGAAAAACAGGACTGATTTAAATCCAGTAAGTCTGATTCAGCCACAGACAACTAATATTGTCGGGCTGACCATGGGAGATTCCAGCCTTACCTAATGCATAGACATGCACATTGATTCACCAGACATAGGAAATGAAGGGTAAGACCAGTGGGGTTGTGAGTTATTAAAACAAGTATAGTCATTCTCTAACATTCCCATCAGTCTATTTTAACGGTGTCTGAAGAGTTAATCAGTTTCCTTTTAACAACCGATAACAATGTGCAGGATAGAGTGAGCAAATGATGGGACGAGATGAAATGGAGATCATGACATGGCAGTAGGGACTTACCTATAAAAGGAATCGAAGCGAGGGAGTCATCCTCTATGGATAGTGGTGGCAGATTTCCATTCGTGCGGCGATGAGAAATAGCACTTTCTGCTTTGGCAGGGGCCTCCGTAGGGTCAGAGGTAAAGAGTAGAGGGTCACTGGAGTCAAGTGCTATGGCGTAATGTGGATGTCGATGGGTGTTTGGACCCCTGCGGCCAGTGGGTGGTTTCTGCCTCAGAACTACTTCCTGTGTCTGGGCTTCACCTGTTGGTTCCCCTGCCCCTCTGTCATGATTAGTGGGTCGGTAAGTTCTGTCTTGTCCTTCAGGGGGTGTGGGAATCGCAGTTGTAGAGGAGGTGGTTGGTGGGGCTGGGGAAGAAGCGGCCGAGGGTGGAAGCCCCTCTGGGGGACTGGTTTTGGGTGTAGGAGTCCAGAGGCGTGGACCTGTATAAGAGGGGTCTCTAAATGACTGGGCCTGCTGCAGGATACGTCCAGTCTTGCGGTTGAAAGAGGGGCTGTAGCTGCGGTAGCCAATCGGCTCCTCGTCTAGACTCTGGCAAGAAGGCAAGCGTCTTGCCTGTGGAGCTGCCTGCTGAGGTTGTGGAGTCTGAGAGGGGTATTGGTGTGCTGTATGTGTGAGGTTTTGATGCTGAGGTGTGTGTTGATGGTGTTGTGTTTGGTGGGACTGTTTTTGTTGGTGGGACTCTGCGTGTTGCCCACAATGTCCACCACGTCTCGGATATCCTTCAGGTCTGTGTGGGGGCTGCTGGACCCAAGTGGATCTTTCAACTCGTGGTGAGAGAATCCCCACAGCTCTGTCGAGAGTTTCCAGTGAACGTCCCGAGTGTCCGTACCGGATTGCTAGAAGGTTTTCGGAGGAATTGCGCCCATAGCCCACCGCAGATGGGTGCTGTCCATATGCATGCTCGCCACGCCAGTCTCCTTGGTTCCAGTAGGGATCAGGGTACGCTGCAGAGCTCTGCTGAAGCAGTAGCAATGTGTCTTGTGATGCACTGTGGGGAAAGCCTGCTTGCTGCGACCGTCTGGCCCTACCAAGCTCACCCAGGCGGTCCTGTGAGAAACTCCTATGGCGTGGGAGCATGGAGCGAGAACTAGATCGCTCCCGCTCCCGCTCTCGCTCGCGGCCTGGTACCTGGCTGTAGTACCAGTTGGAAAGGGCTTGTTGGGTGTGTTCGTTACGGCTGGATGGGGGTGTTGATGTTGGCTGAGAAGGGCTTCCCTTGCGGCCTCCAGTGTGCCCCATGGCAGTACCCACATTGTGGTTGGCAAAATGAGCGTGATGCAATGGGCTCATAATTCCTCCTGAAGAGGAAGAAGATGAGTGTGAATGTCCTCTCATTTGTCCAATTGCTTGTTGTCCCCTGTCAGTCATTCCATACTGGATCTCCTCAGTTCGGTGTGCAGGGCTACTGTGACTAACACCTCCTGGCTCACAGTTCCTGCCCTCAGCTGCCCAGACAGCGTTGCTGGAAGTGACTGTCCGGTTGTCAAGGGGCGGAGAAGGACCAGAGGAAGAGCCGGGCCAGCGGCTCCAGTTGTCCAGCTGGTTTTGCCCCATATATGAGGAAGCTGGGGCAGGGGAGGGGGAGTACCCCGCAGGAGGCTGGGATATTGTACGTGGAGGGTAGAGAACAGGGGGTGGAGGAGGAAGATTTTGGGCCTTTCCTGTATATGGATTGTTCCCTCTTAGGTAGGCATCATGGGAATATGCCTGAAAGAGAGAAATGCAATTTATTTAATTCTAGAAGAACATAAAGGGGTGGCTGAAGTTAATGAGAGTGAGAAAGTCCTCAAGGGGTATAGGTGAAAAATTTGAAGAAAAAAAGGGGTTATAGAGATTACATTTCTATGACAATGAGACACCATTACGATATACTGATCATGCGTTTGTGTCATAATAGAGTTTCAGTGTAATACTAGCTTATCAAACACCAACACAAACACACCTTAAAAAACAAACCGGACTAATCTAAAAACATTTAGGTGACAGGGATGACTGCTAATATAATATAATGATTTTAATAAACAGCTTTGGGAACTGTAACTTCAATGATCTGAAAAATCTGAGATTCATGTGAGATTCACCACACTGCAAAAAAAATTTTTTTTTCTTGTTTTTCCAGTTAAAAAATATAATTTTACATCAAATGTTAGTTAAATGAAATTATGCACAATATGTATATAGATTTTTGTGACTACTGTGTGACTGTAGAGAGGATGTCAAGCTAACCAGAAGCTGACCAGCCTTCCATCAACACTAACCTCAAAACACACTGACACAAACTCAACATATGTGACATTAAGAATTTATTAACAAATCAGAGACATGGCTCACTGACGAAAAGCTGTCTTGACTGCAGACAAGCAAATCGTCTAACACAGCATAGTACATGCAGTCTGCTAATACATGCAAATACAACCAACGCGGAGAGAATTGAAACTCACTATTCGAGTGAAACATTCCTTAAAGCTCAAATGTGTCGAACGGCTCCCTTTTTCTTTATATTGTTTTCTTAACAGCTTGAATTTACCTCATATGTCCAGATTTGTGCTTTCTCAAATTCATGTCTCGTTGTCACGTCTCTCTGTTATTCTCGGTATCTCTTTTTTCTTTCTGTCTATGAGCCCTACCCAACCCAACGCTCTTGAACTCCCTCCTTTCTCTCTCCCTCTCTCATCGTCTCTCCGCCCTGTGGGAGTGTGGGAGGGGCCACCTATCTGATGATGTCATCTCTGGAATGTAGATGATGCGGGTGTAAGGAGGGGTGTGTAGAAGGACAGAGAGAAGGAGAGAAAGACATGGAGGGAAGAATAGTGGAGTAAGGAGGAGTGGGGTCTCTTGGGAGGCTATATGGGTAATTCGCCTAGCATGAGTGCCCTCGTATGGATATTTATTGAAGTGTGTATAAAGCATGTGTCTGTATGTCACACACTTGTGTAAAGGCTTCCCTTTGCCTTTGGTGACTTGCATGCTCAATCTTGTGGAACTGAAGAAATATGCGAGTGGGAATGTTTGAGCGCTGAAAGAATGAATACATGTTTGTGAGTATTTGTATGTTTGTGTGTGTTAGTCGTATGACGGATGTTTGAGTTCTTGCATGAGAGCGCTTCAAAGACACTGCTGAAGCAACCTACTGACTCACAGATTGCTCTATAATGACTACTGCAAGTAGTTTGAATTCGATTTGTTAATACATATTCAGACATTGGAGTTGTTAAACCCATGCTTTTGCATCTATTTAAAAGTGTCGGAAATGTGAACACACCTTTGAGGTTGTGGGTTTACTAGCTACTGTATATTTGGAAATAAAACTAGACCAAGTTGTTACCTAAATTCTATACTCTAAAAATGCTAAATGTTCACATCACAAACATTTTCTTAATCATTATATTTACCTTGTTTTCCAGTAAAAAAAAAAAAAAAATACAATAAAAAAATGCTTAAAACAAGATACATTTACTTAACCAAAGTGGAAAAAGACATATATTAAATAGATTAAGCATAAATGTAATTTAATTTCAAAATGTATGCTTAAAAAAAACAAAAAAAACTTAAAATGATTTATACAATTTAGTTATATAATATAGTATAATTATATATATATATATATAATATAGTATAATAATATAATATAATATACCTCTTAAGATAGTTAGGTACATGTATGTGAGTGGGTGTATGCACTGTTTTTACTCAATAAAGTGACGTTTCAGCTATATACAGTATTAAATGCAGTGTAAAGTTTAATTGTGTTTTAAGAAATATTATTGTTTTAGTGAACTCGAATAAAATAAGTTCGGAGTACTCATAACTATTGTTTTTTATAAACTTAAATGAATTGAGGCAATCGGTTTCCTCAAATGAAATGAGTTAGCTTAACTTGTTGGGTTTTACAGTGTGAGAAAAGGTAAAAATGCTCAAACGTACACTTACCAGCTGCAGCACATCATCGTCCTTTGGCATGATGGAGAGCTCCAGTACACTCTCACTGAAAAGACAAGAGAGCATGAGATTCAATAAGAATATATACAGTATGTAGTGTTTACAGTAAAAAACATTTATAGATTCCATTAATCCATCTCCATTAATAGTTTTGGGTTGTGATTTGGATTGAGTTCAAAGCCACCATTTACATTGTGGTCAATTCGGTCCGATTATCTGTAATAACCTTTCTACGTAATGCACATAATTGTCCAGATTATCGGCCAAACACTGCCTGAGGTCATCCTGCTACATAAATCAAGCAGTATGTCACAAATTCACACATAAACAAGGCTTATGTGTAAATGTTTAGTTATGTTCTGTTCGTTCAACTTTAAACTCAACCATTTAAACAATATTGTAGATTAAGACATCATATGCATTTACTTCCCAAGCTAGTTCTGGACAGCTGTAGAAAACCTAATTTTCATTAGCTCATGCAAAGAACTTTTTTTGACTTTGAATGGATTATTTGATGGTGTTCGACTTGAGGAGCTCACCTGTTCTGAATCAGTGCAATGACCTGTGAGTACGTTTTACCCAGCACACTCTCTCCATTTACTTTAACCAGCCTGTCTCCTGCAAATTCACACACAAAAACACACTTATATGACAAACATTTACAGCAGGGTTTCCCAACCTTTTTTTTGTCTAATGTGCACAGCAACCAATAAGGCTCAAGTACCCCTTACAAACCAGAAATGTGTTCCATTATACCGAATGTCATTTTGCAGAAACCATAATATTATTAAATTCAGTTAATACCAAAACAACCAATACTACTCACATTAGCAAATACGTAACTGCTCATTGCTCAAATGTTTTAAGTCCAGTAAGTTTTCATATAAAAATTCATATAATTTAGCAAAAGATTTGTATTTCAAACAAATGCTTGTTTCTACAAAAATATTAAGCAGCACAATTGTTTTCAACACTGATAACAACAATAATAATAATAATATTTCTTGAGCAGAAAACCGTATTAGAATGATTTCTGAAGAAACTGTAGTAATGATGCTGAAAATTCAGCTTTGACATCACTGGAATAAATACTACTTTAAAATTTAGCAAAATCGAAATCTGTTGTTTTCAATTTACTCCTATTTGACAATATTACAGTTTTCACTTTATTTTTTTTAAATTAATTAAATACAGCCTAGTTGAGCATAAAATAAACTACTTTCAAAAACTTTTTTTTTAAATATTTGAAAAATTTGAACAATATTGTACATGTTGATATTATTGTCATCAACACAAAAGCATTTATTTACTACTTTTACTAATAAATTATACAAAAGCATAATTTATTAATAATTTTATAATTGGGCTTAGTGTTTTTAAAGTTTATTTTTCAAAAACAAACGTTGCAACATTTTTTTACATAGAGAAAGTGTGCAGTCTGTTTGTATAATAACGATTAAGTAGACTCATTCCATGTGTTCACTCGGTTTTCCTTAAATGACGGGTGTGTTTTGGGTTCATGTCAGGGTTAGGTTATGGGATCAACTCAACCAGCGGCGGCCTCCCATTACCAATCATATTAAAACACAATAATCACAGGTAGAGCATGATCTGTTGCATTCATTGCCTGTGTTGACATGGAAGATGTGTGCACGGGCTCCTTGGAAAACTCATTATAATGTGTCTGAAATTAGTGAGGCTATGTGTGTATAGGAGAATATATACCAATATGGTAAACATACTGCAGTCTTGCATGAAAGCAGGTAAAGAAAACAGTTTCTCATGTTCAAATTTACTCTGTTCAGAGTCAGACTCTCTCGTTTTGTCTGAACACAGTGAGAGTAAAGTGGACCATCCATGTTTAGTCAAAGGAAGCATGACCAAGTGTGTCATGCCATAGCAGCACTTCAAAAATGTCTTAGTATAGTGACATAATAAGACACATTCCTGTGAATCTGTGACGGGTGTCCAGGATAATCATCGAGTTAAATGGGCAAGTCATAACAAGAGATCACATATGTGTGCACACGAGTTCACCGGGTGGGAATGATCAAAGCTAAAATCATTATGCACGCAAAGCCGTGTCCACACACACATACACCAAACACAATCACGTGTAAACTGTGGATTAAAAACTCTTCAGAACTGAAACCGTCAACAACATAGTTATCTAGACTTTCCATTGAATTTCGGGGTTATGTGAGGTTTGGATAAACTCAAGGCCTTCTCACTCCAACATATATATATATATTATGGAAAATTCCGTTCAGATGCAAAGTTCAGATGCAAAAGCCTCTAAGTGCCATTTGAAATTTTCTTCTAAAATGATCATTTTTATCAAGCTTGTATATTTAAGTTCAGTAATTTCACCTAAATGGCAATGAAGATTACCTATTAATTGTCATTTAAGTGAAATTACTGAACTTAAATACACAAGCTTGATAAAAATGGTCATTTTAGAAGAAAATTTCAAATGGCATTTAGAGGCTTTTGCATCTGAACTCTTCATATATATATTGTATCAGACGTTTGTATCAGTCTGAACAGACACATTAACAGCAATTCATTGAAATTAAAATGTTTACTGCACCGAATTGTCATCCCAAACATTTGTGTGAACATTGGAGTGAACAGGCCATTCGTCTGATGTCATGTCGTTTCTATGAACATATAATTTCATCTGCACACACACAGTTTTCTTCTCTCCTTTACCTGTACACAAGCCGGCCTGGTGGGCCGGGCCTTTCTCCCTCACATTCTTAACGAAGATGGTGTCCATGGGCTCCAGACAACTCCGATGAAGCCCTGAACGAAACACACAAACACAACCCTGTTCACAACCATAGACAAATACATACCGCATAGCAAATTCATAGTTTGTGCAAAAACAGAAGACACTACAGTGGCTCTGCAAAAAGAATCTGGGATTGAAATACTAATAAATCTAATGAAAATGAGCAAAGATTATGAACATTTTTAAAATATTGATGACCATTAAGATGTAAAATGAGTACACATTTCAGATTTTGACTGATTAATTAAATAAGTAAATTAATGAGATTGATCACGTGACACTTTATTAAAGAGAGTTAGATGCTCTTCCACTGAAGCTCGATGCTCTTTGGATCACCTCCAAATAGGGACATTTGTCTTTGACACTAATTTACTGTTTTAATACTTTTGGTAATTTAAATTCACAGTACTGTAGTTTTCTTTTTTTTTTTTTAAAAATAGAAATAAAACATGTTGCCTTATTTGAAAACTAAATAAAGATTAGGGGTGCAAAAAAGAAATAGTTTCACAAGTAGACTTCACTGTACAGAGACGCAAACCCACATACACAGATGTTTAGATTGGCACTGAGGAATGTGTTTTGCTCTTACTGATGCAGTGTCTCATCGTGATGACATGATAAGATGAGGACAGACAGTCAACAAACACCTGTCTTATTTCATCAGATGAACTGTCAAAAGCAGCTTTCATTTCACAAATCTGTGTGTAGATGCACATGTGTGTGTGTGTGTACCTCTATATGTGTAGTGCTGCACGATTAATCGTTAAATGATTGAATTTGTGATCTAAATGAAAACACCCCCGCAATCTTATTCCTAAATGACAATAGGAAACATACAGGCATGAAATACAGGCTTCACAAACAGTCTTTTCAACCACAGTATCATTATTTCTATTACAATAATTAAAATGTTCACAGAGGAACTGGGGTATAAGTTTATAGTTTGGATATAAACAATGATGGTTGCGATCAAAATAGAATAAATCACCTTGTAAAAGTAACTTGATAAAATAAAGATTGTATCAAAAACACCATAACGCCAAAAAGGGGTGAGAAATTACAGCTAATTCTTTTTCATCTGTCATTAAATTGTTACTTCCAAGAGATTAATTTTCTAGAAGTTGATTGATTCCTCCAGTAATGAAATTGTGAAGTATTATGAGTGAGTCATTCATTCAAACCTTTTTTTATTTATTTAAATAATTCCTTCAAATAAATGAACTCTCTCTCTAAAATGGACTGAATGTCCATCATTTATGAGACGATGCTTCGAATTTTCCGGCTTTCCTCATTTTCAGTGTTATGCAGTAGGTGGGCGCTATTACTTCTGAAAGAGTAGAGAATCTCCGGATCAAAAAACACAGGCAAAATAGGAGTGGCGATAAACAAGCAATAAAAGCATTGCTTGTGCACGTTGCTGTCATTGGGGGGGAAGTTTTTTGTTCAAAATGTTGCCTTTTTTTTTTAATGAAACTTACCTACATTAAAGTGTTGCATGAAGCTAGAATAAAACTTTTTCTTTAAAACAGAGGTTCTGATCTTGCTTTTAATATATTGCATGATCAGATAATATACAACAAAATATTCTGGGTGCCATGAAAATGATCAAAAACTGAATGACATGCATTTAATTTTTCTGTTTTCCATTAAACCCGTTTCCATGTACAAGTACATTGGTATATAGTATTGCGATATGATATCTGTTTTGTTTGATATGGAAATGATTGCACATTTTTCATATGACAGAACTTGCAAATGATATATATCTCATATCAGCTGTGCTCATTCCTGTAACCCTGCTTAAAGGGTAACTAAACACCAAAACAACTTTTTTTAGTTAATGATCTGTAAGAATGGAGCTTCATAAATGCTGTTCATTGATTCAAATACATTTTTTGACAATTGAGTATAAAGTGTTTTGATTTTCAAATATATGGTGTAAAAACGTCTGAGTGCTGCCCTCTTCAGGTTAAACGGAAAGCTCCTGCAGTAGGGGTACTTGCTGACGTAGCGAACTCTCAGACGCACTCTGTCACACCCTTGGTGCGAGCTCACCACGCCCTTGGCAGCCCCTGGTATAAAAGCATCTGGTTCCGTCAAAAACTACTGTAGCGAGTCAGGAGTTGGATTTATGAGTATTGAAAACGATCAGGATAGCATATAATAGCATCTAGTTAGCATAGCATTTATATAGTTATTTAGATTATTTTTGAAAACGACCAGGATAGAGTATTGTTGCATCTATTTAGCATAGCATTATATAGATAATTTAGATTATTTTGTGTAGCTAGTAGCATAGTACGGTTAGGATAGCTTCAAGTTAGCATAGATTTATCAGTGTTTAGTACAGTGATCAGGATAGTAACGGAATAGAGGTGGACATGGGCTTCTCCACACGCAGTGCCAAACACTGCTCGTCCTGCATGGACTCCTCCACCGCAGCGGCGTCTTGATGTGAGTGATCATGGATATTTTAATCACAATTTATGGTTAGGATAAAGTTAATCCTCTGGGGTCGACAAACGAGCCGGTACATTTTGCTGGATTTTTTCATATAGCGGCATAATATCAATATGAATATATGCCAGCGTGCGCTATTGAGATCAACTCGACGACATAACTCATCAGATGCCGGTCGCGATGCGGGAGTTAAGACCGCAGTTTGAGCCAGCAGCTCGAATGGATTTGGCCCTGTGTCTACATACAATTCACCCTCATCCACTTCAGGTGAAGGTGAAGGTGAGGGAGAAAAGTCCTCGACTTCAAATGGCCGCTCTATTGCAAAGGCAGCTACTTGTCACTCCAGTCTCGCTCTATTTTAGAGTCTGACAGCAGCTGTCACTCACGGCGGGTCTCAGGTGCACGCCCCCTAGCCCCGCTGGGGTCTGCCCATTTTTTCAGCATTTTTCAAATATTGCTAGTGGGTGGAGTCAGGCTCTGACCAGGGGTTTAGTTACCCTTTAAACCAGACTGATTTGAATGCAGATGGGCAACTTTAGTGTGCATAAATGGAAACTTGCTCTAGGGGGTGCAATGCAACAAAATTCCCTGACCATTGACCACGTGACACTAAATTGCTTATGCCACAATTTAATCTCAGATCAATCACTGAGAGATGATAATATACAGTATGTAAGATGAAGAAACACAGAAAAAATGAGAAAAACAAAGTGACTCCAAGTTTAGTCTACTCATAATTTTGAAGGTGAGTGACAAATCATCTTCAAATTATAAGAAATTTGTTGAGATGACTGCAATTCACATGATGTTTTTAAAAACAAAGAAATATAAAAGATAGACTCACCCTTTCCATTCCCATTCTCTTCATCCTAACAGGAAACAATAAGAGGAGAGTTAGATCACTGCAAAATAACATAACGTAATTTACAAAAGACAATACTTATTACAGAGGATAATAACTCACTTAATAGAAATTGTAGTGTTACTCATCCTTGTGTCACATGTATTTTAAAAAGCAATATGCCTTTCTTAGAAGGCAAAGGGTGACATTTTGAACAAATATGCTGGTTACTGATTCATTTCCATGCAATTACAATGACTGAGGATGAGGACTGAGTCTGCACATCTATATTTATATGGAGTCTAAGTACACAGTGATATCAGCCCTGACTTTGTCTCGGCACTAGAGGTCAGCACTGGGAATATGGACTCCTCTAGCAGTGAATTTGCTGCTTTTAGCCACAAACATACACAAACACACCTTCTCAAGCAGAGCCGGAAACACATTAATCTTTCCATCTGTGCTGGAAATGACATAGTATTCCTAATATTCATTGTGAATCTTTATTTACAACAGACACAGTTTAGATAACACACATGCACCACCTTCACAAAATAACCAGACTGCAAACCAGAGGCTCAAATGACACACACGTGCAACGCTGATCAGGCAGTTTAAAGTGGGCAGCCCAATGTTTAGTCTGCGCTGACTGCGCTCATTCCTAACAAACTCACACAATACTGAGGCTTTGCACTGCCGGGAGAAAGACAGACAGGGGGGCAAATAGATGAGTAGGGAGTGACGGACAGTGACCACAACTTTAAGGTTTATAATCAGCATCCAACCCACAGATCAAAATGTAAGTCCACGTGTGCATTAACTAGAAGCTGAAGTGGTGACAGATGGAGAGAGTCACACAGTCATGTGACCATGTGGACACTGGGAACAGTGAAGAACAGAATGGACCAGAACACATTGTCCCAGCAGCCCTGGTACGGCCCAGCCCAGTTTAGAGTGCGTGTGGTACCAGTCAAACACAAAATAGGCCTTTTGACAAAAGCAAACAGCAGCTGCTCAGAGAAGAGATGCCATATAGACCAATCATAATGGGGCTTTGTTTCTCCATCATCATGTACACACACACCATTCAAACATCTATAGCCCGCTCTCAATAATAATATGCACTACCGATCAAAAGTTTGGGATTGGTAAGATTTCTCAAGGTCTTTTTTTATAAGTAAAAACTGTGAATATTGTGAAATATTAGTTCAATTTAAAATAACTGTTTTCTATTGTTATATTTTTTTAAATGTAATTTATTCCTGTGACGGCAAAACTGAAATTTCAGCATTCTTCACTGTCACATGATGCTTCAGAATCCTGTTGCTTAATATTTTTGTGGAAACCTTGATATATTTATTTTCCAGAAGTTCAAAAGAACAGCGTTTATTTGTAACTGTAATCTTTGGTAACAACATAAATGCCTTTACTGTCACTTTTGATCAATTTAATCCATGCTTGCTGAATGAAAGTATTCATTTTTCAAAAAGAAAATCTTACAACATAAAACAGACAAAGACACTTTATCTCCACTGCATTTACAACATGTAATAAATATTTAAAAGTTAATAACTGCACATATCTACATTTTACAGCATGAAAAAGTAGTTCCAACAATCAGATGTCATGTGACCAAACATGATTAGCCGTCTCATGGCTTAATTTGTATAAGCTGTCCCTTTTTTAAAGTTCATTGGTAGATTACACTGTATCTTTCCCTGTTTCTCCAGCATCTTTTTCTAAAGAGAAAAAAGACCAAAGGAAAAATGATGCCAGTCTGGCTCTGAGGTCAAGTCCAACCACTATTGCTAGCGTGGCTTAAAGGAGAACTCTGGTCAATTTTAACATGAGCTCATTTTTTTGTACATTTGGAGTGTTGTCAGTACAGAAAAAAAAGGATGTCTTTTTTATTTAGTCTTTTTAAAATCCTCACCCTGTTGACTTCAATGGGGCAAGTTCTAAACCTGCTTTTAGCCTCTTAAAAGCCTTGATTTGTCATTACGAGTGCACAGCCATGTGAGTGGCGTTATTAAGAGTGACCACGGTCAATCTGACTGCAGTAGATGTGAAAGATATGAATAAAAATGATGTTAATTCAGCCAGCTCGCATACCTCTATTTGCTACCTGTTTTCGGTCGAAGCCCACAGTAGTGGATTGTCGATCTCTCGCACGCGATCATTAGTGAATATTATCTCAAACCTCCTCCGTGTGTTCAACATCTGATTCGGATGAACTATCCATTTGAGCTCATATTCTCAGAACATCACACAGTGGTAGGTTTGAGATGATATTCACCAATGATCGCGTGCGTGAACTCCAAAATCGACTACTGTGGGCTTCGACCGAAAACAGGAAGCAAATAGAGGTATGCGAGCTGGCTGAATTAACATCATTTTATTTATATCTTTCACATCTACTGCAGTCAGATTGACCGTAGTCACTCTTAATAACACCACTCACATGGCTGTGCACTCGTAATGACAAATCAAGGATGTTACGAGGCTAAAAGCAGGTTTAGAACATGCCCCATTGAAGTCAGCAGGGTGCGAATTTTTAAAAGACGATAACACGGTGTAGGCAACACCGATTTTTGTCGTTTTTTTCTGTACTGACAGCACTCCAATTGTACGAAAAAATGAGCTCAATGTTAAAATTGACCAGAGTTCTCCTTTAAACACTTAAAAATAAAGTTCCTAATAAGACAAAAGGGGTTTTAGATTCTGATGCCAAAATTTTGTCTTTTTAAAGTTTCAAAAAATTTGATACCAGAATATTTCTTAAGCCCCAATATTGCAAATGGTTCTTCATAAGAAGTTTCTTCATAAGAACTTTATTTTCTTTAAGATAGAAGGCCTTGAAGGCTGAATGAGCACTACTTAACTACTGTTTGTAGTTAAGAGACACAGGGCTTGGTTTTGTGATAGTTGGCAGGCATCCTTCCTCACCTTGAAAGTGGTGTGCAGGGCAGACTCTGGTGGGTAAACGATGAAGTGACGTAGCGTAAAACCAAAGCCCTGAGAGTTCTTTTGGAGCACCAGTGTACGTGGACCCTGCCAGGACATGCCCAACCCATCTGCCCCGCTCCTGACCACCGGCCGAGGGTTCTCACTGGATGAAGAGGTCCCATCTCTCCACCCCTTTGCCTGGAGGAAACACAGAAAGATATTTGAAATTAGACATTCGCCATTGATAAGCGCAGTCCAAAACTACTATTCCACAGGGATTACATGTCGCATAGAAAATTGTATCTAACGCAAAAGCTCTCCTGTAGCTCAAACAGTAGTGCAAGGGTCTGATTCCCAGGGAAAGCAAGAACTGATCAAATGTAAAAGTATACCTTGAGAGAAATGTAAGTCGTGTGGGATAAAAAATGTCTGCCAAATGCATAAGTGTAAATTAAACGAATCTGTGTTGATGAACGCATCACATTTAATGTGATAATTGGAGAATGCTCTTGGCAGATAATTGCAAGAAATAACACCCTGTTGTTCCAAATGACCATCCCAACTGTCTGTCTACTTACGCCACCTGTACAAACAAGACGTGGGTATGTGAGGAAAAGTAACTAAAAGGGGGAGGGGCAAGGGAAACATTTCACATGTGGGAACCATGATGTCATTTTTGTGATGCCACCATTCTCTAAAGGGAATTCTTAGAGGCCACTAACATTAGATAGTAGGGATACTGGCCAAGGATCTGTACAGAAACCAAATCAAATAATCCCTTGATTGCTGGGACGAAATAGGTATTTGCTGGAGTTTTATTTAAAAGGTGACATCATCATTCCCCTTATTTTGCAAGAAAATAACTCTTTCCTCTCCAACCTAAAATCAACAACCTCACCAGCCCTGTGGTTTTACTATAACAGGAAGTATCTGGTTAGGGCAGGAAGTTCCCCAGGGACGGTGCCAGTCGCCATATACATGTATATATAAACAGAAGGGGATTTTTTGTTGTTGTTCTTGCCAACTCATTTCATACAAAGCAGACATGTACTTCTCAAATCTCTGCTCTTCACCTCCCTTTACTCCTCACTTCTCTCTGCACTCAGCAGAAGTCCTAGCCTATAATCCAGCGGTCCTGACACCGACCGCAAGCTCACCCCCTCTCTGTTTCTCACTCTATTTCTGTCTCACACACTGTTTTCATTTGGCTGGGCTTATGTCTGAACCTTCTCTCTTTCACTTGCATTCTTACCAACTTGCACGCATGAACACACACAGATAGACAAATGGTAACGCTCGTTTTTAAACAGTCCCGCATATTGTGTGGAATGATGTAATATTTTTATTTAATTTGCTGAATGAATGTACTTCCTCTGTGGAACAAAAAATGAGAAATTGGGCAGAATGTACTTTTGCATTCAATAAAAATGGCCAAGTCATTTTTAGCTCGAATCCAATCCATTCCATTGAATGACCAATTTTTTAACTCATTATATGTGATGCGATCTGGGAAAACCCGCCGGATGTCGCGCTGGTACGTTTTCAGTAAAATCTAAATATAGATTGAAAATCAGTTTTTTGCCAAAATTGGGTTTTTATTGAATTATTATTCTATAACGTATACTCTTGTTTATCATCTCTGAATATATCTTAGGAAAAGTCACTAGTTTAGAGCAGAAAAGGGTTAGCGGAGCGGAGGGGCAAAAGACAATATATCCCGTTTAGCTCTCCTTCTCTTAACACTACAAAGACAGTTCACCTATCAAACTAAACTACATAACAGAATAAAGTCCAGTCCTGGCTGGGTGAACTACAACGGCAGGCAAGTTTTTATTTATTTATATCCAGCGTTATCGCGTGGTGTGATGCGGAGCAGGTTGAATTTTGAGTTTGTAAGCTTTCGAATGATACCTAATCTATGATGATTACTAAAATATGTGATATGAAAAAAAGGCAATAAATAAAGAGTGCCAGTCGTCCCGCTAACAGGACGTGACCATTAATTAAACCGTTTTTTCTCAAAATTCCATTTCTGAAAATCTTAGCGATCAGCCGACTTCAGATAACCACAACTTTTGTTATGGAAAAACGATAAAAGAAATAAAAACAGATTTGGAAAGGGCTTGAACCCAGCTTATATGGTCTCAAAACCTCTAATATGTCAAATTTCACCATGTGGTGGGTTTTCCCAGATCGCATCACATATGGAAAAGAGCAGCAAGAACATTCTGCTAAACTTCTTATTTCTATAACTGTAAGGTTTGGCACCATCCAATTTATATTGGGTGAATTATCCCTCTAGTATTTTGAGAAGAAAAAAAGGAGTGAAAAGACATTTTTTTGAAAATATCTGAGGAATCATGGATCTCTCTACTTCACATTAAACAGATGAAACCAATCTAAACCATTTAATGAACAAACACAATAGTTTAAAAATATCTCACCATCAGTGCTTGGGCCCTAATTAGATAGATACATTTACTTGACAAGCTTATATATTACAAATATATTAAGAGACTTGTCTTTCTCCATTTAAATTCTTCAGAGCTTTTAGCAGAGTTCATGCACGCGTGGGCCTGCTCAATGGATTAGAGAGACAAATAAAAGTGAAAGACACAATAAGGCTGTGTAAGTGACAGAATGAATGTACAGGGGCATGTGTGAATTCCATAACAGTTACCGTTAAGCCAGGACATGTTCAGACAGAGATGGAAAGGCTAGCCTTAGAAAGAGAAAGAGAGTCTCCAACAAGCTCCAACACGCAGGTTTCGACCACAAGGTTCCTCCCGGCACTGAGAATACCAAACCCTGTTATTACCCCCCCAAAACACACAAGTGTACACACAAACACATGCACACATGTAAGTCCAGTAATGTCCAACCATTTAAAGCACTAAACTTTTCCTCCACATCCTGTTTTTTGTCATGTAGGTTTCTTCATCACTAACTTTCTAATGGATTGGAAACGTGATTATCCAGGGAAACCAAATACTAAACTCAAACACGTCATCTCTTTGACGTCACCCCTCCAATGTTCTCCAAGAACAAGAACATTCCTATTAAAGGGAAAGTTCACCCAAAAATGAAAATTAGCCCATGACTTACTCACCCCCAATCTATCCTAGGTGTATGACATTCTTCTTTCAGACGAATACAATACGAGTTACATTAACATAAAAAATGTCCTGGCTCTTCCAAGCTTTATAATGTAGTGAATGGCCGGTTTCTGTTTTGAAGTCCATAAAAGTCCATCTATCCATGCTAAAAGTGCATCTATCCATGATAAAAGTAATCCACATGGCTAAAACTTTATCGACTAAAATAACTAGCTCCTGGCAGATGGCCGTGCGTATCGATTTACGACGAAAGAGTAACACTTGACCTGACGCATTGACGAACGCGGGAGTGCCGAGCATAGGGCAAAACATAATACTATTCACAAATTTTAAAGACAATTTATTACTAAAGAGAAATGTCGGAAGACTTTGTGTGTGTTGCCCAGCCCTGTTTGTTTGAATCGCGAGAGGCTTACGCTACTCCTACATCCTACGTCATACACCGAGTCAAGTTACTCTTTTGGCTTAAGTCGACATGCGTACAGTAGGTCGTCTGCCGGAAGTTTTATATAAAATATGGATATTAAATATGGATTTTTTTTGATATATTAAAAATTGATATTTTTATCCATATTTAAAATTAAATATGGATATTTTTCTTACATGAACGCCTTTATTAACCCCCCAGAGCCATGTGGAGCACTTTTATCATAGATGGATGCATTTTATGAACTTCAAAACATAAACGGCCATTCACTGGCATTATAAAGCTTGGAAGAGCCAGGACATTATTTAATATAACTCCTTGTATTCGTCTGAAAGACGAATGTTATACCTAGGATGGCTTGAAGGTGAGAAAATCATGGGCTAATTTTCGGTTTTCAGTGAACAATCCCTTTAAATCATCAAGATTTTGAAAAGTGTTAATTTTCCACTAAAAATATGTGATTTATTTGAGAAGCAACACAATTTAGGATATTAGGTACATATAAAATGATATCTTGGTATTAGGGAATATATCTTTTCTTTCTTTTTTTCAGACCATTGGGAATTTTTATTATTATTTTGTAATATTCATATAATTCTGGACATAACCTCTAAAGTCAAGTACCAATATCTTATTCAAATTTACATCTAAAGTAAATGTCCATCTTATCGTAAGATATTTTTAAATGGAAAAAAGACAAACATATTTCATATATGAAAATATCAAACTATCTGCTTCACCTGTTAAAACAGCCTGTTCTCATCCTTTAGCGTCACTTAGAGCGCTATATGACAAAACGGCGCTATACTACGCACATGGAACCGTTTATCGTTAATATTCACGCGAAACCAAGGCGTCATAAATCCTTTAGCGTAATATGAGACTACCCTACCCTACCCCACACCTAAACCTAATCATCACAGCGCGTGTTATATTAACGATAACAGGTGCCATGTGCGTAGTATAGCGCAGTTTTGTCATTTAGCGTTCTATATGACGCTGTTAAAGGGATACTCCACTTTTTTTTTTAAAAAAGGCTCATTTTACCACTCCCCCAGAGTTAAACAGTTGGGTTTTACCGTTTTCGAATCCATTAATCTGATTTTTTGATATTTAGAAGAATATCAGTAACCAGACAGTTTCTGGTCTCATTGACTTCCATAGTATATTTTTTCCTACTATGGAAGTCAATGAGACCAGAAACTGTTTGGTTACTGATATTCTTCTAAATATCTGAAAATCGGCGGAATGGATTTGAAAACTTTAAAACTCAACTTTTTAACTCATGGGGGAGTGGTAAAATGAGCCTATTTCCAAAAAAAGTGGAGTATCCCTTTAAAAGCATAGTAGTGTTGTGCACTAGAAAGTCCTCTGATGACTTCTGCTTAACATCCAACATTCATTCAGGCTAGAAGTTAGGCTGAGGTCATAGTTTACGACCAGCTGATGATGGGTTAACACACACCCGACACATTTTTCTCTGGTGGTGGCATGTTTCTAGCATTGATTCGGGGTAATTTGGTCATAAATCAGGGAAAGAATGGGAAACTTAATGTGGACATTGACTTATGAATGTATAGCTTAATGTCCTCAAATACCTCATTTGATGAGTGTTTTATTATGTCTCGAGTCCTCTATTGGCAGGCTACACTACGTACACATGCTCACAGACAGTCGCCAGAAACAATACACTCCAAACAGCTGAGTGGGTGATCCTGCTGAAAAGTTGAGCGTAATTAATGTTGAGTGTTTAATCCCCGACACCCTGCCCTATGACTGCAACACACACACAACTGAGAAGAAGTGTGTGTATGTGTGTGTTTAAACCTGTCTGTCAGCTCTTTCAGTTCCGCTGGAACTCCGTTAAACAGGGTTTTCCACCTTTACAGCAATGTTTGAATCCAGAACTAAAAAATAAACAGAACTGCAGGGAATATGAATGAATGTTCTTGTATCAAGCAGGGTAACAGTTTTAGTTAACCATAACAATGCTTTTAATCAGCTAATTTTACATTGCTGGAGTGGTATGCCAACTGGTGACTGAAAGGTTGCAGGTTCAAAACTGATACGCTTTCACCATTGTGCCCTCAAGCAAGTCATCCAAACCCAGGTTGATCCAGGGGGATTGTCCTTAAGTCTATGTTAAATCACTTGGGGTCGTGTCTGCTAACTGACTACTTACTTATAAGGGGTCCAAGCACCAAAGGTATTTACAAAACATTCTTATTAGCTAGTCAATTTAGTTAAAAATAGTCAAATTCTACCAGTAGGGGCACTCTAAACGAAAGGTACTCATGACTCTGCGACTGTTTGATCAAGGAAATTAAAATTTAGCTTAGAGTTTCTTTGCTACAAATTCTGACTCAACAAGTCAACACTTTCAATGTCATTTATTTTAAATGCAAATGGTTGATCATTATGAAATTTGGCATGTATATGCAGATTATTATAACAAGACGGTGTAATAAATTGTATGACAATTGGCCACACGTAGAACTATAAAGAGTACGTTTACACGTAAAATTTCTGTTTAGACCTTCTAACATTTTCCCGCTCAGAGTCCACCATTTTAAATGTTTAAATTTCCTTTTCTTTTTTTGTCTTAGGTCATTGGTCTGATTCACACAAAATGGTGTGTATCATCTAGAGTCCATCCTGACCAAACATTCAGTAACCCTGCAATTCACCTCCAGAGCTTGTGTATTTTAACACAGCCTTGCTAAAGTACACCACCTGGCAACCTTCTGTTTCAGCCGAATAACCCAAAAGAAACGCACAGATGAACGACACTGAACAAGGAAACTTGAGCATTAAGTCCTACAGTAAATCTGAATGAAGCCCAGCAGCTTCATTTAAATACAGGCAGGTCTAATTGAAACACCTCGGCTTTATTAACAGATCAGGTTGTTCTAGATACATTTTTTCAATGGGAATGAATGAAAGGCTTCACCTCTGAATGGATTATGATGGTTATTCAAACATGGTGATGCAATTTGCTTTTTTAGGAGGATTTGTAATAGTCAATCCAACAGAAAGGGCAGCACAACCACACATATTTCAAAGTGGTTGAGTTTGGTTTGGGTTACTGTCTCATTTGAGAGTGTGTCTGGCCGACAGCTGTCTGTATGTATAATTCTGAAGAATATCCCAGCCCATTCCACACTATTCCAATCCCAGCATTCCAGAGAATATGTCTAACAAACTTCTTAAAGTGTGTGATCACAAGACAGAACAATCACAGACACAAATAGACTCCCATACAACAGACCTAGACATTCCCCAACTATATCCTATAATCTAGGTGCTTGAAACAAAGCCACTCAGTTTAACACACACAATCAACAGTCACCCAAAAGGGTCTTTATAACCCCTTATCTGGTGCCTTTACTTTCTAATTAGAGTATCTGACCTCCCACTACACTATCTCTGTGGTTAAAAGTCTCAGATTTAAATGCAAGTAAGAAAAAGTGTCAGAAATTACAACTTAATGTCCTGGCTCTAGTCAATAAAAAATGTTGTTCCCTGAAATTGACCTTTTTTTTTTTTTTTTACCTTTCCCAAACCTTATTAAAAAACACACACACAGCACAAATATTTAAAGAACGAAATAGCATTTTTGTCCCCATTTTATATTGTGGGTTGTTTTTTTTTTGGTGAAAGATAAAAGATCAGATCTCCACACACGCACACATATATAAAAACAGCTTACCCTGCAGGTCTGTGAGCGTCTCAGCATTGCTCTTCTGGCACTGATACCATTTGTACTTTCAGAAGTGTCATTTTTCGAAACATTAATTTGTGGTGTATCTCCGTGTAAAACCGCCACCCAGATACAGCGAGGTTCTGGAGAGCTGCAGTCCACCCCCACCGCATCCCGAAAACACCACTCCATACCCTCTACACGAGGGCACACAGCGGGCATTACCAACGGCACCTGACCCGCTGACCACATCACACATAAACACGTACGGGAGTGTGCAAGGGCTCACAAGAGGACGAGTCGTATTAACGAAAGAACCATTAAGGTAAAAACCATTACATAAAAAAAAGAAAAAAGATTTGGCCAGTTAAAGATGTTAAAGATAAGTTAAAGATGTGTCCATCCTCTCCCCCAAAGAGAGGAGAAATTCCAGATGTGGCTTCTGTTGAACATGCCCAAATCTCCTCATATTTTGTTAATCCATGCTGGTGAATTTTCTTAAAGGATTCTGGAGTTAAACTAATAGTTCCATATCACATCGATGAGCTCCGCACCTCCCATGCTCACGCACGCAGACGAGTGTTACAACCACAGAGGCATATCCAGAGATGAGAGCGAACCAGGATGCAGACACATACCCCTGGCAGTCCCAGAAATATGTGCGTGCGTGTGTGTGTGTGGCAAGCACGTGGCAGTGCTGGCAAGACGTAGATCCAGGGAAGCCGGCTGCGGGATGGAAAAATGAATTAAATCCAAGTTTTTTTTTCGCATAAGTTTCCCCCCTCTTACTCTGCTTCAGTCTTTTTTCTTCTATTCCTTCACTTTCTGAACCACTCAGCTCTTCTCTCTCGCTCTCTCTCTCTCTCTCCACTCTGTCATCTCCTGACAAGCTCTAAACTCCGGCTCTCTGTCAATATGAGTGGGCCGGCCCTGCTGCTTTTCTTTTGCTTGCTGCCTCTCTCTCTCTCTCTCTCTCTCTCTCTCTCTCTCTCTCTCTCTCTCTCTCTCTAATTCATTCAATTATCCTTCTCTTTATCACTCCTTCCTGTCTGTATCTCTTTGCTGCTCACAAAGTTATTCTCACTTGCACACTCATATGCTTATTTCTACTGTTTATAACTGCCCAATAGAATCAAAATGAAAGTTTGGTGGCTTTTAGTCCATGCCTGTTAGCGTTGAGGCCATATTAAAGATACTTTACAAACAAATAAAAATAAATAAAAAATCAACTTTAAGCATATTTAAAAGTGTAAATCTGGATGACTCATCATGCACTGCACAGAGTTCTGTCCAATCAGATACTCTCTAGAATGAGAATGTCCCACCCTCTAATATTTACAGCCACTCATTTGCATAATATCCTTTTCCTGGCTGTAATGTAACTAAAGCCTATTGGCTATTTAACCTTCCTAAGCTTTAAAAAAAAAAAATAAAAGTCAGAGTTGTAAAGCCCACTTAGACTCATTGAATAAAGTTTGATTATTCAGACTGTCCATTTTAAAAAAAGTCACCAAATTGTTAATCACTCAGAATGAGGAGGGGGAAGAAATCAGTCAAAAATGAAAAAAAAAAAAATAAATCAAAAAGTTAAACAAAATCATTTCAATGTGTAACTAAACACAGTGGTGTGATTTAATACGGCTTGTTTTTCTTCTTGCCATCTATATTCCCCTGGGTCCTTCTTTTTCTTTGTCACTTTCGTTCTCCCTCATCCCCGTCTGGCACACAAAACGTTTGCATTTTTCCCCATCAGAGCGCTCAGATTTCTGTCTTATCTAATCTTTCAATTCAGTTTCATCTTTTTTTCATTCAGTCCTTTGTTCCATCAAACAAAAAAACTAATTCAAAGGTCTCCGACAGTACTTTAAAAAAGTCCATGTAGTCCAACAACGTTGTAGCTGAAATCCGCCGGAGCCACCAGCAGCTCTGAAAGACCATTCGACTGTGTATGTGTGTGTGTTGTTTCCCGCTCTCTAAAAGTCCCCTCAGAGAAAAAAACTAAATAATAGCTCCGCTAGCAAACACAATGAGCCTAAAAAAAGTCTAAAAAGGACACACACACAAACAGAAGGCCTACATATTCTTTGTAACTAAAAAAAAATGGAGGAATGACCACTATGAGAAAGAAAAACCAAACCCAGAACGGTAGACAAAAACACAGGGTACCAGACACCTCACTGCAGCTGCTCTCTGAGGCCAGACTAAAACAGCTGCTATAAAACAACACACACCAACACAACACAAGACATGCACAGTAACATATCATCTATCAGGTCACATATTGACACTAACACACACACACATCCGTGGAAAATCTCACCCAACAGGCAGGCCTCCAGTATGTGCGCAAGAGGGGCAGGCAGCTGGCCATCGGTGAGACATTTCCCTCTCATTCAACTCCACTAAACACACACACACACCTGAGATCCGTTACAAATGAGGATGGACTGGTTTCACCTGCCGCACTGTTAAACGTGTACCGGCAACGGCAGCATAAAGCCAGAACATGTACGCAATACAGGAAACACAACACAGTTTATCACGTCAAGTCAAGGTGTCATGAATAGGCTGAAGATTAAGTAAAGTCACAGTGAATCACTTATATGCCACAGTTTATTTTGAAATGCACAAAAGACATGTATGATGTTGAATATCCTTTTGTGTCATTATAAAAGAATATTCATTGAAAACATTAATGGAGCAAACACACACATTCCATTCCTGAGGTGTGTTGAGGATTGAAGACACATAACTCTAGTACTTCCTGCAGTCTAACCTGAAGCTCATCCTCCTTTTCCTCACCGCTGTATGAACTACTAAACAAAACAATAACCACAAATTCTCAAAGTAAATGAGATCTCACTCTGTAGCCAGATTTGCCAAGACACAAATGTCAATATGAACTCCTTTCCCATAAATTCTTTTCCCCATATGAAATTATCTGAACTATGCAATCGACATTCATTTGTGTCAACAACAATTCCAGAAGACAATGTTATTGCTCAGATATTTCTCTTTTAAAGGGATAGTTTATGAAAATGATATCATCACCCTCAAGTTGTTCCAAACCTGTTATGAGAGTTTCTTTCTTCTGCTGAACACAAAAGAAGATATTTTGAAGAATGATGGTAACTAGACAGTTGATGGGCCCCATTGACTTCCAATTGTTTTTTTTTCAACTATAGAAGTCATTTGCTACAGTTTTTATTAACAAAATTCTTTAAAACATCTTATTTTGTGTTCAGAAGAAGAAAGAAAATCATTCAGGTTTGGTACAACTTAAGGGGGAGTGATTTTTATTTTTGGATGAACTATCCCTTTAAAGCCCAGAAGGCAAACGGGATTAATAACAAAAATGTATATATTATATCAACTTAAAACATCTGGTGGTCTTCAGTTATTTTAAATGTTACATTTTGAATAATAAAAAATACTTTATTGGAATGGTATAGCACTACAGTAGGTGACTTTTGTGGCACTTACTATATGAACACACAAAGGATGAAGTAAAAGGTCTAATGCAAAACCTAATTATATCTGAAAAATCAAGTATTATGCCTGAAAATACTCTAATAAGCAGCAAGGGAATACACAGTCCTATATCAATATTTATATATAGGGCTATAAAGACATCTAGTGGTTACACCACAGTATATGCTTTTCTTTATTTCTCCCACCTGATGCCACGAATCTGTATCCTGGCTCCGCCCTCCTACATACTTCAGCTCAATTTGAATTTTCAAAAAACATCAAAATGAATAAGTAGTAATAGGCTATTTTGTACCCTAGTTTTGAGCCTAGCTGAAAAAACGCTCGTTTTTTTTGTGTCTCGCACTGAACACTTGTAAGTAAACGCCCACTGCTGTGAGTGGATAACAGTTTTGCATATTATAATGAGTTTCAACTCACTCATCGATGCACGTGTGGGGAAACATTTTGAAAACGTCCAATGTTGTAAAATGGCAACCAGAATGATTCGCCCATACATGTTCGACCCAGAGTCCGTGTGTTGCACAATTCCTGTCAGATCCAATATAGACGGCACAGCACTTTCTCTTAATCTGTCTGCAAATCCAGTCTTGCTTACAAAACAATCCTCAGTGAAATGAAGCGAACAGACGGACAATGTTTTACCTCATCAGCTGGAACGTCATTAAAAATAAAGTTTATCCATGCAGTCCTATTGGAATCCAGAGGAAGGACATGCAGCCACTGTCTTTTCCATAACCAGGCACTGCACAATATTCTGTAAACGGCATCTTTATCGCTCGGTAGCTCGATCCGGCTTGTCATCACGAGGTAAGCATCTATGTTATTTAGCTATGTGTGTAATGCGCGAATCGGTGGGCGGGGCTAAACCGGCCGTGTTGAAGTAGGCGTTGATCTTCTTCTGCCGCGGTGAGGTTTTATCTTTGTCGTCATAGTTCCCCACATTGAAAAACGAGTCGTTTGCTGAGACTGGTGGCAATAAAAGCATTTACTGGACTAACAAGGACGTTTTCAGTTCTGAAACTTACAGGATATTCTTATAATATGATGTCAAAAGCTCAAGGAAAATTTGATTTCTCAGTTCATCACCCCTTAAATGTTACGAGTTATGACCAATAACCAATAAATTATTTTCAATAATTAACATATTTGTTTTTATCTACACCAATTTGTATAAAACTAACTAGAAAATGAAAACTATATTATTACATGCACACACATCAATTCACTTAAACTTTAATACGATTATCTATATCCTAAAACAAGTGGAAATAAGCATCCAATTTCAGCAGATAAACTTCCAATAATGCCTAATTATAATAGCAATATATATATAAAAAATAAAACAGATATGATGCTGATATATTATGCATCCATTACTTTATCCAAAAGAAACACAAACAGCACTATTGAGCCCTGTTTTTAAAAAGACTGGAGCTGTGAAAGCTACATGAGCAGCAGATGTTTGATCTGCACATGCTCTGATATAAATCTCCCTTTAATCTCCTCACACACACAAACACGGTTGATTCATCTATCAACACATGCTGATGGAACAAATACTAAACTCATGGGTCACAAATCTGTTCTGACAGAGCCCTCAAAAATAATGCTTAATGCAAAAACCAATCATATAATCTTGAAAACATCATATATGCCAGTATCTTAGTAAGAGCACACATGCTCATTTATTCAAGTCTGTCCCCTGCTGGTCACTTAAGAAATAGCCCAAATACACACAACTCCTCTAAAGTATGAATGAGAGCTCAAAGCTAGCACAATATAAACACAGCTACATCTGAATGTGTATAAAGTGTGCTGAGGCCTCAGTGAGCACAGGGCGACACAGAGACAGGAGATAACAGGAGACCTGACAACACCATTTGGTCCCAAGAGCATTAGATAGCAGAACACAGTCTAGACCGACTTTAATCTGCCTCTCCTGTGTGTGTGTGTGTGTGTGTCTGTGTGTGTGTGTGTGTGTGTGTGTGTGTGTGTGTGTGTGTGTGTGTGTGTGTTGTGTGTGTGTGTGTGTGTGTGTGTGTGTGTGTGTGTGTGTGTGTGTGTGTGTGTGTGTGTGTGTGTGTAAAACTACTCTTCTTTAAGCTGGTTAATTTTAGCTTTAATCCTCAGCAAAGCCATTGACCAATAGGCTGCAAACCTGAAGCAAAACCAGTAAGTTGTAGTGACATGAAACCACCAACAGATGGAAGCACTAAAGCACAACCCAATGAGAGTTTCAGAAATTCAAGTGTTTACATGTAGGTAGACTGTGCCTGAAACCTGCAGCAAGAAAAAAAAAAGCTTGAATATTACATAAAATACGCAAAAATATATATTCTGTCATCATTCACTAACTCTTATATCAATCCAAACCTGTATAACTTTCTATCTTCATAAAAGAATGTAAAAAGGGACAAAAAAAGAAGATATTTGAGGAATTTTGATAACCAAATAGCTTTGGTGACCATTGACTTCCATTGTATGGACAAAGAACATTGCAGAAAATTCTTAGAATATCTTATTTTATGTTCCACTGAAGTCAATGACAGAATTACATTTTTTAACTATTACCAAATATTATAGTTAAATACTGTGTAAAACATGTTATAAGTTTATTACACCATTGCTGAACTCCACGTCCAAGTGATCTGAGGGCGCGAGCACTTTGTGGCTGTGGTTACAAGAGGTAAAAAACTATGTAAATACTGTTCGTTTTCTCACACAAACCACTCTTTTCGTGTTTTAGGCCATCAATGTGTGTACTTACATTTATGAGTCATTAAATCTTGTCTAATTTGGACTTCTCTGTGCATGCTCTTTGAGGTGGTGACCATAGACCTGCATTATATGACTGACAGACATGAACGGTTTGACCTAAAAATATAAAAATTGAAAATACTGTGGAAACAAAGACACCTACATCCCTTCAGGTAAGCTAAACCATACCAAAAATTAATTTCAAAGTGAACATTGAACAATCCCTTTAATAAATTCGTAATATATTTAATTTGTTAAATGTACACAGATGTATCATTTGTGGTAATCACACAACCCTATGTGTGTGGGGTTAGGTGAAATATATAAAACTAATAACTCACGAAATGTCTTCTTAATTGATGCTCATAGCAAACACTAATTATTAAATGTCTACCAACAAATCAGCATTTAAATCATGAAATATTCACAAGGTCGTTTCTTTCTATTAGTCAGAAAGGCTTCTGCTTTAGATTTATGACACAGACAGACAGAAACAAAAACTCGCATTTACAGTACACTAATCTATTTTCAAGGATAATAATGTCAAATCATAACACAACTGGCATGCATAATGGGATTTGAGTTACGTGCATGAGAGGAAGTCTAAGGGGCATCACACATGAAGACCAGAGAGATTAGAGCAGAAACTCAACACAGACCAGATGTGCCGACATGAACACATGTACATATTAGACACACACACAAAAGTAATTATTCAGCAGGCACACATTAAATGATAAAAAGAAAAAAAAATACAATAAAGACTTATAATGTTACAAAAGATAAACATTGATAATCCTTTATAAAAAAATCTTGAGCGGAAAATCAGCATTAGAATGAAAACTTGTAAATGTTATATAGTCACACAAGCGAATGCAACTCAAGCACTTTTTACGCAACAATCAATCACATAATGTCTTTTTAGGGAGCTTTAGAGGGGCTGAGGGGATTGAGATAATGCGTATGTGTCAGATACCTGAAGATATTTTCCTCACCAGCGTTCATCTCAACACTGACCCCTTTTAAGTCAGCTGTGAAATTGTTCTACTCTAAAAATACATCTTCCTTGGCTCTGAACGCTAATGCCTGTGTGAATCGTGTGTTTTAGTGCGTGTGGTTTCCCTTCTGCATTGACGAATTCCACATCAGTACAGCTGCTTTAACAACCACACCCCATCGCCATGCCTCCTGGCAACCATCACTGTTTCCACAATCCATGGGACGCTAAGCAACAACTCACCAAATTAAATGTTCCTGATGTTCCTGTAACCGTAAGCCAAATAATTTATCAATGGGGCAGAGTTTGAGGTGCTGTTTTTATTATAACTGCAGTTGGAGTGTTACTGTTGAAAAGTAAGGATGCACAATATTGGTACCACATGGGTTATCAGCCGATATTAGACATATTTTAATAGAGCATCAATAGATATTGTGTATTCAATTGTTCATACCCCTATTTTTACTTCTACATTACCTTCAGTGAAAACTCACCAACAGTTAATCAATAAAGACACAAATAATTTAATAGTATCAGTGCGTCCGTATTTTAAAGACAACTGGCATTCAAGTAGAGATGTGTGCTATGACTCAATTTTAAATAAAAATGTTGTAATCGACTAGTCAATTTCACTAACAAATGCCCAGAAGTAAAACAACAACAACAACAACAACAACAGCTTGTATACGGTCTAATTAAAATAGACTTAAATCTCTGACTCAAACAGTAAAATCCCATACTGAACAATGCTGAAAAATAGGTCATATACATCAATGACAAACAACATTAATATCAACTGAAAAAATAGCACAGCAAACTCAATAGCCGATTATAAACAGAATTCCTCAAATGATAATGTACCATCAACTATACATTATTTAAAGGTATTCTATTATTCCTTAGGATGCCAATAATATACGCTCTGTTGATGTCAAGTAAGTTTGTTAATAGTAATATGCCAGTTTGGCACGAAACAAACTAAATGAATGTGAAAAACTAGCATTTCATATGTCGTGCAGCAGTATCGTTTAGTCGACTGCATGGTTTTACACAACCATACACTCAAGCTTTGGGAGTTTCTATTTAGAGATCTATGTCCCCCAGTCATGGATTTCTTTGTCATATTTAAAACCTATTTAATAAAGAATTAGAATAAAGAACTAAAAGCGAATAATAAAGCTCTGGGAAAACCTGGATATTCATGGGTTAACCAATTTTTTTTTTAAGTCATATCTGGCGATATTAAGTCCACCTTCTTTTCAATTCAATTTACAACCATTTTCCAGTTCTCTTTCACCATCTCCTGCTCTCCATTACGCTGAGTCTCTTTTGGCTCTGCAGAGAAAGGGGCTTGTTGTGGTCAGAAGTGGCCCAGCGCCCTCCCTCACAGGACCGACTCTCTGTTTCTGATGGGCCCCTTTAGTTCACTCAACCCTGTGTAATTAACAGATGTAAATTATAATGTTGGACTGCAACCATGACGTGTTTCTTCCGTGTGTGTGTGTGTGTATTCACATCTGTAGAACTGTATGTGCCGACCACAGCGGCTGAAACTTAAACCTCCACTAGGAGAGGAGAGGAGAGAGGAGAGATGAGATGAAGAGAGGAGGAGAGGAGAGATAAGGAGAGATGAGGAGAGAGGAGGAGGAGGAGAGATGAGGAGAGATAAGATGAAGAGAGGAGGAGAGGAGAGATAAGGAGAGATGAGGAGAGAGGAGATGAAGAGAGGAGGAGAGGAGAGATGAGGAGAGAGGAGGAGGAGAGATGAGGAGAGATAAGATGAAGAGAGGAGGAGAGGAGAGATAAGGAGAGATGAGGAGAGAGGAGGAGGAGAGATGAGGAGAGATAAGATGAAGAGAGGAGGAGAGGAGAGATAAGGAGAGATGAGGAGAGAGGAGATGAAGAGAGGAGGAGAGGAGAGAGGAGGAGGAGAGATGAGGAGAGATAAGATGAAGAGAGGAGAGATAAGGAGAGATGAGGAGAGAGGAGGAGGAGAGATGAGGAGAGATAAGATGAAGAGAGGAGGAGACGATAGATAAGGAGAGATGAGGAGAGAGGAGGAGGAGAGATGAGGAGAGATGAGATGAAGAGAGGAGGAGATGAGAGATAAGGAGAGATGAGGAGAGAGGAGGAGGAGAGATTAGATGAAGAGAGGAGGAGAGGAGAGATAAGGAGAGAGGAGGAGAGAGGAGGAGGAGAGATGAGGAGAGATGAGATGAAGAGAGGAGGAGAGGAGAGATAAGGAGAGATGCGGAGAGTGGAGGAGGAGAGATGAGGAGAGATGAGATTAAGAGAGGAGGAGAGATGAGAAGAGGAGAGAGGAGGGGGGAGAGGAGAGGAAAGATGAGATGAAGAGAGGAGAAGAGGAGAGATGAGGAGAGATGAGGAAAGGAGAGATGAGGAGAGGAGAGACAAGGAGAGGAGAGATAAGGAGAGAGGAGGAGGAGAGATGAGGAGAGGAGAGATAAGGAGAGAGGAGGAGAGAGGAGGAGGAGAGAGGAGATGAGATAAGATGAAGAGAGGAGGAGAGGAGAGATAAGGAGAGATGAGGAGAGAGGAGGAGGAGAGATGAGGAGAGATGAGATGAAGAGAGGAGGAGAGATGAGAAGAGGAGAGAGGAGGGGGGAGAGGAGAGGAAAGATGAGATGAAGAGAGGAGAAGAGGAGAGATGAGGAGAGATGAGGAAAGGAGAGATGAGGAGAGGAGAGACAAGGAGAGGAGAGATAAGGAGAGAGGAGGAGGAGAGATGAGGAGAGGAGACAGGAGGAGAGATGAGAAGAGGAGAGATGAGGAGAGATAAGGAGAGAGGAGGGAAGAGAGGAGGAGATGAGAGATGAGAAGAGGAGTGATGAGGAGAGATGAGGAGAGAGGAGGAGAGAGATGAGGAGAGGAGTGATGAGGAGAGATGAGATGAAGAGAGGAGGAGAGGAGAGATGAGATGAGGAGAGAGAAGATGAGAGATGAGGAGAGGAGATATGAGGAGAGGAGAGATGAATAGAGGAGAGGAAAGATGAAGATAGGAGAGATGTGGAGAGGAGAGGAGAGGAGAGAAGAGGGGATAAGAGGAGAGAGGAGGAGAGGAGCTACTGGACCTACCAAGAGCTGAAGCCAGAGAAGAACGCCCTTAGCCCATGTCACAACTGACAGTAAAAAGATTGCAACACCAAACCAAATAACTAAAACACAAAAAGAAAGGTACCTCAAACATTGGACAAACGCAACAGCCAAACAGAGTAAACTGGAATGCTAAATGGCCCAAAACAGAACATATGAATTGGCAGGAGTAGAGTGAGCAACCCTAAACTAAGGGAAAGTCCTGAGCATGTACAGACTCAGTGAACACAGTCTGACCATAGAGACAGCCAGACACAGGCAGACCCCTTTTCACAACCTATGAGAAAGACTACCATCAGAAATCGAATATAAACTCCTACTCCTGCTATAGGAGAAAGCCCAGCAAGCTAAAACCTGGCTGATGAGGAGAGGAGAGAGGAGGAGAGGAGAGCGAAGAGGAGATGAGTGAGAGGAGGAGAGAGGAGTGAGAGGAGAAAGATGAGGAGAGATGGGGAGAGGAGAGAGATGAGGAGAGGAGTGAGATGAGAGATGAGGAGAGGAGTGAGATGAGAGATGAGGAGAGGGGTGAGATGAGAGATGAGGAGAGGGGTGAGATGAGAGATGAGGAGAGGGGTGAGAGGATAGATGAGGAGAGGAGAGAGATGAGAGATGGGGAGAGGAGAGAGATGAGGAGAGGAGTGAGATGAGAGATGAGGAGAGGAGTGAGATGAGAGATGAGGAGAGGGGTGAGATGAGAGATGAGGAGAGGGGTGAGAGGATAGATGAGGAGAGGAGAGAGATGAGAAGAGGAATGAGAGGAGAGAAGAGAGGAGGAGAGGAGCAACAATGTGTGATTTTCCTAATGAAGTATTCAGCTAACTGGCAGGTAGTTTTATTTACTACCAAAGTCCATTTACTCACATTAGCTGCTTGCCAAGTGTTAATTCTGGACCCTGAATTAAAATATAAAGCTGGGGATTTTCCAGAAGTGCCCTCCGAATCATCCAGACGATGGCACTCAATCATAACAGAACAGCCCCTAGGAGCTTCCAGCCCAACTCTAAGCAGATAACAGCTCATCTGAAACAGATAGCAACTCTCTATGGGTTTTACAATGATACTGGCTAAATCATTCTCTCACACACACACAAACACACACACACACTCATGTACAGAACATTTCGGTTTCCTGTTGGAGAAATACAAATTTGTCAAATGTTTAATTTAGGTTTCCACTCCAATGGTATAAAAACTGATAAAGTCTCCAGCGAGAGTCTCCTTTCCTGATAGTCCTGTTTTTTGATTGGATTAGCTATAAGGGAGACTTCCACCTTTTGTCTTTAATGGCTCTGGGATGGCTCTTTGGAACCAGAGTTCCTGCCACCATCAGCATTTGAAAAGTTATGCTGATTCAATCGGATTGGTAATGGCCTCAGAGTAGGGTGTGTTCCTAATTCATTTGCATGCTTTGTTTCAGTTTCTCCCCCCCCTCAATGTAAACTCCTCCCCTCTAAATGTATAAATTGTAAGGGAAGGTTTTCCCTTAGTTAGACTATCTTAGACTATCTTAGACTATCTTTGAGATGACTACAGCTACGCAATAAAGAACTTCTGCGTGTAAGATACCTCAAGAGTCTCCTGGTCTGTTGCGTGGAAGAAAGAAAAACTTCACTACAGATGGTGCCGTGACCCGGATAGAGAAATCTTACCTGAATCCAAAACTTCAAGCAACAAAAGATTTCAACAGAGAAATCTTACCTGAGTTCCAGAACAAGATCAACAAAGTGAACTGAGTTCCAGAACAAGAACAAAAAGAACTTTTCTGACTGAGTTCCAGACTGAATCTTTTCATACAAGCAACGATTCGGTGAGTTTCACTCTATTCAAAGAACCAGACCAGTACCAAAGTTGTGCCTCTGTGCCGTCAGAGAAAGAGTTATCAGGCAGCTGTAGTGTTTGATTAACTAAAGTTATCCTTTAAAAGTGGTCTTTTAAAGATGATAGATATCCTCTGTTGTCAGGCAGGGAAGATTGACATTAAATGTTAATATTTTTGGGATCCTCTGAATAAGTCAGGGAAGTTGTAAGATATCCTCTGAATGAGTCAGGGAAGTTTTGTTCAACGGAATAGTGCCTCTACGTTGCTAGAGAAGGTATCCTCTAAACTTAGGGAAGATTAACATTACGTGTTAATATTTGGTGATAACCTCTGTTCACAGAGAAGGATTAGCATTTTTGTGCTAGTCATTTTTGGTCATCCTCTAAAAAGTTTTGGAAGGTGAAAGATCCTTTCCATTTTCTTTCAGGGAAGATTAGCGTAACATGCTAATAGTTTGTGTTGTTTTTTTTGTTTGGTGTTACCCTCTAAAAATTTACTTTAGAGATGAAAGTTTGATCCTCTGTACAGGCAGGGAAGATTAGCATAAAGTGCTAGTAATATTGTGGATATCCTTTGGTCTGCCAAAGAAGGTTTAACAGTCGATCTGTGTAAACAAGTGTAGCCTCTGTTTGATCAGAGAAAGTTTAGGTTTTGTGTGTAAAAAAGAAAGAAACTCACAAAATGGTTAGGAAAAATGCTAGGTTGGTTCCTACAACTGAGAAAAGTGGCCTTGCCGCTCCATTGTGGTCAGATAGCGAATTCAAAGCACTGTTAGGAGAACAAATGAACCTAATAGTTACTGAAAAAGTTAGGAAAGAACTAACACAGAAATATGAGATTCATCCAGACAAGACTTGGTCGGTAGATGACTGTAAAAAAGTACTAGGAGCATGTATCAGAAAGAAAAACATGAAAGGCATAATCTGTTGCCATAGAGAGTTTGGTTTAGCACTAGCTTCACAACAGTCTGAGCAAAAGTCAGAGCTAGAGAAAGAGAACAAAGAGCTACGGGCTAGAGTTTCCGCATTGACCAAGAAATTGAACCGCAACAAAGATGCAGAAAAAACTGATGTGGAAGTAGTAAGTCAGCCTGATAACATCTATCCTGATTTACAAGCATTCTTTGAAAGAGATGTAGACATCCCATCAGTAACTGATAAGCATGTAAATTCAGTGAATGTGTGTGGGGCTAGAAAAAGATCGCAGGGAATTGAAGAGTCAGAAACTGTTCCTTCCAGTGCATCTGTTGTTCATATCCAAACTGTTGCCAAAACGCTTGGACCTAGAGATATAGAGAGATTGTCACAGAGTTTGCCTTCAGCACGCACACAGTTTTCTGAATTTAGAAGAGTTTTGATCAGCAAAATGCGTCTCTACGACATGTCGTTAACAGAGGTCACACAGTTAATGTCTCAAATTTTAACTGAATCCGAATTCAACAGTTTTGAATCTGCAGTGACCTCTGAACTACAACGTGCCAGTAGAAGTGATATGAGAGAGGGTGTTTTGAAAATCCTAAAGAATATTCTAGGACCCAAGATAGATTGGTCTAGAATTACTAACTGTGTACAAAAGAAAGACGAAACGGTGAATGAATATACTGAGAGGTTTTGTCAGTCAGCTGTAACGTACAGTGGAATAGTGGATGATTCTGACAGTGTACTCGATGACAAAGGACCGCTGGTCCGCATCTGGTCAGATGGCCTTGTAGTTGACTACAGAAGAGCGTTGCCATTTTTAGATCTGACTTGGTCTCACAGAACTCTAAGAAGTAATCTGGAAAGGTTGGCAGCATGGGAAAAAGATGCGGATGTTAAAGCCAAAGTGAGAGTAGCAGCAGCAGCTACGTTTAGCACAACCCAAACAGAAAGCAGGTGGCCTAAAAAAGAAGACAAATGTCACTATTGTGGAAAAGTAGGGCATTGGGAGAAAGAATGTAGAAAGAAGTTGCAAGACACAAAAAGAAATGCCATGCATAATTCTGGTCCTCCTCAGCCTGCTTATAACCCTGACGCAGTTCCACAAGTGTCCACTGAGACTTTAGGACAGCTCGTTCAGGCTCTTCTAAGAGCACAAAAAGACCAGGAAAAAAACTAATTGTTGGGGCTGTGAATAGCTACCTTTCACCTGTAATCCACCATAATGACGAAAGAATTTTTGTGAAAGGTAGCATACAGGAGAAAGAGATTGATTTTTTGCTTGATACAGGTGCAGAATCTACAGTAATTCCTACAAAATTAGCTAAAGGTTTAAACATCCCGTTCAAGAAAACCAAATTTACATTAACTGGTGTAATAGGTGAAGATTCTGTTTTGTATGAAACCCCGCCCATTGAGATACAATTTGGCCCGAAAACTCTGACTACAAAATTGTTATGTGCTCCATTAAATACAGGTGCACTTTTAGGCATGGATCTCCTGAGACAAGTACATCTAACTTTAGACTTGTCCCCAGAATCTGCTAGCATCCAAATTTCCTCAGCCCAAATTTCTACCAGTGGGGAGATCTCTCCAGAATATGCTTTCTTACAGAATCATCCAATTTGGGCTAAAGACAAGGATGATTGTGGTTTGTTGACAGGTGTAGAACCAGTAAAATTAACAGGAAATGCACCTCCGGTCACCAAACAATATCCTATCAATAGGGAAGCTATTCAGGGGATCAAACCTATTGTAGAAAAATTGCTGACACAAGGAGTGCTAGTTAAAACCAACAGTCCATGTAATTCCCCCATATGGCCCATAAAGAAATCTAATGGGACATGGAGACTCACAATAGACTACAGAGTAGCCAATAAACATATTGATAAAATCACCCCCCTAGTGGCGGATCCTTCCACAATCTGTAATGGTTTGCCATTGGAGTGTAAGATTTTTTCAGTAATTGATATGTCTAATGGATTCTTTTCTGTACCGTTGCACCCTGACAGCCAGCCATGGTTAGCTTTCACCGTTGACTATGAGCAATACCAGTGGACACGTTTGCCACAGGGATTTCAAAACTCCCCAACCATATACCATCAGGCTGTCAGACGTGATTTGTGTGACCCAGAATGTCCGGTAAAACA
Organism: Pimephales promelas; assembly: GCF_016745375.1. The sequence goes on from NW_024121321.1 coordinate 24,451,467, forward strand.
GTCCACTATGATTCAATATGTTGATGATATTTTGATTGCCTCAACTGATCACGAGGTACATCAAACTGAATTGGCAGCATTGTTGGACTATTTGCTTAAAAGAGGACACAAATGCAGCTTTCACAAAGCTCAAATTGCTAAACAGCAAGTCACATTTCTGGGTCAAACAATTGGTGCAGGGAACAGATCCATTACACAGGATAGAGCGGCATCAGTCAAAACTATAGCTCCACCTACCACCATTAAAACACTCCGATCATTTTTAGGAACAGCAGGTTACTGTAGACCGTGGATAGAAGAATATGCCTCGATTGCTCAGCCTCTTTATGACTTGTTGAAAGGTCATGGTAAAGATTCAGATACTGTTTGTATGGAAGATGTTCACCTCAAGGCGTTCAATGATTTGAAGAGAGCACTATGTCAAGCACCAGCATTAGGAATTGCCCAATCTGATAGACCCTTTGTGCTTTATGTTCATGAACACTTAGGCTTTATGACTGCATGTCTAATGCAAGATCATGGGGGCAGTTTACGCCCAATTCATTATTATTCTGGTAAACTTGACATAGTCGCTCAAGGTATGGGCCCATGCCTCAGAGCAGTGCAGGCAGTTCATCTAGCTCTTCAAGCTTCATCAGTAATGGTGTTAGGTCAGACTGTACATGTAAAATGCCCACATGCAGTGTCCGCACTAATGAATCAAGCAAAAGTCACCTCTGTAACCTCCTCCCGTTGGGGAAATTGGTTAGCCACTCTCACAGCCCCGAACATTGTTTTACAGCGTGCACCTGTCACAAACCCATCCTCATGTATGATGTCTGCAATGACTGAAGTTTTGTTAGAGGATGAAGGAGAAATGACTCACGACTGTGTTACGCTTACATACACACCTACGAGTGAAGTAAAAGAAACTCCCTTAGAGAATTCAGATCTAGAGTTGTTTGTTGACGGTTCAGCTCAAGTGATTGAAGGTAACAGACGAGCAGGTTATGCAGTAACGTCCACCACTGAAGTGGTTGCTTCAGGTCGTCTTCCAGATCATTTTTCAGCTCAAGCTGCAGAAATAGTAGCCTTAACAAGAGCATGCACGCTAGCTTCAGGATCAATTGCAAATATTTACACAGATTCCAGGTATGCTTTTGGGGTAGTTCATGATTTTGGTGTCATTTGGCAAACCAGACAGTTTCTAACTTCTGCTGGATCCCCCATTAAGCATGCTGGATTAGTGAAAGACCTAATGTTTGCCATGAAACTTCCAAAGAAATTAGCAGTGATCAAAGTGAAAGCACATCTCACAACTAATACTACTGAAGCTAAAGGTAATTCTCTTGCTGATGTAGCGGCTAAACAGGCTTGTTTCTATGAAAAGGTACAAGTGTGTACAGGTAGTACAGCACAGAAAACAATTTTGCCTCCTGAATCAATAATTGATCTGTACAAGAGCGTTCCGCTGTTTGAAGCATGGACATGGTTAGACAAAGGAGCCACAGTGGATTCATCTGGTTGCTGGACCAAAGGGGAAAGTACGTTGCTCCCGAATCACTGTTGCCATATTTGGCTCAACAAATACACAGTTTGGGGCACAGTGGTCCAGCAACGATGAACCACAGGTTCTCAAATCAATGGTGGAATCCAAAATTCAGAAATGTAGCCACAGAAACAGCCAAGAGGTGTGTTACATGTCAGAAAAATAATGATGTTCCAGCAGCCATTACACCAGCAGCACATACTCCAGCTCCACCAGGGCCATTTCGTCACCTGCAAGTTGATTACATATCATTGCCTCGTTGTAAGGGAAAAACTGATGTTTTGGTAGTAATAGACAAATTCTCAAGATGGGTAGAAGCTTATCCAACAGGACGTGCTACAGCTGCACATACTGCTAAATGTCTTGTCAATGATTTTATTCCCAGATGGGGATTGCCAGATTGCATTGATTCAGATCAAGGTACACATTTCACTGGACAGGTAGTCAAGGAAGTGGCTAAAATGTTGCAGATTAAGTGGAACCTTCACTGCCCCTATAGGCCTCAAGCATCAGGACAGGTTGAACGTGCAAACAAAACAATCAAAACCAGGCTAAGCAAAATGCATCAGGAAGGAGTACCATGGGTCGAAGCGCTGCCAGCAGTATTGTGTAGTATGAGAGCGTCACCTAACAGAGCAGTAGGACTGAGCCCTCATGAGATTATTACTGGACGCCCAATGCAGATGCCAGGTGTGATTGATCTTAGAAATGCTGATGTACACATTGCCTCAGATGCCCTGATCGCTTACTGTGAAAACCTCACAAAGGCAGTACAGAGTGCCAAAGAGAGAGTTGAGTCATGTTGGCAGACTCCACCAGAAGGTGGACACGCAATTATTCCAGGTCAATGGGTCATGATAAAGTCATTCAGAAACAAGCCATTAGAACCTAAGTGGCAAGGACCACATCAAGTAATGTTGATTACAGCAGCCGCAGTATTGTGTCAAGGAAAAAAAACCTGGACTCATGTGTCACACTGTAAGGTTGTTCCGCCACCGACAGGAGTAGGATAGGACACGAACAAGTGAGGAACCCAAGGGAAGAACCGAAATGCCATATGCGTCGGGGGTCACCCCTTGGGCGAAGATTCCCTCATAGGCTTTCCCCATCCATTTAGTCCATCCCCACCTCACTGTGTTTTCTTTAGGTGTCTAAAAATAAGAAACAGGGAAAGAAGGAATAACCATAGCAGAACAACAATAGCAGACTCTGAAAAGTTTACAACCATTGTGTTTGAACCAATACTGCTCTCCTGTCTTTTGTTTTCCTTTTCTTCCTCTGTGCAGATACCACTTGATGGCTGTCCTGAGACCCATACACACCGACCCTTCACCTGTGTAGGAAGACACCACTTCCAGAAAAACAACGAGACCCACTGCCGGGCCAACTAGCATCAAAGAAAAGAAGAAAAAAAATACACAACGCAGAGAAAAGACTTACGGAACCTTCAGTCATCCAACATGATCAAGATTGTCGTACTACTAACCATCCTGGACATCACACAGAGTGTGGACGTCAGAAACAACATATTCCTAGAACTCATGAATATGTCAAGAAACGCCTTGTTTGCGGGAAAGAACGTGTGCATGCCACACGCACCTTCAGTAGGAGCAGGAATCCCATGGGTGGCGCATCCTATCTCCAAATGTGACACGTGCACCTTATTCGATCATCATAGCAGTGGATTATACAACAAGGACACATGCCACAACATAACACTTCCTCCAGTTTCTTCATGTTGCATTCCAGGACTACCATCCTGCAACCTAACTTCAGCTACTCCCATCATGACAGATGTACTTCTGCCAATGATGTTCTACTGGTGCATGGAAAATTATGCTCCAGCATCGACTCCACTGGGTGAAATTCCTCGTGAACGCTGCAGATTTGTGATTGAAAGAGGAGAAGAAGAATCCCATGTGTATGTTCTAACAACCGAGGAGAAACAGGAAAATGACTTAAAAATTTGTCTCTACAGGAACCCATCTCTACCAAATTTTTTTGCCGTAAATCAGTTGTGTAGGATCCCTCCACCACCTGACACCTTTTGGTTATGTGGAACTTTTGTTTACAGCATCCTCCCCAGCCAGTTCAACGGAAGGTGCACACTGGTTTATGTTCTACCAGCTATCAGAGAGAATACACATTCCACCTCAAGCTCCCCACAGCTACAAAATTCAGCTCCCACCACAAACCAAGAAGATGGGTGCATTCCTGGACTCACTTGTGCACAAACATGGTGGTCAAGAACTCTTGGAGCATTAATACCGTCTTATGGTGTCATGCAGGCCTTGGATCAAGTCAGAAGCTTATCGAATTCTGTACAAAAATTGGCCAATGATACAGCATTAGCACTGGGTAACATCACAAACACTCTCGCTTCACACAAGATAATGATCTTACAGAACAGAGTGGCCTTGGATTACATTCTAGCATCACAAGGAGGAGCCTGTACCATCATCGGTCCTGAGTGCTGCACCGGGTTAATGGACCCCACAGAAAACTTGACCAAAATCCAACAAGACATTCTTGATCTCTCAACTGGATTAAAGAAGATGACTGAAGACAATTCGACATGGTTCGGAAACTTGATTGGTAAACCGTGGATGTGGATGAAGGAAATAGCAATTCTGCTGTTGTTTCTCTTATTAGCGTACAATCTATGTGTCCACAGTATCAAGTGTTTCATCCAAAAAATGAATTACACCTCTCACGAGAAAATCACCGTTCCAACCAGTAAAGACTATTATCCGTAAGAACTTCACGGACCCTAATTGCATGTTTGTTTTCTGTGTCAGCATGTAATTACAGAAAAAGCAGACACAGAACATGAGTATGTGCCTGTAACTAGCAAAAGTTACAAGAGTGAACTTTTAATTGTTTAAATTTGTATATAGTGTGGGAGTTATTTAGAACTCCCAAAGGGGGAATTGGAGAAATACAAATTTGTCAAATGTTTAATTTAGGTTTCCACTCCAATGGTATAAAAACTGATAAAGTCTCCAGCGAGAGTCTCCTTTCCTGATAGTCCTGTTTTTTGATTGGATTAGCTATAAGGGAGACTTCCACCTTTTGTCTTTAATGGCTCTGGGATGGCTCTTTGGAACCAGAGTTCCTGCCACCATCAGCATTTGAAAAGTTATGCTGATTCAATCGGATTGGTAATGGCCTCAGAGTAGGGTGTGTTCCTAATTCATTTGCATGCTTTGTTTCAGTTTCTCCCCCCCCTCAATGTAAACTCCTCCCCTCTAAATGTATAAATTGTAAGGGAAGGTTTTCCCTTAGTTAGACTATCTTAGACTATCTTAGACTATCTTTGAGATGACTACAGCTACGCAATAAAGAACTTCTGCGTGTAAGATACCTCAAGAGTCTCCTGGTCTGTTGCGTGGAAGAAGAAAAACTTCACTACACTGTCCCAATGACACACATTCTAATATAAACGCACACAAAGCTCCAGACATTATTTTGAAAATAAACCATGGCTCTCACTATCAACCCATCTGTGAACTCTTTCCTGTTGTTTGTAAGGACTTTGCAAAGATACAGCCTCTGTGCGTGTACAAAATGGATTCTTGAATGGGTGTTTTGTCCCGCAGGCCCTTTCATGTTGCCATGTGAGATTCAGGTTAGCAGAACTGGCCGAGGAGTCACGCAAATGCCGATTACAGATGTGGGCACTTCCTGCTGTGTATCATGGCTGACGGGGAATTTTTATTTGCTTATTATGATAGTCTCTGTTTTGCAGAGCCATACATTTGATTGCAGGGTCAATGACAAGTAAAAGTCCACCTCAGTCTCTAAATGACAAAAGTTTGGAGCCAGATAAAAATGATACTTTTATACAGCAAACATTATTTAAATTTATCAAAAGTGGCAGTAAATACATTTAAACATATATATTTTTTAAATGATATGATATTTTAAGAGAATGAATGATCATGACTCATTCATGAGGGTCTGCAGTGGTGTGTATATGATAAAGCTAATTTCCTGTTTTCTTTTTTTTTCTGAATGCTAGTTGCACCACTTGAATTTTCAAATAACTTAAAATTTCATAATATATATATATTTTTGAACAAATTAATAGATTCAGATACCTGACCCAGTCTTCTTTGTACCTTATTCTGTCCTAAAGCAGCTCACTGTTTGACAGCCATGTAAAGCAAAACCAGTTTTGCTATTTAATTACAGTATATGTTTTTAAACCGCCTTGCATCACAAGCATACCAATGATCACTAATATATTTTTCCTAAGTAGGCAGCTCACTGGACTGAAGTTCTCAGCAACAAACCTGTGTTAAAAACACAACTGCCAGACCTACACCAACAGCTGAGACAGAGAGAGAGAGAAAGAGGGAGAGAGAGGAAGGCAGAGAAATGTGTATTCATAGATTTCAGCTGAGAGATAGGCCTAACCAAATAAGGCAACAAGCTTAAAGAAGAGACTGATCTTGAAAAAGAAAGTAGCTAAAGAGATAGATGGAGGAGACAGAGGTATGGTGGAATGTCAGCGATGGAAATAACAAACACCAGAGCTCAGCCAAAAACAAGTTAAACATCAAAAATAAATGATTTACTGATAAAAAAGGCCAAAAACTGCTGATATTTGTTAAAGGGGCCATATCACAGACAGAAAGCTGGATTTTGGTCTTTAAAATTAATACAGTTAGATGTTAAAATAATGTTCATGAAGCAAAGCTCCTTAACTGATCCACTCAGACTTTACGGGTCATTCATAAATCATGATGATATTGATGTTTACACATCAATGTCCATTCAGTATTCAGCAGATTGTCATGTCATATAAGAACTTTGTTTGGAGTAACAGAATACATGTAACGGCGTTACATGATCAGAATACAAAAATCTGGCAACTGTAATTTGTTAAAGTTACGTAAAAAAAAAAAGTAATCAGATTACAATTACATTACATTGTAAAAATGGGAATACAATCAGGATTACAATGGTTTAACTAAATACATTGACAGTATGATGCGTGGATCACTGTTATATGCATGGAGACTGGATAATCTGGGTCGGGTTTAAGTGACACTGCATTTAAGTGATACAGTAGTACACAGTACAATACAGTAAAAGCAGCAATATTGTGAAATATCACAGTTTTTAAAATACTGTTTTCTATTTGAATATATTTTAAAATGTAATTATTCTTGAATATCTTGTGCTGATAAAGCTGAAATTTCAGCATCATTACTCCAGTCTTCAGTGCCACATGGTCCTTCAGAAATCATTCTAATATGATGATTTGATGCTCAAGAAACATTTATTATTATTAGCAATGTTGAAAACATTGTTGCTAATTTGCAGCAAGTAAGTGAGGATAGGAGCAGGCTTCACTCAATGTACACTAATAAACTTTAAGAGTGCTGGCCTGGATGATTAATACGAAAAATTGGAGAGAGGCCGCACTAAGCATATGTTCTTTTTATTTTTTACACGTTTCGGCACGTTTCTTCTTTAGTGTGCAACAAGGTCACATTGATAGCCTGAAGAAACCACGCACTGAAACTCGTCTGTGCAAAGAAAAAGAAAAAGAACATGTGCATAGTCCGGGCCTCTCTCCAATTTTTCGTATGCTAATTTGAAGCTAAATCATTTTTTTTAAACAATTAGCAATGTTGAAAAAGCAATGTTAATATTTTTGTGGAAACCCTGATGCATTTATTTTCAGGTTTCTTTGGTGAATAGAAAATACAAAAGAAAAGCATTTAATTGACATTTTGACATATTTTACATGTCTTTACTTTCACATTTGATCAGTTTAATGCATTCTTGCTGTTGCTGAATAAAAGTATGACTGAGCCCAACTTTTGAACTGTAGTATGCATTTGCATCTATTCAAAATCTGATTTCCACATGAGTTTCCAAGTTGGATGTCCAACTTTGCCTGCATGTGTTCAAGTATTGGATTCCAACTACGGGTCATTCATAGTTTTTTTTCTACTTTTTATCTTTTAAGACATGTCTATTTCTAAAAGTCTGAGAAAACAGAAAATTTAAACTAAATTATGTACAATTTTAAATCAAAATAACCTTGATAAATATATCAGCAGGCCTCAGAGAACAAATAAACTGCTGCAAAATTGTAGAACACGAGCCGTTACATAATTTAAACGTGAATTCTCATGGATAACTAATGAAGAATATGACAGGATCGGACAGACCGGAGAGCTTTCCTCCCTGCCCTCGGGCTGCTGTTACCCGCTCGAATTATCTCTCCATCAGCCGCTCCAGCGAGGCAAGTCCCAGGCTCCAATCCCAGCCTGCCTGGACTTGCTTCCCTAGGGGAAAACATCTTATCCCATAACACAGACTCAGAGAGAGGGATGTTTGTGTTTATAGGGCAAGGGTTGCATGCTTAATCATATACAGAACTTGAGCCTATCAAACGTGTATTTATCTAAACAATGATAAACATGATGGATGCTGAGGTTGCTGACAAGATTGCAAGTTGTTAAGTTGACAAACCAATAAACTCCAATATCCAAACACAAGGGGTTGACAGCACACGGACTGTATTTGACCTTATTCCACCATCTATACCCAGAAGAATAAAAACAACACTGGTGGTGTTTCAGTCGTGAACACATCTGTGTTTTTTGGACAAATCATTTATGTTAACAAATTGTTTTTGTGTAGTAATTTCCTCAGAATTCCATTTGTTGGACATATTGAACGAATATGCTCCCTTCGTGTTTTGAGTCTGAACAAGATAGCATTGAACAAGTTTTGTGGAGAAACTCAATGGACGGTAACACTTAAGTTTAAGGTCCAATTCTCACTATTAATAGCTGTTTATTAGCATGCATAGGATATTACTATGATATTGGGTGTTTAAAGCTCATATTCTGCATGACCCATAATTCAACATCCCTTAATCCTATACACCCAAACATAACAACGACCCTCATAAGCAGTAATTGGGATTTTTTTAAGGCAAAATTGTTAATTGTGTCCCACTGAACAAAGCATGAAAGAAACAAATTGAGGAATATTGAAGAACAAGGATCTCCAGACTGAATGTGAGATCGGCAAATGAATTAAAATTGGGCCAATTTACGCAAACTTGTAACCAAATACATTACAATGACTAAATATTTCAATATTACTGTTTAGGGCCAAACTAAAAGTTTCTGCCATTCATACATTACAATGACTAAATATGTTTCTGACATTCATAACCCATAGGCTATTGTAAACTTATTGCTTGATAAATATCAATAAGTTTGCAGACTTGTGTGTAATAAATTAACTATTTCCAATGATGCTTAAACACTATTTTTAAAGTCTCTTAGTGCACTGTAAAAACATAAAATAAGTTTGTTTTTCAAATAAATGCAATAAAGATTACTGGAGTATGTTTTGGTCAGGAATCAATCCGTTTTTTAATGAATATGAATGAATATGTTTGAACTAATCTGTTAAGTGAACTATTTATGTTTACTAAACCAATCTCTGAACAAATCTTTTAGGTGAGGTTTCGAGTCACTGGAATGAACAAACTCTTGACAATGACATCATGGCCAATGAGTTACAGCTAAATATACAGTTTGATCGGTCTTCTCTTCCTTCCTCTCTTTCTCTTGCTCTCTCTCTTCCACACACACAGCTGTGTACCACATCAACAAGCGGATCTGTATTAGCTGCTGTTTTCTGCTGAAAGAGAGAGTCATTGTGTGATTCTCCTCACAACACAACAGCCCTGCCCAACTATTCCTTTAATTCTGCTCTCGTTTCCCACTCGCTCTTTCTGCAGGGCACACAGGAATGCAATCCAGTGGGAAGAGAGGCATTTTCATCACACTCAAGCAAAAATTGCCCTCTACCCACACTGTCCTCACAGGAATGGCAAGTTTGGGCTTTTGCTCCGATATTACAATCAAATGTGCGTATGATTTGCAAGGCTGAAAGAAATCTTGGAGAAATTACAATACCTGCATGAAAGATGTGGTTTCAGGGTACAATTTAGGACATTCATTATTATTTTTCATTATTTGTTATTTTTGCTTATTATATTTTGTTTACAGTGGCTTGCTCATTTGGATACTAAAGAAAAATCTTTGTTTAAAGTAGATGTGTATAATATGATGAGGTATTATGTCTAATATGTTGCAGAATACTTAAGTCAACCACCCTAAAATACCATCATTTTACAATAGTAACTGTAAAAGTGACTAGTACTTTGTGGTAAATGTTTGTAAGTAATACTGTGTAGTGTGACTAACCCAACATAAACCATGTACACAAGCATGCTTGCAACAAAAAAAAACAAAAAAACATGCTCATGAGTCATGAGTCAATTAAGTCACATGAGCTGCTGGAAAAGATAGGTGGACATGCAGGGTCACTGGGTCACTGTCATGGTTATTCCCATCAAACGCAGTTCATTGAAAGGACTGCAGGCTACCGAGACAGTCAAATGACTAACAAGAGCACTTCTGTAATGGTTCGTCAGGTTCACATTAGGTTATAGAGACAGACACAGAGGGAGAAGGAGACCTAGAGAGAGAGATCAATAAGCAGCCATTATGCGAGTGCTGTGATCCACTAGGAGCAGTGGTGGAGGTCGACGCCCATCTGGGGCTCAGCGTTCAACATTTAAAGCCTACAGCCATCATTCTTCAAATAGTCCCAACAATACTGCAGTGAATAACAGCATACTGCTCACACATGTTTTACACTGTGCCCCTGCATTTCAATACGATGAGTCAGCGATATATCTGAAGGGCGGAGCGTTATTGAAGTAGCTTCATAACTGTATAGCTCAGTGCGGTTGTGTCACAGGAAGACACTATATTGTTGAGCAGAACTGTTCGATCCCTGTTATTCTCATCTTCTGTTTCTGTAAATCACTGGCGGAGGGTGTGTGTCATCTCACCCCACCCAGACCCACACTTTCTCAGAAAGGAAGCATTTCTAAATTTGGGTTTGTAGCGTCATGGATCAGTGTGCATCAATTCCTCATTCACCACACAATTTCCCGAACTCACAGAAGCATTATACTGGCATGAGATGAGAGAGGATCTAAAACACTCCCTAGCCTACTGTGTCTGACCAATCAAAATCCCTGAATCAATCATATGAACTTCCTTCGAAATTATTTTTAGCCTCTGTCTTTGTCTCTATTTCCATTAATCCATCCATTCATCATCATTTCACCAACAGTTTGTGTCAAAAATGATGAACATGTTAACAAGATGATTCAAAGAGATGATACAAGAAGTAGAATGTGTGTGTGTGTGGGGGGGTCACTGAATATGATTACATTTAGACCCCAAAGAATGTTGGATTTTAACATAATTTTTTACACTTTTATTCAGCAAGAAAGCATTAAATTGATGAATTAATAATTAAAAAGAGAAGTGACAGTATACTAGTGCTGTCAAGCCATTTATATCTTTTATCCAATTAATTACATGATGTGCAGATTGATTAAAGTAATTAATCGCACATTGGATTTGACTGAGAAATTGCCGCAATAAGATCATTTAAAGTCATTATTGTGTTAAATGAGAAAAGCTTTAAAATGAATTTTTCATTTGATTCAACATACAATTTATTACACACACGGGTGCATTAAATGCAATAACTAATTTCTTTTATTTTTTTTATTAAACTTAGTAAATAAACACAAATCGACAGCCGTTATACATGTTACATAATGTTACAGTTACACAAGACTTCTATTTCAAATAAATGCTGTTCTTTTGAACTTTCTATTCATCAAAGAATCCTGAAAAAAATGGACCATGGTTTCCACAAAAATATTAAGCAGCACGACAAGTATTTTCAACATTAATAATAATAAATGTTTCTTGAGCACCAAACCAGCATGTGATTTCTGAAGAATCATGTGGTACCTTGCCATCACAGAAATTGAATGTCAAAATATATTATAAATATATAGAAAACAGTTATTTTAAATGGTAATAACATGTCAATGTTAACTGTTTTAACTGTATTGTTGATCATATAAATGATGTAAGCAAAGACTTTTTACATAAACATTTAAAAATAAAAACCAAACCCAAACATTTGATTTGAATAGTGTATAAAAGAATGAAACAGATAAAGTGAGTTGAGAGTGAAAAGCAGCTCTGGAGGCCCGTAATGATGTTTAAACAGTGTTTAAGTGCTAATGGACCTCTACTCTCCAAACATTCAGCCTCTTTTCTCTCATAGACACCTAAACTTTGAGCTTGTAGTTTGGCACAACTTAACCACACAAACTCTTTCCGTACCACAGAGCAAGTGATCCCAAAAGGGCTTTCAGGACACATAAGTACTAACCAAACTGCTCATGTACAACTCTGAGATCCTTCCATTGAGTTAGATCTTTTAGGCTGCAGTCTTGAAATGAATTAGCCATTTTGGGGAAACAAACAGTTGTGTTTCTTTGCATGACTAAACAATATAGATCATGCAATAATTAAAGGGTTAGTTCACCCAAAAATTAAAATTCTGTCATTGATTACTCACCCTTTTCAAGCCCGTAAGACCTTCGTTCTTCTTCAGAACATAAATGAAGATATTTTGATGAAATCTGAGAGCTTTCTGTCCCTCCATTGACATTAACTTTCAATCCCCAGGAAAAAATAAAAATAATAACGTAGTTAAAATAGTCCATGTAACTGGTCTACGTAATTTTATCAAAAATATCTTCATTTGTGTTTCTGAAGAAGAAGAACGAAGGTCTTACGGGATTGGAACAATGAGGGTGAGTAATTAATGACATAATTTTCATTTTTGGGTGAACTAGTCCTAACCCTTTAGATAATATAGATCATGCAAATGAACTAATACAGACTGACAACGGTTTTGAATGTGTTTATTGGAGTGCATATGACTGACTGCTCTGATCTGATATTTGTGAGCACTAAATGCAGTCTGCTGATCTCTCTAAATGAAGTGAAGTGTGTTCTCATGTCCTCTTCTTTCCTTTCCCTCCTCTCTGCCTAACCGCTCTGTGATAATTGAATCAGGGTTCAATTAGGCATGACTGGGAGTGAGAGCAGCACATTCACTCTCTCTCTCACACACACACACTCGTACCACACCCTCTGAGCACAACAACAGCGGACTATATTTATCAAGTGTATTTGGGTTTACTTTAGTCCATAATGAGAAAAAAATAGATTTTAATCTCCCTCCCTGCTCTTTTCTTGTCCTAAATATCTCTCTCAGTCTCTCTTTGAGTGTGTTTATGTATTACTTGCATTACATATAACTGTCACAGTCTATAAGATTGTTATTCCACTATTGTCAATAACATTATAAGTTTTACATTGCCACATAATAGATGCTGCACAAAATCAACAACTGGGCCAATAGGTCTGTCAACATACAGAACAGAACCCACCAAAATTCACACTTTTACACAGAATATTATGTATCGAAAAACATGAATTATTTAAATTTTTCAAGCAAAATAAATGCGTAAGAAAAATAATTCTTTCATGTTTCAAATGCTAAAAAAATCTGGACTCTTTTTGGTAGTTAAACATTAGCGACTCAAAAAGAATCACATTAGCGACCCATGTCACGATGCTGTCTTTTAAGTGCACGTGGAAAGCTTGTACCTAAATAATTACATTTAAATTCAAGATTATGAACAATAACTCATTTATAGATGGTACCATAACCAAATGTTTTTGTTAAACCAAGCTGTGAAAGTTGAGCAATTAACTTTAGTCATTCACTAAACTTGTTTTTCATCTTTTTTGTCTATATAGATCAGTGCTTCCACCACGTTTACAATCAACACGGCCCTTCCAAATTCCACAACTTGTGCCTGATCTAGAATTCTTGAGATTCCCATATGTTGGAAATATGTTCCCTGTGTGTCCCATGAATACGACTTCGGTCTGTCTTGTGCTCATAGTTACAAATTACCGACTATAATATCGTGCACTTAAAGTGTAATTTCACCAATATTCAAACCATTTTGTATTGTTACAATGGCAGTGCTACTATCTGGACTGAGAAATTTACATTTTTTGTCAACAAAAGTCGGCTGGATGAAATTGAACCGTTTTGCTTTTTACATCTCCAAGGCTTTCGTGAAAACTACAGATTACACTTTTGCATTATTTTGTCTCCCCACCCATTCAATCGGATCAACAGAGGGTTATTAACAGAACAGTTATTGCAAGGGTATAGGTTTATCACTGAAACCTGTATCATGATATGTCTACTCTTTAAACAGCATTATAGTAAAAATGGAACACTATGGCAACAGCTTTCTCATCTCGTTTCGCTAAACGTTTACTCTTTGAATTCTTGCCCACAAACAAGTTGACACCATTATGACCATTAAGAAATATTTCCTACTCAAGCAAGGTGGTATTTGACTCTGGTAAGCATATAGCAAACTGGTGTGAGTGGTGTTGAATGGCAACAGTGTTGAGGTTTTCCTACTTATTTGGTAAAAGAGAAAACAACATCCTTTCGTTCTGTTTTCTCTAGTCAAGTGCCACTTTTTTTTACACAATAGTTAATGTGAAGGACTGCAGCTGTGGTTACTCTGATAGGACACCTGTGTGAACTTGAGGTCGAAGAAAACTGACTTGACGCCCATTAAAAATCACCTTGCCATGAAAATGGCTCAAAGCTTGTACCACATGTTTTGATATTTCGTTATAATGCAATGATATTCAGACATTTTCAAGAGTTTAAATACTTTTTAGTGCCAATCAAGATCTCTTTACTAATCCCACTGAGCTCTAAAGCCATTTTGACTTGCAAACACAAGTGGTAATCTTTACTATGGCAGTCTTTACAGAACAGACACAATTATTCAGCTCTATTGCTAATGTTGCAAAAAAAAAAAAAAACATTTAATCTTGAAGACTATACGCATGCACTTTTCTTTCTTTCCTCATCTCACATCAAAAGGGTCCAATAAAAGGGAAGAGGAAAACCTTTGACTATGAAACAAGAATTATGACAACGAAAAGATCTGAGACGTAAAGCTACTTCTCCGGGTGATGCTGTAATGGGCTGGTACACACCCATACACACATGGACAACACAAACACTCATACAGTAGGCTACACACAAACAGTTCCTCTTTCTCTCCTAGTAAACATAAACAGACATCCTGATGAAGGAGACTAGCCTGCTTAGACAAAGAAATGTTGAGAAATAAAATAGTTAAGTCAGTAGTCAAGTCAAGTAGCCTAGTCTATAATAAAAAAAAACATAATATATTGTTTGATACGATGAGATCAATCAATATTCAGTTTTACCAATATAATATGGTCTTTAAGAGATAGGCTAATTTATCTTTAACTTTCTATGTAACACAATCATTCTAAAGAGCGAAACAGATCCAAACATGAATATTTAAGATCGTAAACATACAATATGTCTATATAGCCTATAAAAACAGTCTAAGCACGTTTATCATTTTCACTACCACGGGAAAAAAACATTTATGAGATGTAGGCTATATCACTCGTGCACATAATAAATACAACATTAACAAACATTTTTGTTGTTGTTGTTAAACCACGTTCCGATAAATAAGTGAATGACGTGTGCCCACAGTGATTGATTGACAGGCTGTGCAGCTGAATACTGCGACGACAACAATAACAATGTGCGAGTGATGTTTAAGTACGACATTTCAGTCGAATAAATATCGTAGTAAATACGTGCTTCATAAACTATTCAATTGTAAAATGCGATGATTAACCCAAGCTGGCAGTAAAAAAGGAGTTTCTGTAGGAATAGCGGTCTCATCTGTTTGTACACATTGTATCAACGCTAACTTACTTAATCCTCTTAGTAAATCATGCTCTGTGATTAATACAACACCGTTCAACACACATAATGATGTTTAACTCGACCTTACACAAACGTTTGCAGAGCATCAGACGCTCAGCTCGTTTCGCTTTAGTGAGGAAAGGTCTTGCACTTACTTCGTTTTCTGGATACGGAGGTATTCCAACAAGGCAAAATGCAACTCCATTCATTGGACAGCTTAACTTGTTTGGCAGGAGGATACCGAGAGGGGGATTCGGGGGGTTGCGATTAAGATATGTATAAAATAAGTAAACTAGTATGAGCGCTTTTTATTAAACCGTGGCGTTCACCTATCCAGTTTTCTTCCGTCCACTCGACTCTTTCCCGTTGTTTGCCCGCAGTGCCCTCCCTTTTCCCTCGCCCCGATGCAAATCCGTTCAGTTCTTCCACCGGCCTGTCCCACTACAGCACAACGCGCTGGATTAAAGTGGGTGTTGGGTTGTGAGGAGTAGCGTCGAGCTCCCTCTGGCGTCAGGACGCGGGCAATACAAAACACGACGCGTTGCGTTTGCGTGCGTTCGGAAACTATGACGTTGCGGACGCGTGACGGGCGCCAAAGCGCGGTGCGTTCAAGGCTATGAAAACAAAGCCCTCTTTGTACCCAGATAAAAAGATAGACGGGAACGAAAAATACATAATAGAAATGAGGAAGGTGAGTAAATAATGAGTGTGTAGAGAGAGGTGCAACTGCTAAAACCATAGACATCTCCGAGAAACAGATAGCGAGTTTAAAAATAACGACAGTGTGCTAAAGTTATCATAACAGCTGATGATAATACAGTCGTGTTAAATACTTTTTGTTGTTTTTTTTTAACATAGCCCAGGCCTACCATATAGCCATAGCCTATATAAAACCACAGGAAATACATTTCATATCATGATGATATTGCCCTTGCAACTGCCTTTTTGAAAGGTTACAACTTTCATCCAATGATGTTTAGCCTACATAAGGTATTTCAAAGAATATAATGGGGAAACTATAGCCTACATGTCCAAAAATTAATTAACTTTCCATCACTCTCAAGAGGGAAACAGGAAAAAAAAAACTAATTTGCTCACTTGCCATTTAGATCGCATACATTACAAAAAAAATATTACATTTTTGACAGCTAAATCGATTTAATTTAATGATCAAAATTCTACACAGGCCTTTTAGATATCGCCGCACACATGCAGAAAACATAGATTTGTAGTTAAATCATGAATATAAATAATTTAATGACAAATTGATTGATTTGATCAATTATGGTCTTACCATGTACTAACATGTATAGAGTTATTCTGAATCATACCATTGTCTTAATGTTGTTGAATGACTATTTACTAAAGAGAAATCATGGTAAAAATAATTTTCTCTGGAAGAGTGACACAACGTGAGACAATTATGAGTCGTGAAATGGGAGCTTGACAGGTCAGAGGTTACGGACTGGGAAGAATGTGACGATGAAACATGCAGGAGCTTCAGACTAGAGCTGCAGGTCACGCTGCGGTCGTGACAGATCAATCGATGAGATGCAGGCAAACAGACGAGCAAATGTAGTATTGATTTAAAGGTCGCTGCTTTAGGCCGGCTGTTTTACCACAGGAAAAAGTCAAATGCAATGCCGGATTTAGAGTCTTTCTTAGAAACAATGAATAAAAATTGCTCACATTCTAACAAAAGCTTCTTGATTTCCTCGGAGAACCCAGTCTGCTATTTTTTGGGTATGTTAGTTGGATTTGCGGGAAGACGTTGGTGTGAAATGACTGTCGAGTAAATATACAGTAGGAAGTCGACTCAAGCTGGCTCATTGTTACTGGCCGACCGGAGGCACATTGACAAAGCAGCCTGGAGACATGGCAAACAGTGACCTCACTTAGATAGATCAAGTTAAGAAACTCCACAGTGGAGTGTGTTAGGTCACAGCAAGACAAAGACAAAAAGAAAACCTTTCTGTTGTACACTTTCTTGCTGATTAAATGGAACTGTGCTGAATTGAAGTGTCCGGTAGCTCTGGAAAGTTTCTCGTCCTCGGGGCAAAACGCACTGGAGTTGCAGAAAATACAGAGAACGTGGCACCGGGCCCTACCGCTGACTCTTCACTGCTTCAGCCCATGTGGCTATCATTAGAGTGACAGAAAGAAAGAAAGAGAGAGAGGCTTTTGCAAAACTCAAAGCTCATTTTGTGTGTTTCTTCAACACATAAATCAAACAAAGCAGGAGATGTTTCGCTGATTTTGTGTGCAGGCGAGTTTTGAGGACAGTAGTGGTCCTAATAGCGCCAAAAGTAATGTTGTATTATCATACACTTCCCCCAAATTAAAATTCAAGTCAATATTTACTTTGGCAGTGATAAAAATGCATATGGATTTGGAAGATTTGGCATATATTCCTATATCACCAGAGTCAAACAGACTACTTTATTACTATTACTACTACAGGGATTATTACTTTGATTTCAAACAGACTCCTGTTATAATATTTTAATGCTGTTTTTCTCTCATTTTTAGAGCACAATTGTCTTTGAGCATTTTGGATTAAAAAAATATGAGTGAGTATTTGAGTAAATAATTGAATGATTGAAAAGATGAATGATCTTTTTTAAACGTGATCATTTAAGTTTGTAGTCTGTACGATTTTTTGTTTGTTTTATTTATTTACTTAAAGATGAAAAAAAGATCATACCGACCCCAAACGTTTGATCGTTGGTATATGCAAGGCAATGCGTCTGTGTGTTGCACTGATGAATTCATTCCAAACTTTAATGTGTATGTGTCCATGCTTGTGTGTTTAACTCCCTTCAGCACTCATTATCCTCTCCTACCACCAAACCAGGTCAAATTATCCCAATAAGCCCTAAGCCACAAGATAAGAGGAGATGGAGCGATTGTGATTCAGTAGCTCCGTGCCAAAACACAGCCACATGTGAGCTATTTCTCTCGTTATTTCCATCCATTTTTTTCTGCCATGCACCCTTTTGCCCATCGAGCTCTTATAGGCTGAAAATATTCACAGGAGGAAAGATTGTAAACCTTTTTCTTATAGTCAGTTTTTTTTTTTAATTATTGTACCAAAGCATTTGTTAAATCAAGCATCTATGTAGCTCCAGTGCTGCCCAGAATCCTTCATGTGCTTCTCTCTCATCATCATCATCATCATCATCATCCATGCAGCGCTCGTAATAAAGCCCGGCAGCTAGCTTGTAAAAAAACAATACACTTAGCACAATGTGTTTTATGTATGAGCAAATGTTATACTATACATTCAAGCTGTGTGGGGCTTTCCCATTCTTTTAAGGGGATGTAGAGTGGGGTTCCAATAGAGTCACATAGTGAATATGCTTCAGATTTGTATTTTTCTAATTGAATACCTTTTTTCATTAACACAAATTATAGAATTTGAGTTGCATGAAGTGTTTTTTCACTTGATGATCATGTTCTCCAGCATGATGTGATTGTGAGATGATCCAAAGAGCGTCTTGAGCTTCAATGGAAGAGCACCTGACCATCTGTTCAGTCACATGATCAGTGTCACAGATTTGATTAGTGACCAGTCTTATTCATTTTACATCATAATGTTTCTTCGTTTATAATTTTCAAAAAAAAAAAAATAATAATCCCAAAGAATTTTGTTTATTTCTCAGATTTGAAAAATCAAATCCCAATTTTTATGTGGACTCAGATGGTTGAACCCCACTGTAAATGTCAAGGGCGGGAGGAGGAAGTGGTCACAGGGTTCATGACCCCATGTTTTCTGTGGATCTTCCTACAACCTGTCGTAAATCTATGCCATTTAATCTCTACAGCTGGCCATGCAGCGTTTTGGGTCTGTTTTACAAATTACCAGACTTCAGGAATAAAGAAACCATACTAAATTAGCAACAATTACTTACTCAACTCTGACTTAGAATAAAAACATAACTAGCTAGCGAGGCCATTAAAAAGCACTGTATACGGTATTTGTGTATAGATATGCGGCATCTGCGATGCTCTGCCATATTATCCCTGGAGGAAAGACGAGAGTTTTCTAAAAAGGTAAAAATAACTGGAGTGAGAGGAAATGCTCTGAATGGAACTGTATTGTGTTACACGAACTACCATTTTCTCTATTTATGAGCTGTTATGAGGATACTGAGGCTGTTTTTGGTCATCTCATGGTGCTTGTAAAGTGCTAACGTCCTGTTTCCTCATAATTCATGTGGCATAGCATACATACCAATATTTCCTTTCTCCTTCACATCACTTCCTCCTGGCTAAAGGTGAGGACCCTTCTGTCTAACCCCTACAAAATGTTCACACACGCACAGACGTATGAATACATACTAAAATCTTTCTGACATTTTCATGTATGATTTCAGCTCAGGAGTCAGGACAAATAAATTATTGTTTCTAAGTAAAGGTCAAAGCTCATTGTAAATTATATGGGCTCATTTGAGACGGCATTAACATTTGAAATGTCTCTGTATAATAACGTAATAGCCTGTTTGATCCCACCGCCAATCAGAACGGCTCCAGGCATTGCTTTAAAACTAGCTGACTCTGTTAAACGCATTACGATCTGGAAAGAGCGTAATCTGTAAAACATATCTCTGAAGTACACCAGTTTCTTCAAAGCCAGGCAGTCCATGCTCCATTTAAGACCAATAGTTTTACCCCATAACCTCCCTTATAATTTACTGCAACTACAAAAAACAATATTTACATTATAAATCCATGCATAATGTTAGTTTGCTATGAGGCTGTTTTGTGCTGCCGTGTGGAAACAGTCCATCCAGATTAAGCAGGGAAACATCTGCCTCACAAACCCTCAGCCATCTGCCCACTAACTGCAGAGTGGGATGAATTTCCAAACAAATATAATCCATAATCCATGTAATCAAACTCATTATGATACCAAACCCAAAAATATCTCAATTTTGCCATGAAATAAATGACAGAGGCAGAGTAAAAGGGGTGATGCGGTGGAATGAGACTACAAGGGGTGAAGCGATGGATTGCACAAGATGAAGAAAATATGAAAGAGACGGCCTCCCAAGCTCTCTCGCTCATGTGATTCAGGGCTGGTGGACAGTGATGAAGAAACAGATCATTAGCTCCAGCTGTAACATCAATAACTACTCAGACATCAGCAGAGAAAACAGGCCCATCTAGACATCACATGCGCTCTTTTGTCCTGGTTTTTAGTCTTGCGGTGAGGAATGATGACCTAAAGGTTGTCCCTCTAAGGACAATTGCAAGAGCTTATTGGTTACTTTGAATGGCAACTTATTTTATTAAGTGCGTAGTTGCTCTCTGGCTGCTGATCTAGAATGATTTGAAGCTGATATGGCTTTCGATTTCTGTGATCCTTTCAATACTCTTCAGTGCAGAGTTTCTGTGTACATTTGCAATAATTCCCTAGACACATTAAAAATGGCTTTTAGAGAGTTTGAGAGAACTAATCTCATGTAAAATGATGCAAATAGTTCTTTTCGTTTGTTGAAACAAGGCTGTATCTGCAACCCATTTTACTTCCGCAATGTGACAGCTTTTCTTTTTTCCATTAGCTTCCAGTAATTTAGACACGCTCCAAGAGTGCTCATAACAGCGACTTTTTGCGACTTTTTCTACAGGTTACATAGATCCTCCAGTAGGTGGCGTGCTTACTAGATTATTCTATTAGAAAAAAAAATAAAATGATGGTACTTTATCCATTAGGAATTGATTTGATTGTCACAAGTGTGAGTTCCATACTACAATAGACCAGAGTAGGTAGCTTGGCATGGTCTATCTTTAGCAAGGTTGGAGGGATGGAGCTAAAATAATATTTTACCAAAGCGTTTTTAGCTAGCTGAAGATGCTAGACGCTCTGCTGAAGACGCAGTGCTTTGGGCACTTGAGAGTGCTTTGGCATGCAGCGTTTTTTTCTGTTGAGACGTTTCGTTGCTATGATACAGAATATCCGCAGCACAGTTTACTTGTAACTGATTTTGCAGATCATTTGTTTCATTCTAAAAAAGCATTTTTCATCCATTTTGTTCAGTTAGCTCTGTTGGTTGATGTCGTTCATTGTAATGTTGTGACAGTTGGTCAGTGTTGTTTAGGCCCGCCCCTCCTCCACTGTGATTGGATGGGTGGGTAAAAAGTCACAGTGATGAGCGCTGCGTTTTATCTAAAGTTGAACATTTTTCAACTCTCGACGACCAGTAAAAAACGCCGAGTACTCAGTGCTCGTTACGCTCGCTACTGGTCAACACTGAAAATCAGCATCACAATGATGAATCAGTGTTTGAGGGATTCAAATCTGCCTGGATCTTTAAAATCGGCATGAAACGTAAGTTGAAATTGTCTTTTCATTCCTATTGTGACTAGTGAAATGGCTGCTCAAAAAAAAAAAAAATGTATTGTGGATTGTATGGAATGTATCATTGGATGGTGACCGGTTGTCCTGTTAGTAAACACACTATTACACTATGTATGACACGCCAATTCTCATTTCCATTTTTGGCATGCTGCCAACACGTATAATCGCTTTTCAGCGTGTTTATGAATGCCGTTGATTTAATTTTACATTACTGTATATATAAATATATGACCTACCAGCCCGTTCTCATCCTTTAGCATCATATGTGACACTATATGACAAAACGGCGAAATACTACGCACATGGCACCCTTTATCGTTAATATAAAACGCGAACCCATAAATCGTTTGGCGTAATATAAGACTACCCCTAGCCTACCCCACACCTAAACCTACCCATCACAGTGTGTGTTATATTAACGATAACGGGTGCCATGTGTGTAGTATTTGGCCGTTTTGTCATATAGCGTCACATATGACGCTAAAGGATGAGAATGCATTGGACCTACCCCATCCCCGTCCCTAAACCTACCCGTCACTGGGGTCAATACCGTTTATGAGTCTTCTGTAGATATACATTTTGCTTCGTTTTGCTCGGACATTTAACGGCGTGTACATACATGCAGAATCACTCGGACATTTAACGGCTTATGTACACACACATACACGCGAATAGCTCAAAATGTGTGAAGATAACACGCCACTTGACTTGAAAGTGGCGTGTATGTTTATGCAAAAGTCATGATGCCATGTTGCCATCAGAGAAAAGATGTCTGTAAAGGGATAGGGAATTAATTGGATTAAAGATTATAAGGGCACATGAATTTTAAAATATGAATAATGTGCACAGGTAAATTAATAAATCAATTTGGATTTCATGGTGACTCTTTAACCACTACACCCTGAGCACACTGCCATCGTGTGCCAACTGTCTCTTTCTGCATTACTGACTATAATTGCAGCAGATTTTTGGCTCGTGGGCTTGTTTCATGCATGCTATAGCTTTTTTTTTTTTTTTTTTTTTTTTTTTTTTTTACAATTTTAAAAGAAACAGATTGCAAGGTAAACAGATTTGAAGGAATTAGCAGGACGGACGCACTTTGCACTTGTGCTCACAGAGGCTGCTACTATTACTGTCCTATAGTCATTCCATACTCCTGATCAATGAGACGACCTTCACACACTCTTACTCTCTCTCTCACACACCCACTTTCTGGACTGTATCAGTGTAGGGAAATATATTTGAAGTGTTTAGCTTTTACCTTTCAGCCACTCAGCCGAATACACTCCTGCACCAATTAGGGCAAAGACGTGTTACTGACTTTTTGTGAAGTATTGATCTACTGTTAGTGGTCTGTTGTTTGGCTAGATAGTCATTTGCCTGCTGGCATTTTTCCATGACAATACATTTACACAACTTGTGTAAATGTATAAAGAGTAAATGAGGTTGGATCAGGTCCCTGTCTTACTGTTCTTCTCATAACAGAGCCACTGCATCATTATGTGAGTGGCCATCGAGATACTTCTCTGGTCAATATTAGATATTATACAAACCATTGCATGGGGATGACATCACCTGGTTGACGTTAGACCCATGCAAGATGTGAGTGCATGAATAATTCATCACAGGAGAGCGGGACAACGACATGCAACCCGTTTAAAGAGAAGGAAAGATTGAAATATTTTGCTAAATGCCATTAAGTCATAGCCCAAATACAAACTAAATAAATTGCCATGGTGTCTCTCTTTCACACACTGCTGTCCCAAAGGAGCGAGACTATTGAGAGCATGCATGGCATAATGTTTAGGGAGTCAGCCCAAGGAATCAGCATCCTTGTTTCCCTTTAGTGTCACTGCATGGCAAGCAACAGCTAGAAAGAAATGCAACTGCTTTTACACGTTATTATCTCTATATGTAAAAGATTCGATTAAAATGATTAATTTATTAAATAATAAGCGTGTGAGAACAAGTAATAATAACAATATTATATATATATATATATATATATATATTCACACACACATCACACATGCTTATGTATATGTGTGTGTGTATATATATCTATATAAACACACTTCAGTACAATGGTAACCCCTACTCTAATGCGCTTTGCGTAAGCACACAGTAAGACTATGAGTGATCAAGTATGATTTACTTGTCTGGACTTGTTAGTGTTAAAGTGCATTGCTTTCATGCAAAGCAGAGTAAGGTTATTCATATCTCATTTTAAAACAATCATATAAAATACACTGTTTAAATCAACCAACCCCCTTTATACATGATATGCTGTAGGATTTACTCAGCATGACAACATCACATAGACAAAATGATAAACAAAAAAAAAAAAGCAATCCACATGCCATAGTGTTAAGGATGGATTTGCTGCTAGAGACTGATGCGAGGATGCTGTGCTGTTTGCTTTTGCCCGAAGCATCACTGGCATGAAACAAGAAACATGTTTGTTCTGCGTAATTGTACGCTGACTGTATCGCTCACCTGCTCCATGCTTCAGCAATCCCTCTTCCGCCTCCTGTTCCCACTCATGGCACAGTATTCCGGCTTCCCAAAGCAATATTCCCACAGTTGCTTGCCTTCCTAATTAAGGAATCCTTACAAAAATCCACAGACGTCCTTATATAGCCGGGAGGCTCCCTGAAGACGAGCCTCTGAGATACATTCCCTCTCCGACAGCCTGTTATACAGTCAAATGCTCCGATGTGTTCCTATTATCTGTGTCACTCTCTCTCTCTCTCTCTCTCTCTCTCTCTGTCTGGTTGTGCTGTGATTATTTGTTCCAGGCTCTGTGCTAAAGCAAAGACACAGGGTCAGGGCTGCATCTATGTTTTACTCCGTTATGGCGAAGGATAAGGGACTTCCTCTCACTCGTTTGTTTGTTTCACACTCTTCACCTTGCCTTCATGCTTCCAACTCAACCCTCCCTCTTTCTCTCCCCACTTCCCTCCTCTCCTTCCCTTCCCCCACTCGTATGGATTCTGAAGGAAAGGAAGGGGGGGGTTGGTCATAGTGGTACCATGTGACTCCCAGCACTGAGCAATAGGGCCCAATCAACTGAAGCTTCTTCTGTTTCTATGGTGGGACCCCCTGATGCCCAGCCTGGCTCATGCCTGAGATGAAGCTTCTGTCACCATTGGCAACCATAGAGCAGAGCAGCCGAAATGGGACTGTGACAGACATAATGTTCACGTGAAACTCTGCAGCGACATGCTGTGCTGGGGGAACGTGCAGCTACTTGCAGTTTGCATATTAAAGAAATAGGGCTGCTCTAGCTGTGTGTGTTTGTGTGAGTGTGTGATTTAGAGTTTTACACCTCTGCAAGTCATGCGTGTTTTTCATAGTCTTAGAGATGAAATATAGATGTCAGTTTAATTCCCACAGTTCTGGAAATTAATAAAATCTTAAAGGTTGCGTAAAACATTGTGCTAGTTATGTTTCTTTACTGGAAAAAAAAGTAAGATTTACTTTTCACTCTAAAATTGCTAGTAAGTTTTACAAATAATTTCAAAGAAATGGCAATAGTAGCAAATTGATTAAAGGTGAATTGTGTAATATTTAGGAGGTTCTGTTGCCAGAAATGCAATATCATATAGACTACATAACTGTTTTCAGTAGTGTATAAAAACCTTACATAATGAAACATTATGTTTTTATTTCCTTAGAATAAGCCATTTCTATTTACATACACTGTGGGACCTATTTTGCGCCGATATGTTTTAGCCTTAAAAGGACAAACGTGTGTCATCACTATGTTCTCCTTCATACAAAGAAGCTAGCAAAAGTCAGTGAATAAAACACTGACACTACTGTATGATGAACAAGTAACAATAATATTCACAATAACATATCGTTATAATTGATAATTAAGTAAACATAATTTCCTAATTTATAATTGTGAAGAAACCTCATTGCTTTACTGGCTACTCTCTGCTGTCTCTTACCGCTTTTCCACCAAAAAAGAACTGGTTCGGAACTGGTGCTGGTTCAAAGTTGGTTCGGAGTTGGTTCAACTTGCAAACCCGTTCAGAACCTGTTTGTTTTTCCACTGACTAGAGCGCCCAGGGAACGACGTCATTACGTCACTGTGTACGTCGCCATACGTCTTAGCTAGAAATGCTAGCAAGTACACCATTACTTTGTGATTATATCTAACTCGTGTACAAAGAAGGCTTTAAAAACAATTGAAATATGTAAGTCTTTTAATCTTTTCGTTTGATATGTTATCTTTTCTGATTAGTTATATACCCCTTGTGGCTTTTTTCTTTCCATTTATTTGTTCTATATTGTGACTTTTCTTCTTTGCTTATAACGTTTTCAATAAAAAAAACGCTTGCGCCAACTTTAGGCATAACAATTACAAAGACGGACTCCATCGTGTTTCTGCAAATGTTTCTCCTGGCTTTGCGATTATGGTCAGAAAAGATGTTTTGAACACATCTAAACCCGCCCCAGCCCCCAGCGTAAGCATGACGTGGTAAAAGAACGGTTCTAGTCCAGCAAAGAGTTGGTGCCGCTTTGGAACCAGTTTTCCCGGCCGAGAACCGGTTCTTTGGCTGTCGAAACACAAAGAACTGGTTCGCGCGCAGGCACCGGCTCCGAACCGGCTCTCAAAATGCTTTGGTGGAAAAGGGGTATCAGATGACGTTGACGACATATTTTCCTGTTTTGAAGAAGTTTTGAAGTAGAAAATCTGAAATACTATTTTCTTGTGAAATGTGGGCTACTCCAATAATATTATTACAACTTCTTTTAAATGAAATTCGTTACTGTTCAACAAGAAATTATTGATTGCTGACAGCTGTATTTTTAATTAAACAACATCACACAAGCAATGGTCTTCTGAATATTCAAAAAATCTGAATAGTATAAGCAGGAGACTGCAGGTAATCACACACAAATATTCCATGCAACAGCACGACTGGGACTGTGATGGATAGGATGCGACAGGGTTGCGCATTGCCAGTTAGTTTCTCTATTGAGAAAGTGGGTTATTGAATCATGTAGAAACAAAACACTGCTACTTGCAGTGTCAGAGCATGCAATGCTTTTATTGTGGCATCTGAAACTTCCATAGGTCAGCTCTAACACTGTTATAAATATAAAGTCCAAAGTAGAATGCACTGATTTATTATTATTATTAAGAGCATAACATCTCAAAAAATACTGAACTGATAAAAACAAATACAAAATAATCCACGCAATTATTAATGAATGAGATCCAGGCTGCGTCCAAATGCCTCGCTGCCTTATCAAATATCAGGCAAATGACTCAGTCAGCGTTTGTGCACGAAGGTGCCTCACAAAACTGTGGCTTCTGAGGCTGTTTAATAATCTACAGCAAAATAGAGCGAGCTTTGGTGAAAACTAAACAAATATTTAAGTAATTTCTCACTAGAAATGACATTAGAAGTGGAAAACGACTTACATTTACACACAAACTGACCATCAACCACAACATTTAGATGCCATCTTTTATTTTAGCCCAACTGTCACAGAATGGAATGCACATGTGGGATATCAAAGCGAAGGATAGATTATGCGATATCGGCTGCGTCCGAAATCACATAATCATGTGTATGTTTGTTTTGAGTAATTACTCCACGGCCACTATATTGGGTACTATGGATATAATCTGGACGTACTACATTCGCATTGTTGCCCTTATTATGACCTACCAGCGTTAGTTGCAATGCTTCACTTAATTCACAAATCCTCTCCCATGGCCTCATGGGATACTTAAGTGTCTGTTGTATGCACACTTCAGAATCTCGCCAGAAGTAGGTCATCCGTGTACTTTTTGCATTCTTTGAGTACTATGAATTTGGACATTCTTTTATTTTGTCACACAATGTTTTTCACCTACTCGTGAAGTTTTCACCTACTCGTGAAGTAAAGTTAATATTGGATTCAGACATGCCTTACAGCATGTATACCCTGGAATGCATCCTCTAAAGGTAGCGTTTTAAAGATCTCAGACACAGTCCCAGTGTTTCATGAGCAGCAAATTATCGTAGTAGAATAATTTCTGAAGGACCATGTGACACTGAAGACTGGAGTAATGATGCTGAAAATAAGATTTAGCAGAGGTTGTCAAATCAAATACCAATAGATAAAAAATCAAAACCTGACAGTCTAGAAATCTTATAAATGGGCCATGTTTGGATCTTCCAACAGGACAGTGATCCAAAAACAAACAATGGGTCACTGAGCACAAGACCAAGTCCCTGACCTGAACGAACCCTATAGAAAATGAGTGGGCTGAACTGAAGAGAAGAAGTGCTGTGCCAACGTGGATCTGGGAATCTGATGGATTTGGAGAGATTCTGCATGAGAAATGGTTTCTAATCTCTAGTCAGTTGTTCTCCAAACTCATCAGGCATAGAAGAAGACTCGGAGCTGTTAAAAGGAGGTTGCAAAAAGTTTTTAATGGGGGAAAATAATTGTTCCCAACATGTTTTAGAGGAAAAATTTCAGAACATTTCATAATGTGATTTTTTTCCCCCACTTTAAATTCTTTTACTTCAGTAAATGGTTAGATTTTTGCATTAAAATAAATATATTATATAATATATTTGATATATAT
This sequence comes from Pimephales promelas, assembly GCF_016745375.1. Next base: position 24,479,745 of record NW_024121321.1, read on the forward strand.
ATCAAAAGGATAAACAATGCAGATTTATTTTTTACAGCCATCTTTGATCATATTTTCCAAGGGGACATGGTAAAAGAAACACCTGCGGAAACTAATCAACATGAAAAACTACAAAGAACTACAAAACATGGCACAAGACAGGAAATAACAAGAGTTCACACACACACACACACACACACACACACACACACACACACACACACACACACACACACACACACACACACACACACACACACACACACACACACACACACACACACACACACACAGGGAATACATGACAGTTTGTATATAAAATAGTTATCCTAATATATAAAACCTTTGTCATTATTAGATTTTTTTAAGTATTTGTTTTACTTTAGATTTTTTTTTTTTTTTGGATACACCCCTAAAGGTTTTGTCAACCTATTGTTACAGTGCACACACACAAAGTCACTTGTACAGACAGGAAAGAAAGCGCACAGGTCTGCTTGGTTACTCAGGAAAAAGAAATCCTTGGTCATTTCCCTCTTCCTACATGGAGAAAATCCATGATTTCAGAAAACAGGATCTGAGCCAAGTCGGGCAGGCATTATCTGTCACACTTCCTCTCTGCCTTACTCATCTGTTGCCCCTCCTTTTGTCTTCTTGCTTTTCTCTCAAATATTCTACAAATTTTTTCTGTCTCTCGCCTGTTTTCTTTGTCTGTCCCCAGATGCCTCAAAGGAGGGACCCTTAACAAAATGTTTTACTAATTTTGCTAAGATTTACTTAGCCTACACTTTCAGCAGCAAGTGTAAAATCTGTTTAATCAGTCCACATCCTAACCAAATGCTCCTCTTCTAATGTAATTTAAATGGTTCTAATAATTGAACATTAAACACAATTACACACTTCTTCCCCTTTTCTCATTTTCTCAAAAACACATAAAATAACACTTAATTTCAACATGTATTCTCTCTTAATTCAGCTATATGCAAAACATGCTGGGAACTAACGAGCTCTGCTCAGTTTCCGTTAAAGGGTTAGTTCACCCATAAAATGAAAATTCTGTCAGTATTTACTCACCCTCATGTTGTTCCAAACCTCTATGTGTTCATTTGTTCTGCTGAACACAGAGGAAGATGTTTGGAAGAGTGTTTTAATCAAACAGATCTCATTCCCCGTTGACTACCATATAGGAAAAAATACATAATGTAGTCAATGGGGAATGAGATCTGTTTGATTAAAACATTCTTCCAAATATCTTCCTTTGTGTTCTCCAGTGTATCCTAAAAATGCTTCAGTAGGTGAATGGACCAAAGTTACCTTAAAAATTTGGAGAACTATAAAAAAGCATTAGGTTTGTCTTAGAAAATCTCCAGCAAGCATTGGCCATCTTAATGACTTTGTCGTACAGATTCACAGGTAAGGATTTCAAAAACTGGTCACAATCTGGACTTGAGTATCTGCACCAATTATTTCCAATTATAATGACACAATTAAATCATTTGAAAAAGTAAGAGATGAATTTACACTCCCAAGGTCTGAATTTTTTAGATATTTACAACTGAGACATTTCCTCACAACGCAGAATTCAAATAACCAGCCCATTCTCACCCCCAAGGCGTCACCTAACTGACGCCTTGGGAAGCATTTGGACATGCTTCAATATCTGACGCTTTAGCGTCAGTTAGATGACGCCCTAGGATCGCGTGTACCCTACCCCCACCCCACACCTAAACCTAACCGCGTCCTCTAACAGACGCTTTCCTTTAGCGTCAGTTAGATGACGCCGTAGGATCGCGTCATGTGAGTGACGCTAAAGGGCGCCTAAAACGTCAAATATTGAAGCATGGTCAAAGGTGACGCCTTGGGGTGAGAATGCGTTACAAATCAAGGAGTGTGAAGAGGTTTATTGTGTGACCAACTCTAATGTCTGGAGGGAATTCAAATGGAATGTAATAACCAGATTTTTTCAAACTCCTGCAATGCCGTTAATACTACTATGACCATGTGTCATACTATCATATCCACCTAAATTTCATCTCTGCCTTTCTCTAATATATATATATATATATATATATATATATATATATATATATATATATATATATATAAATAATAATTAAATTTAAATTCATTATCTGTATAATGTGTACAATATAATTAAGTTTGGACAATTAGCAATATTGTCTTTGAGAACATGATGGATTAACCAATGCCATTCTGTATTGTACACGTAATGATGTGGTTCCAAATAAAAAAATAAGTTCCCAAAAAAAAAAATAATAATAATATTTCCTGTCTTTAGCCTTTGAGAGATTGAGCTAGTGTTTGTATGTAAGTTGTACACTGTTTTTATGTTGCTTGTTTTTTTTTTTTTTTTTTTTTTTTTTTTTTTTATATATGTGCTGATTGGACAGCACTTTGGTCTGCAGGTGCAAAGTGCTTTATAAATAATTAAAAAAAATAATAATGTATACAGCCATATATAAATGTGTGTGTGCAACTTATGGTTACTAAATATTTCCAGAATATGTAGGCTACAAAAAAAAATGTTAAAATGAAGAAAACACAAACACAACAATAACAAACAAACATGATATTTAAATACATGATATTAAAATATATGATATTAAAATTATATCAACAGAAATGTGAGACTAAAGTATTACCCTTTAGTCTCCCATGTAAAGTATTAAAGTGTTAATTTAGCCGTCTAGCCCCATAGACTCCCATTCATTTTGCACTCGGACGATCGCCCCCAGTGGAAATCTGGTGGAACTACAACCAAAATTCGGTTCAATAGGACTTAGGGAGTGGCCAGGCTTTACCCCCTTGGGTGTAAGTAGAGTGATTAGGCCTACGTGATATTTGTCATGTGAAGCATTCTTCTTGTATGCTGAATTCTGTAATTGGAATTACTTGTCAAAAAAGTAATGATATTAGAAGTGTGATTTATAGATGCAGATGGCACTGACAACTTTATATTTGATTCATTACACCCTAAAAAAAAAATCATCATTAAAATGTCCTCAAATCATACATTTCATTAATTTAAATTTCCTTAAAATGCAATATCCTGAAACCAGCTATTTTGAAGGAGAAACTGCAACAGAATCATTTTACAGTCTGACATTTGAATATAGAGATTTCTAGACTAAAAAAAATGCATTTAAAATTCTAAATAACTTGATTTCTTTTCAAGTGGGGAAGAATAAAGATCTGTTTGTTATTTGCCATTTTGTGTCAACTTTCTTGTACATTTTTTTCTAAGATGGACTATGAGGAAGTTGTTTTGTTGTTGTTAATACTTTATTAATCCACACATGTAAAACTTCTTCAGACAAACATGAGGATTGGGACCTACTAGTAGACCATCATGATTCATTTGTGTCTTCTCTTTCCACCCTGCTGTCCTCTTCCTCTCTTCAAACACCAACTTATTTCTCATTTATCAATTCCATCTGTACTTCATCACCTTCTTCTTCTTCTCAGTCTTTCTCCATGATCATCATTGTTTCTTTGGGTTTCTTTAGGTTTTCACAGATGATCACATATCCTTATGGAAATTAGCAAATGGCATTTCCTGTGTTGTTTGCATGACTAAGCCAGAAGATATCTGAAAAACAAACCTGGAAAACCTGAAACCAGTGGTTGGTATTTTGGGTGGTTGATTACTTAATCATCAAAATGATAAACTACTTTGAGCAAAAGCACTTAAAGTCACATAAAGCCAAATCTTCTAAATGATTCTGAATTCATGCCTCATGTTTGTCTTTTGTTGAGGTAAAATATTATAATTAGACCATTTAATGACAAATGAATACCAGCATACCAATCTTGTTGTTTGTTGCTTAAATTAATTGCCTGATTAATTGTCCTTCCTTTATAGCTGTTTGTTTTTCTGTTGCAGATGTTATTACAACTGTATTGCCCAATCAGAAACTAGGAACTATAATTGGTATAACTAGTCAAGTCAAGTCAAGTCACATTTATTTATATAGCGCTTTTCACAATACAGATTGTATCAAAGCAGCTTCACAGTGATAACATGTAAGTAGCACAACACAACACAACTATGCTTATCATTATTTGTTTCTTCTTTATTAGAATTTCAGTATATTTTACAATATTATATTATATATACTACAACATTATTTGTACAAACCTTGAAAATACTGTACAAAAGGGAAGTTAATTTTGTTAGATTAAACAAGCTGCATCCCTACATTTGCAAATGTTAAAATAAATTTTGTTAGAGAGTCAGTGCTAGAGAAAGCAATTCCTAACAAGAAACTAAAATATTATTCTCGGATTGGGTTTTCTATAGAACCTTACGGTTCTTGACTCACTTTTAAAGAACATTTCATGTCAAAATTCCAGTTATAAAGTATGTTTATGAACGGCTTAATTCATCAAATCTAACTACAATTACCAATGAATTCAAACTAACCTTAATTAAGTAACTAATTTAACTGAATCCATAAAATGAATGATCCCATGATGAGAACCTCTGAAAGGTTTTATATATGAAGTGACAAACTCTTTTTGTATGAAAGCTTTTCGTCTTTGTCACAGTTGTGTTTAGTTTGTTTTCATTGGTCTTGTCTGCCTGTCATCATGTCACTTGTCCTCTTCATTATCAGTTCATTTGCATCACTTGTTCAGTTATTCATCATCTTCTGTGTTTGCATTTAAGTTCTGTCTGTTCAGTTAGTCTTTGTCCATTCTCCTCATCACCTTCTGCCTGCACCACACCGTGACACTTACAGAAATCTACCCCAGTCCAGACAGCTGTGTAGCAAGTCTTAGTCATTTTAAGAGATAAGAAAATATAATTTTTTTGATTTAGGTTGGGAACTGTCTCCCCATAATACCTCAACCTTAGAGAACTTTTCCTTCACAGAAGAATGAGATATGATGATTTAACAGATTTATTTTTATACTTTAAGATTTTATAGGTCACTTAAGTATTACTTTAATCTTTTGCATCTCTGTTAGCTAGGTATTTAGTCAATCATTTTACTATTGCAAGACTTTAACTTCCCCTTTTTGACAGGATTTAAGGATGTTAAATTAAACCATCAATCATTACATTCATTTTTTTTTTTTTTTTAAACTTACGAACACAAAAGAACACAGTAACATGTTTAAGGAAATTTTTCAACACACTCGTGGCAATTAGTAACTTTTAAAATTTGGAGAACTGGGAACTTTTTTTTTTTTTTTTTCTTTCTTTTTTAAGATTTTAGAGGTTGACCTACATGTTTAGGAAAAAAAATGTTGTTTCCGTGTTTATCACATGGCACAAACATCACCTCATCACATGAAAACATCACCTCATAAAATAGTTTTATTTTTAGAAACACTAAAATCACCTCATGCACCTTCTTCGATCTCAACATTAAAAAGCCACCAGAAACAAAAATCTTATTTTAACGCTTTTTTTTTGTTTGTTTGTTGTTGTTTTTTTAGATTGATAACACATTTTTAGGTGACAAACTGCACAGACGCATTACTGAGAGTCGCCAACATGTCCCTCATTACACTTTCAGATTTACCGGTTGCTCAATAAGAAACTCGAATGAACAATGAAGGAGTTAACAGAGAGACTTGACGGCGTTAAAATGTGAAGAGAGATTATGTGGGCGTGTTGAAAACAGGTTAGCAGGGGGATTTAAGAGCAGGACTGCAGGTGTGTGTGCTGTCAGAGATGAAGATGAAGATGATCCACAAACTCAGTGTAGCATTTATCGTCTCTCTTCAAATGATAGGTGAGACCTTTTATTGCTTAATTAATGCTTTAGATACCTAATAATTGTTTTTTAACTAACATAACCATTACTTTTTAGATTTAGGCTATCACTAAGTGTAACTTTATTTCTTCTGTTGTGTAACTTTTATTTCTTTCTAGGGTGTAATGCACAAATGAATGGTAGGGGAGAGCAGGGCACAACCTAACACATTTTGGTTTTGGCTCAGTTATTTAAAAAAATTATTAAGTTAGATTCAGCTTTTTTTCACAAGCAGCATACACATCTCTGCTACAAACGAACACTTAAAGTTTTTTTCTAGGACCTACCATTTTTGTACTGTAGTAGCACTGAAAGTGACAGAAGTGCAAATGTTACAACTTATATGCGGGGTTAATTGTCACAGACAGGGGTTAGTTGTAACACTTGTGTGTAACACATAATTCAGAACTATAGTTTGATATTGTTTGTGCATCTGTATACATAGATATCCATACATCCATCCCTCATCCTTCTATTATGGATAAATATCATGGATAGAGACATAGAAAAGGGCTGCACAGTTTTGCTAGCCTGGCTAACGCCAGACCTATTAAATATTGTAAATTGCAATTGAATTAGATTTGTGTGTGGCAGCTGCATGTAAAATTATTATTATTAATAATAATAACAGTAATAATAATACAAATGAGTTTAAAATCTAAATGTTAAGGGTTTATTGCATTCTGAACAGGCCATATTTTTAATAAATAAACAAGTGATCAATACATAGTAAACTAAATTTTAAACATTTTAAATTCCAACATTGTTTGTGAAAGTCCAACAAAGATAAATGAATAAATAAAACAATAAATAAAGAAATAAACAATAAATAAATTCTCAAACCTGAAAAGTTGTGTGGCTCCCTATTTTCATTTGATTATCATTGTACACTTGGCGGCTTATTGTAACACTGTGCTACAACTAACCCCGCTGTGTATTACATATTTTAAGCCTAGCTAACAGTTGCGAGGAATTGCTGACATGTTTCAAAACGGTGCTTGAGCCAACAAGACAGTGATTAAGGCAATATAAAGTTAGATTTGGAAACGTACACACCCAACTCAGACACCGAAAAAAACCTATGATGAAAAAATTTACTTGCATGGTGTCAAAACACTCTTTGTCCAGTATCTTCACGAAATATTATCAAAACTTTCCACAAATTCGCGGGAGACAGTCTTCTGGCAGCGAGAGAAAAAGAGCAGAAACACAACCTGCTTGATCCTGACTAACTATGTAAAAGGTCCGTGTTACATTTAACCCCACGTTATAGGTTGTGCCCTGTGGTCCCCTAACAATTTAAGTTCCCAAATTCCATTAAAAATTAACAATGCTTTATATAAAATGTGTTTTCTTTACCTTGTCTATTGTCAGTGTGTGGCAAAGCAGGTCTCAACACAAGGATAGTGGGGGGGCAGAATGCAGTGCCTGGCGCTTGGCCATGGCAGGTCAGCCTTCATAGGAACGGGAAACATTTCTGTGGTGGATCACTCATCAACAATCAATGGATTCTGACTGCAGCTCACTGCTTTCTAGAGTAATTTTAATAAACCAATTCTTGCAATTATCATTACATGATTTAAATCATTCACTTGATGTGGCAAATGCTTAACACTTCTTCTTCAACCATATTCCAGTACAACACTCCCTGTAACTGTGTACCTGGGCCGACAGACACAGGAGGGGGCAAATGCAAATGAGGTGTCCAGAGCTGTCTCTAGTATCATAAAACACCCAAAATATGATTCCCCCTCTTATGACAACGACATCACTCTTCTGAAACTGGATTCACCGGTGAATTTTACTCAGTTTATCAGTCCGGTCTGTCTGGCTTCATCAAACAGTTTGTTCTTCAACAAAACCTCCAGCTGGGTCACTGGATGGGGAGCGATTCGTTCAAACAGTACGTATTTAATTTAAGTAACCTTGATAACAGTCACATCATACTGTACAATTGCAATAGTTGATGTATATTTTATCATTTTATGTGTTTCTTAGCTCCCCTGCCTTCACCGCAAACTCTACAGGAAGTGCAAGTGTCTATTTTTGGAAACAGGCAGTGTAAATGTCTTTATGGTGTCACAAAAATCACAGACAACATGATGTGTGCTGGAGTATTGGAAGGGGGCAAAGACTCCTGTAAGGTAACAAATCCTATACTTCTGTTTGTGTTACTTCATATAGTTTAAACAGGCTGTTTATGTTCTACAAATGGTCTATTTAGTTATAATTAAGAATAAGTAGAATGAGTAAAACTTTCAACGCCGGACAGAAGGAGAGTCACACCACCATATGGAAAGAAGTGTAAATGGATGGAGAAGCATCATTTACTGTAAAGCTACGTCTTAGTTTTGCTTGCCTTGGTGAAAGCTGAGTACAAATCAGCATGAAGTTTTAACATCTACCCTTGTGTAATGGAAATCTTAATGTAAGGGTTGAACTTTGACTATTGTAAGGCAATTCAACCTAGTGAATCAAGCAGAAATGTAATATTTAAACACAAACCAGTTTTTCAGTTTAGCTCTATTCAGATTAAATAAATTGAATTGCTGATGTTTGTACTGTTATGAAGATGATGTGAGATTGTTATGATGTGAGAACCTATTCTTCCTCCTACAGGGTGACTCTGGTGGTCCTATGGTCAGCAAACAGGGTTCGGTCTGGATCCAGTCTGGAGTTGTGAGCTTTGGCAAAGGTTGTGCTAAATCAATTTTCCCTGGTGTGTATACCAGAGTGTCTAAGTACAAGGCCTGGATCAATGAGCAAATCACCACCAACCAGCCATGCTTCACTACGTTCAATTCCATTGGTACTGACGGTGACCTGAGCATCAGCTGCCCTAGTGTGTCTGCCATCCCGACAATTACTGCCCCTACAACTACACCTATCACACGTAAGGTTCCTTAAAAAAATCATGCATACATTGTTCACTTGGCAACTTGTCCAAAGACTTTTGTGCATTAGAAGTATACTTGATTTCAAAGTGTTTGACTTAAATTTAGATAAACACATATTTATATAGTGAATGAAATTCATGTAGTCATTTTCAAGGAAGGTGAAAGAGGCACAGAGCTCCAGACCCAATGCGACAAAAAAGAAAATGCTACAATAATTTAAAATACATTCAAAATTGCCCACACTTTCATCAGATATCATTACATTAAAGCATGCCACTGTGTTTCCTAAATAATGAACAACAAATGACTTATTAACCAGTTCTTTTAATGAGGCTGTCAAAAGAAATCATGAAAAAGCGAATCAGACTTGGTATAATAATATATACTATATACGTATGATAACACTTTACAATAAGGTTAATTTATGAAAAATTAGTTAATGTATTCATGAACTATCCATGAGCAATACATTTGTTACTGTTTATGTTCATCTTTGTTAACGTTAGTTAATACAGCTGTTGCATATAGTTCTCAGTGCATTAATTAATGTTAACCGTTAATGTTAATAATAACCCATTATGTTTAATATACACTCACAGTGTGCTGAAACACTACTGAAAATTCATAATCCTAACCTTTACCTCCATACTGAAATATCAGTTGGCCCGACAGCAATTCATCTTTTCTGTATCATTTAAATACTGGTGTCCTGGGACCAGAGATGGACAGTAGTGAAGTATTTTTACTTTACTCAAGTATCTGTTCTTTATCTGTAAATTACAGATCTCAACTTTATCTTGAATAGTCAAGCATCTGTACTTGACTATTGAAATTATGGCCAGAAGATTTGAGATATATTATGCTAATGGACCATATCTGTGTAGTCTAAGAATAACACATTTGTTGTTGCTCTTTAAGGCAGCCATATAAATGTTTCAAAGAAAATAAATCAAAGACACATTTGACTGATATAACCCGGCATCATTGTCTTTCTCTCTGTTCCTGTAGCTTTAACATGTGGAAGTGCCAGTCTGAACACCCGTGTTGGAGGAATCAGCTCCCTTGTGTCTCCAGGCAGATGGCCATGGATGGTCAGTCTGCAGTTTAACGGCAGTCAACTGTGTGGCGGAGCGCTGATTGCTGAACGCTTTGTCATGAGCTCTGCTAGCTGTTTTACCAGGTAATGGCACTTAAATATGAAAAGGACATTTGATTAGAGAAATCCGATTGATCCGATTTTCAATGGAATTCTTTTTTCGGCCAGCTCCAACAATGCCTCCGATTGGACCGTGATCCTGGGCCGTCTAAATCAGAACGGCTCCAACCCCAATGAGGTCTCTATAAAAGTGGTGAATCTCACCATCAGCAATACCACAGGCGACAACGTTGCAGTCTTGCAGCTGGCCGTTGCACCAAACCTTACAAATTTCATCCAGCCTATATGTGTGGACATGGGAGAAAATACCTTCAGCGCTAATACTCAATGCTGGGTGGCAGGATGGAGCTCAGGAGCAGGAGGAGGTGTGTTTTGTGTGTGTGTGGCTTATAAATCATACTAAGTGATGTATGCAAGTATAAAACAATCATTATGTCTATGGAAAAATGGAAAAAGCTGTGCTTGTCCTGCTAAACCCTACTTTATGGGGACATAATGTCCCCACAAGGATGGCAATATCTGCAATCTTTGTCCTTATGGGGACATTGTTTGGTCTATTGGTCTAAATAATTATAAGTGATGTTTTCTGTCATGGCTAGGTTTAGAGTTTGTGTGTGTGTGTGTGTGTGTGTGTGTTTGTGCGTGTGTGAATCCTTTGAATCATCACTAAATGATAAAATTAGTTTAGTAGAATGTTTATCCTTTTTCCATGTCTTCCAAATTTGAAATTGTTTTCCTTCTTTTATAGTGAATCAAACTCTTCAGGAATTCAAGACCTCTATTGTGGATTGTGTAAACTCAAGCAACAGTATTTGCACAAGTTCTTTGAACTTACAGCAGGCAAGTTACTTATGTTTAAAACAGGAAGGAAATATAATATATTTACAGTTTACAATAAGGTTTAGTTTATAGTATAAATGCATTCGTTAACTTGAACTAAAATACTTTAGTTTGGGAGAATGGGAGGCCCTGGGGTCTCCTCCCAGTCTTTCCCTGGGGTCTCCTCCCAGTGGGACGTGCCCGGAACACCTCCCCGGGGAGGCGTCCTAAAGACATCCGGAACAGGTGCCCGAGCCACCTCAGCTGACCCCTCACGATGTGGAGGAGCAGCGGCTCTACTCTGAGCTCCTCCCGAGTGACCGAGCTTCTCACACTATCTCTAAGGGCCACCCAGCTATCCTGCGGAGAAAACTCATTTCGGTTGCCTATATCCGAGATCTTGTCCTTTCGGTCATGACCATAGGTGAGAGTAGGAACGTAGATTGACCGCTAAATCGAGAGCTTTGCCTTATGGCTCAGCTCCTTCTTCACCACAACAGACTGGTACATCGACCGCATTACTGCAGAAGCTGCACCGATCCGTCTGTCAATCTCCCGTTCCATCCTTCCCTCACTCGTGAAAAACCCCAAGATACTTAAACTCCTCCACTTGAGGAAGGATCTCTCCACCAACCTGATGTGAGCAAGCCACCCTTTTCCGACTGAGGACCATGGCCTCGGATTTGTAGGTGCTCATTCTCATCCTAGCCACTTCACACTCGGGTGCAAACCGTCCCAGTGCATGCTGAAGGTCTTGGTGTGAATGGGCCAACACGACAACATCATCTGCAAAAAGCAGAGACGAAATTGCGTGGTCCCCAAACCTGACACCCTCCGGCCCCTGGCTGCTCCTAGAAATTCTGTCCATTAAAATTATGAACAGAACCGGCGACAAAGAGCAGCCCTGCCGGATTCCAACATGCACCGGGAAGAAGTCTGACTTACTACAATGCGAACCAAGCTCCTGCTTCGGCCATACAGGGACCGGACAGCCCTTAGCAAAGGACCCCGGACCCCATACTCCCAGAGCACCCTCCACAGGCCGCCTCGGGGGACACAGTTGAATGCCTTCTCCAAATCCACAAAGCACATGTGGACCGATTGGGCAAACTCCCATGAACCCTCCAGCACCCTGTAGAGAGTAGAGTTGGTCCAGTGTTCCACGGCCCGGACGAAAACCACACTGTTCCTCCTGAATCCGAGGTTCCACTATCGGCCGTATTCTCCTCTCCAGTACCCTGGCATAGACTTTCCCAGGGAGGCTGAGAAGTGTGATCCCCCTGTAGTTGGAACACACCCTCCGGTCCCCCTTCTTAAAAAGAGGGACCACCACCCCGGTCTGCCATCCCAGAGGCACTGTCCCCGACCGCCACGCGATGCTGCAGTGGTGTGTCAACCAAGACAGCCCCACAACATCCAGAGACTTGAGGTATTCAGGGCAGATATCATCCACCCTCAGTGCCTTGCCACCGAGGAGTACTGTATCTTGACTACCTTGTTGACCTCAGCTAGGGTGATGGACGACTCCACCGCTGAGCCCTCAGCCTCTACTTTCTCAATAGAAGACTTCACGGCGGGATTGAGGAGATCCTCGAAGTATCCCTTCCACCGTCCGACGACATCCCCAGTTGAGGTCAACAGTCGCCCAACTCCAATGTAAACAGCGTTGGTAGGGCACTGCTTCCTCTCCTGAGGTGCCAGACAGTTTGCCAGAATCTCTTTGAGGCCAGCCGATACTCTTTCTCCATGGCCTCACCTACCTCCTCCCAGGCCCGGGTTTTTGCCTCCACAACCACCCGGGCTGCAGTCTGCTTGGCCTACCGATATTCATCAGCTGCATCATTTATTTAATCTAAAATACAGCATAACAGCATCATGAATTATTACAATTAAATAGCTGTTTTCTATTTAAATATATTTAAAATTTTAAATAGTAATTTAAGTAAATTAAAAGTAATTTATTCCTGGATGGTAACGCTAAATTTTTAGCATCATTGAGGCCTGTTCACACCGGGATGAATTTCGCACGATATTCGCAGACGTTTAACACCTCGTGACTAAAAAAGCCACGCGTAAAAGCGTCATTTAAAAAAAAACCCTCAGGTTCATCTTTTTGGTTTCACGCACAGCGTCAAAAACTATCCGACTAAGGAGATTGGCGCTTTTGCTCACGTGTGCGGTGCTTCTGAAGTTTCAGTAAAACACAACTTGGGGGCGCTCAAACACAAAACGGTTTTGCTGAGTTGCTAGGCCGAGTGTCCTGTTTTTTGGTAATCAAAATATGGTCACCCTAGTATAGTATACTAATATTATTTCTGTTTTATATTAAACACCATCTAATGTCAGGGAATGAATTTGCATGTTCATTCAGCTCAGCGTTAGCAACAATCGATTGGGTGTGAACAAAAAAAACGCGAACGTTGGCGAATAACGCGTGCTGATATTCGTCCCGGTGTGTACGGGCCTTTACTCCAGACTTCAGTGTCACATGATCCTTCAGAAATAATTCTAATATGGTTATTTGATTTCTTATTAGTATGTTGAAAATAGTTGTGATGCTAGATATTTTTGTGGAATCTGTGATACATTTTTTCAGGATTATTTGATGAACAGAAAGTTCAAAATAATAACATTTATTTAAAATATATATGTTTTAATTATAATTAATTAATTAGTCATTTATTAATTTAAAGCAAATTTACTGAATAGAAGTGTATGTTTAATCTTACTGACAAAACTTTTGAACCTAGTTTATGTTCCAATTGTATGAAAACTAAACATTTTTATAACAGATTTTTTTTTTCATTCAATAAAGATTTCCCTCTCTCTCTCCCTCAGTGTGATCAAACGGGTCTGCTGATGTGTAAGCAGGGTCTGTCATGGATCCATGCTGCTGTTTTGACCTTAAAACCGAGCATCTCAAACAGCAGCTCTAACACGAGCTCCAGCAACAGCACTGCATCATCCCGCTCTCTCCGTCAAGATATCCAGACCTTTACTAAAACCTCCAGCTTTGCATCATTCCTGAGAGATGTGGTGGGCTCTTTCCCTCCAAAAGTCGCAAGCCCCACTGCACCTCCAAACAGCACCAACACAACCCAAGCTGGCTCTAATGGGTCACAACAAGTATCTTCTTCCTTCTCTTTGACCCTTTCTATCCCGTTCCTCTCACTTGCAGCTTTCCAAATCTTTCTTCAAGGCATCAATTGAGTTTGAGTAGAAGGGGCCATTTTTCATGAGTGTGACTGTAAATTTTCAGTGTGTTCCAAGTGACCCATTATATAATCATACAGCATGAAAAGCTTTTGTGGAGCACATCGTTCATTTTTTACTTCTGGCAAATGTGAATTCTTAATTGTTCTTACACTACAATTGTATGATTGTCTCTGGCCGTACCAGAACAAGTGCACAAGTGCTAATAATTTGTGTAAGCGCAGGCTTTTTAAATATATTTGCATTGTAGCATATTCACCATGGCACTTTATGGAAATGTCCCAATTTGAGTGGTTCAGTTCTAATACTGACTATAACGTATACGTTATAGTCAGTTATATTATGACTTGTAATGTAATATCCCAAGTGTGGAACAGCTTGAGATATTTGGTGTTATTATTTTTATTATTATGTTTGCAAAAACAGTTTTTCTCAACATTTTTGGAAGAATGCGTATACTATATTGGACCTATATTTTTTACATATTTTTTTGTACAATCGTCTATCTATATTCTGTATCTATTTTCTACTTTTCATATGAAGGAAGTAACTTTTCAATGCACTGTTAAAATGTGAAAGGTGATGTATTTTTAGGTTGTTAAAATTATTAAATTAAAATAACAATTTAAGCTGGAAACGTGAAAACGTTGTTGTGCATTTATTTGAAGCATCCTGGGTGAGAAGCTGAGGTAAGAATGAAGTGCAGAGTTGTTGCGGCTGTAAACCTGAGCCTGTGCAGTTTACCACTGAATCCCTGTAAGATCGTACGAATTTTACGGGGTGGCTAATTTGTACGAATTCATACGACTTCACTCATACAAATTCGTACGATTTTTGCTACGACCCGTACGACAGAGCCCCTAAAGCCAAGCCGACGCCAAAGAACTAGCGCTGATGAAAGCCGACTGTGTTGTCGCCTCTCGTCCGCTCTCGTCGAGGTAAGCGGTCAGCTAGAATGTGCGTTCTGCGCCTGCGTTTAATGAGCCAACTGTCTATTTTGTCCCTTCCGCTAACCGCTGGACCTCTAGGCTGAAAAATCGTCAATGCAAGTGAATGAGAGAAAATAATTATTTTCTAATCCCGTTTGAATTTTGCAATGATTGCGAATGTTGTCTGTACCTTTACATAATTAACCATTGTTTTACTAAGTTTGTTAAGATTTACTTACTCTTACAGCATGCAGCACCTGTAAAATATTTGTAATCAGTCCAGATCCTAACCAAATACTCATGTTCTCCACAATGGTAACCCACTGTAATAGTTAATAATTGCAATTTAATTGAATATAAAACACAATTACACACAATAAATTCTTCCCCTTTTCTCATTTTCTCAAAAACACATAAAATAACACTTAATTTCATTTTTTTTCTCTCTTAATTCAGCTATTGACAAAGCATGCTGGGAACTAACAAGCACGCCCAGTTTCAATTAAACCATTAATTTAATCCAACACAAACAGACAACGTTAATTTGACACATTTAATCAGTTTGAACATAATAAAATTAAGTTTGGACAAAATGTTGTCCAATCGTGTTGCTTAAGCTCATTTGAAACAATTTGAACAAGCAGCCAAAATATATATTTTTCATAATTAAAACATTCCAGAACAGACTCCGAAATACTAACAGAAATTGATAATTAAGTATAGTGGAAAAATTAAACGCAATACAATAGTGTTTTGGTGGTAAAGAAAATATATGTGTGTTACTTTAACCAAAAATTAAAAAAAAAAAAAAAAAAATGTTTTTTGATTCTATGGTTTTAATCAGGCCAATAGAGGGCGCTAGGACTCTCTCAGAGCTGGTACAGGGAAAAAAGGCCTGGCTGGATGTGGTCATGCTAATGTCTTATTGTGCTTTCTTACTTTTTAAAACAACAGGCCATGATCCAGCATCCCTCCAGAACGAACGAATAGACTGTAAGCTGAAGAGTAATAGCCTATATAGAGCATAAAAAACTTTTTTGAGAGACCTGTGTTTCAAGTGGTTTTTGAATGAGATGAATGCCTTGTGGCTTGTGGAATGGAGGTGGCTGCCTTGAGGAAGAGCTACAATGCTAAATGACCAGATGGCTCCTACTGTATGTGGACTATTTTTCACAATCTAATATTATGAAGGTAAAAGAGTAGCAATACTCAAGAGCACATAGATGTGAATTTGAGAACACAATACATATTCACATATGTGAACATTTACACTCACAGCTTCAATGTGAAAACCTGTCAAATAAAAATCTGAATGTTGAAATTTGCGCTCGCAGACAATATAGTCACAAACCTGTATTCTGAATTTGAAGAAGTAGTCACAAATGTGTAAAATGCCATTCACAGAAAAACAATGACAATCACAAACGTAATATTTATTTGCATTTATTCTTACATTCACTTTCACATTACTCATTACCCATTAGCCTACACATTACCTCAATTTGGCACTTGCAACTTCTCAAATCTGTAACTGAAAATTCAAATTTCATGCCAGTTTTGGTAGCCAAAACTACCAAAACTAACTAAAAACGGAGAAAAGGAATACGATCTGCGTCCACACATTAATCCACGTATTAGAATAGAGTGCCGAAGTGATGATGTCACTTTGTAGGACAACTCGGAATTAGCGGCGCATGGGTTCCCTCGATCGAAAAGCTATGCATTTTCCCCAAAGACTTTTGGAAAATTGCAAAAAATAAGATCTGTGTTTAACAAAGAGTTGTGACCCTTTCACATTTTGTCTATCAAGATAATCTTTACAAGTTAATCCAAAATATAGGCCTATATTTTGAAGCCTATATAAAGATTTAAAAAAAAAAAACACAAGCAGACACAAGTTTTATTTTTACAAGCAGATTATAACTGTGTGCTCTATGTTATAGATCAAAACGTGAAAATATTTAGAGGGTTTGTTCACCACAGACCTTTCAGGCGATTTAGCAAAAACCCAATCAAAAATCACATATAGAGAGAGGGAACCGGTCATACTAAAATGCTAACTCACTTCCGTGTTTTGGCGACCCACATTAAAGCGACTAAAAATGCTTATTAAGTGACCATTCACCAACACTGCATGTGCATGCCGGTGTTAACAGCAAACGGTTCATGTGATGGGTGGCTGACGAATTAGGGAAGGACCCAGCCAAGCGTGAGCCTCGTTTCTAAAGTCCTCCATTTTGTCACTAAAACGCCCTCCAAGATACAAAACGCAAAACGGAGCTGCAGCGTTTCTAAACTTCTCCGTTTTAGGTTTTTTCTGTTTACACGAGAACGCTCGCGGGTAAAAACGTAAAAATATTTTATCGGGTGTGCCTTTCGTTTACACGGCGACAGCGTTTTTTGGGCTTAAAATGCAAACAAGTGAAACCACCCTGCAGAGTGGAAATCTTTAAAACGCTCCACCGCCGCGTTCCCGTGTAAAGGGTAAAAACGCAAAGGTAACGCGGTATAAAAACGCAGAATAAAAAGTGATAACGCAACGCCACTTTTGCGTTTCTCTTCAGAATCATTATAACATAGCCTTAGTGTGGGCGGAAGGTGCAAACGTAGCAAACAGCCATTTTATTATTATTATTTTTTACATTTACATTAACATTAAACCATAGTTAAAATTGTGTTTTGTTATAGTTTTACTGTAAATGCTGTAAACTTTCATAAGGGAAAGCTGCAGACCACTTTTATCATGAAAAAATGAGAATTTAGACACAAAAATCTACAAATGTAGCATGGGAGTAATGAAATAAATCCCCTTGTTAAGTACAATATGTCACTTTTAAAGTTGTTATTATCAAACATTGTGTTTGTAAATGTAATAGTTTAAGTCAGTTGTTTAAGTCAGTCACATGCTCTTATTGTTTGCCGATGCATACTTATGCTCTTGCCTTGCCTAATCTAGATGCAGTTTAAATGTTTGTCCACTAGATAGAAGCCATAGACCGTAAAAGAAATGGACGTAGTGACCCCATTGATTTCAACAGAGAAAATTGAAGCCTGTTAAAAGCAAAAGCTGATAGCCAGGCGTACTGTATGCTCAAACTGAGCTCATTTGTCACGTGACCTGTATATCTTCTAGCTGTGCTGAGTGAAATCTGAATAATTGAATCTCACAGAGATGAGGAGAGTGAGTGTTACTTGTCCATGAGCAGCATGATCAACTTTACGACTCTCTATGGGCTTCTCCCTCGACTTTATCAGACGTTGTGCCTCCACGTTCCCCCAATTGCCTGCAAGCTTTTTGCGAAATTATTATTATTTTAGGAGCTATACCCCTAAAATCAACTTTTCTCAGGATATAATTTTTTGAGTCACTTATTTGCTTTAAAAAGTCTTTTAAAAATGTAAATGACGCCATACACATCGTATGAGAAAAGTAGAAGTGTCTGATTCTGAATGCCAGAATCCACACCGGCGACGCGCAGTCTCTGTGTTCATCCACGCTGTTTCATGCCAATGTACAACTGATGTAAAGTTAATAATTCCGTGAATAACTGCAACTACAGATTTCGAACAGAGATAGTGACTAAGAGGAAAAACTGCGGACTGCAGCTTTAATTCTCCACATAAATTCCTTTTGTGGTTTTAAAACAAGATATCTTCCGCGTTCTACCTAGGCTAATATTTTATTTCCTTAATGAGAGTTGCATAGTACAGTATAGCAATATGTGTTGTGAAACATTTCTGTGCAATATGTTAACATGTTGTCAATCTAGTTGTTAGTTCACTGTCCCTTTCTAATTAAAAAGTGTCATTTCATAGTCAAGACAAGTGGAGATGTGACTGTATAGGCCTAATGGTGAACATTTTCGGGGGCGGCAGTGGCTCAGTGGTTCATGTGGGTTGTCTACGAACCGAAAGGTTGGTGGTTCAATCCTCGGTTCCACCTGACCAAGTGTCGAGGTGTCCATGAGCAAGACACCTAACCCCAGCTGCTCCCGACGAGCTGGCTGGCGCCTTGCATGGCTGACACCGCCGTCGGTGTACGAATGAGTGTATGAATTGGTGAATGTGAGGCAAAATGTAAAGCGCTTTGGTGGCCATTAGGTCTACTGAGACTTGGCTGGATAGTAACATCGCGTCCAGTGAGGTGGAACCTTCAGGTTTCTCGGCGTTTAGGACCGACCGAGACCCCAACATCACCGGGAAGGCTCGCGGAGGCGGAGTCTGTTTCCTCATCAGGGACGAGTGGTGCCGGGCAGTTACGGTGAGAGAGAAACTTTGTACTCCTGACATCGAGCTGCTGTGTGTTTCTCTGCGACCCTTCTATCTGCCAAGGGAGTTTCCTCAAATTTTCCTTACAGTGGTATATATACACCCAAAGGCAAATGTCAACAAAGCATCAGAGATTCTTTTTAACCTCTCACAGAATCTGGAGTCACTTTCACCTGATGCTCCTAAGTTCATCCTGGGAGATTTTAATAACTGTTCTTGCCCTTAAAAAACATCTACGCACATACTATCAGTATGTTAAGTGTTTTACTAGGAAAAATAAGTCTTTAGACATGTGTTATGGAACCGTCAAAGACGCCTACACAGCATCCCAGCTACCACCACTAGGGGCGTCTGATCACACTGTGGTTCATCTTCGGCCTGTCTATAAGAGGTTACTGGAGAGGGAGAAGCCTCAAAAAAGGTCTGTCAAAGTGTGGAACAATGACAGCATTATGGCTCTGCAGGGGTGTTTTGACTGTACAGCATGGGATGTCTTTAAGAGCCCTGATATTAATGATCATGTTGTAGCAGTGTCTGATTATATTAACTTTTGTGTAGATTCTGTGATACCTACTAAGTCTTTTAAAGTATTTCCTAATGACAAGCCATGGGTGTCAAACAAACTAAAGAATCTTATAATTCAAAAGAAAAAAGCTTTTAGAAATCAGGATGAAACAGCGAGAAGGGACTCACAGAGGCAGATTAAACGACAAATACAGCTGGATAAGTATAGCTATAAACAAAAGATAGAGGCCACTCTGGCATCTGGTAATCCTAGAGAGGCATGGCAAGGAATTAAAATTATGACCAATGTTCCACACAAGGGCAGGGGAAATTCTCCACTGGTTTTGCAGAGTGATGAACCTGATCTGGCAAACCAGCTAAATACATTCTTTTGTCGTTTCGAGAGGGGAAATAGTATGGAAGCAACCACTGGGTTACCCCTTCCACTCCCTTGTCTCCCTCTCTCATCTAACTTCACCATCAAGGAATCAGAAGTCCTTCAGCTTTTTAGGAAATGTAATTCTCGGAAAAGCTCAGGACCAGACAACATATGTGGAAGGGTCATAAAACATTGTGCTGAACAGCTAGCACCAGTGTTCACTGACCTTTTTAGATCTTCTTTTAACCTTCACAAGGTCCCAACACTATGGAAAACATCCATAATTATACCAGTGCCAAAAACTCAGTGACCCACTGGACCAAATGACTATCGACCAATTGCACTAACGTCGCTGGTCATGAAGTGCTTCGAGCAGTTAGTAAAGAGGTACATTGTATCTGAAACTCAGCATCTCTTGGACCCCTTGCAATTCGCCTATCAGGCTCCAGGGGAGTTGAAGATGCCATTGGGACACTATTGCACTTATTGCACACTCACCTTGAGAAACCAAAGACCCACGCTAAGATTTTATTTGTGGACTTTTCCTCGGCCTTTAATACTATCCAGCCCAGTATTTTGGCGGATAGACTGGCCTCAGAATTTTCACTTGAACCTGGCTTGATTCTTTGATTGTTGATTTTCTTAGTTGTAGAATCTAGCAGGTCAGGACAGGAACTTCTCTCTCGGTCAAGATGTCTACTTGCACAGGCTCTCCTCAGGGATGTGTTTTATCTCCTTTATTGTTTATTTTATATACGAATTCTTGTACCAGCACTTTACCAAACAGGCACCTTATTAAGTATGCAGACGATACTGCTTTGTTGAGTCTACTGTATGATGATGAGGAGGATCATGGGCCAGTTCTTGACTATTTCTTAAATTGGTGTGAAAAGTCAAGCCTCCTTCTAAACACCACAAAAACAAAAGAAATGTCCATTGATTTTAGAATGACACAATCATCAAATTTAACTTTTATTAACGGGGACGCTATACAATCGGTTACAAATTATAAATATCTTGGCATAGTGATTGACCATAAGCTTAAATGGGATCTGTGGTCTGACCTCATCAGTACTAAGACTCAACAAAGAATGTACTTTTTAAAGAAATTGTCATCTTTTAATGTTCACAACAAAATGCTTCAGATGTTTTATTCTTCTTTTATTGAAAGTGTGTTGGCCTTCTGCATCATCTGCTGGTTTGGAAATGCTACTGAGGCACAGAAGAAGTCTGTAAGGAAAACAGTAACACTGGCCAGTAAACTATTAGGGATCACGTTACCAAGTGTGGAATGCATTTACAGGGAAAGAGTAATGAACAAGGCAAAAACCATTGTGGGAGACAAGAGGCACCCTCTTGCCTCTTCATTCGAACTACTGCCTTCTAGGCGACGGTACTGCCTCCCTCTATTCACTAAAAATAGATCAAAGTCTTCATTTGTGCCTCAAGCAATTAAGCTTTTAAATAGCTAAGTTACATAGGTATAGGATACTCAGCTGGTCTGGTATTGCTTAAATCAAATAGGTAGTTAATAAGTGTAGGGTATGTGGAATTATGGGCTAAGTGTAGTAGTATGTGTCTTTGTATTTTTTCTTTTATTTATTTATTTTTGTGTGTGTGTATGATGTATGTCGTATGTATGTTGAAATGCCTACTTGATTGCTATGCAAACAAATTTCCTCACGAGGACAAATAAATGTACTTACTTACTTACTATGAAGGCGCTATATAAATGCAGTCCATTTACCATTTACCATTTACCATTTTTTTTAACCACACGTTAAAAATCTGTAACCCAACCCATTGTAGGCTGAATTCTAAACAACAATGAACATGTGAATTGTCTGTACATTTTCTTTTATTTGAGGTGTGTGTGTGTGTGTGTGTGTGTGTGTGTGTGTTTGTGTGTGTTTTATTGCTTTTTTTTACTGTGACACAAAAGCAGCCATTGTCAAGAAAGTTTTAATGACGTCATTTCTTAGAAACTTTCATGGAAACCCTGGCATGACATTTTTATTGATCTAAAGAAAAATTTTGTGTGTGTTTATCTGTTGAACCATTTGAGAATGTGTTTGACCGGACAAACAGGTTTAAAGTGTTTGTGCATGTTCATTCCATTGTAAATAAAGAAAAAGGTTTACAAACTTGTGAAATAAACCCACTTTAACACACTGAGCCACTTTACTCCACTTGCAAAAGTGGAGTAGATTTCCAGAAGTATTGAGGTACAGAGGTACTAACAGTACTTTCTTATGTTTTGTGCTTTGTGATCTATAATGTTGAGAAATCTCAGCTCTGTTTTCTGAAATGTGAAATCAAGATTCATCGTGTCAAATTCAGCAATGCCCAAGACGTGGTTTGCCCAAAAATGTTAATTCTTTCATCATTTACTCACCCTCGTGTCACTTCAAACCTCCAGAGGTGTACAATATGGGGCGGCAGTGGCTCAGTGGTTCATATGTTGTATACAAACCTGAAGGTTCAATCCCCGTTTCCACCTGACTAAATGTTGAGCAACCCCGTTGTTATGTTTGTTATGTTTGTTTTCTTGTACTCATTTGTAATTATATTGTTTCCTTAAAAAAAAAAAAAAAAAACCGACCGGAAGAAGAAATCGCTGAACAACACCAATGAAGAAGCGTCTACCGGAAGTGTTGGCATAACCGCGCGAGTCGAACATGAGTAGCTTACATCGGTGGTCCAAAGTGTGGCTTCACTTTTCTAAAAATAACGAAATCTCGGCAAAATGCAAAATTTGTCACAAAAGGAGTATTTGTGACAGAAGGAGTATTTCCTTCAGAAAGACCGTTGGTTAGCAAGATTAGCTAAACTTTTTTGACCCTGCTTCTTAAAAGAATCGGAATCGAGAATCTTTAGGAACCGGAATCGAAACAAGGAATCGGAATCGGAATCAGAATCGTTCAAATTCAAACGATACCCAACCCTAGTCACGGTCATGTTCGGTTTAGTTTTATTTTGTTCCTGTTGGTCTGAGTTAGTTTCAATGGTTAGCCAGTTAATAATTCTGTTCAGCTGTTCCCATTTAGTTCCCTCATTTACCCTGTATATGTATATTTTTGATTCAAACAAACTCTAGTGCGATTGCAGTGCAGTTCAGTTGAATAAGTGTGAACGCTGCCATCCGTGCGCACCAAACAAGCAGACCGAAACCACCGAAAAGATGGGTTTCAGCCCACTTCCAGCCACCTCGTGACATGACAGATACTATGTCAAAAAATGTACTCAATTAAACATTCTGGATTACAATTTATTTTAAAGGTGTAGTGTGTGATTTTTACCGATTTTCTAGCGGTTCGGTTGCGAATTTGCACCAGGTTTGCACTAAGGGTTCAGCCCACTGCTCACCCCTCCCTTTTGAAGAAGCTACGGTGGCTAAAACGGGACAAACATGTCGTCGGTTGAGACAGCAAAGATTAGCCAGAGTAAGCCAAGCCATTTTTCCACCTGAGACCACCACTAACCTCCGACCAGATATTGTTTTGTGGTCAGGATCAGCACGCATTGTTCAGCTGATGGAGTTAACAGTGCCATGAGAGGATGCTGTAGATGAGGCATGAGAGGAAGGTGGAACTGCGGTATGCTCATCTGGCCACTGAAGCAGAACAGCGAGGAGGGAGAGTCCAGGTTTATCCAGTGGAAGTGGGTTCCTCAGAGACGTCGGATTCAGTGGCCAAGAGTTGCGTCGCACAGTAAAGAACGGATCTGAAGCAGCAGAAAGGAGCAGCAACTGCCTGTGGTTGAGACGGAAAGATTTTATCTGGCTATGTACAGGACGCCACGCTACGGTTTCGTAGAATTCTTGAAAAACTCAAAGAGTCTGTTGGTTTATTTGTAAAGTTTGTATATTTTGCATAGTAATTAGTTATTACGTTCCTGTGCATGTTGCGTGAATGAGGGGTGGTGGTTGGGCAGATATTTTGTGTCTAAATGTCAAACTAAATGCAATGTCCTAAAACCGGTTACCTGGAGAAACTGCAACAGAATAATTTTACAGTCTGACAATTGATAGATTTCTAGACTAAAAAATGGATATTTAAAACTTTAAATAACTTTTTTTCATTTCAAGTGGGGAAGAATAAAGATTTGTTTGTTATTTGGCATTTTCTATAGAACCTTTGTTTTTGTAAAATGATTCCTTGATCTTTTGAACTTTCTTGTAAACTTTTTCTAAGATGGACAATGAGGAAGTTGTTTTATTGTGGTTAATATTTTATTAATCCACACATGTACTACTTCTTCAGACAAACATGAGGATTGGGAGTAAACCTTCATGATTCGTTTGTGTCTTCTCTTTCCACCCTGCTGTCCTCTTCCTCTCTTCAAACACCAACTCATTTCTCATTTATCAATTCCATCTGTACTTCATCATCATCATCTTCTTCTTCTCAGTCTTTCTCCATGATCCTCATCGTTTCTTTGGGTTTCTTTAGGTTTTCAGATGATCACATATCCTTATATATGCAAATTAGCAAATGGCATGTGTGCATGACTAAGCAAGAAGATATCTGAAAAACAAACCTGGAAAACCTGAAACCAGTGGTTGGTGTGGTATTTTTTCTGTGGTTGAGTACTTAATCATCAAAATGAGAAACTACTTTGAGCAAAATCTTGCCTCATGTAACGAAGACACACACATTGCAGAAAAGGCTTTTCTGTTTCTGATGTGAAGATACTCAGACTTAGCAGGATAAGACCCCAGAGGGGTGTTCTCGGCGAGATGAGACCCTAGGTTGTGTTTGGTAGTGGCCCTTCTGGCAGATCGACACCAGCGGTGGGTGAGAATTTGTACGAATTTTACGAGGTGGCTAATTCGTAACAATTTGTACCACCTCACTCGTACAAATTAGTACGTTTTTGCTAAATCGTACATATTTTACAAATTGCCCAATTCGTACGAATGACCTACCCCTGACCCCGCCCCTAAACCTACCCATTACGTGGGTTTGGACAAATCGTACGAATTCGTACGAGTGAGGTCATATGAATTAGTACGAATTAGCCACTTTTTAATCACTCGTACGAATTTGTACTAATTGGTCGTGAGATAGCGTAGGTGGGTCTGTGATGTTGGATAGTAATCTCGATCTGGTGGCCGGTCTGAGTTCTGGCATGATGCGAGGAAACTCAAATTCAGTGGGACTGACATGAAGCGCTGGCTCAGAGGCAGAATTCCTTCGTGTAATCCTCAACTAGACGGTTTCCCTAGCTGAGGCGGAAGAGGCCGATTGCTGGGTCCATGATTGGTCTAGTATTCTGTAATGAATGGCTGGAGGCAAGCTGGTAAGACCCAAATGCAAACTTTAATATATATATAACTAAATCAAAATACAAAACAAAGGCATGGCGAGGCATGGAACTGGAAACCTGGACAAGAAACATACAATACTAGACAAAGACACGGCAAACAAGAGGGACAAGGAACACCTGTGAACAATGACCTGACAATTAACAAATGACAAGACGCATGGCAGGACCACATGACAAACAGGGAATCACATGACAGACAAGAACAAGGAACAAGACCAGCAGCCACATCACCCTGTAGCCCAAGACTGGTTGCCCACTGAAGCTAAGCAGGGCTGAGCCTGGTTAGTACCTGGATGGGAGACCTTCTGAGAAAACCAGGTTGTTGCTGGAAGAGGTGTTAGTGAGACCAGCAGGGGGTGCTCACCCTGTGGTCTGTGTGGGTCCTAACGGCCCAGTAAAGTGATGGGGACACTATGCTGTCAAAAGAGCACCGTCCTTCGGATGAGACGTTAAACCGAGGTCCTGACTCGTGGTCATAAAAAATCCCTGGATGTCTTTCGAAAGAGTAGGGGTGTAACCCTGGCATCCTGGCCAAATTTGCCCAATGGCCTCTGTCCATCATGGCCTCCTAATCATCCCCATATATACCAATTGGCTTCATCACTGTCTCCTCTCCACCAGTAAGATGGTGTGTGGTGAGCGTTCTGGCGCACTATGGCTACCGTCGCATCATCCAGGTGGATGCTGCACACTGGTGGTGGTTGAGGAGATCTACTCCCCCCCCCCCCCCCCCCACCCCCCCCCATGTGAAGTGCTTTGAGTGTCTAGAAAAGCGCTATATAAATATAATGAATAATTATTAATTATTATTAAGACACAAAACCTACATTTGCAAATGTTAAAATAATATTATTTTGTTAGAGTCAGTGCTAGAGAAAGCAATTCCAAACAAAAAACTAAAATATTATTCTTGGATGGGGTTCTATATAGAACCTTACTGTTCTTGACTCACTTTCAAAGAACATTTAATGTTAAATAGGTTCTGCAATGGGAAATGTCATAAATCATCAGTTTCATCATACTTTCATCTTACTTTCAATTAACTTTTTTTTTTTTTACAATTATAAAGTATATTTATGAACTGCTTAATTCATCACATCTAATTACAATTACCAATGAATTAAAACTTACCAATTTAAACTGAATCTATAAAATGAATTATCCCATGATGAGAACCTCTAAAAGGTTTTATACCTTAAACATCTACCCCAGTCCAGACAGCTGTGTAGGAAGTGTCAGTCATTTGAAGAGATAAGAAAATATGCATTTTTAGATTTAGGTTGGGAACTGTCACCCCATTATAATACATTTCTGAAATAATCAGTCAAACAACCCTATATTATTTTTGATTATAAGTTTGAAAGAAAAATCTGAAATAAATAATGCAATGTTAAAAAATGTATCAGCCTAAAAGATCAGTAAGTACATTCACTTGATAACAGGAAAGTTAGCTTGCAGCTATTTTATCCTCGTTTTACCAGAAGAATTTTTTTTTTTTTTCGGCTATGAGCCAAGTGATGTTTGCTGCATATGACTCAACCTTAGAGGGATTTAGAAGAATGGGACATGATGACTTCACACATTTCTTTTATACTTTAAGCTTTTCTAGGCCACTTAAGTATTACTTTAATCTTTATTGCATCTGTATTAGCTAGTCAATCATTTTACTATTGCAAGACAACTTTAACTTGCCACTGTTACCATGTGCTGCAAGCGAATCATTCTTTTGGACAAGATTTTAGCCTACTGACATTTTTAGACCATCAATCATAAATATGTTTTTATTTCATATTTTTATTTTAAACTTATAATAACACAATTAGATGTTTTAAGGTAGTTCCAACAAACTCGTGGAAATTTGTGAGCCTAACTTTTAAACTTCGGAGAACTGGGAATTTTTTTTTTGTACAGTTAAAGGTTTAGAGGTTGACCTTCATGTTTAGGAAAAAAATGTTGTTTCCGTGTTCATCACATGGCACAAATTCATTTGAAAACATCACCTCATAAAATAGTTTTATTTTTAGAAACACTAAAATCACCTCATGCACCTTCTTCGATCTCAACATTAAAATGTCATCAGAAACAAACATTTTTAGATTGCAGTTTGTGCTGGTGACAATTATGCATGACTGAGAGATTCGCCAACATGTCCCTCATTACACTTTCAGACATACCGGTACCGGTTGGTTAAGATGAAACTCGAATGAACAATGAAGGAGTTTACAGACGCAGAGACGTGAAGGCGTTAAAATGTGAAGAGAGATTATGTGGGCGTGTTGAAAACAGGTTAGCAGGGGGATTTAAGAGCAGGACTGCAGGTGTGTGTGCTGTCAGAGATGAAGATGAAGATGATCCACATACTCAGTGTAGCATTTATCGTCTCTCTTCAAATGATAGGTGAGACCTTTTTATTATGAGACCTTTTATTAGGAGATACCTAATAATTGTTTTTTAACTAACATAACCATTACTTTTTATTTTGCATATAAAATATATAAATTGCATATATAAACTTTTTTCTCCACTGAAGTTATGAACTTTGTTTCTTCTTTTCTAGGGTGTAATGCACAACAGGATGGTAATCAGTTTTTTAACCATTTAAGTTCCCAAATTCCATTAAAAATGAACAATGCTTTATATAAAATGTGTTTTCTTTACCTTGTCTATTGTCAGTGTGTGGCAAAGCAAGTCTCAACACAAGGATAGTGGGGGGGCAGAATGCAGTGCCTGGCGCTTGGCCATGGCAGGTCAGCCTTCATAGGAACGGGAAACATTTCTGTGGTGGATCACTCATCAACAATCAATGGATTCTGACTGCAGCTCACTGCTTTCAAGAGTAATTATAATCAATTATTCATATTTTTTTTAATCATTCAATGTGGCAAATGCTTAACACTCCTTCTTCTACCATATTCCAGTACAACACTCCCTGTAATTGTGTACCTGGGCCGACAGACACAGGAGGGGGCAAATGCAAATGAGGTGTCCAGAGCTGTCTCTAATATCATAAAACACCCAAACTATACCGTCTCTAATGATAACGACATCACTCTTCTGAAACTGGAATCACCGGTGAATTTTACTCAGTTTATCAGTCCGGTCTGTCTGGCTTCATCAAACAGTTTGTTCTTCAACAAAACCTCCAGCTGGGTCACTGGATGGGGAACGATTGGTTCAAACAGTACGTATTTAATTTAAGTAACCTTGATAACAGTCACATCATACTGTACTATTGCAATAGTTGATGTATATTTTATCATTTTATGTGTTTCTTAGCTCCCCTGCCTTCACCGCAAACTCTACAGGAAGTGCAAGTGTCTATTTTTGGAAACAGGCAGTGTAAATGTCTTTATGGTGTCACAAAAATCACAGACAACATGATGTGTGCTGGAGTATTGGAAGGGGGCAAAGACTCATGTCAGGTAACAAATCCTGTCTGTTTGTGTTACTTTATATAGTTTAAATGGGCTGCTTATATTCTGCAAAGTTTATAGTTATAATTAAGAATAAATAGAATGAGAGGTAACCTGATAATATAACATGATAATGTAAGGGTTGAACTTTGACGTAAGGGAATTCAACCCAGTGAATCAACCAGAAATGTAATATTTAAACACAAACCAGTTCTTCAGTTTAGCTTTATTCAGAATAAATAAATTGAATTGCTAATGTTTGTACTGTAATGAAGATGATGTGTGATTGTTTTATAGACCACGGGTTTTGAAACTTTTTAATACCAAGAGCCCCGGTATATTTTGATGCCCTTCCGAAGGCAGCTACATTTTTATTTTTTCATGAAAGACCCATGTAAACTGTGTTAGAAACAGTGTGGTATAAAGGCAACATGTTGTTTGCAAAATTAAATTATTGTATTTTATACTGCAAGGCGAAATTAACTCATAACTGAAAATTGTGCTTTTCACAATTCTGGCAACTGAACAATGCAGAAGGATGACAGATAATGATGATTCCCCATTCCTAAAATATCAGTACAGCTATATAAAGTTTATCCATATACAATACCCACTTATATTTCTTATATGTGAGGAAAAAGTGTAATTTTATTTTTGGCAACAATTAATAATTGACTTTTATATTGTTAGTTTACTAAAGCTAATGCAAAATTCCAAAAAATATTATCTGGAAAATATTAACTTTAACTTTAAATATTAACTTCTACTTCCATTTTGAAAAATCTTTTTTTCCCTTCATATTTTTTATGGACTCCCTAGAATCTTTTAAACCCTGGCATAGACATGTGTGGGATCATGTTGTAGTTTTCATGGGACAAGTCTTCCAACCATTACAGTATATCATTTTCAATGACGAGTGTTGATCGTGTCACAGCCCTTCGTCTGCACCATCCTGTCCGCGTCTCCAGCACTACACTTCCCATGATCCTCTCGTCTGCACACCTGAACTCACTCCCTCATCAGCCTCCCGTTCAGCGTCCTGTTCATCTGTTTCACCTGTCTTCACCTCATTATGTTTGATTCTTCTGTGTATTTAGTTCTCTCTCCTTCAGTCTGTCTTTGTCGGTCAATGTTCGATGTTACTCTGTGTACCCCGTCATCCTGCCTGTATTCGGAATTAAATATATATTGTCTTCATTTGAACCTGGACTCAGCCTGTCCTTCTGCCTGCACACACCGTGACAGATTGACCGACCCAAAAGCAAAGATGGACATGACTGCAGTGACTTTTCGGGGGATAATCTCTCCAATTCGGCGGCCCCGCTTGATTCTGGTCCCCCGAAAGCCTGCGCTCACCGTCAGCCCGGCAAAACTCGAGCTCTCCTCTCCGCTGGTTCCATCCAGCCCCGCCGAGCTCGAGCTCTCTTCTCCGCTGGTCCCGTCCAGCCTCACCGAGCCCAAGCTCTCCTCTTCGCTGGTTCCGTCCAGCCCCGCCGAGCTCGAGCTCTCTTCCCCGCTGGTCCCGTCCAGCCTCACCGAGTTCGAGCTCTCCTCTCCGCTGGTCCCGTCCAGCCCCGCCGAGCTCGAGCTCTCTTCTCCGCTGGTCCCGTCCAGCCTCACCGAGCCCAAGCTCTCCTCTTCGCTGGTTCCGTCCAGCCCCGCCGAGCTCGAGCTCTCTTCCCCGCTGGTCCCGTCCAGCCTCACCGAGTTCGAGCTCTCCTCTCCGCTGGTCCCGTCCAGCCCCGCCGAGCTCGAGCTCTCTTCTCCGCTGGTCCCGTCCAGCCTCGCCGAGCCCAAGCTCTCCTCTTCGCTGGTTCTGACCAGCCCCATCCAGCCAGCGCCAGAGACCGTCCAGACCGTCCAGCCAGAGACCGTCCAGACCGTCCAGACCGTCCGGCCAGAGACCGTCCAGCCGGAGACCGTCCAGACCGTCCAGCCAGAGACCGTCCAGACCGTCCAGCCAGAGACCAGGATCCCGCCCAGCCTCCCTCTCCCGCCTCCTCTCATCTGTCCTCGCTCTGCTCTACTGCCCTTCAGCTCCCCGAAACCAGCCTGGTCCGTGTATCCCCGGTTTTCGCCTCACACCTCCTCCACATGGACACTTCCTCGGCCTTCTGTCCCATCAGCTCCCCCGTGGCTCCTACCTCCCTCAGCTCCTCCATGGCCCCTCAGTCCACCAGCTCGGCCAGGCTCCCTCGGTCCTCCGGATTCCCTTCACTCCCTCGTCATCCTCCCCTCACCTATGGACTTCCTTCCTTTGGCTCCGCCCCGTTTTGTCACCCCTCCGGTTCAGTTGGACTCCTCACTCCCTCCAGTCACCCGTCAGCCCTCACGCCCTCTGACCTCACCGTGTCCCTCTGTGCCCCTGTCGTCACTTCAGTCACCAGAGCCTACGGTGTCACCATGGTCCCTCGGTCCCTCCTCAGCACCCAGTGTCGTCTGTCCCTCGGCTTCACCCTGGTCTCCTCTCCCATCTGCTCCGCCCCTGTCAGTCGGCCCCCTGGTGTTGTCAGCCCCACTACCATCGGCTCCACCAGGGGTGCTCCCTCCATCTGCTCCGCCCTGGGGACGCCCTCAGCCTGCTCCGCCCTGGCCACGCCCTCAGCCTGCTCCGCCCTGGCCACGCCCTCAGCCTGCTCCGCCCTGGCCACGCCCTCAGCCTGCTCCGCCCTGGCCACGCCCTTAGCCTGCTCCGCCCTGGCCACGCCCCGCCCAGCCCCCAGTTCGTCCCCCCTCCTTCCTCTGTTATGCGGCGTGAGGTCACGCCTACCGGGAGGGGGGAGTTCTGTCACAGCCCTTCGTCTGCACCATCCTGTCCGCGTCTCCAGCACTACACTTCCCATGATCCTCTCGTCTGCACACCTGAACTCACTCCCTCATCAGCCTCCCGTTCAGCGTCCTGTTCATCTGTTTCACCTGTCTTCACCTCATTATGTCTGATTCTTCTGTGTATTTAGTTCTCCCTCCTTCAGTCTGTCTTTGTCGGTCAATGTTTGATGTTACTTGGTGAAACCCTGTCTTCCTGCCTGTACTTTAAAAAAAAATTCATATCTTTGTGTTAATCTGGATTCCTCCCGCTACTTCTGCCTGCACTCCTGCACCCCTGCACCTCACCCCGTGACAGATCGTCCATAAAAAAGATTGACTAAAATCTTCAGGACTTTTCCTAACGTAAGACTAACTTGATGCTTTAAACATGCATTCACAAGGATGTCATCTTCCCATTCTTCATTCATATTATATATTATGTCTGTGAACAGCTGTTGTGGACATGTGTAGAACAGGTTACTTGGCATTTCACTAACCTATTCTTCCTCCTACAGGGTGACTCTGGTGGTCCTATGGTCAGCAAACAGGGTTCGGTCTGGATCCAGTCTGGAGTTGTGAGCTTTGGCATAGGTTGTGCTGACAAAGACTTCCCTGGTGTGTATGCCAGAGTGTCTAAGTACCAGGCCTGGATCAATGAGCAAATCACCACCAACCAGCCAGGCTTCATTATGTTCAATTCCATTGGTACTGACGGTGACCTGAGCATCAGCTGTCCTAGTGTGCCTGCCATCCCGACAACTACTGCCCCTACAACTACACCTATCCCACGTAAGGTTCCTTCAAGTTATAAGATCAGCAAAAAATCATGCATACATTGTTCACTTGGCAGCTTGTCCAAGGACTTTTGTGCATTAGAAGTATACTTGATTTCAAAGTGTTTGACTTAAATTCAGATAAACACATATTTATATAGTGAATTAAATTCATGTTGTCATTTTCAAGGAAGGTGAAAGAGGCACAGAGCTCCAGACCCAATGCGACAAAAAAATTGCTACAATAATTTAAAATACATTCAAAATTGCCCACACTTTCATCAGATATCATTTCATTAAAGCATGCCACTGTGTTTCCAAAATAATGAACAAACAAATGAATGACTTATTAACCAGTTCTTTTTAATGAGGCTGTCAAAAGTAATTATGAAAAAGCATCATGCCTGTGACTTGAATCAGACTTGGTACAATAATATACTATATATATACCATATATACACTATATATGGTAACACTTTACAATAAGGTTCATTTATTAATTATTAGTTAATTAACATGAACTAACCATGAGCAATACATTTGTTTTGTTCATCTTTGTTAATGTTAGTTAATTCAACTGTTTCATATAGTTCACAGTGCATTAACTAATGTTAACAGTTAATGTTTATACTATTATGTAATATACACTCACGATGTGATGAAATACTACTGAAAATTCATAATCCTAACCTTTACCTCCTTACTGAAATATCAATTGGCCCGACCGCGATTCATCTTTTCTGCATCATTTAAATAGTAGTGAAGTATTTTTACTTTACTCAAGTAGTTTTTTCAAGTATCTGTACTTCATCTGTAAAGTACAGATCTCAACTTTACCTTGAATAGTCAAGCATCTGTACTCCAGAAAGCCTGTTCTCCCGGTACACTACACAGCTTTCATCAAATATGTTCTATGCTAATGGACCATATCTATGTAGTCTAACATAAGCATAACATATTTGTTGTTGCTCTTAAGGCAGCCATATTAAAGTTTCAAAGTGAAGAAATCAAAGAAACATTTGACTGATAAAACCCGGCATCATTGTCTTTCTATAGCTGTAGTGTGTGGAAGTGCCAGTCTGAACAACCGTGTTGGAGGAATCAGTTCCCTCGTGTCTCCAGGCATTTGGCCATGGATGGCCAGTCTGCAGTTTAACGGCAGTCACGTTTGTGGCGGAGCGCTGATTGCCGAACGCTTTGTCATGAGCTCTGCTAGCTGTTTTACCAGGTACTGGCACTATAAATATGAAAAGGACATTTGATTAGAGAAATCCGATTGATCCGATTTTCAATGGAATTCTTTTTTTGGCCAGCTCCAACAATGCCTCCGATTGGACCGTGATCCTGGGCCGTCTAAATCAGAATGGCTCCAACCCCAATGAGGTCTCTATAAAAGTGGTGAATCTCACCATCAGCAATACCACAGGCGACAACGTTGCAGTCTTGCAGCTGGCCGTTGCACCAAACCTTACAAATTTCATCCAGCCTATATGTGTGGACATGGAAAAAAATACCTTCAGCGCTAATACTCAATGCTGGGTGGCAGGATGGGGCTCAGGAGCAGGAGAAGGTGTGTTTTGTGTGTGTGGTTTGGGTAAATCCTGTGTTATAGGGATAAAATGTCCCCCCAAAATAAATATTTTGGTCCCCATGAGGAAACAGCTTATAAATCATACTAAGTGATGTTTTTTGAAAATGTAAAAAAAAAAAATGCAACAAAAAAAATCATTATGTCTATGGAAACAGGGAAAATGTGTGTGTCCTTGTCCTTATGGGGACATTGTTTGGTCTTTTGGTCTAAATAATAATAAGTGATGTTTTGGGTAGGTTTAGAGTGTGTGTGTGTGTGTGAATCCTTTGAATTATCACTAAATTGTTTTCCTTCTTTTAGTGAATCAAACTCTTCAGGAATTCAAGACCTCTATTGTGGATTGTGTAAACTCAAGCACCAGTATTTGCACAAGTTCTTTGGACTTACAGCAGGCAAGTTAATTATGTTTAAAACAGGAAGAAAATATAATATATTTACAGTTTACAATAAGGTTTAGTTTATTATTAAATTCATTAGTTAACTTGAACTAAAATACGTTTAGGTCAAGTTATATTAATGTTAGATTCAATATATTAATACGTTTTAAGTTGTATTAATATTAGTTAATTAATTATGAACAAACATTAGTTAACAATGAACATTGTACATTCTAAATTACAACGCATTCTCACCCCAAGGCGTCACCTTTGACCATGCTTCAATATTTGACGTTTTAGACGCCCTTTAGCGTCACTTACATGACGCGATCCTACGGCGTCATCCAACTGACACTAAAGGAAAGCGTCTGTTAGAGGACGCGGTTAGGTTTAGGTATGGGGTGGGGGTAGGGTACACGCGATCCTAGGGCGTCATCTTACTGACGCTAAAGGGCGCCTAAAGCGTCAGATATTGAAGCATGTCCAAATGCTTCCCAAGGCGTCAGTTAAGTGACGCCTTGGGGGTGAGAATGGGCTGGAAATTAACATTAACAAATGCTAAAACTAAAATTGTTGCTCATGATGCCTATTTCATTAACTTATTGCTGCATTTATTTAATCTAAAATACAGTATAACTGCAACATGAATTATTACAATTAAAAACATGCTATTTTCTATTTAAATATATTTTAAACTGTAATTTATTCTTGGATAGTAAAGTTGAATTTTCAGCATCATCACTCCAGTCTTCAGTGTCACATGATCCTTCAGAAATCAGTCTAATATGAGGATTTGATGCTCAAGAAACATTTATTATTATTATGTTGAAAACAGTTGTGATGCTAGATATTTTTGTGGAAACTGTGATCTTTTTCAAGATTATTTGATGAATAGAAAGTTCAAAAGAACATTTTTATTATATATATATATATATATATATATATATATATATATATATATATATATATATATATAAATGTCTTGCCTGTCATTGATTAATTTAAAGCATATTTACTGAATAGAGGTTTGTTTAATCTTACTGACAACACTTTTGACACTTTTGAACACAGTTTATGTTCCAATTGTATGAAAACTAAATATTTTCATATACCAGATTTTTTCTCCTATAAAAAAAATTATCAGTCTGCAAAGATACGTGACAATTAACATTTTTTTGTAAATTTTTGTAACATTCATTAAAGATTTCCCCCTTCTCTCTCTCTCTCTCTCTCTCTCTCTCTCTCTCTCTCTCTCTCTCTCTCTCTCTCTCTCTCTCTCTCTCTCTCTCTCTCTCTCTCTCTCTCTCTCAGGGTGATCAAGGGGGTCCGCTGATGTGTAAGCAGGGTCTGTCATGGATCCATGCTGCTGTTTTGACCTTAAAACCGAGCATCTCAAACAGCAGCTCTAACACGAGCTCCAGCAACAGCACTGCATCATCCCGCTCTCTCCGTCAAGATATCCAGACCTTTACTAAAACCTCCAGTTTTGCATCATTCCTGAGAGATGTGGTGGGCTCTTTCCCTCCAAAAGTCACAAGCCCCACTGCACCTCCAAACAGCACCACCACAACCCAAGCTGGCTCTAATGGGTCACAAGTATCTTCTTCCTTCTCTTTGACCCTTTCTATCCCGTTCCTCTCACTTGCAGCTTTCCAAATCTTTCTTCAAGGCATCAATTGAGTTTGAGTAGAAGGGGCCATTTTTGAAGTGTGACTGTAAATTTTCAGTGTGTTCCATTATATATAATCATACAGCATGAAGAGCTTTTGTGGAGCACATCATTCATTTTTACTTCTGACAAACTCTTAAGATCTTTATTATCTCACACCAAGCTGTTGCCTGTTGTTCTTACACTACAATTGACCATTCACAAAGACCCGCCCCCATTAGTTAGAGTCGCTATGTCCGACAAGCTACGCTGCTCTCTCTCTCTCTCACACACACACACACACACACCATGTTCTCACACAGTGAAAAATACATCGCGGATTGACAACACGCTGACAGACCAGGTTACTTTTGATATTAAACAAAGTCTCACCTTTCAAATTTGGTAATTTTTTTAAAGAAATTTAAACAATAAATACCGTTTTGTGGCTATTTCCAGCCCATTCTCACCCCCAAGGCGTCACTTAACTGACGCCTTGGGAAGCATTTGGACATGCTTCAATATCTGACGCTTTAGGCGCCCTTTAGCGTCAGTTAGATGACGCCCTAGGATCGCGTGTACCCTACCCCCACCCCATACCTAAACCAAACCGCGTCCTCTAACAGACACTTTCCTTTAGCGTCAGTTAGATGACCCCGTAGGATCGCGTCATGTAAGTGACGCTAAAGGGCGCCTAAAACGTCAAATATTGAAGCATGGTCAAAGGTGACGCCTTGGGGTGAGAATGCGTTGCTATTTAATGTGTCGTGACAGATCGCTGTAGAGCATCAATTAAAGCTGCTCGTGATCCGATCATCTCTTCCTTGTAGTTCATTTATGGCATCAAATTAACATGAATGAACATAAGAAGGAATGTTGTTTTAACCGCAGAAAGGCGTCAGTAGGCTACATTCTGATTTTCAAGTTCAAATCCTCCCATGTGGTTAATCTACTAACTCTCCTGACTGTTTTGTCGGACAAAATGGCGAATGGCGGAGTATGATTGGTCAGATCACCTGTCAATCAAGCTCCGGCTCTATGCACGGTGGTATTTCAAGGGTGCTGCATTACTTCCGCCAATCGTAAAGTCCAATGCTTTACCGAGAATTTATATTGGATATTCTAATATTGCTATACTAAAGAAACGTTAGTCACAAAAACAGAGAAAACAGACACCCCCCATTTTGTTTATGCTTCTTTGTTTATTATATTAAATAAACATAACTATATATAAAATGACATCCAAACGTATTAAAGTTTCGCTTCAAAGACTAGAGGACTGTACATTTTGAAGACTCTGCCATAATCCCGTTTTCCTCGGGTTTCCTCCGCTTTAAATCTCCCCAACCGGAAACTGAAGAGCAGCCTTGTGTCAAATGCAGAACTTATGTGTGCATATTATTTAGCCTATTACATTGTATGATTGTCTCTGGCAGTACCTTAGAACAAGTGCATAAGTAATAATTTGTGTGAGCAGGCAGTTTACATATATTTGCATTGTAGCAGATTCGCCATGGCACTTTATTGAAATGTCCCAATTTGAGTGGTTCAGTTCTAGTGACTATAATGTAGCCTATGTTCACTTACAAATACCTCAAGCTGTTCCATACTTGGGATATTATATTAGTGTGTGCAAAAATAATTTTTTCACAACATTTTTGGAAGAATGTGTCTATATTTTTTCATATCTTTTTTGTACAACCTTTTAGGCTATCTGTTTTCTGTTTTTTTTATGAATGAAAAGTTCTATGATTTCATATGAAGGGAGTAACTTTTCAATGCACTGTTAAAATGTGAAAAGTGATGTTTTTTTTAGGTTGTAAAAATGATTAAATTAAAATAACAATTTAAGCTGAAAACAAAAACGTTGTTGTGCATTTATTTGAAGCATCCTGGGTGAGAAGAGTTATTGCTGCTGTAAACGTGAGACTGTAAGACGTGTAAGATCAACACAAAACGTCCTGAAGAATCTCACAAAGCCTGTTTTTTCACCTTCCCGGACAAACATTAAAGGTCACTTTATTCATTACTTGACTGAACAAACAGTTGAAAATGCATTATTTGGCAAGGCAAGTTAAAGATAAAAAGCTGATTAATGGTCCCCTTTTAAAATGGTAGAGAGAGTAAAAATATTCAAGCACACTGTCTGTATCTAAAAGCTATCCCCCTTTTTTTCATCTATGGCCATGTCCCTTTGTAAGCACAATAAGGCACAATGCACATTTCAATAAGTTATGTGAAATAATTACATGGATTTAAATCTTTGTTACTATGAGTTTTTATATGGGTATAGTGTAATATAAGTTTTACAGTAAATGTTAAAAGGCACCAATTCCAAGGTCCAAGTGACGTAATTCCATGTTTTTTTTTTTTTTTTAAACCAGTGTGTAGTAAAAATGTTGAAAATTAGTGTTCTTTCATCTAAAAGAGCATACCATCTTTATTCTATAGGTGCTCGGAAATGAATTATCTAAATCTAATATCTAAAATAACCTTATTCTACTTGTAAGAATGATAATGTTAGTCTCTTGTTATAATTTAAGTTTCTTAAGACTTTGTATTCATATGAGAATATTGTAGAACTTAAGTTCTACTTAAAATATGTATACATTCCAATATGAGATATTTATGTTTCATGTTTAAAGTTTCATAATCAGTGGCTTATAATATTCCATTTCTGTTGACTGTGACTTATAATACCTCACAGAATCGATACACAGACACAGAACTAACAATTGCCTCTTTGTGACAGAGTTGTGTAATACATTCTTTTGGGGTCTGTAAAAGAATTTTATGTACATTCTATCAGGCCTTTATTGAGAGTCTACTAACATTTTCTTTCTTGTGTTGGTTTAATGGATTAGCTGTGAAAGATAAAAAAAAGTTTGACCAACATTGTTAAGCTATGCTCAAAAATCACTGGTACCCAATTAAATGATTTGACTTTTCTTTGGAAAACACGAGCTGTCAAAAAGGCAGAAAGAATACTGTGTCAACCAGACCATGCACTCAGTGAAGAATTTGTTGTCATGCAGTCAGGTCGGCGGTATTATGTGCCAAAACGGAAAACTAACCGATATGCTAACTCATTCATTCCTTCCGCTATAAGACTTCTAAACGGAAATACATAAATGTATGGAATTGGTTCTTGCTTTCCTCTGCTCTGCTTAGTCAATGGCAGTTGAATGTGTGTGAGTGTGTGTGTGTGGGTGTGTGTGATACTGGTTGGTAAACTATAAACATGAGGATGTGAGTATTTATTTCTTTTATTCATTGGGTGTTACTGTATTTTAACTATTATGGATGGGTTGGCTGTAAAACTGAATTGCCCCTTGGGGACTAATAAAGGTATCTGAACTGAACATTCAGGTCACTAATCGCATCTGATAACACGTGACAGCAGTAGGAATTCAACAGGTTTCCTGGTGTAAAAAAAAGAAAAGATGTAATAAAAAATAGAATAGTAAGTAGTTGCTTAACTATTTAATGTGTGTTTCTGAGAATGTGTAGGTTTCTGACGTGCACTATAGATGCAGACAGGTTCTGCTTTATACTATGCCTGGATTAACTGAACTATTGTGCTCTTGAACGCTGAATGACTAGTGTCAACACATCCAACCCACCAAACCTCATGCCTGGCTGCAGTTTCTGACCTTTTTACTTTTGTGTTACAAATTTGAGTTGCATACAATTTGTGTCATAGGGATTGTGGAGCCTATCCCACTACCTCAGGCCACAGACAGAGGACACCATGGATTAATGGCCAGCATGCATCACAGGAATATGTATATTCCCATGTCTAGAACACAAGAGAAAGAACCAACCCGGTCTCATCCCAAGACGTCATATAACTGACGTTTTGGGACGTCTTTTGACCATACGTCAATATTCGCCTTTTTAGGGCCCCCTTAAACGTCGGTAGATGAGGTTATGGGATCCTAACTCTACCCCAGACCTAAACCTAACCCTAACCCTAATCTCACCTAACTGACGTTAAAGGTAAAGCGTCAGTTGTATGACGGCCCGGGATCGCCATCTAGCGACGTTTAAGGGGGCCCTAAAAAGGCGGATATTGACGTATGGTCAAAATACGCCCCAAGACGTCAGTTATATGACTTTTTGGGATGAGACTGTGTTGAAAGAACATATGGTAACGCTTTACAATAAGGTTACAATGTGGATCACAAATTTGTTTTCATGGGTATACAAATACAAAGGGAGAGTGATGCGGATGAAGATATATGAGGCACTCCATCAGCCGTAGACTCAAATATTGCATTTTAGGTAATAAATTATGACCAGATTATTTGTAATAAGACTGATAGAAAATACTCTATATAAAAAATTATATCTAAGTTCCTAAATTACTTGAGAGACGGGTTCATTTAGCTTTTTGTTGAACATCACATGAATTGTCAACGCATTCTTACCCCAAGTCGTCACCTTTGACCATGCTTCAATATTTGACGTTTTAGGCGCCCTTTAACGTCACTTACATGACGCGATCCTACGGTGTCATCTAACTGACGCTAGTTAGGTCAGTTAGGTGACGCCTTGGGGGTGAGAATGGGCTGGAATTGTCATATAAAAGACAGTTAACTAGCAATCATCTATTTCTATTGGGGGGCATTTTTGTCATAGCGCGTGTAACAGTTTAAACATACTTAAAGGTTAGCATGCACTGTAAAAACTAAAGGTGCCTCAAATATCCTGTCGGATACTCAATGAACTTAAAAATGTAATTTAAGTGCCTCAAAAGCTCTTTCTCCTATAGGGTTACTGGTGGAGCACTGACCATCTTTGCGGTTCTTGCTGGAACTTATGGGATCCTTTAAGCACTTTATATTCAGTTCAGAGGTTCTGGATCACCTTTTTACTACCATGAGACCTGTAAGATTTAACATTTAAGTGGTTCCTGCAGATATCTTATGTTAAAGCCAGCATCTGGAGGAGCACAAATGGTTCTGTGAGGCCAGAATATGATTATTATTCTCCTATTATTGTTATTGTGGCGATATGGAGGGGCTGCACTCAATACAGAGCTACGACTCTTTACAGAGCTACAATTTTAATGTTACTTTAAAGTGGACATTGAGAAATGAGTGGATTTACATACCAATCAGCGGGACTTTCATTCAAATATCTGGCAGACCATTCTCTCATGGCATTTACTACAGAGAAAAATCATGCATCATACATTTGCAAAATAAACGTAGTCCCACACTCGAAGATACACAATACAATGGAATTACCCATCAGCAGAGCAGAAGTCACTCACAGCACGACGTATGTTCTAAAAGCATTGAAGCAACTGCCATGTGATTGGTTGATCAGATAATTTCATTAATGAGAATTTGAACTGGTGTTCCTAATAATCCTTTAGTAGAGTTGATGGTTGATTATTCATGGGAACATGCATGGGCAGTAGTGTTCAAAATAACTTTTAATGAATCTTTGGGGTAAGTTCAGAGGTTCAAACTGGGACTGTGAGAATAATCCTGATGAGTGACTGTTTTCTATCTTGCAGATAAGGACAGGTTTCAGAGTGTCATGAAATCAATACAAGGAAAGCAGTATGGAGAATGGAGAATGATAGATCTCAGGACGATGGGGACAGGTAAGTAACAGACGGCTGTGTGGAAACAGACTGGAAAGACCCCGGAAAGGATAGTCTGAAAATACACAGAGAGCTAGTTACTGGGTAGTTCCTTATTCAAAGTTCGACAGGGACTGGAGGTGAGGTGTGTTTGATTGATTTCATGACACTCTGAAGCCTGTCCTTATCTGCAAGATAGAAAACAGTCACTCATCAGGATTATTCTCACAGGTGAGTGTGA
Organism: Pimephales promelas; assembly: GCF_016745375.1. The sequence goes on from NW_024121321.1 coordinate 24,521,448, forward strand.
TCTTTGTGCTGTGGATGTGAATGAGCCTGCTTGATTCCTGACAATTATACTATTTATTTGTGTATTCTTTTTATTGATATTAATCTCTTACCGCACTAGCTTCTTTTCCCAAGTGGATGGAAGTGGATGTATTAAAATGGATCTAAAACATAAACTAAACAATTCTTATTTTGCATTTAATTCAGTTTGTTTATTATAATATAAGTTAATGGTAACCATAGTAACAACATGAAATAATAATAAATAAATACAATTTGGTTCCTGGAGGCACCATAAACAGTTACACACAGTGCCTCATATAAGGCCTTTTTGGAGCTTAAAAAACGCAAAAAAAAAAAAAAAAAAAAATGAAACCACAATCCAGAGTGGAAATCTTAAAAATGCTCCAGTCACTGTCGCGTTTCCATCTAAAGGGTAAAAACCATAGCCAGTAAAAGAAATGTACAGAGCGACCCCATTGATTTCAACGGCCCATTGATCTCTTCCTGTCTGATGTCTGAGCGACTGTGCAGGCTCAAACTGACAGTTTTAAATCTTCTAGTAGCTGTGTTGTGTGACAGAAAGTCCCGTGGTTATGACGCAATCTTTAGCCTATTTTTACAAAAACGGCTTCTATGGGGCCATAATATAAGATAAAAAGTAATGGAGCATTTTATACATTGTCGTGTTTCTTTAGAAATAAACAATGGAAAAATTAAGTCTTTGGACGCCTCAGATGTAAAGTTATTCATTGTCAAAGTGACAGCAAAATGAATGGGAGTCAATGGGATGCTAACAATGGCGGCTCCCGTGAGGCTTCAATTTCCGGAGAGAGACTTGGCACTTCCTATTAGCCCCATTGTGCATCACCTTGGTTGCAGTTGCATTAGAATTCCACTGGGGGTGATCGCGGGCGAGTGCAGAATGAATGGGAGTCTAAGGGGCTAAATGGCTAAATGTCAAGTCAAGTCAAGTCAAGTCACATTTATTTATATAGCGCTTTTCACAATACAGATTGTATCAAAGCAGCTTCACAGTGATAACATGAAAGTAGCACAACACAGATCAACAACATTGCTAAACACTAAATAACCCCAACTGAGCAAGCTCAAAGCAAGCCAAAAGCAAGGCGACAGTGGCAAGGAACCAAACTCCATCAGATTGGATGGAGAAAAAACCTTGGGAGAACCCAGGCTCAGTCGGGGGCCAGTTCTCCTCTGGCTTACATTCATATTGTTTAAATATAAATATTAAATATAAATATTGTTTATGAATCAAACGGCGCCATAACATATCGCAGGCGTTGAGTCGTCTCATCACAGGCGTTGAGTCGTCTCATCACAGGCGTTGGGGCATCCGAAATCCCCGTGAGAGGCTGGACACAAAACTGGACCTGAAGAACGCCATTTTTCTCGGGACAAGCGTCCCGAGATAACAGCAGAAAGGCAGATGGGAAATAATTAGCATAGCTGATGTTCATAATAATTTCCGTTATAACTCACAAACTCTCCGTAACCCGAACTCTCCGCAACCCAACCATACGCGTCGACCCGTTTGTCTAAAAGGCTGTCGAGCCCCACTGGTGCGTTAAGCAGTTTCAGTGGCAAACGGTTCCGTATGGCATAACAGAGGACTAGAAGGTAAGCATTATGTGAATGCTTGACTAAAGAGATGCGTCTTTAATCTAGTTTTAAACTGTGTCAGCGAGTCAGAGGCTCGGACCGTATCGGGAAGGCCATTCCAGAGTTTTGGAGCTAAATGCGAGAACGCCCTCCCTCCTTTACTGGACTTCGATATCCTAGGAATGACCAGAAGCCTTGAATTTAGTGATCTTAAGGAACGCGGTGGATTGTAGGGCGAAAGAAGGTCCGTTAAGTACATAGGTGCTAAACTATTTAGGGCTTTATAGGTCAGTAGTAGTATTTTGTAGTTGTGTAAATGTGTCCCTTTCACCTGCTTGTCGAAAGTAGATTTCAAAGATCAAAATAGATTTTATTGTTGATTCCGCAAGTTCAATATAGATTATAGGCCAAAAGTCGAATGAACGAGTTCTTATGTCCTTTCGGAGCCCGTTCTCATCCCAAAGCGCCATATAGGACGCTTTTGCAAAAGCGTAAATATCCAACGCACATGGCACCCTTTAACGTCAAATGAGACGCAGATATATTTGGGCAGAAGGCGCCCCCTAGTGGTCTAACCCTTACCCTACACCATACCTAAACTTAACCATAACCGAAGCGTCTCATTAGACGTTAAAGGGTGCCATGTGCGTTGGATATTTACGCTTTTGCAAAAGCGTTGTATATGGCGCTTTGGGATGAGAATGCGTTGCCTTTCGATGTCTTACAGGTTAGGCCATTGTTGGCCGGAACACGCTAGCATTCTGCTATTGTGTGACGTCATCACATTTTTGAACGGATTTTTAGAACAGATAAGAGAACTTAAAAGTGCAATTTTCAGCTGAGTGTATTATCTTAACACTCCCTTTTGAATGCAACTTTCAACTTTAAAGCGCCCCATGCATGGACAGAGACGCGTTACTGCAGCCAGTCCAGAACCCGGAAGTGACCAGCCAGTGCCAATTCTCGTCAATTAGACATTCTCTAGGCAGGCGCGCGGACATGGTGTTGTTGTGTGGCAGTGCTTCACATTGCCACCTAGCTGCCTGGAGTCCATACTACATCGAATTCCACTCACATTTGCATCACCATATGTACGCATAACGTTTCTTTTTGTGTTCTCTTCAGATCGTTTTCATTTAAACATAGCCTAAGAGTACCTCAGGAAGCCTGTGTGGTTCCTCAGAGAACCGCCCCTTTTTAAAGGGTCCTAGAGGATCTACAGATGGTCCCGCCAGAGTGGCAAAGTGAAGAACCCCGAAAGGTTCCTCCAGGCACCTTTTATTTTTACAGTGTGGAAAAAGGCACAATAAAAGGAAGTTTTCAAATACTGTGTCATACTATGTCCTTTTGTTCTTTGTTCAAACTGCCTGTAATAGCCAACCAATATCACTGTAAAAAGTGACAGATTTATCTAAGTGAGATGGAGGGAACTGGTGAGATTCAGGGAACTGGTGGTGGTGATTGTAGTCTAGGTTTAACAACTTTCCCTTTAGTGGTTTTATCATTAACTGATCCAGTTTTACTTTGTCCAGGGTGTGACTCACAATTTACTGGTATGATTGTTTATTATTATTATTATTATTACAATGAATGTCAATCACTTCAAAACTAATTTGGGTCAACACTTTCGGTAAGTATCTCGAACCGGTCTGTCTGCCAGCAACAGAAAGTTCCACAATAGTACAATGACCTGGTTGTGTACCATCAACTTGTGTAAGATGATTTATGAAAAAACAGTGATTAATAGAATAGAATAGAATTCCATTGCTAACCTTTTTAGTAATTAAGTTATGAATCATCGGTCTGGTAAAATATGCAGTGTTGTTTTAAAATAGAATCACAGTACAGAAAAATATGTGAAATATGACAGCAGTGTAGTTGTGTACTAGAGCCGGATAATATAGATGTTCTTACAATACATTTATATTGACATGATTTTTAGTTTTATTGTTCATGTAAATTAATCACAAAACATATTTGTTGGATGAATGTGGATTATTCATTAGTAAATTATCAGCTATTATGTTCCTGATAACTCAGGGACGTGATGTCTGTCTAAAGTCAAAGCCTTTAAATAGAAAGTACCGGAATTCCGGAGTACCGGATTTTCTGGTTCTCTTGTTTTTCTGCTCAACCTTAACAAACAGATAATTACCAATGCCTATTGGACTTTTTTACCAGAAAATACCATACCAATATACCAACAAAAGCTAGGCTAAATATACCTGGGTTTATTTTGCTATTGTGTTCATCACCTGACTGTACATTAATTAGCAGAAGTTACAGTAGCCTAATCATCATCGTGGAAAAAAAGAAAAAAAGAAAAGAGTATCTAGATATATTGTGTCTAAAATATAGGCCTAAGATTATTATTATTAACTTCTTGTTTTTTTTAACTTCTTGTTTTTTGAACTCTTGTATAAAAGCTATATCACAGTGACATTCCTGCTGTTGGTCTGAATATCAGTGCAGCTGTGAAACAGAATTTTTTTTTATTTTATTTTTTTGAGTCTCGGGATAAACAGAAGTGAAGATGAAATGAAGAACAATATCTGAAGTGCGTTCCAAATGAGATGATCTGTTGACATGCCATTTTGGAGAGCTATAGATGACCTCAAACCTTTGAATGATTTAAATAGGTCATTGCAAGCATATGTCATACCCACTGACTTCATTATTTTAGCTTCATGAAACTGATGATTGTTGTCATTTGCATGCATGATGGTTTTGCCAGAAAAACAAACAAACAAAAAAAAAAACAGTCCAATGGTGACCTCTGGCTCTGAAGGGAGGAAGCAAGTTCAGGAGCCATTTATGTTTATTGTTTGCGTGATAGTTTATTTTGTTTGGATATATTTATTTTAGTATTTTGGACACTAGGTGGCAGTGATTAGATGCACACGGCTCTGGATGCACATGGTTGTATTTAAAGGGGCATTGATAGGTGACAGGAAATGGAAGGCACAGGTAGGGGAGCACAAACAGTTCTCACCTGTCTATGGTTCTCACCAGACCACGGATTACAACCTGATTAGAACACACTAGGGATGGGGAAATGAAGCTTCATGAAGCAATGAGGCTTTCCCCTGACTGTTCCGGGAAAAGATTCAAAGCTTCGAGAGTGTCGAGAACAGCGCCATCTGGTGCTTATTTAAAATAAAGCAGCCCGAAGCTCTAGCAGATGAAGCAACCACAACACACTACAGTTTCAATGTTATGTGTACAAATAAAAACCTTACATGTTTGTGTTTTGTTCATTTGATAAATTCATTTTCCCATTAAAGTGTGACAATAAAATATAATATAAGCTTATATTATTCAATAAGATTTAATGTAGGATTTAATGTAATGTCTATCTCTCTGTACACACACACTGTACTCTAACACACACTATAACTCTTTTTTGGCTGTTGCCATTGCTCTAATACAAACCCCGAACACCAACCAACACCCTATCCCCTCGCTCCTAATCCCACCCTAAACCCAAATACCAACACCAAATAACCTTAAATCCACCAAAGTGCAAAGATTTTGCAAAAACAAAAAAGACTAAGTGGTGAAAAATAAATTTTGGTTATTTAATGAATTATATTTATTAACTTTCAAAGTACAGCACTCTCCTCAAACACCCATCAACCAGACTGAGGCAACATTGACTCGTTAAAGTTCGAGCCTTCTAACACCCAAAGCGAAACTCGCACGTGATCGGACAGAAAGTGAGGCTTCATTTGTCATCGATCACGTGACTTTGGGAAAACCAATACACACCCCGATACGGGGCTTCACTAGAAAGTGTGTCGCATATGTGATACGCGCTTCGAAGCTTCAGTGTCATACGTAACATCACTAGAACACACAACTCAACTGGAAAAAAGACAAGAAAACAACTGGTTTGTTCATCTTTGATGTACTTTTACTTCAATAAACCACAAATCTCAACTGCAATAACGGCTGGAAAATCTTGTGTGTCTGCGTAGAAACTTCACTCCTACCTGTGAATGATGGCAAAGAAATATTATTCAACGAAGGGCTAAAAGTACAGCCAAGCAAAGATTGCCATTATAATTAGTGAGAACTCTGCTCTATGTGTGAAAATTGAGCATGTAATAGTATTGGAAGTGGATACAGATTGTTTTCACAGAAGAACCAATTATTTTCATTCATAAAACTGGACGCCGCCATTCCCAATCAACGAAACATTGACGCCACCTGTGCAGAGCTGATTGACGGAGATTGGACACTCTGAACGAGCAACGTGCAGGCGCCAGGCGGAGGGGTATGCGCCTGAGACATTCTCTGTATGCGCTCAGAAACTGTTATACTTTTGCATTTCATTGACTGAAACCTATACTTTCACAACAATATCAGCTGTTTGAAACATTCTGCCATCGGCGTGTGGTTTACTGGATCACTTTAAAAGTGAAGCAAAAATGTCTATTGTCCAGTCTGACTTGCGGTCAGATGGCGCTGTTGGACTGGATTCTGAACAAGAAACTTGAAATGTAAACAAGCCATGAAGTTAATGACCCAGATGAACGAGCTCATGAAATCTAAGGAAAATGCAAGTGAAGTGCAATTTAACTTGGATGAATTAATCAACATCTGTGATGAAGCCAAAAGAAATCACGAGTCATTGGTGAAGCTACACTCCCTGAAAATGAACTTGATAAATAAAATCACTGCAGGTTTCAACAAAAAAAAAAAAAAATGGACATTTTTGATGGTTTTAGCCAGGATGTAAATGTGTGGTTTTCAGAGGTTGGATGGCATAAAAAAAACACACCATTGCTGACAGTGTAAACACAGATGACATTGGACCGGATGACAGTGTTTCTAATGTGTCAAAGCCTAAATCAAGCCACAAATCAAGTTTTTCATCACGTGCATCTTCAACATCCTCAGCTGGCATTAAAGCTCAGGCAGAAAAGGCTGCTCTAATGGAACGGGTTTCCGCCCCGCAGAAAAAGCATTACCTTGAGGCACAGGAAGAACAACTGAAAAGAAAAAGGTAGGCTACAACTAGAACTAGAGACTGAACTGGCAGCAACCAATGCAAAAATCAATGTACTGGAATCACAACAAAGAAACAGCTCAAGAGTATCTGATGGGATGAACTCCTATTTGAAAAAAGGAACTGCACAGCAGAAAACGTCAGTCAAATTAAATCCACATGCAAAGACCTATTTACCTGATCAAGTGCAACAAAGACGGAATGTTTGGATGGCATCGGTCTCGCATCTCTCACAGAGGATCGGAGGCATAAAGCAGGAGCGACGAACAGGCCTGATTTTACGTGGTTTGTGTAATTTGTCACACTAGATGACAAGCAATGTCTTTAAAAATAAGAAAACTTTTCAGAATGGATTAGAATTTCCCCAAATCTTTAATTTATAGCCCACATAAAGATTTCATCTGTAAAATTGTACATTTTACAAACTAGCAGCCTACCGAAAACAGTAGGCTACTAGTATTATGCCGCGTTCCAGGCAACCTGTAACTCGTGTTTTTCCAACCTTATACCCGTGAAAGTGCACTGGAACGGCAGTCAAACCTGTGACTTCCCACCCGTGAACTCGTACTAGATCGATGTACTCCCAGTTACGAGTTCTGATGTCACATAGCCCGCGAACCTATCCAAAACTACAATGGCAGCCCCTACGGATGCAGTGTTTCTGCAGGCGGTACACGGTGAGGACACTTTAGGACAACATAACGTTAACTAGTTTTCAGTCCATTGAGTGCAAGGATAAATTAATACCAAATACATTTCCAAATATACAAATAATAATAATTATAAAGTAAAATAAAAGGTACAACAGCTTATCTTGCCTCATTCACTATTTTTCCTCCTCAGTTTTCCCACATATTTCCCACAGGAGTAAGCACCTTTGGCGTTAGCAATTATAATTACAAATGCACGTGAGCCCCGTAAGGTCCACCATGCTGGTTTATTTAGTTTGGCGTGAATGATCTGGAATGCTACAAAGTCGTAAGTCGTGGTTTGAAGTCGTGATTTACGTGCTCAAAAACCTGCCTGGAACGCAACATTAGTTAGATGCCAGATATATTCATTTAAAGCTTAATTTATTCCTCTGGACAATCAGTAGGCTATTTTAGAATAGAGATCAAGGTACATCCACTATTCTTTGTGCCTCTCACAGGTGTCGTTCATTATCATTGTAACTCATGCTGCGTTCGTCAGGTTTTTGAGCACGTAAATTATGATTTCAAACCACGACTCACGACTTTGTAGCATTCCAGGCCAGTCATGCCAAACTACCTGAGCGCAAGGAATTGTGATAGCTAGATGTAAACAAACCAGCATGGCGGACCTTACGGGGCTTATGCGTATTTGTAATTTCTGTCGCCAAAGGTGCGAACTCCTTATTTGAGGGAAACTAAGGAGGAAAAAACGGCGCATAAGGCAAGATAAGCTGTTATACCTCTTATTTTACTATATTTGTAAATGTTGGTATTATTAATTTATCCTTGCACTCAATGGACTGAAAACTAGTTAACGTTATATTGGCCTAAAGTGCATTCTCACCGTGTACCGCCTGCAGAAACACTGCATCCGCAGGGGCTGCCATTGTTGTTGTTGGTTTTTTTTATGGTTTCGCGGGCTATGTGACGTCAGACCTCGTAACTGGGAGTAGCCTACATCGATCTAGTACAAGTTCACAGGTGTGAAATCACAGGTTTGACTGCCATTCACGGGTGCACTTTCACGGGTATAAGGTTGGAATAACACGAGTTACAGGTTGCCTGGAACGAACTGGTTTAAGAGATCAACCTCACCACAGGTCTATGAGACGAAGGACATTGCTTGCAAATTAACATTTGAACACCTCTCTCTCACACACACACACACACACACACACACACTTCTTCCCGCATCACACTCACACAAGAATTTATATGGTTTTAATTTGAATAGCTAACTATCATAAAATGTTATACATGTGTTTAGTATAGCCTAATTTGAAATGTCTCAGTGTGAATGATACAAGTGTTCTATTTCCAAATAAGTAAAACAAAAGGTAATAAAGTTTTTAATATAGTTTAGGAATAACTGGCACACAAACATATCAAATACATTTTTATTTGAATTTTTTTAAGACAGGTCAAACTTTGTGCACCTATAGCCTAGTTACATGTCAAATGAGGTCTGGCTATATAAGGAAAATGCAACTAGAGCTCAGGGCTTTTTCTGTATCAGATCAGCCCGTGAATGCTGTGTCGCGGCATTCACGTAGTTCATAATGTCGGGTAAAGGATTTTCCTCTTTGATTATATTTTATATTTGATTATTCTAACAGACTTTGACTTTATTTTCATCAGAGTTAAAAGGAATAGTCAAACATTCACAGAGATTTAAAGGGATACTCCACTTTTTTTGGAAATAGTTAAACAGTTGAGTTTTACCGTTTTCGAATCCATTCAGCTGATTTTCTGATTTTTACTATGTAAGGCAATGAGACCAGAAACTGTCTGGTTACTGATATTCTTCTAAATATTAGAAAATCGGCTGAATGGATTCGAAAACGGTAAAACTCAACTGTTTAACTTTGGGGGAGTTGTAAAATGAGCCTATTTCCAAAAAAAAAGTATCCCTTTAATGATGCACAGATATCACTGAAAAGCCTTTTTTATTTATGGAGTCAGATGAAAAACGAGTTAATGCATAAGATAAAATGTATTGCATTTACTTAAATCCCTTTGCCATGAGAAGAGACGGAACACATGTGAGACCTTCAATTCTAATTGAGTACAGCCGTTGGATCGATTTTAGCAGGCCTTACATCACTCACGCCACCGGCCTCGCGCCGCTCATTTCCCTGTCCCTCGGCTTTGCCACAATATTATTTCAGCAACATGACAAGCCAGTGAAGCAGGTTTCGATTGTTGCTTTTTTACAGTGCGTGACATTTATCTACATGTTACGTGGCTAGAGTTTTGGCACAGAGTCAATGGGCTTTGTCTTATTCTTTCTTTTTCACTTGTTTATTCATTTAGCTGACGCTTTTATTCAAAGTGACTTACAATTGCTATATGTCAGGTCGCACGCCTCTGGAGCAACTAGGGGTTAAATGTCTTGCTCAGGGACACATTGGTGTCTCACAGTGGATTGTAACCCGGGTCTGTCACACCAAAGGCATGTGTCTCATCCACTGCGCCATCACCACCCCTTTTTCCTTTTACCCTTCTTTGTTTTGCGAGCAGGTGCCACTCGAGATTTTGGCAGTTTAGGTTGTTTCTCCGCCATTAGTACAGCTGCAGTACAACGGCAATCTTGAGTTTTCTTTTGTGGTCTGCAGAGGAAAGAAAGTGATAGAGTTTGGAAACTAAGTTAGTTGGAACTAAAAGTTGGAACAAAGAAAGTTTCCCTCATTGAGTGCTCCTGGCTGAAATACTCATGTTTTTATTTGCAATGAGAATATTTGGTCATTTAGATTTTTATGGTACTATAATATGTGATCTTAAAGTCGGCGTGAAACGGAAGTTGAGATGTAATTTTTTTTTTGTCATGACGTATATCCGAGTGAAATGGCTTCTGAAATTAGAAAAAAATGTAGGGCAGGGCTTGATTTTGTCCTTTGGGAATTGATTGGACTGTTGGAGGTTGGGCGTTGCAAACGAAATGGAGGCAGATTTGAATGCGATTCTCTGAGAGGCGGTTCACCGATAGCTGCACCATCATCGGATCTGGCCGCACCCTTTCATCATTCCACGTGACCGAAATAAAAGAGAGGTCGTTTCGATGGGAGAGGGATATGGGTAATGTCTTTGATTAAAGATTATAAGGGTACATGAATTTAAAAAAATGAAGTGCACAGATAAATCATTTATAATAAACACTACAATATTACATATAAAAAGAAGATTTGTCAAATTTGATTTCATGCCGACTTTAAGTACATGAAAGTAAAAGAACAAACTAGCGTATAAACATAACATAACATTTTTAACATAGCCTAGCCTAATTCGTACCTCTTTAATCACAGTAGCACCAGTTGAAAAGTTTCTTACATTCCTTAACTGAAATTGTACTTCTGTATACTACGGCCAAATATTTTGGGTCAAAAAAACAAAAAACATTAGGTATATCATGTTTGATGAAGATTGACAATTTACTTAGGTTGGACTTAAAGGAGAACTCCGGCGCAAAATGAACCTTTGGTCTAATAAAACATCGGTACCTAGTCGACCGTTCTCTGAGATTTGTGTTCATGATAATGGAGTGTAAAGAGTTTTATCTCTAAAAACTGTTTAGCATATAATGCTAGTACTGGGGGCATTTACAAAGTAAAAAGATATTGCTAGTTTATACCACTAACAAGGCTCAAAATAGCCCCACACTGACACAGTAACATAATGAGGGTCCGTACATGCAAAACGAAGCATTGAGAACTTTGTAAGTGTACAGACCGTTTAATAAGAAGATACTTTATAAAGACTGCACTTCGCATATACAGACAGGAGCCATCTAACAGTCTCGACAAGTCGAACAACGTGCCAAGTAAGCTGAACTGTATGAACGGCGTTCGTGATTCAACTTGTCGAGACTGTTTTCCAAAGATGGCTTCTGTCTTAATAAGTACTGTCTTTATAAAGTATCTTCTTATTAAACGGTTTGTACACTTACAAAGTTCTCAATGCTTCGTTTTGCATGTATGGACCCTCATTATGTTACTGTGTTAGTGTGGAGCTATTTTGAGCCTTGTTAGTGGTATTAACTAACAATTTACTTCTTAAATGCCCCCATTTACTAGCGTTAAGGGTATCTTAAATTCGATTGCTCAGTCTCAAGATTTTAAAGCCTGAATTTATTGATTTCTTGATTTTTCATGTGCATCACACTATAAGTATGCAGTGTTGTAGTACTCGAGACTCAGACTCGTCTCGGACTCGGTCTCGAGACCATATTTTAATGGTAGTTCAATTAAAAATATTTTTCATGATTATTAATGTATATTAATAAAATATTTCTTTAAATTGATTGACATGCCCAGTGATTGGTGATTTTCTAGTGCGCAACTCCGCATGACAAATTGTAATAAAATTACTTTTATCACCACCTACTATGTGGCCTTTTTACCCTAAACTGATCATATTTTTTAAACTCCAAGTAAATTCAGTAAAAAAAAAAAAAAAGGATTTCTCTAAGTAAATAAAAGTAAATTAGGTGACCTAATTTAAATTAGGGTAAATTAGGGTTCAACCCTCACTGGTCTCGGTCTCGACTCGGACCCGACCGTCTCTGGTCTCGGACTCGACTCTCTATGGACTCGGTCTTGACTCGGACTCGACTCTCTCTGGTCTCGGTGTCGACTCGGACTCGAGTGAGGTGGTCTCGACTACAACACTGTAAGTATGTGTCCTGCTGATTCTACTTGACCTCATTTGTCACAGTTTCCGGTTTTATGCTTTCCCCATTCTATGCAGACATTGATTTAACGAACAATGTCTAATACGCATTGTTGAGATTAAAAAGTCTTTCCCGATGCAAAATTTTCTTCTTTCTAGACCGTTTCTTTTTCTTGAATGTGATGAAAGTGTCCTTCTGTCTTTTTTCATTTGCTGTTAACCATTTCACAAATGTCATTTATTTAATGTGGATTTGTAAATTTTACAAAGCCCGCTTAGCCAGACGGTCTGTCTCTTCATTTCCTTTCACACACATGTGATGGTACAGGAAGTTTACTATTAGTCCAGATTGTCTTATTCTAAATAGACTCTCCATCACTTCAAATATCATATCTACTCTTGCTGTTGATATTCCACTTAAAGGGATAGGTCACCCTAAGCTTTATAGGCATGAATGGCCGTTTATGGTTTGAAGTCCATAAAAAAAGCATCCATCTATGATAAAAGTGCTCCACATGGCTCTGTAGGGGTTAATAAAGGCCGTCTGAAGTGAAGCGACATGTTCGTGTAAGAAAAAAAATCCATATTTAAAACTTTATCAACAATAATAACTAGCTTCCGGCAGACTTTGTGTGTGTTTATTCTAGTTAATTTCTTCTTTTATTTAGCCAAATTGGCCAGTGAGTGAAAGTTATTTTCAAACCCTGAATATAATATGTAACAAAGTGGACATTGCGAGGTGCACTCATTTTATCCCACATTGCACAGCAATAACGAGTGAACAGCCGATGTACGTTCAATGGCTGTCCGAAGTTGCCTGCTCTTTTTCATTTCATTCTTTTTCATTTTTCATGCGTGCTCTTTTTCATTCAAGTGAACAGTATTAGTGGACTAACTTAGGGATTAGTTATTGACAACGCATTCTCACCCCAAGGCGTCACCTTTGACCATGCTTCAATATTTGACGTTTTAGGCGCCCTTTAGCGTCACTTACATGACGCGATCCTACGGCGTCATCTAACTGACGCTAAAGGAAAGCGTCTGTCAGTGGACGCGGTTAGGTTTAGGTGTGGGGTGGGGGTAGGGTACACGCGATCCTAGGGCGTCATCCAACTGACGCTAAAGGGCGCCTAAAGCGTCAGATATTGAAGCATGTCCAAATGCTTCCCAAGGCGTCAGTTAAGTGTTAGGATCACATGAAGACAAGACAGGAAACATGATTGACATGAAACATGTCAGTCAAACCAAACTAGTACCATGAAACATGACCATGAAATAACTCAAAACTATAGACATGAGAATATCTGTGTTTAGTTTTTTGTCACAAGAGTACTTGGAATTCCATGCAATTGTATAAACAGCCTGAGTTTAAATAGTAAAGATAGTTTTCTTAAAATCAAAATGTCTGGAGTTTAAATAATTATTGAGGTAAGAAAATTAGCATTTGTAGTTCATAAAAATCTCTTTAAGCAAACTGACAAATTAATTCGTAAGTAATTTATCAGATTGGACACTTTTATAAAGTGAACACGAAACAAATTTAAATGTCATCCTTACCCATGTTAACTTGTGTCTCAGAACTCTGTCATGCATATCAACTGTTTAGCTGAAAAGTGTTTTCACACATTCTCTTGTTTGTCTTTCCTCATATAAATCTATTGTGATCTTACCTCTGAGTAAATGATATTCGGGTATTTGCTCAGGTGCTGGTACTCTATACTAATAATGCTGATACTCAGGTATAACACAACTCAGCCCATCCCTGAGTCTGTAACATTAAACCAGTATTATGTCAGGTTTGACATCGCATGTTCAGCGTGCATGGTTGAAATAAAGCATACTTTCAATTGTTTCACCTCACCTTATCAGCTTAAACTAACAAGCCAACCTGTGTGACATACATACCATTCACTGTGCTGAAACTACTTTTACATCTGTCTTCTCAAAGAATTTTCCAATCCAAACCGTGATTGGCATATAGAATAAAGCTATGAATTCACTTTTAGGAATCAATGAACACCTCAAAATGCAGACATTATGTGTATAGAGGAAATAAGCTCAATGTAAACATGACAGAAAAACAAACCTGTGTTGATTGATATTTCTGTGAACATCGCAACTAAATGTTCTTTACTGATAGATAGATCTAAATAAATAGATCTCAGTAAGAGTTGTAACATTTAACAAGTAAGTTATAATTATATTAATTATTTTATAAATCAATAAGATTGCCAGTTGACCAGGGTTCAAAATCAAAGCAAAGGCAATATGGCATGTTAAAAATCTAAGACTTGGTGCTTTGGCCTTGTAAGATAATGTATTGAGAATGAGTTGTGTGAATTTGAACAAATTTATTTAAATTACATACAAAAGTATTTTTTTTTATTTTAAAATGTACAATAAAATATATAATAAATGCTTAAATGTAAAATGTACAATAAAATATATAATAAATGCTTAAATGTTCTTAATTCAATCAAATTGACATCTGCAGAAAATAAGTAAGAAAACATGGATGTTTGAATGAACTGTCCACATTTAGTTGCCATACATTGTCATTGAATGCGATGGTTCCTGACATGTTCTTTAAGTGTTTTCTCTTTGATTGCTCAAAGCACAGAAAACCATGAACAACCTGAAAAAAGTCAAATCAGACAGAGCATTTTTACTTTGGATATATACATATATATATATATATATATATATATATATATATATATATATATATATATATATATATATATATATATATATATATATATATATATATATATATGAAGAGTTCAGATGCAAAAGCCTCTAAGTGCCATTTGAAATTTTCTTCTAGAATGATAATTTTTATCAAGCTTGTATATTTAAGTTCAGTAATTTCACTTAAATGGCAATGATAATTACCTATTAATTGTTATTTAAGTGAAATTACTGAACTTAAATATACAAGTTTGATCAAAATCATCATTAAAGAAGAACTCTTCATATATATATATATATATATATATACATACATGTGTATATATATATATACATATACACATACTATGCATACATATATATATATATATATATATTTATATACACACACACACACATATATATATATATAGATGTATACGTTTTGTTCCTCCCTCATATTTAAAAAAATAAAATAAAACATTAATAATGTAAAATAATAATCCCCACATCATTTTGTCCACTACTTTACATTGTGCTTATTTATTTTCCTTTAAACAAAAGGACAATATCTTATTTCTTACTATTGGGAAGGCTATTTTAGTTTTATGTTTTTAAGTCTTTTTACTTTTAGTTTACACTTTTATTGTTTTTTAGAAAGTTAAGTTCCAAATTACAAATTTTTCATGCATGGGACCAATTACACTGTTTTTGCTTTTTGGAAAATGAACAACAATGGATTATACTTAATAAAATAACTTAATTAACAGTAATTAAGAATATATATATATTAAACTTATCTGACAAAATTATTTGGTAAAAAAAAAAAAGAAGCAAAATGGGACAGGTTTTATTTTACTGTCCAAAACGAAATGCATTGAAAACCAAAAAGCTCAAAGGAAAAAGCTTACATTCACTACAGCAGAATCGGTTTGTTGATATTTTGTTGGTTCTCTTTTTGCATGTTTTCATAAATTATTGCCCGGTCAAAAATGATTGCACAATTTGGCATGTTTCATTTTGTTATCAAAAATAAAACAATTGCAATATGCTTGCAATATCTTTAACACCTTTTTAATAATATTTGAATAAAGGACATCACATTTGGCCACTACTGTATAACATAATAATATAATATATACTTTAAGTTTTTAACTAACTAAGCTGAAATTCTATTTTTGCTTATCATTGTTATATAAGAAACCTTTTCGATGAAAGATTCCTTTTCATTGTGCTTGTCATTTTTAGCATTGCACCTTTGTACACATTCAGATCTGACACAACAAAGACCATAAGGCCATTCTAAACACACTCAAAAAAACAGTGAAAAGAAAGAAGTGAACACACCTTCTTTTCCACTCTATCCATTGTGATGCAGCATAGTTTTGATTGTGACTCAACATGTGATTTTCTTTGAAGACCTGGGAAACTAGTTTGATTGTCAAATACAGTGTGAACTTGTTATTTATGGGGATTTCAAAGCAATGAGGTTTTTCATATTTTCTTTTTGCACTTGATATTGATGAATTAAAATGTACTCCTGAATTAAAATGTTGTACATGGATATGATATCAACATTATGTTTGGAAAGCTCATAGGCACTAAGAATACTAGAAGAATAACTATAATTATTCAATATAAGAGTAAATACATTATTCAAAATATTGATCAAAAGACAAAGCTTTGATGCTTAAGAAAGTCAAACATTAGCCTAAAGGTTTAGATTTGTTTTGAAAATGTATTGTTTTATAAATCAAGTACTTAAAACATGAACATCAAGATGTCCTTTAAAGCCTATATTCAGGAACGTAGTGTTGAGATTCAAGTTTGTCAATTCTACTGAAAGAATCTTTTAATGCTTGAATGATTTTTGAGAATTGTTGAGGTGTGCCTATAAAGCAACCCGGACTTCACTGAGAAAATGAGGCGTGTAGGCGTCAACACGTAAGCGATATATAAGTTCACGGTCATCATTGATATCAGCAATATGAAGATGTTCTGGAAACTGAGTTTGGTGTTTGTGGTCACTCTCCTAATCCAAGGTAAAGGAATACATCTTAATAGAAATGTTCTTTAGAAATTCTTTCACCTACTCCAGACAAAATAAATATTTTTTACAAGTTAAATTACTTATATTTGTTATAATTCTTAATGACTGTTTTTTATGAATTATATTAAATATGGAAAATATAGCATTTGACCAAATACTATAATTATTTATAAAGTTAAGAATACTTTATTTCATGTGGTCCTTACAATGTGTTACCAATATTTTTCTAAGTATACAGTAATACTCACAACTCATTAACAAACTATTAGTTTATAGTTCGTTCTTTGTTAATATATCGTAGTCTCTGCAGTGTTAATATATTAATAGGTTATGCACAAATAGTGAGTTTATTCATTCATTGTCATTGTAATTAAAACTAATAAATTATTATTGTTTAATTAGCTTGTAATAAAGAAATTGTTGGTTATTGGTGTAAACAATTCTCACTTTAGATTGGGTCATGGAAAATAGGAAAATGTCATTAATTAAGTGCTTTAGTAGACATTATTAGGCCTTTATTAGACATTAATTGCATTCATATTCTGAGTGTTCCAAAATGTTTACAAATACATTAAGCACACACATACATGTTGATATATCTGGTTTACGGGAACTCTCCATTGACATAATTACTGTACTTAATGATATTTTAACCCATTTTTCATGACCTAATCTAAAG
>NW_024121321.1:24541315-24783191 GCF_016745375.1 Pimephales promelas
GAGTTAATGCGTCCGCTGGCGCTTGGCCATGGCAGGTCAGCCTTCATGCGGATGGAAGTCATTTCTGTGGTGGATCACTAATCAACAATCAATGGGTTCTGTCAGCAGCTCACTGCTTTCCAGGGTAACCAACACAAAGATCTTCAATAACATGTTTGCTTCTCCTTGATGAATATCATGATTGTAATCACTTGGTCATGTCCTCCTTGCAGGACTAGTGCTGCAAGCATTACTGTGTACCTGGGGCGACAGTCTCAAGAACTACCCAATCCAAACGAGGTGTCCAGAAGCGTCTCTCAAATCATAGTTCATCCAGACTATGGCAATGGACAATCTGGTAACAATGACATGGCTCTGTTGCAACTCTCCTCACCTGTGAACTTCACTGATTACATCGCACCGGTCTGTCTGGCTGCAGAGGGAAGCACTTTCAACAATGACACGATGTGGGTCACAGGTTGGGGAACCATTGATTCAGGAGGTAAGAATCAAGACAAGTTTTTGATGCTTACCACTTGGTGCTCCAATGCTCGATGTCCGACACTTTAGGGCCGTTCCTCTAAAATATACGATGTGTATATTACGGAGGCCAGCTAGTTAGAACTGTGCAGACCTCACTCACATGATCTCAAGAGGCACACAATTGCCCTGTCCCAATATTGCGGCCTTGTGCCCCTCAATGCGCATGCTCGCTATGGGGTGCAAAACAGAAGGGTGTCCCAATCCTCTAAATAGTGTTCTCCAGGGGTGATCATAAGGGCACTTAATACACCCTTTTCACAAGTGCACATCAGACCTCACTTTGCTTTGGGATATTACCCACAATCCTTGTAGTTTTGTGACATTTAGGAAGATAAAGGAAGCCGGTAAAGTGTTCTTCCAAGGCCGCGAAATATAACAATTTTAGTGTTGTTGAGTCACGAAATGTAGTTTTAAGAGCTTTTCAGTCGAGAATATGGTTGTTTAAAGCTCAAATGTGTGGTTTATTTATAAAAATAGCGCCTATTTAACAAAATGATCTGCCGTTTTTCGGAATTCCAGGTGATCGGGTGGCGGGTGCTCAGCGCTCATGCACCCCACCTGGAACAGCCTTACATCGGCTAGTCATTCTTACGTTTCCCGCGGGCTCTGTGTCTAGTGGTTAAACATGAGCTATAAATCGGCTTGTGTATATCTTTGGTCTCATTAATATTTCATTTGTTCCCTGGCAAATCGTTTTGACTAAGGGGAAAAGTGAAGTTTCATAACTTTATATACTTAGGCTATTTAACTGTAACATTGAAACGTTAGTTGCTTTAGTTTATAAGTATAAGTATTATTTATATACTTGTACTTTAGGCTATTATTGATCAATCAAACTGAAATTTTACAGAAAGAGACAGGGTTGTGTCATTTTATTTCATACGGCCTATTTTAATATATAGCCTATATATAATAGATCACAAACACGTCATGTATTTTTTTCATGAATGGGATGGGTAGAATTTCATATATCAATTTCCATAATTAAAATTGCATTTCGAATCGCAGTGAATACGATAAGGCAGTATAAGCTCAGGTAAACCTCAATCACAATTTATAGCCAAACTGTTTAATATTAATGCAGAAAGGTTGGTAGCTAAGAGTAAAAAGATAATAATTGTGTCATGTTCACTGATCTCTATAGAATGACATTATATTAGATCAGTGGTCATGTTACAGCTATTATGAGCAGCACACATTAGCCAACTGAACGTGTTTGATGATCACAACAGACTATTGACGTAGCTTTTTGACGTGTGCAAAACTGTCCCAATTCTGCTCTTCTGCAGCTTCAGGCCCTTGCATACTTTCTCCGCTAAGTACGCTTTTAACAAATGTCCACTTCAAGGAAGGCCTTAGGATGTAGTGTGGGTATTGGGACGGGGCATCTAGTGTCTGAATCTAGAAACTGCAGTCTGTAGCGTCCTTGTCAACGCCCCCGTCTCCCTTGTTGGAAACTCCTGTTCGCGTTCCACTCGGAGTTCGACCAGAGGGATTACATAGTCTCTGTTAGCTTTCAGTACATGCTAGATGAAACCATATGATCACTGATGCCCAAGTATACCAATTTAATACATTTATTTTATGCCCAACATTTTTTGTCCCTTGTATGCATAAAGTTGAGCAATAGTTGAATTAAGAATGCTATACTACTCTTACGTGTACACTAGGATACCGCACAAGCATGTATTGGCAATGTCCTCTCAGTGGTGAACCAGGGCACATGGTGACAGTGATTAAAATGCAGGAGATTGCCAAGCCTCAATGTAGAATTTAAATATTTTTTTAAATAGAAGAAGCATTTCTTGAAAACAAATACATTTTTAAATATTCCTAAAATCAACAAGACAAAAAGAAAAACAAATATATATATATATATACTATATATATAGAAGCAACGCGAGATGGCTTGTGTTAATCGTATAAAAGCATGTGATCTTTTGACACTCTTGCAGAGTCTATATGACAGAGTTATTGTAGGCCTAGTTAACTTATACTAATACTATCAAAATGACTACAACTTTAACTAAAATTAAAATACAATCAAAAATGTAAAAACTAATGAAAAAACTATAATCAGTGATACATAATGATTAAGAACACTGGTCTACGGCCCCTTTAAACTTCGCATTTGCATGGAAAAAATCACTCACTCTCATGTTGTTTCAAACTTGTGAGACTTTTGTTCATCTTAAGAAAACAAATAAAGATATTTGAATGAAATCTGAGGCATTTCTGTCATTCCATAGACAGCTACACAACTACCACTTTGACGCTTCAAAAAGTTCATAAAGAGGTCGTAAAACTTATACATTGAGCGGTTTATTCATAATTTTCTGAAGCAATTCGATCACTTTATATAAACAGATTGAACTTAGACTTTTATTCACATATAAACATGAGCGAACATAAACTGAAGTTCAACCGAACCTGCTTGATGCGCCAGAACAAACCTCATTGTTTTTGTTGCGCAACACATGGGAATGAACCTCATTTGTTCTCTCACATCAAGTAAACATGCTTGAATACTTTAGAATAATGGTCTGTTGATAATTGATAAGTGACTATGCAGGAAGTGATGAAGGACTAATGAGTAGGTACAATAACACTTAAGCTACTACCATTAACAATAATATGGAAACAATATTAAGAACATTGCATTGTTAAGAACGTATTGGTAATTGACAAATTATAAATAATTACTGATCACAACATTATCGTGTCTGAGACGTTAGCAGTTATCTTTTTTTTTACTCAGAACATGTATCACTTATTCAATTGTTACCTAGTCGCTCTTCAAGGACTGGACCATTATTCTAAAGTAAAAAAAGATGTTTTTCCCTTTAAACTGTTTTTTCCTTTTAATGGTCTAGATCTCTAGTAGTTCCTGCATAGTGACTAGATTACACTTGAGTAAACAGTGATGTATTTTATTCGAATAGTAAAAATAATGACTGAATACGTCTCAGACACACGACAATGTTCTTGATGATTTGTCATTTAGTTAATAGTTATTAAAGGTGCCATCTGGAACTAAAATTCAAAACATACTCCATTTTCCATACCAGATGGGGGCAGTATACCTCCAGAAAGTGAGTTGTGCCACGGCCGCGCTCACGTGCACTCTCACGTCTTCAAACAACACAATCGAGCGCTCTTTTGCTCTCTTTTCTCACGCATGTTATTCAAATCATTTGACACGATAGTAAAAGGTTGGAAGACCGCAGTTTTACGTGGAGCATTTGGAGATTTTTAGAGATCAGAGACTCAATGGACAACATCTCAACACTAAATGATGAAGACCGTCACATCGACGCCTGTATAAAACACAAGCGGTGCATTTCGACGATATGGAAAAATAAAACCCTGGGCTATTATTTGAAGTTTATGGTATTCGTTTTGTTCATATTACACTTTTATTGTTAGTTTGAATTAATTTGACAGACAGCATTTGCTGATGTTGATCAAGCTAGCGCCATTCAGAGCTGACAACTCTTAACGAATTCACCGTGAGACACACGCTATTGACACTTAGCAAGCAGGTTAGTTAAGCTCTCAGATTCTGTCAAATTTTTTATGCAATTCAAAGAATATATACCGTTTTGGCGCTTGTACATGTTACACCACAGATCCCTAGCGCACGTGAACCGATCGTCTCTACTAGCTAATGGAAAAAGAACACGAACACTGTTGAAAGATACTGTATGCTACAACTTACCTGAATGTATTCCTCATGCATAATATCGACCAATCATTTTTTGAACTCTTCCCTGAACTGAAATGTAGTAGTGGGCTGTATTTCCACACGACTGACATCAGGTTCAAGTACACACACACAAGCCGGCGCGAGCGCGACTCACTCGTGTACAGCAGTTTGGCTGGTGGTAACGTTGCCCGCCCGGCCCGCATACCGCCTCCCATGGCCCAAACTGGTATTACGACACGTGACGGGCCGGGGCTAGTAATTTAGCATGCTAATTTAGGTTTATATCTCGGCAGCAATATAACTTGACAGTTTTTTAATGACATCATTGCACTTATTTCTTCTCATTCTTTTGATGCGTGTAGCTCATTTTTCGGATATTTTTACCTCAATTATTACATATGGCACCTTTAATGAGGCTAATCTCATTATTAATTACCATATGGAATAATCTCCTAAATTCGACATTACTTACTGATTTGTTAAGCTATATTAGTGAATAGTAGTAGCTGAAGTGTTAATGTAGAACTACTCATTATAAGTCCTGCATTAATTCCTGCATAGTTACTTATTTATAACGGACCATTATTATAAAGTGTTACCGCTTGAGCTTCTGTTTACCACAATGTGTAAGTTCATTAATGTTTAATGTAAATTAAAATTCAATCTGTTCATCAAATGTGAATGAAAGTCTTATGGGTTTGGAACGATGAGTATTTGTGAGTATTTAATGACATAATTTCCATTTTGAGTGAACTATTCCTTTAATGTTAGGTGTAAATAGGCTCAATGTGATGTAAGAAATTGATTATTTTTCTAAAGATCAGTATCTTACTCAATCATCTCAGCTTGTGTGTTGCTGATGAGTTTTTCTGTTTCCCAGTATCCCTTCCTTCACCTCAAATCCTACAGGAGGTGGATGTGCCCCTGGTTGGAAATAGTAAATGTAACTGTCTTTATGGTGGATCAATAACAGACAACATGATGTGTGCTGGACTGCCGGAAGGTGGAAAAGATTCCTGCCAGGTATTAAGTTAATTTAATAATATTTAATCATAATAATGATCTGTAATAAATGTAATCCAGTCCCCTAACCCAACCCCTAACCCTAAACCTACCCATCACAGAAAATGTCTAGCATTTCTACATTAAAAAAAAAAAAAAACATTTGATTTATAAGCTAATTAGTAATTTTCCTCACGGTGACCAAAAAAGGCCCTCACAGAACATTTTTTGCCTCACAACGTAGGGTCTACCATGGGACCACACACACACACACACACACACACACACACACACATATATATATATATATATATATATATATATATATATATATTATATTATATTGTCTACATTTATTAGAAATAGTAAATATCTGAGAGTTAGATATTAATTCTTTGTCATTGTACAGGGTGACTCTGGAGGTCCAATGGTCATCAAACAGGGCTCTACATGGATCCAGGCTGGCGTTGTGAGTTTTGGCAGAGGTTGTGCTCTGTCTGAATTTCCTGGTGTGTATGCCAGAGTTTCTCAGTACCAGCAGTGGATCAGAGACCAAATCGGACCGAACAGAGCTGGTTTTGTCCCTTTTAACTCCACCACTCCTCCTCAAGACGAGATTGTGAACTGCCCTACTACACGTAAGTTTGTTAACGTCACCATGATAAAGCAAAATTATATTATTGATATTAGAGTTTACTTGCACTTTCCCGTTAACTCTCATTTACCCTTTCTCTCTCTCTTTTCTCTCCAGCGACAGTGTGCGGAGGTGAAGGTTCATGGCCATGGATGGCAACTCTAGCTGATAACGGTTACCCTATGTGTGTAGGAACTTTGGTTTCTGACCGATTCGTCATGACCTCTGCTAGCTGCTTTTCCAGGTAATCAAAACAGGAAAACTTAATTTCATTTGAAATCAGTGACCTAAACATAGTTGACATAGACTTGCGCCCTGACATCAATATCTCATTCTTCAGATCCATGGGTACGGATGGATGGACAGTGAGCTTCAGTGTTGTCCAGTGGGACTGTTCCAGCTACGCCATGTCGGCTGACGTGACAAATGTCTTTTTCGAAGATATTTTCGGCAATGGTGTAGCACTTGTGGAACTGTCTAATCCATTTTATTACACTCCCAATGTTCCGGTTGACATGGATCATTCAAGCTTTTGGCCTGGGACTCAATGTTCAGTAGTTCATTTGAATTCAGGATGTGAGTTTATACTACCACTTATGCAGATTTTTATCTTAGTAAATTCAATGACATTTCAAGAATTTCCCATTCATTTTTCTTTCTTCCTAAGGGGGACAATCTTTTCAGGAAGTCCAGACCACCATTGTAAACTGCGATCCTTCAGACACCTCGGTGATCAACATCTGCACAGAGCAACTGCCTTTGAGCTTTCAGCAGGTATCTGCAGGCTTGTGTTTTGATTTTCCAGACTGAAACACGTTTGAGATACTACATATCACCATGTCCAATTGTAATGTTTCCTGGCTATGTTCCATTGAGTGTTTAGTATGAAGTTAGTAACGGTCTTTTTTACTCTCATTCAGAATGAGAACGGCGTCCCCCTGCTGTGTAGAATGAATGACATGTGGGTCCAGGTTGGTCTTTTGTCCGTTAACCCTGGGAGCGACATGAACTCACACTCCTCCAACAGCACAGTCTTCATCAGGACCTCTCCCTTCGCCGACTTCCTGACTAACACTATCAGAGAATACCCATCTATTTGGGGTGGGGTGGGGTCATTCTCACCCCTCTCTCTCACCTGCATCCTGCTGCTCTCTTTCCCAGCAGTCCTCCTGGCCATTTATTAAAGCTGTTATCTGTCACTTTTATCACTGAATCAACTAACATTATAGGGGAATTTATAGGTTATTTGCTACTTTTAAAATGCTAATAAGTTTTTTTAAAAATCCTGAATTTGAATAAAGTAATTAAGGTGGAACTTTGAACAGTGTATATTCCAAATAAAACTAACTAAGAGTGTATTAACATTTAAATAAATTTAAGCTATGAAAATCTGTCTGAACGAACACATGCATTTACATTTTACATAAACCTTAAGGATGAGTGGTATACATATTCACACACATATGTTTACACAAATACACATGCTTATAAATTAAGAAGACAATTTACCTAGAACTGATTACATAGTACTGAAACCTTAAGAGAACCCTCTGGAATTTCCCATGGGTTTTAGAACAATGTTTTCAGATTTATGATTATATAAGGTCTGTGGCTAACATAAAATAAAGAGTTACATTTTATCAATGTGTTATTTTATTGATATATAGTCACACCTCTGTTATATATATATATATATATATTACCAACATGATATAAAGAAGTGCTGTATTACCAATATGATATCAAGTAATGCTGTTTATTTAAAGACACAGATAAACTACATTATTAAAAATACTAGAAAGAGTTTTACAATGCAATGCCAAAAGAACACAATTAACTTTTTAAAACTACTTTTAAATACTTTTTGTTTATCTCACAATTCTGAGAAAAGAAATCTAAAGCATCAATTTAAGTATTGAGAATCACCCCATTTATTTTATTTAATTCACACAATCCATTTGAATATATTTGACATGAATTTGGCAGCTGACAAGAGGTATTTGTTGATTTTCAAGCAGCGTGTTGTAGGCAAACCACAATAAGTGATGTTCGTGCCTCTGTAGTAGACTCGCAACGGTATAAACCGTTTTTTAACCGTCTTTCTCCCGTGGGACTCCCAATTAGACCCTCAGCTTCTTCTTCATGGCAGCAGCATTGAGGATACCCAGCTCCTTCAGTCTCATTCGGTCCCTTGCTATCTCTCTGCACAAGAACACAACAGCCAAGATTAGTCTTTAAAGAGGATTTATAATGTAGAAATATTGACTCAAGTTCATTCTGCATAAACTATTAATCACATGGTTCATATTAGTCTAAATGGGTTGTAGACTTACTCATTTCCAATGAAGATGTTGTTCCAGACCTCAGGTTTCTGGGGGAGTGTACAGGCCTTCACATAATCCAAGTTTGTGAAACAGGTTTTTTCCTTCATCTCAGAAATGCTTGGAACCAGGATACAGGATTCATCTGAACAAACCAGATCCAATTCAGCTTCCATGCTAACCTGATCGATACCACTTCTTCTTCCTGAAGGACCTGCTGAGTCGGTCAAATCAGACTCTTCGGGTCTGAGATGGCATCATTGATTTGAACCTCATGACCTTCTGAGGGCACTGGTTCAGAAGAGTTTGGACCTGGGACACTCGAGTACTCTGGATCAACCAGATCCAATTCAGGTTCCTGCTCAGAAACACTTGGAACTGGAACACTTGATTGAACGATAGCTATCGACAACCAGAACCTTGTTTATAGGTGTTGGCTCAGGAATGCCTGGGTCACACAATGGCTCTGGAACAGCAAAAAGCATTCGATAGAATCCATAAATTTTCTTCATCAGCCAAACTTTCTAAAAAACAAAAAAAGAATATGTTATTAGAAACATCTCAAACCACAGATTAGATATAAATAATTAGCTTGATTTGAAAAACATTTGTTTGCATCTCATTGTTCATTTATTGCCTACTTGACACGCTTGCCATTGTACTACTTTTTTAAACTACAGGTGGTGACTGGAGTAATTGTTGTTGTAATTATTTGTTTATTTTAGTACACTTCACCAAAAAAACACACTACAAATTAAGTGTAAAACCCAGTAAACCTTGAGATTATAACTTGTGAAATTATAACAAAATATATGGACATAAGAACATGCATACAACTAAATTAATTACCGATCTCTTTAAAGTATTACTCTATTGTAGGTTCATGCTCGGCCAGATTCGCATTTTAATATTATAATATTTTTTTACAGTCTGGTTAATATTCAATAATGTATAGCACATACGTCTGCATGCATTGCATTATTCGTTTCCATTCCACTGACGGACTTTTTATGATGTTTTCAATATGGATTAAGTTTGGTCCTTCCATGTCGCCGTACACTCATAGGAAGTTGTTTCGCGGTTGCTAGGACAATATTGGATCAGCAGCTTCGCTCTAGAAAAATGTGCAATACGAGTAAACATCTGGTTGAATTAAATTAAAGAAAACCCCGAAAACCCTGTTCAACTGGGAATGCAGCAGGGACGTTATAATGGTATGTAAGATCGTTTTGTGTTTTGTGCTACGTCATTTAAATTAGGAACTGTTTGTTGGACACCAAAATGTGTAGCAGCTAACGTTAAATGCATCTAACGTTAACATTACAGCAGCTTCGTCTTCAAGCGTTCAAGCTACTAACTTTTTTTCACTTACAAATTAAGTTTTAGTGTTTTAAGTTTTTTCTTTAACCATACTGCGCACTACCTTTTTAATAATAATAATAATAATAATAATAATAATAAGACGAAGAAAAGATCATGTATATTTAAATGCACACTAATTTACACACGAATTAATTTATCATTTATTTAATAGGTGTTCCGTCAGAATTTGATTCAGATTGTTTTTTTTTTTTTTTTGGTAAAGTTATTCTGATAGAAGTCCGATCTTTCAGACTCAAGCAAACTTGCACATAGTTCCTCAACAGTTGTTACTATCAATTCAAGTCCCCTTTGTTTTCCTCTTGTCTTGTTTCAAAGCAGCTTTACAGTGATAAACAGGATAACAATCAATGATTCCATGATGCAAACAGAATTCAATTCCGATGTAAAGCAGCTCCATAAACGCAAACAGTCGTTCCGCTGAAGAATAATATGCCCAAATATTATCAGTCATACTTTGAATATGCTTCACATATTGTGTATTTGCTTTATGATTTTTTTACTGTCTTTCTGCATTGTCTAGACAATGTTACAGTTCTGTGGCAAGGGTTTAAATGTTTGCACAATGTTTGCAACTGCATTATCTCTAGTTCTGGACTGGGCAAATGCCCATTGTCCATATAATTGTTCGTGTGAAATGTCTGAGCACGGGAAAGACGTGCTTGCTTATTTAAATTAACCATAATATTATTAAAAAAAGTAAATGTTTCACTTTTTTAAAAATCTATTTCATTAGGATTTTAAAAAGAAAAACCTAAAAAATAAAAATAAAAAAATCTTTCTTGTACAACAAAATAATAGCCTGGCTTTGAAAGATATTATTTATTTATTGTAAAAACAAAATAAATGACTAATCTCAAAAAGTGCTACTACTTATTACATAAAAATGGCGATTTTTCCATAAGCTGTAGTAGTGATCTCTAATGAAATCAAGTGCTGTTGCCTTCGACTCTGTCAGGCTGTTCCTGTGTGGGCTCTCTCTCTCCCGCTGCCTGCCATCATCATGATCTCTGTGGGACTCTATATGATGGTCCTTGGGGCTGTGCTGTGGTGTCACCACTGTCTCAAGGTACATCATCAGTTCCTCTTTCTGAAGAAAATTCATGAAATGTTACTGTAAGCCGAATTGCAATCTACTTGAGTAAATATTAATGGCTTTTGCTATACACTAAGTCCAGTAAGTATACAATTTTCACAGTTGCCTTGCTCTGAATCTCTCATCCTGCTGTTTTCAGTTGTCTTTTTTGAGTAATTTTGGCAGTGTGGATCACACTTGTCTCTCTCTCTTCACAGGCCAAGTGTGATCCACAGTGTTCAGATTGCTGTGCAGGTTTCTCTCCTTGCGAGTACTGTTTAGTGTGTGCCCAGACATGTGACTGTCGTCCACCCTCTCTGCGATCCTGCCTGGACTACTCCTGTCCCTCCCCTAATGTAAGTCATAAGTCGCCAATTTCTTTTATTTTTAAGCTGGAAGCACACATTGTTTTTGCCACAATTTTGCAACCTTAGACAAATCGTAAAATATGTTTTTTTCTTTAGTTTTTGATTGTTTAGGGTTAGATGCTCTCCGAAGTCCAATTAAATGCCTTGGTAACACTTTATAATAAAACTATGATTTGTTAACATAAGTTAACACATTAGTTAACAATAAGTAACTTGGAGCAATATAATTCTAAAGCATTTACTAACCTTTTTTAATGTTATGTATTAAAAAATACATTATTTGTTTATTTTAGTGCATTAAATACTGTAAAGTTCTGTCTTGAATCTGAAGATGGCGCAGGCTAATAGGTCTTTAATCCGATCTGCTTACATCAATCTCTATAAAGCACCGCTGATTAGTTCCTTCTATATCAGTAGCCAATCATCTCACATGCTCAACCTTCAAAGACTTGGTTAGCATTTTTCTTAAAGGGATACTCCACCATTTTTTCCATATTAAACTATATTATTCCCTTAACTAAGACATGTTGATGCATACCTCTCTCATCTCAGTGCGTGCACTAAATCGCTCTGTCTTGTGGTGAAGCTTAATGCGGTGACACAAAATAAAATGTTTTGCTTTTCTAAGTGTGTAAAATGGATAACTATAATGTATGGCGGAATACCACAGCAAGTGCTTGTGAGCACTTCGACTCAGCGCATATATATATATATATGGACTCGATGCAGTAATATCATCCTGAAAAATCCTCTTCTCCCTCTCCGGAGTGATGATATTACTGTGCCGAGTCGAAGTTGTCTGAATGGGCAGGTTCCCACCAAAATATTAACCCAAACATAGACCTTTACATTGAATTAATAATAAAATATTTTTGTTCGGATATTCTTGACTATTTTAAGTTGTAAAGTGAGCAGAATTTATTAAAATGAAGCGCATGGATTCGGCAGGCGTGTATTCATGATCAAGCGAGGCAGTCGGTGTCATGAGAAATCGAGTCTCCCCTCAGGAATTGGTTCACCCTTAGCACACAGGTGGTAATGCCTGATCAAAAGTTATCGCAATCTCTTGACTAATTATAATCTATTAAACTATTGTTTGATGCTTATTGCATGAAGTGCACAAACAACATATTTGAAATATAAAATGAATGCCTATGTATTGCATAATAAAACAAACACAACCATGCTTAACAATGTATTTTTTTATAAGGATAAGTATTGTTGCCACATACTATGTTGTTCTGTATAAGTAACTGTATATTAATTTTACAATAATTGTAATATTTTTTTATATGGTGTCTCTTTTCTTCTATATGCCGATGATACCCATATACTTACAGCACAACAACAAATATTCTCTTCAGCTACTCTTAGATTGCCTAAATGAATTTGAGCATTTTTTCCTAAATGAAAATAAATCTGAAATTATTTAGTTTGCTTCTAAGGAAAACAGTATTTTTGATTTTTATCTCAGCTTTCTCGCTCTATATAATACACGAAACCCCATTCAGACACAATATGTGTTTTTCGTTTGTCTGTCAATCATCATTAAAGCTGAATAACACAAGGACAATTCTGAATTCTGTCAAATGTGTGTCTGATGTGTTCAGCAATTAGGATATAAAGCTTACAAAATGTTTATCACAAACTAGTGCTAAGACCCAGAATCTGCCTAACCTAAATTTACGGTCAGGTGCCCCAACCTCTATAAATATGAACAGAAGTGGTATAAACCGCCTCATACTGTCAGCAGGCTTTTCTTGTTCATCATCATTTCTTCTTATTGCAGTGTGCGATGTGGGATTGTGCTTGTACCTGTCAACCACCAGAGTGTGACTCCATCAACTGCTTCTGCTTTGAGATCAAGTTTAAGTAGAAGGAACAGTGGAGGAAAAGAGGAAGACCCACCTCACTTTAAAAGATGCCTTTAAATACCAACTCCAAGTGACACTCAAGTATGTTTTAAGATGGCCAGAGAAACTGTGATTCATTCTTTGGTTGTTCTGTAATGTTTGTATCATTTGGGAGACATTACAGCATCCTTCCTATTTACAGTCATTGATTTAACCAAAAATGAACCTTTATAACATCGGTTCTAAAAGATTTAGATGCACATGTATTGAGATTGAGAATATACATTGTTTAGTTGAGTCATGTATGGATGAAGTGAGCAAGATTAATAAATGCTTAATAAAACATAATATACACTGTATGCACAGTACACACTATTGTAGTATAATGGTTATTGGACATATTTAAGTCATAGTGTGATGACTTAAGTTTGATTTTCAAACTGCTGTAATTCCTGAAATACACAATCACTAAAGAACAATAGAAAACTGAAGCTAAGGTTAAGGCTTTAAGCTGTGCCATGGATTTTTTAAAGCATGCCGTTTTTGACACAATTCCGCACAAAAGGTCATATTTATAAACTTTCTTCTTTTCTAGTTTCCTAGTCAGCAATAATGAATTATGCTTTGTGTAGCGAATGTGATATGATATGATATATATGATGGACATTTTCCTTCAGTTATGAGCCATACAAAGTGAAGAGAGGAAACTATAAACTACACATGCTGTTAAATATATCTCTTTCTGACACAGATGTCTTGTGTGGACTGTATATAAGATGCATGTTCATATAGCCCTGATTTACCAATTTTAGATGGTAATAATTTTTGTGATACATACTGTACAAAAGTAATAAAAGCTAGTTCTAATGTTTACTAATGTAAGTGTTTTCCGGACATCATCCTGTGAAATATGTGTGCATATTGTATTGTGTGAAATATGTCACAGTTATGTATGTGGCAGTTTTTTGTATACAGAGTAAACTTGCTGTGACTGCTGTGTCACTTCTCTCTGTTTTCAGGCAAAATTTAAGTTGAAATTAGTTTTTTTATATCAATTTTTTATATAAATATGTGCTATTTTTGTAACTGTGTGGTTTTAAAATGAATTAAAGTTTTTCTTTCTTGCAAAAGGCTTTGTTCACAGTAGTATTATTATCTATTGAGCATTGGTGGTAAAATATTAAATAATTCACTTTTATATTCATTGTTTGATTGTCTTAGATTTTCTGGTGGCTTCATTTGTTTTCATGCATTTGCAAAAAAAATAATTCTAGTTTCTACATTTTTCTATAAAGGTTTTCTATTTTTTCTATACCTTTGTGAATTGGTCATGTAGCTGTTGCTGATTATAGGGAATATGTAGAGAAGACATTTAAAAGATGAAAGGTCATGACAGAAGATCTGATGTAAGTAAATCCCTTTTCTGATGACAGTTATCTCGTGGGCTCAGGAGATTTGCATGGAGTAATATTAAAAAGCATCATGCAGAAGATTCGATCGGGTTATTGCAGTCATCTATAGACCACCAACTCCCTTTTCATCATTATTTAATAGGGATTGTGTTATACTTCATGCATGTTGCAGCAACATTAATAATCACGTGCCTTGTCCATGACACTCACTGCCTTTCTCTTTAACCTTTCTTTGCTGCATGCCAATGTACATGAATGTCACATCGCCCTTCTCCAGTTGCATCGTGGGTTTGCCTGCTGCTAAGATTAGCCAAACCCACAGAATGTCAAAGGTCACGCCGTCTGAATAAATACAGGTCATCTGGCACCAGAAGAGTGTCACAGACTATCCAGACCTCCTCTGCCTCCATTTGGGGAGTATCTCTTGCTCACTTCATCCAGCTCTACGGTAAAAACATGCATTCTACTTTATTTATTTTTTCAGTAGTACAAAGTATAAATGACTTCAAAAATAAGATACCCTATGTACAGTTGGCTTTTTATTTGCTTTTATTTAAATGTATTTACTTCACTGTCAAATGTTTATTTTTTTATCAAAGAAATAATGCTATGTTTTTTAATATAAAAATGTTTTAAATAATAGTGATTATTATTGCTGAACATTTATTACCGTAATAAAATCTACTGTCAAAATAATTCATATAACACTTATAATCTCTGTTATTTTGGCATGAATTAATAATATTTACCAGCTTGATTGACTGTGCTTGGAATTGAACATCACAAAGGGCAGAGCCTCTTTCACAAATCAAATCCTCTCATAGAGCTGGATTTCAGCCATTAAATTATTGTCTATATTTAATTTGCCCTTTCGTTGAATGCAACTTGAGCGGAGGGAGTTAAGAGGTTTGTTACTGGAATGTTAAGAGCCTTTTGTGGGGCTGTTCAATGTCCAGTAGACAGAGATGCAATTTGATGTCATTCATACCAGACTTTATTTATTTTTTTAAGCTCATTCGTGTCTTTTAAATCATAGCCTGTTATACATACTAAAATATTCACAGCACACGTATGTCAAGGTCATTTATTCGAGGATTTTATTTATTTTAAAATATAATTTCAATGTCTGTTTTTCCTTGCATGTGAACTGTCACGTATCGCACGTATCACAAGAACGCGTACCCGCCTCATATTGTATTAAAGCCACTCCCCTTTTGATGCGTCATTCTTAAACCCGCCTTTCAAAGCAGAACAGCCAATCATCGTCTCTACGCCCTGTCCATCAAAACATGACACGCGTCCTGATTGGTCAAGCCTTGGAAAATTGCTCGTAATTTCGTTGCATCCGTACTAGAATAACGTGACTGCGTAGAAAGTGTGATTCGGAAACCATCGCTTCCTCAACCCCTCTCAATTGGTGAGTTTTTACTTAATTTAAAGCGCCGACATCCAAGTAAAAGCAAATATATTTGACCGCTGTCGTTAGCTAGTCGTTCACAAGTCGCTTTTCCGTTTTAATGCAAAGTTAACTGTTACGTGAGCCGCACAAGGTCATTCATGCTTGTCTTCGAAGGGCATTGCATCATGAACTAACAAGATGGAACTTAGTTTGTTGAAAGATACATTTTCGGTAAAGTTTGCGATCAAGTACACACCCAAATCTAAACCCTTGCTCAGGCTCCTTGACGTTGATTTAACCAGTCATTACTGGATCATAGGTCACTGTTTTTGTTATGTGGTTCTTGTGTTTGTATTGATAATCTGAATGATTATATGATCTGTTTCCCACACCTATCTCTGTAGATTCAAGATGCCTCACGCTTACCCATTCCTCACACCAGAGCAGAAGAAGGAGCTGAGCGACATTGCTCAGAGGATTGTGGCCCCTGGCAAAGGCATTCTTGCTGCGGATGAGTCTACAGGTACTTTGGGCTGTTGAGTTCACGTTCATTAGCAACCAGTTCATTTGCTCGTCTTATAACATCTCGTATGGCTGATCCTGTGCAGGTAGTGTGGCAAAGCGATTCCAGAGCATCAATGCTGAGAACACAGAGGAGAACAGGAGACTGTACCGCCAGCTGCTGTTTACCGCAGACGACCGCATAAAGCCTTGCATCGGTGGCGTCATCCTCTTCCATGAGACCCTCTACCAGAAGACAGATGATGGCAAAACTTTCTCCCAGTACCTTAAGGAGAGGGGCATGGTAGTTGGCATCAAAGTGGACAAGGGTGTGGTTCCCCTGGCTGGCACTAATGGAGAGACCACCACACAGGGTGAAAATCCCATGATTATCTATCTAGTTGTAAAAATTACCCATGGAATTTTTTTATCGTTTTGTATCCACTTAAATTGGAATTTTATGGACTTTGACTGAACTAGGAATCTTTTTAAACCTTAATTTCTGTCTGTGTTCGCAGGTCTGGATGGGCTGTACGAGCGTTGTGCTCAGTATAAGAAGGATGGGGCAGACTTTGCTAAATGGAGGTCTGTGCTGAAGATCACTGCCACAACTCCCTCTAGACTGGCCATCATTGAGAACGCCAATGTGCTCGCTCGTTACGCCAGCATCTGCCAGATGGTGAGACACGCACAGCTTTGTATCCACCACCATAATGCTTCTTGTAAGATAAATAGATCAAAAGCAACAGAAGACCCATAGTTACTATTTCTATTTCAAATAAATGCTGTTATTTTGAGTTTTCTATTTGATTAAAGAAACCTGAAAAAATGTGTCAGTGTTTCTATAATCCACAGTTGCCACTGTTTTCAACATTGATGATAATAATAGTTTCTTGAGCATCAAATTAGAAGGATTTCTGAAGACTGGAGTAATGATGCTAAAAATTCAGCTTTGCCAGCCATCACAGGAATAAATGACATTTTAACATATATTAAAATAGAAAACAGTTATTTTAAATTGTAGTAATATTTCACAATCTTACTGTTGTACTGTATTTTTAATCAAATCAATGCAGTCTTGGTGAGCATAAGTGACTACTTACTGACCCTAAACTCTTCAATGTTAGTGTATATTAAAATAACTGTATTCTTGTATTACTGACATGATATCTCCTTTTTCGTTAGCATGGCATTGTGCCCATCGTGGAGCCTGAAATTTTGCCTGATGGTGACCATGACCTGAAGAGGACACAGTATGTGACTGAGAAGGTTCTGGCTGCTGTGTACAAGGCCCTGTCAGACCACCATGTTTATTTGGAGGGCACTCTGCTCAAACCCAACATGGTGACTGCCGGCCATGCCTGTTCCCAGAAAAACACCCCCCAGGAGATCGCCATGGCAACTGTCACTGCTCTTCGCCGCACTGTTCCTCCTGCTGTGCCTGGTTAGTAAAACAACCGCAGTTACTCACTCACTCATGATGACCGAGTCTTTATCTTATCACGGGCCTGCTGGATACGTTCTTAAGTGTGTAATTATTATCATTTCCTCATTTCTGACGTATATTACCACACTCCTTTTTAGGTATCACCTTCCTGTCTGGAGGCCAGAGTGAGGAGGAGGCCACACTCAACCTGAATGCCATGAACCAGTGTCCCCTGCAAAGGCCCTGGGCCTTGACCTTCTCTTACGGTCGTGCCCTGCAGGCCTCTGCCCTCAAAGCCTGGGCTGGCAAGAAGGAGAATGGCAAAGCCTGCCAGGAGGAGTTCGTAAAGAGAGCTCTTGTAAGTTTCAGTTACTTGAAATAATCTGCTGGAAGTGATCTGGGTATGTGTGTGTATATGTAAATATATAATACACACACACAGAGTGTAATCAGACTACTTTTTCAAGTAACTACTTTTAAAATTGCAGCAAAATACTTTTTAAAACAAGTAACGGAAGTTATTTTGTTTTCCCATTTATTGACACCTCTCTTGCCCCCATGTTGAGAGAAATTGGGAGTAAGTGCAGAGGTGTTTTGTGAACATACATACTGTAATGCTTATTGTTTCAGTGTTCCTCAAAATGAATAAAAACATTGAAATATGAAATATTATGCAAACCTGCAATAATAAAATATGATAATGCGTATACTTTAATCTTACTTTAACCATACAGGTGTTAATTTGCATTTCCTTCAGCCTTATTCATTTCATTTCTGGTGTGAAGGGGACTGTGCTTGCTAAAAAATATAGATACTTATTTATTAAAAAAGTAATGCCAATTGTTAATATATTTATTAAATCTCTTGTATTTTTACTTGTTAAAAGACATGGACTAATTAATTCAGACGGGGCCTAAGCATTTCATGTTTGTTTAGATCAATTTTTACTCTTATTGTCTTGTGCTTCTGTCTCCAGAACAACAGCCTGGCCTGTGTCGGGAAGTATGTGTCCTTAGGAGATAAGGGTGCTGCTGCGGGGGAGTCTCTCTTTGTGGCCAACCATGCCTACTAATCACCAAGAAGCCTTTTACATTTCAATCCACTTCTTATTCCTAAAGAATCTCTGAACCCAAACTCCATCATGTGACCCATTCCCTTTTTATTTCTAGTGTTTGTTACTTCTATGTGTGAAACAAAACTATGAAACTAAGAGATGAATCCTAAAAGAGTAATAATTGTAGTTTATTAACTTGATGTCCAGATGTTTTTTGCCCCAGTCTCCTCCCTCTTCCTACTTTTAATAACACTCCCATGTGTTCTAATGTCGAATTCTGCGGAGAAACGTTGCTCTTGTACTGATATTAACTGTATTTGACTTGCACAAAGAACAAATGCCTTTCAGGGGTATATTATTATTATTGTTATTGTTTAATATGATACTCACTGGGAAGAAAACAATAAAGTATCTTTCACAGCTATAACCTCATTTGCTTCTTTTTGTGGTGTTATTCAGACAATGTGTTTTTGCGAGTGTCGGCACTGTTGGAACATTTCTTATTTATAAAGGATGAATATCATAAGAAGACGCAACACTGGTTAAGAACACCTTTGATATTGCAGTATATTGCTTTTTCTTATTATTGTGACTTATTCTTTGTAAGCGCTGCTTCATGAAACATTTGAACCTTTTTAGGGGTTTAAAAATTGAACTGGATAAAGGGTGACATTAAATGATTTTGATTTTGGCCATTCTGTACATCTTTACATTCATTAACAGTGTCTAATCATTTTAAAGGATCTTGGCTCAGTTTGTTGGCAAATGGTGGTAATAATAGCCAAAGCAGTTTCAGAAGTGTCAGACCAGCAGGAGCTTAGGCTATATCTGAGGAATGCATGCCTTCTATAAAAATCCATCTGTTTAAGTCCAACTGGCATCTGTTTAACCCTGCATAGCTTGAAACACGCTTATGACGTGATGCACGGAGGTATGACAATACATAGGTTGACAGGCAGAGAGGACAGCAATGATTAGAAGAACATTTTATGGGCCCAGACCTTCCACAGATTTTCAGTCAGCATATCAAAAACTGTTTCTGGAACAAATTACCTTTTTGTAAGAACATTTCTAATGATTTTTATTTTATTATTTATTTATTACAAATGTTCTTAATTTAGAATTACATTTTCTGTTAAAATAGAAATGTTCTTATATATTTTCTTATAAATTAAGAAAAAAGTTTTCTAATACTTTTTATTTATTTATTTTTATAAATGAACAGTCCTGCAGTTTAGTTTTTGATGCATTTATGAAGGCTGACCAGTAGAGGGAGACAGTGATATGCAAATGATGT
The DNA here is from genome assembly GCF_016745375.1 of Pimephales promelas. Next base: position 24,561,266 of record NW_024121321.1, read on the forward strand.
CCTGATAATGGAGAATGGCAGAAATCTTGACTAATGGGTTTGGTAACTATAATGTTAAATACTTGTTCAAATGGTACACATATTCTTATAGTACTGTGAATAGTAAACTTCTAATGGTTAATGGGGCGCTACCGAAAATGTGAAAATATTTTTTTTCATTCCCATTTTCTTTTCCAAAAGAAAAATAATCCATGATTGGAAAAATATCCAAACCTTGAAGATACAATGATTTTTCTGTTATTCGCTCGGTTGTTGTATAACACCCTCACAGCATTGTTTAGTTTAGTAAGCTAGTTTTTCGGTCACTGAATGCAAAAAGGCAATAAAACAGTGAAGTGAAGGCCAAGTACCCATACTCTGATTTTGTCCTCTGCATTTAACCCATCAAAGTTACAGTACACAGACACACACACACACACACACACGGAGCTGTGGAGAGCCATTCTGCAGTGCCTGGGGAGAGATAGGGGTTAACTTAGGTACCTTGCTCGAGGGTATGCAACCTAGGTTACAAGTCTGACTCTCTAACCATTAGATAAATGTTATAATAATAATAATGGCAAAACACACCATCAGCAATCTGTAAAAAAGGGGTTAAAATAGTGCACCAGCTATGTGTAGCTATTTGTTAAAAAAAAACTGCTGGACGCAGCAACTGCTGTGACCTTTTTTTGTGTGATGTTTTTCTCTTGCAGTGATATCTGACATTTCTCTAAATAAACCAAGAAGTCCAGTTTTAGCATAGCAAAGTTAGTTGGTAGGTGTTTTGGCCAGTGTTTGGGATTACATTACAAATAACGCAAGTTACGTAATCCTATTACTTTTTTCAAGAAATGAATTACTTTTACATTTACATCAACATATCTAAGTTAATTGTTCAAATAAGCAACACAAGTTACTATGTTTTCCCATTTATTGACTGACACCTCTCCTGTCCTCATGTTGAGAAACAGTCACTGCAGTCGGTGGGAACTGTTTACTCCTCGCAGTATTGCGCTCAGTCGGGTCTATTTCTGTGTAGCACCATCGTGCTGTTGTGGTTGTGATTGCTGTCGCTTAATTTGAGGTAATGAAAGTGTAAGACAGTGGATCTGTGCCTGTCTGTTTATCTAACATTACGCCGCTGCAAATGAGCTATGATCATTTAGATACACAGTTGTTATGAATATGTAATTTTTACGGATGTCTGTAGTTGAACCCTCGGCTAGAGAAGTAGTTTTTTTCAGTGATTAAAGTCGCAAAATGGACCGAGCATTAAACTCTGACCCTGTCATTACAGCTCACACTGAAGGTAGGAGGTTATAACGACACTTTAACAGTATTTCATGATTTATAAAATAAGCTTTTTTTATCCTGATATGTGTTTTTTTTATAGGTCGTTTTCAGCGCTGGAGAATTTGTATTGGGTTTTGGTTAGTGAATCTTCTGTAAACTTTGCTTAAAGTGATACGCAATATGTAAACTAATCTTCATTATCTCTATCTAGGTTACTGGGACTTTGCAATAACTTTGCATATGTGGTGATGCTGAGTGCAGCACATGACATCTTACAAAAACAGGAATCTCAAAACACAACAACACCTGTAAGATATTTCTGAGATTTGGCTATGGTTATATTGCTAAAAACAGTTGCCACAACTCCATCCTTCCCTCGTAAACAAATAAGTGTGTTTAATTGTATTGAATATGCACGAGTACTTTGAACTAAAAGTGTATTTCAAAATAAATGAATAAATTACTCATATAATTAATTAAATAACGTGATATTAAAGATGTTGTTATTGTTCTTATTAGCAAACCTAAGTATACTTTTAAAAAGTACACTTTGTAATAGTCAAATGTTAAAGTCATGTTTCAATATTCTTTAGTCTTGCTTTTAAGAAGTACACTTATTATATGAAAGTATTGACTAACAGATTACATATTAAGTAGATATATTTTAAAAATACTAAATTGCAGCTTAATCATTATAAATGTGTAATTACAAATATATTTAAATACATTACATTATGTTTTTGTTTACCATTAATGCTTATCTGTACATTCAGTCATATTGCAAAGAGTTTAGAAGTAATTATGAAATTACATATATGGTTAAAATCTTGAGACAAAACAATGCCACTAACATGTTTTAAGATATACCAGTGTGAGTTTCTTTCAGTTGAAACAGCTCAAACATGAATTTTAGTCTCAGACTACCTTAAGCCTTGTCTGTGAAACAGGGGATAAAGATGTACTTAAGTCCTACACTCTTAAATGTAACTAATTTAATTAATTTAAACTATAATAGAATTTCCAATAACATTAGTTTTCTTTTAAAGTATATTATGTCCATTATGTACTCTTTTTAAAAGTATGTTAAACTATACTTTTTCCACAAGGTTTTATTACTCGTGTTTCTCGTTTTTTTATTGGATTCTCGCTCTAGACTCCAGCTCCAAATGGGACTAACATACAGATAAGGAACGGCAGCAACCGCTTTGACTGCAATCCTGTGTCTACTGCGGTACGTCTGTCTTTCTTTCTCTCAGTCTCTGTCATTCCCTGTTTCAACTGTTCAAACATGTCCCTCATGTTGTGTATGTTTAAATATTTGTCCAGGGAGTGACACTGTTTTATTTCTGTTTCTAGGCTGTGCTGTTGGCTGACATCTTACCCACCCTCATAATCAAATTCACAGCACCTTTCTATATACACAAAGTGCCTTATGGGTAAAGTTGACAAGCACTTATTTTACTTATCAGCATCTTCAGACAGGTTTAGCTGCGTAGATGTTGAAATTATGTCATGGAAGACTGTGATAAGCGATGGATAGTGTGCAATAGTGTGAGAAATCAATGTCAAACCTGTTAAAGTTGAAAGGATGATTTTGATTTGAATGTAGCTCCGCACAGTGTTTTTTTTTTTTTTTTTTCTGTTAAAGAAAGATAGTTATGTGAAAGACAAAAAATGTTAATTGATGTGTTATTTTCTTTCACTTTTATTTTGAACAGTTTCCGTGTTTTGGTGTGTTTCTTTACGGCAGTAGTCAGCTTCCTGATGGTGTCATTTTCTTCGACTGTATTGATGAGCATAACTGGTAATGAGCATGTCCTCTTTTGAGTTGGATTAATGAGATCTGATAAGTGTTGTGATGATGAACCTCTGAATCTTTCCTCAGGTGTCGTCTTTGCCAGTATTAGTTCAGGATTGGGGGAGCTTTCCTTCCTCTCCCTCTCTGTGTTTTTCAGCAGGTAACTTCAGCAGCACCTAGAAACCCATTCATTCATTTAAACTGTTTGAATTGGGATGGTTTTGTACATGTACAGTATGCACAAATTTTGATGTTAAAGTAACCATTATTCACATTAATATAACCTTATTATGTTAGTCTTTTTGTCATTTCATTTTGTGACTGTAGTAACAGCAGTTATTATGCAGTTATTATGCCAACAATGCGGAGTACATTGCATTAAATTTCACATTTTGTGGAATTTAGGTGGTTAAAATATATGGGTATTCTATGCATGCAGAAATTAGCATATTATTCTCGTTTTTTAAGAGAAATTAGCAAATTAATCTCTCATATTATGCACAGGATTCTCTACCATTGAACAGTTTGGCTTCTGTGAAACATTTGTAAACAAATTAACACTTTTATTCTGCAAGGGTGCATTAAATTGATAAAAGTGACAGTAAATACATTCATAATGTTATACTTCAAACAAATGCTGTTCTTTGAACTTTCTATTCATTAAAGGATCCCGAAAAATGGTCAAGGTTTCCACAAAAATTTTAAGTAGCATAACAGTTTTCAACATTGATAACAATCAGAAATGTTCATGTGACACTGAAATTCTTTGCTATCACTGGAATAATTAACATTTTAAAATATTGTGAACTATTATTTTAAATTGTACTATTATTTCACAATATTGTTGCTTGAACTATGTTTTTTTGGTCAAATAAATGCAGCCTTGGTGAACATAAGAGTCTTTAAAAACATTGAAAAATCTTACCGACCCCACACTTTTGAATGAAACAATGACTCCATATTACAGAAAAAGTATGAATATGTTAGTATTCTATTCCGAGCATAGCCCTAGTCACTGATCTCAGTTTTACTAGTTATTTATCAATACTTTGCGTCTGTGTTTCTGTCTTTTTAAGGGATGTGTTAAGTGGCTGGGGGTCTGGCACGGGGGCAGCAGGAGTAGCTGGAGCTTTGCTCTACTCAGCATTTACACAGGCTGGTCTGACCCCCCAAGTTACGTTATGGATCATGCTGGTTGTCCCTGTTATTTTGGCTGTGAGGTCAGAATAACTTTCTCAACTCTATTTGTTGAACCTGTTAATCAAATTGATTGCATAAACATATCTTTTTCTCCCCCCAGCTACTTCTTCCTCCTGGTGTTCCCACCCTCGTTCCCACAGTGGAGACGGGACAATGTTGGTCACAGTTATTTCAGAACGACGAACTCAAGGGAGAGACGCCCTTTAATTGAGGAAGAGGCTGATACTGATGAGGACTCTGAGCCATCTCCAGAAGAACAAGGTGTGTACATTTAGGAACTGGCTGCTTGTATTGTTGTAACTTTTCATTCTCATGGTTACATGTATATATATGATGGTCCACTCTTCCTTCTGACAGAGGACCATCACATCGGACCCCTGACCTTCACTGACCAAATATACGTTTCAAAGGTTAGACTTGCTCTGTGCCTCTATATGAGTAATGTAATTTTATTGTACACTAAGTAATTTTTGCAGAATCATTATTTATGATTTATTTATTCAAAGACCTTGAATTTTATACTGACATGCATTTTTATTACCGTTTTTTTTTTTTGTTGTTGTTTTTTTGCATATCTGTAAATTTGTCTCATGATTATTCCTTGTGGTGCAGTCAGGAAATCCACTTCCTCTTTGAGTCTTTTACTTATTTTCTGTTTATATGTTCTCTTTCAGGGCCTGTTGAAGTTTATTATTCCTCTTAGTGTGGTTTACTTCGCTGAGTATTTCATTAACCAGGGACTGGTGAGTGTTTTCTGTAACAGTCACAGACAAGTCAAAAAGAGTAAGACACCAGTAAAAACTACCTGTGATCTTTAAATATCGCTATAAATGTATTAATCTCTCTCATTAGTTGGAGTTGCTCTACTTTCCTGATTCTTCTCTCTCACACGCAGAACAATATCGCTGGTAGGACACATGACAAATCTCTTTCATTTCATGACTTTGAATTACACTACCGTTCAAAATTTTGGGGTGGGAACTGTTTTAAAGTCGGCGTGAAACGGAAGTTGAGATTGGCATTTTTTCCTTGTCGTGATGTATATCCGAGTGAAACGGCTTCTGAAATTAGAAAAAAATGTAGGGCAGGGCTTGATCTCGTCCTTTGGGAATTGATTGGATCGTTGGAGGTTGGGCGTTGCAAACAAAATGGAGGCAGATTTGAATGCGATTCTCTGAGAGGCCGCACCCTCATCGGATCTGGCCACACCCTTTCGCCATTCCACGTGACCGAAGTAGAAAAGAGGTTGTTTCTATGGGGGAGGGAAGGGTAATGTCTTTGATTAAAGATTGTAAGCGTACATGAATTTAAAAAAAAATAATGAAGTGCACAGATAAATCATTTATAATAGACACTACAGTATTACCTATAAAAAGAAGATTTGTCAAATTTGATTTCATGCTGACTTTAATTTTATTTTTTTTTTAAACGGTGAAAACAATGATGTTGAGAAATATTACTACAATTTAAATGCTTTCATTTTAATATATTTTAAAATATATTTTGAACTGTAATTTATTCCTGAGCTGAATTTTCAGCTTCAGTGTCACATGATTTTTCAAAAAATATATTTAGTATGATGATTTGATGCTCAAAAAATTCATATTATTATCAATTTTGACTTTTTTTCTGTGTAAACCATGATACATTGTTTTCAGGATTCTTTGATGAATAGAAAGTTAAAAGAAAGTATTTATTTGACATTGAAATCTTTGGTAACATTATAAATGTCTTTACGGAGACTTTTGATCAATTTAATGAGTCCTAGCTGAATAAAAGCATTTAAAAGCATTAAATAATAAAAACATGAAGTATAGTATTCAACCAAGCTTTGCAAAGGCATTAAAATATTTAGGAAAATTACAAATAAACAAGAAAGAAAATAATAAAATATAGATACACAAAGATTGTTTAATTGAATTATAAACTTACTGAAATTATGATAAAATAAAGTACAATTCTTCCATTGTGCCTTAATAATGTAGACATCATTAAAAAAAATGTTGTCACGTTCACTTAAAAACGAAAATTCCACATAAGAGGTGAATATATGATGAAATAAATTCTCCTTTTGGGGTGAAGTATCCCTTTAAGAGAACATCCCAAATCCACTTAATTTGGAGACTTGGATCTTCTGTCTCAAACATTATTAGTTGTGTTTTTGTTTTGATGTTGTTTCATTACATTTAAATGCCAGCAAATGCTCAATGTGGATTATTATCTCTCCTCTGCAGGTATCAGACAATTTACCAGATTGGTGTGTTTGTCTCCCGCACATCTCTCGTCTGTTTTAAGATCAGGAAAATTTTCCTTATGTCTCTCCTACAGGTTAGATCTGTACATAAACGTATATATACTGTACATATCATGCAACCGTAAATACAAGACAATAGAAAACATATTTAAAACTCCTCATGACTCTGATTACTCTTTCTCTTTCAGTGTGTGAATGCTGTTGTGTTGGGTTTTGCTGTATATTACCAGTTTTTGCATTACCCATGGGTGGTCTTTATTATTGTCCTCTATGAGGGTCTGTTGGGAGGAGCAGCCTATGTGAATACCTTCTATTTCATCCGTGAGGAGGTATGTGATTGTGAACTTCATTCGTACCATTTGAATAGATCCGCATGTATTAGTCATGGTCTCTAAAGCATTCTCTTACGCTGTGTTTCTGGACAGACCGCTGAGCGTGAGAGAGAGTTTGCCATGGCTGCAGCAAGCGTGGGGGACAGTCTGGGAATCGCTCTCTCTACAGCTGTCTCCTTCCCCGTTCACCAGTATTTCTGCTCTTTATGAATGAATGAATGAATGAAAATGTGTGTATTTGAAATATAAAGACATTTATATCATCAAGAAAAATCCTCATTACATCTTGATCAAAAAAACAGAACATTCCATTAAACTTTGGACTAGTTTGTTATTATTTAAATGAATATCTTCTTTGTAACTAAAAATCCTGGAATCAAATGTGTAATGTTTCCTAAAAGTATTCTTTTAAGTATTAAATTTTTTTGCTTGAGGTACTTGTGTGTGTTGCTCTAATGACTTTGGAAAATTGGAAAATCACCCACAAGTCTCTGAAATGTTACCGCCTCCCTTTTATAAAGCATTTTCATTTCTCTTTTCGTGGCTAATGGTGACGTTTGTAGGTCCTCAGACTCCTCACCCTTGGTTTTGCAAATTGAACTTATGAAGCAAATGTCTGCAGACTTGGCAACTGTGTGACGCTTTCTTAAGAATCATTGCTTTCATTTCCCATTCCCTGCTAGTTGCATGTGATGTTTCAATTTGTGCAATGTAAAAGTATTATAACCAGGCACTAGATGGTAGCATAGAGTTGCAGCCGTGAAGGGACGTGTGTGATGGGTGATGCGGTCACGGTGTTGGTGTCTGCCTGACACATTTAAACTAATCGTGTGACATGTCTTGACCTTGACAGAAAACTTTAACCAGATTTCAAAGACGATAAAAGTCATTTGGAAATTACACATAAAGATGTACCTAAGTATTACTTTAAGTATATTATTTCTGTAAAAAGTATTATTTTTAAATGTATGGGAAAGTTATTTCATTATTCTATTTCATTTTATTTTTCATATATTTATTCCATAAAAAAAACAACTCCTATTTTGATGTAAATGCAGTTTTACAATCATATTTTTGACACAATATATGGACTTTTGTGCACAAAATGATCAAACTGGAGAGAGAGAAAAGCAAAAATGTGAATAAAAATGGCGACCAGTTAAACACGCATACATAAAAATAAATATACCAAAAAAATAAATAATAATAAACTTTTATTTTGAAAATCTGTGCGCGATAGCTTCCATCTTGGATATTTCTCGAAGGTAGCAATGTTCACATTGTTGGTTCAAATGATACCGTAAACCAGGCGGAGGGATCGATTAAAAGATCAAAACTGGTGAGATTTATGTATATTTTTGTGGAATTCTAAATCAAACTCACAACAATTTGTGTTATGCTAATATTAATTTCTTTTACTGTATATCTTTCTTATCTTAAAGAGACATAAGGTCTAGCTAGCTTAGCTGCATAACGTAATGAATGAGTGAACTAAGGAAACTCTTTAGCATAATTACTAATTTAGTTTTGGTAAAAGTTTGGGCTCATTGCAATGTGGATGTCGAGTTATTAATTGATATGAGTCAGTATTATCATGACATGCCTGACTCGATGAGGGTCTGTTGGTGCTCCTGTCACGAACCGTGATTCACCACCATCGCGCAGACTCAGTCCGAAGTCTCCTGTTAGCTGTAATTATGTGTCAGTAGTTAGTCATCCATGTGTGTGTGCACTTTTCTCATCAAGTCTGGGTTATTTCGTGTGTTTGTGTGTGTGTGTAAACATGCCATCTTCCCTTTGTTTTTGCAGGAAGTGTCAGGTGTTAAACTAACAGTGTGCCTGTGGTCCTGTTGATAGGAAGGGCTCAGCAGTGCCTGGGTGCCCAGGGAGCCACTGCCTGAGTCCCTAGAGGTAGACACCAGACAACCACAGGACATGAGTGCCGCTAAAGGAGGTCTGGTCATCTTCACGGCCAACTCCAACCCCTCCAGCAGAGAGCTGGGCAGGAGGATAGCCGAGTAAGTTGCCACTGGAGGTCCATTATAACATGGCAGTTATATTGGGTAGTTAGGAAAAGTGGTAAGACAGTCATTCTCCAACAGCAGATCTGAGCAGGAACAACTGTATTCTTTTGAGTACCAATGGTTAGTACCGAATCAAGATTTTATTATTATTTTTTTTTATCTAAGAGGTGTGCAGGTTTTTTTTTCTATCTTAAAATACACTATTGTTCAAAGGTTTTTGGGGTCAGTATTTTTTCTTTCTTTTTTAATACTTTTATTTAGCAGGGTTACATTATGTTAATCACCTTAGGTGAGCATAAGAGGCTCTTTAAAAAAAAAAAAAAAAATTACAAAAATACAGACCCCAAACTTTTGAGTAGTAGTGTATGTCTGAATCTCTCAAAGGCTCACATTTAATACAATGTTTATATATATATATGTATATGTGTATGTATATGCAGTGTATATTTGTATTTATATTTATATATACCTCCATGCAAAGAATAAACATCAATAGTTATGTTAACATTTTAACTATGGGTTTTTTTTGTTTGTTTTTTACTGAGATTTACATCTTGTAACTTAAATGTAAAATACGAAAGATTCCTGTTGTGTTTAAGTTGTTATTTTGCTTCATATTCTTCTAAAAATGTGTTTTTGCACAGGCGGTTGGGTGTTGAACTTGGGAAGGTGCAGGTCTATCAGGAGGCTAACAGAGGTGAAGGCCTGTTTTCTGCTCAACTTTCTATTAAATATCTGTTTTTTGTATCTACACTAGCGGTGGCTGTAGCTGAAGTGGTTGTTCATTCTTTGCATGCCATAGAGTAGAGAGTAGACAATACACAGCAGGGATCTGAGCTACTATTGGCTAATTTAACTGACAGTCTTTGTTTTGGTTCATGCTTGTGTATTGTGAAATGGAGATACGCGTACACTCCCACATGCAGACACTGTGGTGAAATTCTCCCATTATTCCCTGCAGTCAAATCTTTGTACAAACTTTTAAATAGCTAGTCTGTTTGTGTGAAGTTAAAAATGTACCTAAAAAATAAAGTAACATTTTTTTTTCCCACAGAAACACGTGTCCAAATCGAAGAGTCTGTGCGCAGCAAAGATGTTTTCATCATTCAGACCGTGTCCAAGTAAGAAGCCTTAAACACAACAGTAGGAGGCAATCATTTTTTCATCATGTGAAGGCAATTTAATTTTGTTGATATGTTTATTTATTTATTTAACACAAATGTATTGTTATTAGTTTTTAAAATATTAATGGTTTAACATGAAGTCAAAAGAAAAAGTTGAAAAGTTGAGATTAGAACCATAATTAACTTTATTTATTTATTTTTTAACACAAACCTCCTGCTGCCAGTGTGTAGCATTATGCAAATTCATGTAAATTATCCCTCACTTTGACATTGATACTGATGTATGCAAATTAGTTTTCCTAAATCCCAGTCTTTGAAACCTTCCTTCCTTCCCCATCTGCAGGGATGTTAACACCACCATCATGGAGCTGCTCATTATGGTGTACGCCTGCAGGACGTCCTGTGCTCGGAACATCATCGGCGTCATTCCCTATTTCCCCTATAGCAAACAGTGCAAAATGAGGAAGAGGGGCTCAATCGTCTCTAAACTACTTGCCTCAATGATGTGTAAAGCAGGTAAATGAGTCCATCTGAGACTAAACTGTCCCTTTCATTTGTGGTTTATAAGGAAACTGGGCAATTATAGTCTTCTAACTCTGTCCAATGTGGCTTTGAGCAGGTCTGACTCATCTCATTACTATGGATTTGCATCAAAAGGAAATCCAGGGTTTCTTCAACATTCCAGTGGACAATCTCCGGGCCTCGCCGTTCCTGCTACAGTACATACAGGAAGAAGTAGGTCGTCTGGATGTCATGCATGTTGTTATTTTTTTTCCATTTGTCCTGTCAAAGCCTTCAGTTTGAATAATAGGTCAGTCCATGTTATGTTTCTAATAAATAGAAAGCAGGACAGAAACCTGCTGATAAATTTCTGCACTCAAGCTTATGCATTCATTTATTCATGATACATTTTCTCCCTTGCTCAGATGGAAGGTCTTCTGCCACTAGTTAGTAATGAGCATTGACTATATGTTAATGCATAATATATGTGTGTATTTCTGACTTTCCTTTTAGATTTTTAAATCGTTTTTACTTACTTTGCCTCTGCATTCAGATTCCTGACTACAGAAATGCTGTAATTGTGGCCAAATCTCCAGCATCAGCCAAAAGGTAAAAGTCATATCTTACTTTTGTGGTGTCATGTCATGTTAAAGATCCACAGGCCTTTGAAATAGACCATCTAGTAAGATTGTAAAATGCCTTCCCACCAAATCCCTCACTTCAATCTCACTGACGCAACTGTATGCATTGGGTGGCGCTGTGCAAACATGATGTTGAGGTAATGAAGAGATATATCCAGCTGCAGACCCGCAGCACCACCAGTTTCAGAACCCCAGCACCAGAACCGGAAGTGAGGGAGGAGCAGAATTATTATTATTGTATTATAATTATTTTAGCAAGAATGTAAGGACAAAACGGGCCTGAGAGTGAGTACAATACAAGATTGTTGTGATAAAACAGGCCTAGCTTGGGTTGAATTGGTCATTTTGTATAGATTTTTAACAAAACAATGCCGAATTTTCTCTCTTTTTTAGATGTTGACATTATTATTTTACACGAAAAATGCATCCTGCACATGTTCTTGTGAAATAAAGTATATTTTATAAAAATACCCATGCGTTTTTTTTTATTAAACAATCAAAATCATCTTACAAATACATATCTTCAATATCAAAACAATTTAAGATTTTTGTAAACATAATAAATAAATAGAACATAAAATATCACAGAGGTCTAATGAGTTTTCAAATTGTGTATAATTTTGAAAACCTCCAATGCTTGTATTGTTTTATATCTTTATATCTTATACAAATTTAACTCCTTCATAAAAAACAAACAAACAAAGGTCTTACCTTCCTAAATCTATATGTAGGCCTATGTATAAACTGCTTAGCTAAAATTATTCAACTGTTATACATTAAAATGCCCATAAGTTTTAGTATTATTTTTTCACCATCATGATCAGGAAGGAACTCATAATACAATGAAACAAATAACTGAAACTATATACAATTATATTACACAAAATCAATGTTTTAAAATGCTTATATATTGTTCTGTAATGTAGTATCATAACATACATAGAGTGTAGGACGTTTCTTGTTCAATAAAAGCTGTTTCATTTGTACAATACCCTCCAAATTACGTTAGGTGGCGTGACGTTATTAGGTTTCAAACCTAAGCTCCGCCCTTCACTTACGTTCCTGGCGCTGGTGTTGGTTAGAACGTAACTCCGCCCCTTACTTCCGGTTCTGGTTCTGGCGTTGGGGTTCTGAAACTGTCTGCAGCTGGATACTATAGGTAATGAAAGGTGGTGATGACGTGTGCTGTCAGATGCATCCAAGTGTGTCAGTATTTCAATTCCTACTGGTAATACTGGTTATTTTTTAAAGTCATGCGGGATAAAACAATTGGTTGTAAATTTGAAAGTAAATGAGAAATGTCACATGGTGATATAAATTTGTCTCACAAACAACATTAAAACATCTATATAAAGTAGACACAATAAGTCCCAAAAAATATAGATGATTCATAAATAACTTAAGTAAGGGTATTTTAAAAAAAGAGGACAGTGTAAGACACTGGTTCTCAACCAGTGGACCGGGGCCCATTTGGGGGGCCTCAGCAAAGTTCCCTGGGGGCCCTACCCGATTAACAGGATTTTGAGTAGCATTTGCGGCTCTTTTTTTTCTTTCGTGTTTGTTCCTTGGTTTGTGTCAAAACAGTTTAGTAGATAGCCACATGGAAAACAAAATCTGTGTTTGTCCTTTTACAGGGCCCAGTCATTTGCTGAAAGATTGCGGCTGGGGATCGCTGTGATCCACGGTGAAGCCCAGGATGCAGAATCGGACCTGGTGGATGGACGCCATTCCCCACCCACTGTCAAAAACAGTGGCGCCATCCTTCCAAGCCTAGAGATACCATGTGAGAATCTCATCTTAGCTAACTAACTCTCTCAGTCAGTTTTACTTTTTCCCCGTTATTCACTATTGTCTTTTTTCTTGAATAGTGCTGATTCCCAAAGAAAAACCCCCAATAACTGTTGTGGGAGATGTTGGTGGACGAATCGCCATCATAGTGGTGAGTTCAATGAAGATTTGAATGTATTCAGGGTGCTATTTTAAGTTTATCCCTTTTGTTTTGTTTTAGGATGACATCATTGACGATGTCGACAGTTTTCTAGCAGCAGCCGAAACTCTGAAAGAAAGAGGCGCCTACAAGATCTTTGTCATGGCTACTCATGGAATCCTCTCCTCAGATGCCCCTCGGCTAATAGAGGAGTCTGCCATAGATGAGGTCATCATAACATTATTTTAATTTGAGGTTCAGAGTGACAAGTGTGTGTTTTCATGAACTAACTTTCTGATGTCCTTCTGTACAGGTAGTTGTCACCAACACCATTCCACACGAGATCCAAAAACTCCAGTGTCCAAAAATAAAGACGGTGGATATCAGCATGATCCTGTCGGAAGCCATTCGCCGCATCCACAATGGAGAATCCATGTCTTACCTTTTTCGTAATATAGGCATGGATGATTAGCAGGGTCATGTACAGTCAGTCTTGACATGTGCACAAAGGTCAATCATTTTTCTCTCCCTATTAGCCTGTATCATTAACCATTTTCCCCTCTGTCGCCCATTATAACTGCTTCTCCTCGTTGTATGTGTAATATTTTGAAATAATAATTGTACGTTCAAAGAACCGGGATGTTCTGCGATTGTACATGATTTCAGTGTCCTAAAATGCTGATGTCAAAGCGTTTAGAGGTTTGAAGTGCAGGAATACTCAACCTATTTATATGAATTTGAAGGATTGGATTTAAAAGAAGGACCACTGGATGTCAAAATTACCTCTTCGGTTTCTTTTTAGCCGTAAAGTTTCTGTCTTTGATTCTATCTGGTTTTGTTTTTTATAATTGGAGAATGGACGACTCCACTTTGTGGCCAACAATTACGAAATGTTACCATATATAAAATCTATGTTGTGACATATCAGTGTCAGTGCCTCATGACTTGTGTAATTATTGTGCCACAAATAGTTTTTGTGTTTCTGTCTGGTAATGCTAAGTAGTGCTGATGTTAAATTGAAGAATTACTTTGTACAAGGCAAAGGTACATGCATAGACCTCAATATAGCCCTTAAGATCGAAACTAATGTACTTGATTGAATGTTCCCCCTCCCCCTAGATTGTTCTACTAACACTTTAACAATTTATTTGTTTTTAAGCATCTTTGCTTCACTTATGTTTGATCATAGAGGCCAGAATTTCTAAATATATTGCCTCTAAGAACTTGACTTCTCATTTTCAAATGAAATGCAGGGTTTTTGTTATGTAACTAATATTTAAGGCTTTTGTATTTATTCACAGCACTTGATGACAATAAATAAACAGACTATATGTGTCATATGTGTACGGTGTTTAGTTAATGATACACCCTTTTCTTATGCCAGCTGAGATAAGATTGACAACTAGGTTGGCAGAACAAGAGTTTCAAGTTTATTGTACCATGCTACTCTGTGCTATTCACTGGCTTTTGAGATCTGCCTTAAATTGGTTTAATTAAGTTCACCAATATAATTAGCCAACAGAGGGCAGTCAACACTTCACAGAAATCCCTAAACATATTATTTGGTAACACTTTAGAATACAATTTCTTACTTACTGCACAACTAATAAGGAATTACTGAATAACTAATATGGTATTCTTTATTAAAGGATTAGTTCACTTTTGAAAAAACTTTTGCTGATAATTTACTCACCCCCATGTCATCCAAGATGTCCATGTCTTTCTTTCCTCAGTCGAAAAGAAATTTAGGTTTTTGATGAAAACATTCCAGGATTTTTCTCCATATAATGGACTTCAATGGGAACCGGATGGTTCAGGTCCAAAAGATAGTGTTAATAAAAGTTTCAGATGCAGCTTCAAATGTCTTTAAACGATATCAGACGATGAATAAGGGTCTTATCATGCGAAACGATCGGTTATTTCAAAACTTATTCCAAAAATGTAACTTTTATAAGGACAAATGCTAGCCTTGCTATATTCTGTGAGGCGCGTTTGCAACGTCACGTATTACGTAATTACGTTCAAAAGGTCACGGGCGACGTAGCCGAAAGTACAGAGTCAGTGTTTACAAGTTGAACGCATAGGTTGAACGTGCAAACTAACTCAAACACCGTTTACAAAAAAAAGGAATTAAAAGGAAAAACAACGATGTCGGACGATTTTGATTCTGTACTTCCGGCTACGTCGCCCGTGACCTTTTGAACGTAATTACGTATTACGAGACGTTACAAACGCGCCTCAGAGAATATAGCAAGGCTAGCATTTGTCCTTATAAAAGTTACATTTTTGGAATAAGTTTTGAAATAACCGATCGTTTTGCATGATAAGACCCTTATTCATCGTCTGGTCTGGTGTCGTTTAAAGACATTTGAAGCTGCATCTGAAACAGTTATTAACCGTCTTTTGATACTTGAACCATCCGGTTCCCATTGAAGTCCATTATATGGAGAAAAATCCTGGAATGTTTTCATCAAAAACCTAAATTTCTTTTCGACTGAGGAAAGAAAGACATGGACATCTTGGATGACATGGGGGTGAGTAAATTATCAGCAAAAGTTTTTTCAAAAGTGAACTAATCCTTTAACACTTAAAGGGTTAGTTCACCCAAAAATGAAAATTAAGTCATTAACTACTCAGCCCCGTGCTGTTCCAACCCTGTAAGAGACCTTCTATTCGTTCGTCTTTGGAACAACAAATGAAGATATTTTTGATTAAATTTGAGAGGTGGATCACTCCTACATAGGCACCCTAAGGGATTGAAAAGGGATTGATTTTAAATTTTCCATGTGATTACAGTGGCTCAACTATAAGTTTATCAAGCGACGCGAATACTTTTTGTGCGGAAATAAAACAAAATAATGACTTTATTAAGAGATTTCCACGACGCATCTTGTGCATGTGTCGTGGAAATCTCTTGAACTCTCGTCTCAAGCCTACAAGGAAGAAAAGGAATAGTCAAATAAAGTCGTTTTTTTTTTTTTTTTTTTCGCACAAAAAGTATTCTCGTCGCTTGATAAACTTATAGTTGAGCCACTGTAGTCACATGGAATATTTAAACATTTTCTTCAATGACTTTCTGGGCCGTCAAGTTTCAATCCCTATGGGGCCTATGTAGCAGTGATACACATCTCAAATTTAATCAAAAATATCTTCATTTGTGTTCCGAAGACGAACGAAGGTCTTACGGGGTTGGTACAGCATGGGGGTGAGTAATTAATGACTTAATTTTCATTTTTGGGTGAACTATCCCTTTAAAGGAAAATAAAAGTTGGGGTTTTAAAAGGATTTAAAGATTCCCTACGGTTCTATTAATTTCATTAAATGACACAGATAAGCAGAGTTAGACGATACAGACTGTTCCTGTTTGCATAATGACTCTAGCACCCTGAGGGCAGAAGATACCAGCACTTCTGTCATGGATATGGAAAAGATCTGCTTCAGCAAAAACGTCTGTAATGGGAAAGTACCGCTCTACAAAGCTTAAGATGTATGACCCAAGTAATCTTGCGGCTAGTTTCACAGGGAAGTAACAACATCCTGATATTTCCTCTTTTACTAAGCTTAATAATCATTTACTAAATGATTGTTCTTTAAAATACAGACAGAATTTAGTGACAAGTCTTGAGTTGCCCACAAATCCTAGCTCAAACCTATCTTCAAATGGATAGTGCAGTCGAAAAAAAAAAAAAAAAAAGAATTTATGTCATTCACTCACCCTAATCTTTTACAAACTTGTAAGACTTCCTTCTTCTGTAAAACATAAAAGATGATAAGAAAAAAGTGGTGATTTTTTTTTTTCTGTCCATACAATGAAAGTCAGTATAGTCCAATGTTGTTTTGGACCCTACAGAATTACATACATTCGGATGACTGAATTGAACTCTTTAAGAAAATTAAAACTTTCTGGTTAGCAAAACAAACTGCAACTGCACCATTACTAAACTGGCAGGAACACATTACAAGCATGAACAATTATAAGCATTCTTTGGTTAGGTGTGAGGTATGGTGATGCTCTTCTTTATGAAATCTCAAGTAGGCCTTTGCCAAATTAACTAAATATGGCCCTTATTTGCCTGCTCTGTAACCATAAAACTGAAGTAGACTTTATTGGAAATATTTTTGGATGACTAATCTAACTTCCATGTAATTTACCCAGCAAAGGTTCCTAGAGTTATGGCCTTAACACTTTGTAAAACTACAGTCTACCACAGAAGAGAAGACCAGTCAACAAAAGCAAATTTCTGAGAAAAGTTTTTAGACTTCCTGGTATTTAAATTAAAACCCGTTACCAGTCAGTCGAAAGTATTATTCATTCTTCTGGATGGTTTGTTAACACAAGAAGGTCTTTATTACATGGACTAAGATATCTGTTAGCATTAGCATCCTTATCGTCTCAGTGGCAGTTGCTTGTCTGGCCCATCTTTGCATGTGTGCTCTTAGTTCAGGCTCAGCACACAACTGTTTTTCACTTGAACTATAAATTATATGTGATTAAATCTGGAGTTTCCGGAAAATTACATTGGGATAAAGATGGTGGCTGACACCACAAGAAGACTGACAGACCCAGGCCACCTAAGAATAACTTAAAAAAGTAGCCAAACTGAATGAGGTTATGGTGTGTAATAAGGTTAAATCATGTTTGAATCTGCTTCAATAAGTAGCAACGATTGGTAAAGCGTTTTCATATAATTAAATAAGGGAATAAAGTCCAGCCATAATCAAGTGAACTCGAAGGTCTGTTTCAATAATTCAATATATGCGTTTGTACAGTCTGGGGTTTTTTGACCTCAATCTAAATGAGTAACACTCATATCCATTTCCTTTAGTATGCCAACTAACTAAAATCAGCCCATAAAAGAATCAAGAAATAACATGTAATGCAAATGGTGAACTATTTGTGATGATTTAATGAGGTCCATAATTGATCATTTACAATAAACTGAATGTAAGAAAAATAAAGGATTTACATATTAACAGCTTTAGGGACAATCATAAAGCTTTATCTAAAAGTCTGTGTCGGCAATTTACATAAAACGTTCACTTTAGAAAAACCTGTTTGTATAGGGAAAACCCTGTTAGCTTGAGTGCATTGTAGAGGAGCGAAATGCTGTTTGCTAAATGGAATGAATAAAACAACTCAATTAACTACTAAAGTAACAGTGGCTTTTTGATTTCTATTGAACATCATTATAATTTATGAAGTCAGTATGAACCATAAATTCGAACTGCACTTTGTTCCCTTATTCTAGTTGCTTGCTTGGTGGAGACCCTTTAAACGCCTGCTTCTTTACTTGTCCTGGACATACAATTCCGGAAGAAGAGCAGCTATATTTTGTAATGGATGCAGAACGTTTCCTGGAAACGCTTTGCTGGTCTGACTGCCTGATCCTAGGTGCAATCAGCTGGACCTGAGGCTGTTTTTGGGGAGAGATGGGACTGTTTGGTGAGGGGACTGTGCGAGGGGGTCTCTGGGGAATTAGTGTTGACCTAACTGGAGCGATTCCTCCAGTGGACAATTCTTCAGGAGATGGAAATAATGTAAGGCTAGGCTTATTTTGCCCCCGTGGTTTTCCAAGTGATGGCAGCTTGCTATGCAAGCCAGCTTTAGGAGCTTGCAGCCTGAATGAGCGAGTGTCTGCTTTGCTGGTAGTTAACTTAGTTAACCCTCCTCTTGCTTGAATAGGAATTCTGGATGATTTTTGATGTGGTTGCTAGGATGAAGAAAAGAACATTTTTTAGTGATATTATCCTCAATGCAGTTCTCCAAATTGATTTCTAATTGAACTAGCACTTGCTTCTTGATGGTAGTACAATAAGAAATTCTTACCTTCCTAATCAGACACTCCTTGGATTTAGCCTCTGGCAGGATCTTGTTCATTTGACTTGTACAAATATGTTCCCCTTCTTGTTTCTTCTCAACCAGAGCTGATGGGTTCCTACTGTAAACATCATGACCAATCTTATTTTCTTTACGTTTTCTATCATTTGCCGTTTTTGGTTCAATAGGCTCTGTTTTGCTGAACTTTGTTTCTTTGCTCAGTGCAGCTCTTGGTCTTATGGGATCAGAACTGTTCCGCTCTGTCTCTTGGGGGTCCGAATCCTCTAATATCAACAGCACAATGGTTTCAAACTGTTCAGGCAGTTTCTCTTGAGGATTGTGCTCCTCAGAGTTTATCTTTAACACTGCTGGACTGGCCTCATCATTCTGCAGCCGTAAGTGCTCTTCAGATTTGAGGTTGGGTGGATGATTTGATCCAGAATCTAAATAAGTCATTGGATTTGGCAGTTCCTCACTCTTAGGCAACTCTACAGACTTTGTTACCCTGGTCTCCTCTGGAATTACAGAAGTTATATCTGCTTTAACTTGCAGTATTGAGCTTCTAGATTCACTGCCTGTTCCCAAATGTGGTTTGAGTATTAAATATGGACTTTCCTCGGACTGTGGGTCCTGTTGTGGCGGTATAGTTGTTGTTTCTAGTAAGTGTGCAGATTGTCCCTCACATACTGAATCTAGACTTACCTCAGGTTGTAAATCCTGCAGTTGCAGTTTTGCAGTTGTCTCAGCTAACTTTACAGACTGTCTTATACAGTTTACATCTAGACTTACCTCAGATTGTAAGTCCTGACATATTAAATGCAGACTTATGTCAGATTGTAAGTCTCGGAGTGATTCCTCACACACTAAATCTAGACTTGCATCAAGTTTTAAGTCTTTTTTTACTTTCTCGGCAGATTCTGCCTTGTTCTGTATCTCTGATTTCTCCTGAAATGCACTTATCTTATGTTCTTGTAAACAATTACTTATTGATTTGCTTTCTACTACTGGCTCTGAGGTAACTTCAGACACTTGTTTTTTGTGTCTGTGATTTTTCTTATTCAGTTGAGTTTGAGTAATATCCTCAGACCCTAAAACTGCCTTAATTTCATCTACCACTAGGTGACTGTCAGTTGTTATTTTTAGTATGTGTTGAAATTCAGGCTGCTCCTGTCCAGAATCCATTTTAGGTTCATCTTTTTCTTTCATGCTCTGACAGCTTACCTCAAATAGTTTCTCATCTTCCAGTATTTCCAGAGGTTCATTCAGGCTGAAGTCCTCAACTGAGCTTGGTTTCTCATGATCCATACCATTAATATTTGGATTCAAACCTAGTGTGTCATTGCATTCAAAGTATTCCTCTGAAGTTGAAGAGACGTTGAAGCAACCATTAGGAGTCTGTGAGAAATATCTGATTTCACTATCTTTAACTGGTAGTCTACTATCATTTATTGTGAGAACTTTGTCACTTTCTTGGGCAAAGGTGGTTTCGGAAGTTGCATTTGTTGTTTTGAACTCTGTAGATAAGAAGTTGAAGACAATACTGCAAGAGCTTTTCAAAATTTTTGGAGTAAACAAGGTCTGTTTAGGATCCAAATCTGTGCGATCTTGAGTTGGGGATGAATTTGAATGAGGAAATTCCTGCTCTTGATGATCATTTCTGATTGCATTATGCAAAGATTCTTGTGTTTTTTCAGCCACAAAAAAATCTCCTAAAGACCTTAAGTCAGCAACAGGGCTAAAACAATCATAGTATACATCAGACAATGAAGAGATGCTGGAATCACAGTTAGACATTTGTGTACCATAACAGCCATTTTGGTTTGTCTCTGGTTTTGTATATCTGTGTTCTTGAGTGGCAACATCAATTAAGACTTGGTCATCAAGGCATTGCTTAACAAAAGGGGTGTCTGGGACTGCAAATAAGTCACAATGAGATTTGTTGTCCACTCCTGATGATGATTTAATGTCAAGATCCTCAGAGGTTTGAGCAGGACATTTCAGAGGTTGTGGAGTAACCACGGTTTGCTTTGTATCTGAGACTCTTTCGTCTTGAGTAAAAGACACATTCGCAATTGCATTGGGAGAGTGAATGTTTTTAGTCTGCAAAGATGTAGAGATGTCAAAGATGTCTTTTTCCATTCCACACGGTTCCTCTTTATCAACTTTATGACAGGCAAGCACATGCAGAGTTTCTGGCTTATCCACAGGCAAGATAAGATCCTCACTCCGGCTGCTTGTTTGATGTTGATTTGGATCAAAATTCTTCTGAGCTTCTCCTGATGTTTGATTCTGTGCTGGAGCTTCAGGATCAGAGGGAGTTTGGGATATGATTCCAGGACAAGCCCTCAGATATATAGACTCCTTTGGCTCATGAAAAGGATCGCTGAATCGGATAGCTTGAGACACTTCAAAGAGCTCTGAGCGCATTAGGTGAGCTTGCAATGGCTTGTTGGAGTCTCTTATGTTAATGAAACCAATGACATCACTCGTTGGGTCAGGATCAGGCCAGGTCGGCACATAATTGATCATGTTCGCTTTTTCAATGTTTAGAAGTCCCGGGTGAACAGATGGCACCACTGGGGTGTCTTTAATTTGTTTGATGACTTCTGTCTGATTCTTGGAAATGCTGTTCTTGGCACTTGTCTGGTCTGATATAGGTCCATTGGTAGTGAAAGCACAGTTAAAGACCAGAGTGTATTTTGGGTTAATGAGCTTGAGTGCCTTGGTTGCTGAGGGAAGTAGAGTTGGTACCGCCTGAGGGAGGAACTCAGGTTCAGGCTCACTGATCAGATTAATCTTGCTCAGGCACACTTCATTAGACATCACATACATGTCCTGAAACAATGCGTCAAATGTTTCGACTGCTTGGCCAGAGAGAACAGTGATGACGTTTCTGTCCAATCTAGAGGCAGACCACGTGAAACTGAAAATAAAGAAAACCTTTTTTTAATTTGATTAATTATGTATATTACGGATGTATTTGGCTAATAGAATAATGAATTAGGTTAGGTCTAACCTTGTTAAACTGGGTTGACCACACTTACCTATATGACCCAGATACTGCTTTGTCTCCGTCAATAAACATGAACTTCTGGCTTTGGCTTCCACACACTCTCTTTGAGGATCGACTGAAAAATTGTGCCCCTCTGATGTTACGCACTCTCAAATTCTGATGGAAGAAGAGAGTTCAGCATGTTTGGTTAATGCATGGATGAAAAAAATATCTCACAACTCTCACAATAGCAACTTAATACAACATTAATGCAAAAGTCAGACAAATATTGTGGTATAACAGAAATGATCGGTTGAAGTATAGGTAAAAAATTCCATTTATTCAAGAGAGTTAGAAGGCAAAATCCACAATATATATAAGCACTTTAATATCTGAAGACTGGAGGAGGTTTGGACTCTGGAGAGAAGCTCAAAATTTGTATTGGTGACAAAATCGAAGTTAAAGCCCATATGGGATTTGGGATGTCAAAAAACGTTGGTCCGACTCGCCCGTGTCTTGGCCACCAATCTGCTGGGGAGACATTTATTCTTATTTAATAGAAACCCCTGGACCCTTCACTCATGAAAGATTAAAAGCTTTCAAAAGTCTGGAGGCCTATGATTATTTTTTTTTCTCTAAAAGTTGGGCCGATCTTTTCTGCCAAACAGAAAGCAGTGATAGCGCTAAAAGCAACATGACATCATGACTTTTGCGTGAACATACACGCCACTTTCGAATCAAGTGGGGTGTTATCGATATGCATTTTGAGCTATGCGTGTATGTGTACGCCGTTAAATGTCCGAGCGAAACGAAGCAAAATCTAGATCGGCGAAATAATCACTGCTCTTTGCGACTGCAAAGCCTGGTAAGTCTTCATTGATCAGTGTTTTTATTTATTTATTTGTTGAAAATGAAATGAAAAACTTTTTACCAGGCCCCCAACAAGCCGTACAATCGACCACACAGCAAGAGTGAACCATCCTCTTCTCTAAATCCTCCTCCAAACGTGTAAAACAATCAAATTACAGGTATCTAGTGTTTCCTGCCACACGATTCCCATGATGGAAGGCAACAAACATAAACAATGACGTGACAAAAGATCCGCCTATTGTATCATGCCTTTATCACTATTCACATTTCAATTTCCTGTTTGTTGTTGGGTTTGTGGTGCTTTTAGGTGATACACAGACAAAAATACAGTGTACAATTTTATGTTATTTCAAAAATGTGTTGCAAAATTATCTAGCATCAGCAAAAATCTGCTTCAGTCTCAAAACAAGACCATCATTTGTCATAAGCGCTCACAGTTGCCTCAGGCTGATTGGAAAATTAGACTTTCTGATTTGTAGAACTTAAGTTATCTCTCGATTGTTTCTACTCATTAAACTGCAGGCTTTTAATAATATGTTTCTTTTCCGCTAATGCATATTTAATCTTAACTTGTCAGTCAAATGATTTTCTAATATTAGTTGTGACATGCCTTGAGGTGTCCAGTGTGCATGCCTGCTTTCTCACACATTCTCAGAAAATGCTTTACACCGGTGGCCTCCAGCATAATGTACACAGCAACCTTTCGCTTGTAGCTTGCATCAAGAAGATCTTTGAAGATGTCAATATCTGTGAACAAGTCCATGACAATTGCAATAACCTGCAAAAGGGACAAGCATTAATGAAAACACAAGGACTTTGAGGTAAAAAGAGACAGCACATAGTAATATATCTGTCAAAAACACACTGTAATCCAAATGTTTATTCATGCAAATAAAACTGTGCACACAGATGAAAAAAATGGACATTCTTGAAAAATGTATTCAAAGTAGGCTAAGCACAACAGCAGATTTTGGGAAAGTGCATGGGACACTGTCAGGACTATCCCAAATAAAAGCTGTAAGATCCAATCATATATTTTCTTTATTACAAATTGGAATACCAGCATACTAATTTGTGATGATAAGAAAAAAAGAGGCAAGATCTGACAAAACATAGTTTATTTAAATTAGATTCAGAATGTTAAAATTTCAACGTGAACTGTGCACAAATAAAATTTAGTTTTGTTAATTATTGATTGGCCTATATTATCATTTACTTAATATGTGTATCATTATATGATGAAGTGTTTTAAATTTTCACTTTATTATTTTAAAGTCAAAGTTTCAGAAGGTACCCATCCTTATGACGCAGAGGGCTGATAATGACGTAAGCCTGTTTTATGAGATTGAGCACACGTGTAGAAGATCTCTGTTCACTGGACTTTGGTCAGTGTCTTACTATTCACAACTCACAGGTGAGTCACAACAGAAATCACAAAATCATATATAAGTTTTATCCCCTACCTACCCTCTGTGCTTGACCGATAATTTTTCTAACGACCTCCTTAATATGTGGCTGACCCTCATAAGGGGGTTGAGTGTACACTTGGGCACGCGTCACTCCGCGGTAGGACACCCGGTCCAGCCACCCGATGTCCAACTGTGGGATCGAGTAGTCCGAGCGGTCGGGCCAGTACTGCAGGGAAAGCTCTTCCCCATCACTTTCCCCGTACAGTTCAGCGTCATTGTCGTGGGAACCCGGGCTATACACCTCCACAGTATTGAGAATCCTCTCAAGTTCAAGGTCCGATAAAAAGCAGCGGATGTTCTGTGTTTTGATGTAGTCCTCAAAGGCGTCCTGTCCGTCCTGTATGAGGGTCTCCAGTGCGATCCTCTGTTCCTCGCTGTAAAAGAACTCCGGCTTGGACTCGTTAGTGCGTAAGTTGATGTGATTGTCATCAAGGCACTGAACCTGTGAAAGTGCCATTACTTGAACTCAGCGTTAATTTTAACAGCATTTAAAATTCTTTTGCGCAGGCTTTTTGTAATTGAGTAAGTTTAGTTCAACTATTTTAAACAACAACGTTAAATAAATATTATATATTAATAATAAAAAAAAAAACTAAGTCACGCGCTCTCGCTTCTGCTCATAGTTGATCCTGTCAAGAGTATGAATGTGTGTTCAGTACTTCACGCACAGATGCAAGTACAGGTAAGCGCAAACACCTCAGTCACGTGACTGACTATCAACCAATTGTAAAAGAAGCCCAACAAGCTTTATGGTAGCCTACTAATCAGTAGTTGGGAAGTTTTCTATGCCAGTTTGAAGGTAAAATGATCAGCTATGTTGTGCAATACTTGTACATATAAGTTTATTATTTTTAATTTAAGTCTTTATCGATTTTTTTTTAATTATTTAAAATGATACAAAAAATGGTGCAGTCAGAGCTTGCTGTCATCTGATAGTTCTGAAAACATCAAAAAGACATGAAACTGCTTCATATATACAGTTATTTAAAACATGGGCCATTGAATAAATCATTCATATTTATGTTTGCATTCTAATGTATGCTAATTATGCCATCATGCGTTGTTTAATAAGGACTAGGCCTACAGCTACAGCAATGATGCTAAAGTTAGTTTACATCTTTTGCAAATTAGAAATTGTTGTCGCCCATGTGTTTGGTTGGCACACATTGGTTTACAAAATTCACATCTGATGTATTATTGTGTGTAATTTATGTATTAAAAAGTGAAATTAACCATGTTTTACTCATAAAACTATTCTCTTTAGGCTACTTACAAAATGTCTCCTCATATCTAATCTCCTTAGGACTCCATTTGACTTTGCAGCACATCAGATTTTGAAATAATGGAAGACGAAAACTTCTTGAGCTTAGTAATTTCATATCAGTTTAGTCATTTCCCGGCTTGATCATAGACATTTTGTGCCCAAACTGAAAATTATTGACATGTGCATATTAACTCGTTTAAATTCAGTCATTATAATGCTAACATTTACATCAAAAGACATCAACAACGGTTATAAACAACATACACAGACAAATTGATTGAAGAAATGTTTGAGTTAATATCCAAATTTGTAAGCAAAGTGCAGTGAAGAGATATATTAATACTACAATTCAAAATCTATATATGCATATTAATACACTACAGTAATGGATATTATTTTTTGTTCAGTGATGCTGGATAATTTGACGGCTTTTATCCTATAAAGCTGAAATGTGTCATCTTAGTGTCAACAGCATGATTACGTTTTGGTAAATGTCCATTTCGGTATGTTTGCATGTTCCACAGTCATTTTCAAACACACTTGGCTTGATGATTCCTGTCGTATTAAACCAGTGAAATATGCTAACAATCGACTACTGCTATGTACACACAGTGTTGTTGTTATTGTCCTTCAGAGTCATTGAGTCAGCTGGACGTACTCAGGGGGGAAAAAGCCCACACGTCCACGGCAACGACCTTTCCAGCGTTGAGAATCTGAGCAGTCCAGCAGCTCTATGACATCACCCCGCAGGAAGTGCAGCTGGGAGTTGTGCTCTGGATTGAAGTCAAACAGGGCATGTGCGTGATGGGGCCACTGATGGGAAACAATAACAGACAAAGGTCATTATTGCTGTGCCTACCTTCACATTTTCCACATTTTGGTCCTTTTTTACTGTTATACTATTATGATGACACCTGATATATATTTCATAGTTTCATAACGGATTAGTGTGTTTTTCCTGGTGTGGATTACATGTCATTTGGATAAATGGCAATCGGATATGAATTATTATTATAAATGTAATGGAAACTCTTTAAAATAAGGTTCATTATTAACATTAATAATTAGCATGAACTGAACTGCAATTATACAGCATTTGTTAATCTTTGCTAATGTTAATTTCAATATTTACTATACATTATTAAAATCTTGTTAACATTAGTTAATGCACTGTGAACTAACATGAACAAACAATGATTGACTGTATTTTTATTAACTAATTTTAACAAAGATTAACAAATACAATAACACATGTATTAGTTTGTTAATACATTAACTAATGTTAACTAATGAAACTTATTGTAAAGTGTTACCAATTTAATTTACAATGCAGCCTTGAAAGTGTAAACATGCTTCACTTTAAGTAATCACTTCTGTGCTCACAAATCTGAATACTATGTTTTTACAAATTTGCTGTCTTTTCCCATTAAACCAACATTGTCTTGCTCAAAAAACAAAAAACAAACCCGACTTTCATTTTAGAAGTATGACATTTTAATTTCTGTTGGCAAAATGTTGGTACCCAGTACAAAATATTTTCATAAGAATAATATAAGTGTTGTCTTACCTTTAGTGCATCTTCTGTATCCCTCAGAAACACAGTCCTTTCCCTTGCAATGCTGTTGGTCTTGTAGAATTCCACAAGTTGATTTAAGGAAGGGAAAATCTCCTCCCAAATAAAGTAATAGCCATCTCTATCCTTTAACACCTTGAAGTGCTGTACGTGATCCCCATAGCTGGTAAGAAGAGACCAAGATTCAAAATAAACACATAGCAATACAGAATAAACCCTCATTTCATGCAGTGCAGTGACACTTCTGTGCCACTAGTGGCCACAAATGGAATTGCATTAATGACTGTTTCCAAGCAGGTTTTCCAAACCATTGTTGTTTTAGCCTGTTTATATCATAGTATTTAATACTATTTTGATTCAGCTTTTATTTTATTGTTAGCTTTTAGTAATTCCATTCTGAGCAATGCTGAAATTACCGGTACAATAAAAATAATACTTTTTTGAACGAATCAAACTAAATATAGGCTATAACCATTTGGCAATGCTTCAAACAAAACTCACACTTTTAAACCAAAACATTTCACAGGAAGAATTTGCTGCTTTTTTTTTTTTTTTTAAAGGGTCATGATACAGATTCAAAACCGTAAGGACCGTACAATGGGCTGTGTTGTCTTTTGTCACAACGCATTGCACCGCTCGCGTCTGGTGTAGACACGATGTTAAACATCCGCCCTTATTTTTTTTTTAATTTTAGAATCTGTAAACAGCTGTACTCGGTGCAGGCCAAACATTTCACAACAATTAGTCAGCATGTCTTAAAAAAAGTTTAGATGTGTCTTTGGTTGTGCTATGTTTGAAAGCTCCTTGATGACTGCAAATATACTTTTCAAAGCTGTGAGAACATATAAATAATTCAGCATTTGAAACAGCAAACTTTCTTCTTTCAACTGTATGACAAAGGCATGTATAAAGACTAATTGAGCATCATGAATATTAATAAGAAATCTTGACATTTCAAAGTAAAGTAGATCAAAGGTAAAAGCATGAGTCATCTCATCTCATTTTTGTGAGCTCACAATGATACACATCTCTCTGCTTTCTGGAGCTATCAAACTCATTTGTCACTTAGTTTACCTGCAAACACACAAAAACAGTGAAAACCGTAATGTTGGGAGAGCTTGTTTTTAAATCTTGTGACTGTAAAAGCTTGTGACTGTCAATGTGTAATATTGTACTTCCTGCAAAAGCTTCCTGAACGTCAGTGCTATTGAAGGGCTGATTAAACTAGTCGCAAGCACACTCTTGAATTGAGTCACAAGTCTAAATTAGGTTGTTTTAACAGAAATAAAGTCTGATAACAAGTGCAGATCATTTCCAATGTAATGCTTTATACTCAAAATAAAAGCATATAAGAAGCTGCGTTTAGTTTTCTTGTGAGTCATGCCACTAATGGCCTGTAGGATATGAGGTTGAGGGCAGAAACAGTACTTAAATATAGATGGACATGAGTTGGTGATTCATCAGCAGATCCTGTCAAATCTCTCAGCCATCAGTGTCATTAACAATGACCTACATTCAGTGCTTAAATCTTCAGTGCTGTTGTGGTTTGTAGCAAGGCAAGGTAGATCTCGCATGTGTTGAGGTAACGGCAAATGGCTGTGGTGTGTTGCATGGTCTTCAGTTTACTGCTGTTTTATTTGAATATCTCTGTGATTGAAAGTTTAATGATTTTATCTGGGAACAGCCCAGTTGCATTTTTAGCTCCCCAAATGCAGGATTACCTGCTTGCTGGCATTCTCTCCTTTCACTGAAGATGATTGACAGGCTGAACTACTCTGTGTTTTGACTCTTATTAAGCAACATAATTAAACCACTCTGTCAGAAAAACATTAACATGTGGTTGCTAGGATGTTCTGATAATTACTAAGGTGTTGCTAGGGTGTTACTGCATGCAAGTCTTCTGACTGCGGAGGTGTTATAGGTATTTTTAGCATGTTGATAAGAGGTAGGTTGCAATTTTATTGCATTACTAGTTTTTTATTGTCAGCCAGGCATGAAAATAGCACACATCTCAACAAGACCCATGTTTTATGCCTGTATTACAAAAAGTGAGGTGCACTTAGGAAGAAGAGTTTAAAGGAGTAGTTCACTTTATAAAAACGTTTGCTGATAATTTACTCCCCCCCATGTCATCCAAGATGTCCATGTCTTTCTTTCTTCAGTCGAAAAGAAATTAAGGTTTTGATGAAAACCATATATAACCATTTTCTCCATATAATGCACTTCAATGGGAACCAAACGGTTCAAGGTCCAAATGACAGTTTCATTGCAGCTTCAAAGCGCTTTAAACGACACCAGACGATGAATAAGTGTCTAATCTAGCGAAACGATTGGTCATTTCAAAAATAAATGACTTGTTCATTTTGATGAACGAGTTCGATTTGTGCTTATAAAACTTAAAGTTTTTATTTATTTTTTAAATGAGCGATCGTTTTGCTAGATAAGACCCGTATTCATTGTCTGGAATCGTTTAAAGCCCTTTGAACAGTTTGCAGTTTGCAGTTTGAAGTCCATTATATGGAGAAAATCCTGGAATTTTTTCATCAAAAACCTTCATTTCTTTTTGACTGAAGAAAGAAAGACGTGGACATCTCGGATGACATGGGGAGGAGTAAATTATCAGCAAACTTTTTTTTTTTAAAGTGAACTACTCCTTTAATTTGGTATCAGGGGGTTGGTTTCAGGATGTTTGCTTTAGCAATGTGATCAAATATATATTGATTGCAATGATCCATTCAAGCCATCCAAGCTTAGTTTTGTGGTTGAGTTAGTCTGTGTCCCATTTAAAGACAGACAGATGGTTCACTCAATATACTAGAAATTTCACTGCTGGGTTTTCATAATTTCATCTTCATTTGGCCAAGTGGAGTGAGTAGGCCTGTGGCACAGGGCCAGAATAGATACAGCACCTTCTAATTAGTACCAGGCCTTGGTGTTAACAGACCTGACTGATCCCCTGCAAACAGCAGAGGATGCCACCTTGTCTGAGAAAAGAAATGGCATCATTACTGCTGTCTCTTGATCCTTCAGAAATGATTCTAATATGATGATTTGCTGCTCAAGAAACATTTCTTATTATTTTCAAAATCACTGGATATCTTCTTTAAAATGCTGCCATGGTCTCAGAGAAAAATGAAATATGCAGGAAGATGAGTGATATGAAAAATAAAATAATGTTTCTTGCAGTCTTGTCAAATTAACCTGCTTCAAAGATGACATTGGACAATAATGCCCAATTTTTTAAAATCAAAGGCATTCCATGCATCCCATTGCTTATTTTGCACTATGACTTTGATTTGTCATTTAAAGGAATAGTTCACTTTAAAATAAAAATTCTGTCATCATTTACCTAACCTCAAGTTGTTTAAAACCTGTATTATGACTTTTAAGTCAATGGGGTCCATCAACTGTCTGGTCACCGACATTCTTTATCTTCCTTTGTGTTCAGCAGAAGAAAGTAATTCATACAGGTTTGAAACAACTTGAGGGTGAGTAAATTATGACAGAATTTATATTTATTCCCTTTACAGCGTTTACTTAGACAATCTGATTAGTAATCTGAATTGGCAGAGAGGGCTTTCTCAAGGAATGCATCATGGATAGATCATTTGTAGCGAGTCACATTAGCCCTGGACCTGCAGACCAGCTGCCAAGTCCCCTTCTTAGGGTGTGTTTAATTTCACAATAAGCCTAGCCGGTGCCTCCACACCTGAGGCCAGCCCTGCTCCAGACTCATTCCCAGGATCCCAGACTGCCTCTGCCATCCAAACCCAACTCAGCCATCAAGAAGTGGATGGTAACAAGTCGAGCAGAATAATAATGTGATCCCAGCGCGTTTGATGAATTTTAAATGAAATCTCTGCTCCGACATAAATAGCTTTCTGATGCTCTCATTTTCAGACAACGTCATGATACATTTTCTTAAGCAGAAGGGGATATTGGCATCCTTTGCAAAGTAGGTCAGATGAGTTTTGATGGCCCCTACAATCTATCTTCTTATTCAAATTCTAGTTATACTTTTACGAGCGGTGCAGCAAACAACAAATTGCGACCCCCAGGAACAGCGTATAGAGCAGACTTGGTTATGCAGGTTGGGATGCGTCTTACCTCACTGACATAGAGAATTCTCCAGGTGCACTCTCACTTTCTCTTACTAAGAAGCTTCCCTGTTTCTCATGGCGCAGTCGATTCTCGGCTACATTTCTCGAGATACGGCCAGCAAACCATCTGTGGGCGAGATAGAGGGGAACAACAGCACTATTAGTGATGCAGTCAACAGCTATAGACAGGCCACATGTGTCTGGCTGTTTACTGTCACATGATCCTAAAGAAAGCATTCTAATATGCTGCTTTGGTGCTCAGTTATTAGTAATGGTTATTATTATCAGTGTTGAAAAGTTTTTGTTGCTTGATATGTGTTTGTGGGAAACACATGTCCTAATAGGAGATTTAGGATGGAGATTTACGGTGTATACGGTATAAACTGACACTGTAGAGCTATAAATTAAGAATTTGATTTTAATCGAGTTTAATCTCATTGTTGTAAAAAATGATTGTGATTTTAACGGCAAAAGACTCTGTAAAATTCTACAGTGAAAAAAAACGTTAATTGGTTAACAGAAAGTTTCTTTATATTGTAAATAACTGTGATAGATCTGATGGTACATTTAATGTAATTTTACTGTAAAATACCGTTAAATTGACAGTTTTTGAAAGTGAAAAAGAACAACTTGTGTAATTTAAGGTGAAAAATCGTAATTTGACATTCCCACATTCCCTGCACTGTAAAAAATAATCATAATTTTAATAGTAAAAGATGCTGTGCAAAACTGTTAATCAGTTAACAGAAAGTTTCCGTACTATAAATAACTTTGATAGATCTCATGGTACATTTAATGTAATTTTACTGTAAAATACCGTTAAATTTACAGTTTTTGAAAGTGAAAAAGAACAACTCATTGTATACTTTACAGTGAGAAACCGTAAATTGACATTCCCACAATTTCCTCAATTTTTGTTGAAATAACTATGGTTCCTCATAATTTTTTTTTTTTTTTTGTACATTAGGGTTTTATGATACATTTAATGTTGTTAAATATTGCATTTTTTTATTTCATGTGTGTTACCATGATGGTTTTTAATGTTTGTGCGAATCACTGTGCAGCTTATATCAGATAATGAAATACGGTTTATTACTGTAAATTGTAAGTTAAGTCTAATACGTTGCAACCATACCAATACGTTGCAAACCAATAACGTTGCAACCATATCTTTAACGGTAAAGTTCTGGCAACCCAAGCTGCTGTTTTTTACTGTAAAAATTAAGGCTTATTTTTTAAAGTGTAGGTAAATCAAATAAGATTAAAGACATCACACATATGCTTTTATTCCCAGGACCATTCTAGCTTAGTGAATAATAAGAAGTGAATACCAATAGCAACACAGATCCAGACAATATTTTCCAAGATTTACCGACTTAAAATTGTACTTACGTGTGTGGCCTGATGCTAATATAGTTTTTAGGTACGTAGCCCTTCCTGTTAACCAACTCTGCTGTGTACCAGTTAGGATCATCTTCCTTATTAGTGATCTAGTGGAAGAACAGCCCGTAAGTTTTGACCAGATCAAATCATTTGTAGCAAACAAAAGCTCTGTGTATAATCCAACTCAAAACGGTTCATACCTTGAGTACATCTCCCTTCTGAAAGCTAAGCTCATCACTTTCCGTAGCACAAAAGTTGTAAATAGCTATTGCTTCCATCCTGAGTCCCCTGAGCTGGAGGTGAACCCAAAAAGATCAATATAAGTAGACGTCCCACCGCAGCCACAAAATACTGACCGGAGGAAAGGATTGAGCCAGAGAGCATCCACACTGAAACAGACTGTCCAGAGACACGATTACTGTCAAACACTGCACCCTGATAAATGAACCGAGAGAACATGAGAAAGTGTGTGGGACTAAAAGAGAGCAAGACAGAAAAAAGCATGTGGGAGGGAGGCAGGGGTGGCAGTTCCTGTCTCAGTGTGCTCTAATAGAAGGAAATACAGCTATGTGAGAAACAGGAAAGTTAAAAAAATGATGGGAGGACGACAAAAAGAATGGCCTCTCGAAAACTTCCCCTCATCAGAGAGCCGGACCTGCGTATTACATGTAAAGAAAAACATATCATAGACTGCTGTTTTATGAGCAGATCTGTAGTTTGTAAATGTATCTGGTTAATCTGTGTTAGGCTTGCATATTACTACTCCCATGTCTGGAAATAGCTGGAGATGAATTATACCAGACGAGGAGCTCATCTGACAAGAGTATATGATTCAAAGAACGTGTGTTTTGAGATGAGCAAACGTCCCCATAGAGCTGCATGACTCACAGTATACCTCTCATGTTCCTCTATTGGTGGTGCTGTTTAATCCTGAAATGCACATGGATGTCCCATTTTGGCTTATTTCTCACATAAAGTTGTCTTTTCTTTTAATCTCATCAGTTATTTTTGCATATTTATATTTTTTTTACTCATAGCTTCCATATCTGTTATCAGCATGTTGACATATACTTTAATATCACATTGATATCCATTTTAGAAAGAATAAAAGCAAGCTGTCATTTATAAGATGCACAATGAACAATGTACTAACATTAACATAAATGTTAGATGGTCTTATTATATGAATAACAATTAATTAATGCAACTAATTTCCATATTTCTAACCCTATACTACGTACATGGTAATTAATAGTACGAAAATACATAATTACACATTAACAAATAAAGTGTAACAATAACGCTCATTGCAGTTAATGATATTAAATCATTAAGTAACATCAACTAATGGGACCTTATTGTAAAGTGTAACCAGTGAGGCATAGATCACTCACATTTTTTCTCACACACATCTAAAGTGTCATTCAAATTATTTTTTTTATTGACTTATCCAATAATTAAGATGGCACACACTAGATAACCAAATTTAAGTCTATCATTGCTGTTTAGGCTGATGTTATGAACACCCTGCTGGGCAAGAGTTTAGCCTTTAAGAAAGAAGGTATACACTTAAATTAGGAAATCAACTCAACAACATTTTCTGTGACTTAACTTTTACATCATACTGGAAACATTTTGCACCACAAAAGACAGTGTGTGAATGTCACCTGCACTCAGATGTAAGTGCTTGTGAGAAACTGCTTGGTGTGAAGGTGGATAGCAGTTTAAGATGCTTATGTGTGAGAAAGTTAATTCCCGGAAACCTCTATATCTATTTATACAGTCTAAAATTGCTGGTTTGTTTGTTGACCCAAACATGGGTTGAACAATATGTATATGAAAGCCATATACTATTTAAAATGTAATTATATTAAAACAATTCCAGAGAAACTTACTCATCAATATAAACAATCATATGAGGGAGAGAAAAACAGGGCTTCCTGAGCATGAAACAAGGAAACCACAAACACCCTCATCTCTGTGACAGAGACCACCATTGCACCATTTTACAGTTGATTGCTCATTTGACTCAGGTGTATAATTAATAACTGAAAATTTTAAATGATCCTCATTTAAAAGAAGTCATGCACTGTACTCCTTGTTGTCACCAATAGACTGGAGTGAAACATTCTTCTAAACAAAAGAAAATATAAAACATTTAAAGGGATAGCTCACTCCAAAATGAAAATTGTGTTACATGCTGTTACAACCCTGCATGACTTGTGAAGATTGTCACACAAATGAAGATTGTTGTGTGTCTGTCCAACCAGTATTGTCAATTATAACCAAAAACTTTGTTGCCATGTGAAGAAAGCTATGCAGAATGGGAAAATTTTTGACATTGCTACATGGAAACTACTGTTTTTTTTCTCGGTATGATGTCACATGCAGTGTGTGTGCAAAAATAAATGCAGGCATGAAAAGAGCCACAAGGCTCAACCACACGTCTCTGATATGGTCGTAGAGGAGGGTCTGTTCACTTTTAGATTTACTAAACATTTACCATATTCTATAATTAATGAGATTATAATACTGAGATTTAATATCTGGAGGTAAAACTGTGCCAATAATATATAGGCACAGACTTGTCTTACTTTTTTGTATTAAACACGTCTGTTTCTGTGCACGAGGAGGAAAATCTTTACCATACTGCCACTTACTGGTCAACTCATGTCAATACTATCAAAGAATAAAGTCACTATAGAATAGTAACTTCAGTAGGCCTAGTAGTAAGACTAGTATCTTGGTAGACATTACTGTCAGAAAATAAAATACAGAGGAAAGATGGTTGGAAATCCAAAAATGTATTTGTTATGGCTTTATATTATTAACCATTAGCCTACTGTGCCATTCAGGTGGAAAATATTGAAGCCTACATTTTGTACAAAAAAGGGGAATGGTATTGTATTATACTAATATTAGGCTATACAAATAATGTTATTATTCATTTATACTTTGTAAATCTTCTTCTGAGACACAGTTACTTTAAACATAATGAGAAAATGTATTTCATTGAATAAGTCCATCACGGCCACAGTCGGACTTATCTAATATCAGCCCACTTGGGGGCCACATTCCACCGATTTTATCAGTTTCGGGAATAAGTCTCACGATGACGAAACCTATGCACTAATTTTAGCTTAACACCGTATAATGCGAGTCTTGGTGGGCTTTCATGGCCGCGAAGAGGCTCGCGGCGGTGATATTTGGGAAATAAACCGTTTTAAGAATGAAACCCAGTGAGTTTGGTCACACCCTTTGGCTTGTCTCGCCCCTCCTGAGGAGGATGAATGTGCAATCAGACTCAGAGCGCCATGTTGAACGGTGTGGGTGTCACACACATACACACATACACACACAAGCCCAACACACCAATACTAACGCTCACCTCGGTCGTTTCTTAGTAAATAAAGTTTCTCTATCTCCCATACGAGTAGTCTGTACTTATGCCGGGTGTTACCCCCGGTCATCATCAGCACAGGAGGTTTGGTAAGTTATTGTTTTTGTTTTCTAGTCGATTCTCTCAGAGCGGCGATATCTCCACCGAATACCACACTTCGACTTGAGGTTTAACTAATTCGGGAGTTTTTTAAAAAACAAACTCACTTCTGATAGTGAACGACTATGATAAAGCTAGGTATTCTTTGGGGTGTGAGTGGAATTAGAGCGACATTTGATTAAAGTAGCAAGTAAG
Source organism: Pimephales promelas (assembly GCF_016745375.1). Next base: position 24,597,505 of record NW_024121321.1, read on the forward strand.
TCAAAGCATAGCCACAGTTAGCTAGCCTAAGCGGCTAATACTTCAAATCACTTAATAGCTTTTAAAAAGTCGTTATCCTAAAAAATAAAACATCAAAACGCTACAATTCAGGTGTTCTAAGTGTTACAACATTTTTTACAACATTATATTAGCAGCATAAAATAGTTTAGTTTTTAAAAAGTTCGCATAGTTGAGAAACTTTCGTCGTGGTTTCTGTAGCTTGCTAACGTTAGTTAGCAATTAAACGTTAATAATGGAAACATTCTGAAGTCGTTAAGGTTGCGGTTGTACATCTTTTTAAACACATACAGACATTTAAGCGAAGGTTTATTTTTTTTATTTTGGTCAACAATAGGGCGTTTTATGGGTTCGGTTTTGCTAACGTGCTAAAGATAGCTTGATACTTCAAACATTTGTAACCGGCCTTGTTTGGTTAACGTTAAACTGTTGGCAACAAGTATCCGTGGGATTTTATTTCTATAATAGTTATACATTCCAATAGAATTGTAAACACATTTTATATTCATCTCTAATCTTGGTCTATTCAGTATATCTGTAAGTAATTACTCTAAGTATAGTTCCTTTAGCTGTGGTAACGTTATCTTATATAAATATTTTACCACGACTTAACTTGGGTTTATACAGTCCTTTCTTGTTAACTAATAGCTGTCTGTTCTGTTCAGATTTACAGTTTCTAATTCAGTATTGTTGTATGTGTATATGTGAGATTACTGTGTTGTCGCAAATGATTTGCTTAAGTTTGTGTAAAGACGGATTTGTAGATTGACCAGTTTGTTTAGTCGACACTACAAAGATTGTGAACAGTGTGACCCGACAGAACCCTTTTATGCCCACAACATGGACGTTTCACTCAGTTTCCCCCTCTGAGCTCCTAGTGGACACACCCGTGATTGAGGAGAATCATTGTCTGTTGTTTCTATAATCAATTTCTGCATCCTCATCTTTTAGTGTTTTGCTTCCTGTAATTAGACATTGTCTCTTGATGACAACTGAGGATGGAGCCGATCATCTACGTTTATTTAGCAACTGAAGTGGAGTTTACCAATTAGCATGTCTTTAAAAAAAACTGATTTAGAGCTCGAACAATATATATGGTAATATATGAAGAGTTCAGATGCAAAAGCCTCTAAATGCCATTTGAAATTTTCTTCTTGAATGATGATTTTTATCAAACTTGTATATTTAAGTTCAGTGATCTCACTTAAATGGCAATGATGATTACCTATTAATTGTTATTTAAGTGAAATTACTGAACTTAAATATACAAGTTTGATAAAAATCATAATTCAAGAAGAAAATTTCAAATGGCATTTAGAGGCTTTTGCATCTGAACTCTTCATATAATATATGACGTGTAATTTCAAGGACGTTCTATAGTATCATAGGACACGGTTTACTTGAAGTGGCAGAACCTGCTGGTTTAGCCGAGAGCAGAATACTGTGCTCATGCGCCCAATCTCACAAGCTCTGGCTTATGTAAAATTCACCATACATTTTTCAGCAGGCCTACTATGGGAGGAATTGTAGATATGTGCATTTCAATTTAAGTGTTTATATGTAATAGTGTTTTGTGTGCATTGCAACATCTTTACACCTGCTTTTTCTTGCTCCTGGATTCACTTTGCCACCTTCCTTAGCGCTTCCACAATGGATCCTAAAGAGGCGAGACATGCTGGCGCTTGCCATGCACGCTATCTTTTGTTTGAATTGAGTCATACCTGGTTGCGCTGTCCTTCACAGCTGTGCAAAACTTGCTCTTGGTGTTTCTTATGCAGGATTTGTATTCGCTGCATGGGTGTAATGCAGCCAGTCATGGATCGGCATGGCCTGCGCATGTCAAACGATGAAGGAATACTAGGTCACAGAAACTGCTGAGTGCAGCAAGGTCACCATGATTTTGGTGATTTTAGCTTGTTAAAATTAAAATGATATTGCATATGTATGTGGATGGATGGATGGATGGATGTATCTGCTACTACGTGGATTGTTGTCCAATTAGATGTGCTCTCTGGAAAGAGATGGCAAGTAGTGATTCATGACTCATTGATGACAATTAAAGCCTATTGGCTGTTTAAAAGTAAAGCCTGTCTCACCCAAACCTCAGGTGTCGACAGGCAATACATTAACACAGAAATACAAACTCTGCTTGTCAAGCCATTTAATGTCGTCTTGGAAATTAGAAAAATTACATTCACTTTGCTATTAATGGAAAATATATTTTTCAAGGAGATAGTTAAGTTCTCAGAATAAGGACTTTCTTTTTGATGGTGTTAGATTTATGTAGTCGGAAGAGGCCATTCACATAGACCTTGTTTCTACAACTTTTCCAGTGTTTTCCTATGTAAACCAGTGATAGAGGCTAGATGGATGTCCTGGACTGTCATGCACGCATCACATCTTTTGCAGCGTCTCGCACATGACAAAGCATTGCAGAGCATGTTGACTGAGTTCAACTTTTAAAAACGCATCGTGCGATCTTGTATATTCAAAGTGAACTGAAATTATTAGCTTTGTTTTTAGCCCACATTTATTGAGAATTGGAGGAGAATGTTGACTGCAACTGCAAGGTTTTCAATTAGCTTGTATGCAGAAGTAGTTCTTCACATTTCTGTTAAGAAGAAAATATTATTGTTAGTTCAACCAAATTTTGAAGGTCATTTCAAGGAAGTTTTCAACAGTTCGCAGAATAAGGAAGCTCTGTTGCGATCTGGTGTGTTGACCAAACACTGCTGTGATTCCTCAAAATATGTTCATAGCACCATTTCCATGTAGTGTGTGAGAGGAGTGTTGGCAAAACTGAATATAGATTCAGATCAGGTTCTTTGGCACTCTTGTCTCAAATTTTTCAAAGCATTTATGCATGTATCCTAAAGTATTGATTCATTAGTTGAAAAGAGAGGGATGTTGAGTGCATTTACATGCACGTTCTTAAACAGATTATGCTTAAGGCGACATCGTATGTGGTCATGTAACCGTTTTAAACCGTTTTCCTTTATCAGTGCAAGGCCATAAACCAATCGAACCAGATAGATTTTTGCCCATTCCCCTGATTTCGCCTGGCATGCAGCTTATTGAAGTGTGCATGTTTGACAGGAAAGCATTCATATAAGGGAGATTTCAGCGCATCCAGCCAAGCCAAACTATCCTAAGAAATATAAAAATGTGTTTTCATCGTGTGAAGCTGCAGGACAAGTGGTATATTTGTAGTAGAATCTTTGGATTTCATCAAAAATATCTTAATTCTTGTTCTGAAGATGAATGAAGGTCTTTTGTGTTTGTAAAGACATGAGGGTGAGTGATTGATGGTAGAATTTTCATTTTTGGATGAACTAACCCTTTAAAGGAGTATTCACTTTTAAGAAAACTTTTGCTGATAATTTACTCACCCCCATGTCATCCAAGATGTCCATGTCTTTCTTTCTTCAGTCGAAAAGAAATTAAGGTTTTTGATGAAAACATTCCAGGATTTTTCTCCATATAATGGACTTCAATGGGAACCAAACAGTTCAAGGTCCATATGACAGTTTCAGCGCAAACTGTTCAAAGGGCTTTAAACGATTTCAGACGATGAATAAGGGTCTTATCAAGTGAAACTATCGCTTATTAAAAAAAATAACTATGTTTTATAAGCTCAAATGGACGCCTTGCTCTGTTCTGTGATGCGCGTTTGTGACTCTCCTGTTCGAACTCGTTTATCAAAATGAACTAATCTTTTTTCGTGTCATTTGATTCTTTCAACGAACTAACGAAATGAACGAGTTGACTCAGGAAAAGATTTGTTAATTTTGATGAACGAGTACGAAGAGGAGAGTCACGAACGCGCCTCACCGAACAGAGCAAGGTGTCCATTTGAGCTTATAAAACTTAAACTTTGTTATTTATTTATTAAATGAGCGATCGTTTCACTTGATAAGACCCTTATTCATCGTCTGAAATTGTTTAAAGCTCTTTGAACAGTTTGCACTGAAGCTGTCTTTTCAATGGGAACCAAACGGTTCAAGGTCCAAGTCCATTATATAGAGAAAAACCCTGGAATGTTTTCATCAAAAACCTTAAAGCTACACTGTGTCTTTTAAACTCTTTTAGTTTATTCTTAGCAAAAACACTTAGTTCTTTCAAAAAATATATGTGCTCATTAATGTATATTTACTTCGTTCAAGTAATAAAGTATTCTCGTGAGTGTATAATATGCCATTGGAAATACATACGGGTAAGGGGTTCTAATGTCTAATGCCATGTTGCCCCTCCATCTTGAAAGTACATTAGCCAAAGAGGGACACACCCGTTAATTCAAGCTTCGCCTTTCACGTTTACGTTTGAGGTAACACTCATGGACGAGGTCGAACTGGAAGCCATGTTTATCTTGGACTACATTGGCCACCGTAGGAGTTAAAAACGAAATTGGAATTGAGAGAAACAGAAACTAATATTCACTGGATGGTCATATACCTTTTCACCGCTAGATGGGGGTAAAATTCACACCGTGTAGCTTTAATTACTTTTCGACTGAAGAAAGAATGACATGGGGGTGAGTAAATTATCAGCAAAAGTTTTTTTAAAAAGTGAACTACTCCTTTAACATCAACTGGCATAATAAATGGAATGCTTTGAGTGAAATACATGGATGCTTATGTTTAGACCACCACCGGGGGAATAACCTAGAAAATGTGGGGTATTTGCATTGCCAGGTTATTGTTTTGCATGTAAATTGGTAAATCTGGTTATTTCAATAAACAGATTTTTGGTAGTTAATGGATTGGTGTCCATGTAAACATGCTCGGTTCTGCTCACAGACCTTGTTTTGCTGGGTCTTTGGCTCTGCTTCAACACTGATCACTGAGACTCCTTGATATTGGCGGGACATTGCCAGACCTGTTCTTTTAGTATGGAGGAGGCCACCACTTGCTTTGGATCCGCACACAGACCCGGGCCTGTGTACTGGCTTCCTGGGCCCCCATCACAGTGAGAGCCACTGGAGCTTTGTTCCGGTAGTGATACAGTTGCCCCTCTCTTCCTCTGATGTGCTGGGTCTGAATTGGTCATTAAAGCAGCAGATGTTTCATTAGGCCGTGGCTGTATTCATGTGTATGCGAGCTGGGGGAGAGGCAGTGGGGGTTGCTTGCAAGGCAGCGCTCTATTGGCTCCTCCGTGGGAGAGCAGGAGTCACATTTCAGTGCCTTTTAATGAATTTATGGGATAGGTTGAGATGTTTTGTTGGCAATGAAGCATCCCGGTGTGCTTAAGACAGGAAACTTATATTTAGAATAGCTTTGATGCTAGCAGAAACGACTGATGCGTTTGAGCTCAGAACATGGAGTGGTTTTACATGCCGTACTGTAATGGAGAGCAAAGTATGGTGCAATTACTTTTAGGAAATAAGATGTCTTCCCACATAAGTGAGTGTTGTGTTACCGTAAAGATGAGTAATAGAAGCACTTCACACGTTAAGCCGCCCTTCTGTGTGTACACAGTTACGTTTTACTCCACACATACCTGGGTGGTAGACTTCTACTTGGAACAGCTGTGATTTATTTCTCTTTATCTGAAGTGCGGTATCAACAGGAAGAGCAGCAAACTACAGTTCAGGAATGGACCATTAAACTTCTGTATGTTGTAACGCTTGTTAAAATCTAATCAACATGATCACTTTCATTTCTTTGATAATTGCCTGAACTGTTTTTATGCGCACTAGATTTTATGTAGTAGTCTACTATTATGTTCTCGTTTGAACCTTTTCTATTCTAGTCTGACATTTTTGGTTTTGTGTTTCAGGTAATGGAGGAATTCATCGAGCTGGCTTTCTTCTCTGTGTGGAAATGGTTTTAACAGGCACAGAGTAATACAGAGAAACTCTTCAAACGGATAACGTGTTCGAATAATTGCATAAAGGACTACTTATTTTTTTTATTTTCCGTTATTTTTAACACTACACGCCACAATGCCAAGCTCAACTATTCGGAGACAAATGAAAAATGTGGTTAATAACTATTCAGAGCCAGAGAAGAAGGTCAGGGAAGCGACTTCCAATGACCCATGGGGCCCCTCCAGTTCTCTGATGTCGGAGATCGCCGACCTCACTTACAATGTGGTGGCCTTTTCAGAGATTATGAGCATGATTTGGAAGAGGCTGAACGACCATGGAAAGAACTGGCGGCATGTGTACAAGGCCCTGACTCTGCTTGACTACCTAATCAAAACGGGCTCTGAGCGAGTGGCCCTGCAGTGCAAAGAGAACATCTTTGCCATACAGACGCTGAAAGATTTCCAGTATATCGATCGGGACGGCAAAGACCAGGGCATCAACGTCAGAGAAAAGTCCAAGCAGCTGGTGGTGCTACTAAAGGATGATGACCGTCTGAAGGGTGAGCGCTCTCAGGCCCTGAAGACTAAGGAGCGCATGGCACAGGTCACCACCAGTGTGGGCAGCAACAATCAGATCAGCTTCGGCCGTGGCTCCAGCCAGCCCAACCTCTCCACCAGTTACTCTGAAGAGTACGGCAAGTCTGAGGGTTCACCTGCGTCATATCATGGATGTAAGTTGCTTTGGTTTGTTAACTTACCAGGCATGGAATCCAAACATTTTTTGGTGCTAGCTGTGGGGTAAAAGGTCTGTAAACAGTTTGATCTGATCAAGCCAGATATTTTGCCAAATATTAAAATAAAATCGATAAATATTCCATGTTATTTCCCAAGTCATGCACTGACTGCACTCTATGTACTTTCTTGCATGCATAAATAACTGCATCATCAAGTATTTGAAGTGCATTATCAGTGAGAACACTGCTCACACTATAGAGCTGGATGAATCTGGAATAGACAACTAAACAATACAGTTTCTGACAATGTTAATGCTGCAGTCTGTATACAAAATTATTCAATTTAGATTTCTTTATTTCGTTTGAATTAATGATTCATGAGTCCGAAGACCTTTTTGAATATTTAATTACTGGATGAATCAGTGTTTTTGAACTAATCTTTTGAATGAATGAGTCACTAGGCATGTTTCCATCCACATAGATTTAGGCAAATTTTGGGATGTTGCATAAAAAGACAGGATGAAAACGCCAAGATGCGCATAGATTCTAAAAAAGTGCATAAAAAATGTATACACTTGGAGGCGGATACATTTTTTTCTCTCACCCATTCGATAAGACATGCGCATAAACTACTATGTAAACGCATATCCTCGGGGAAAAAAATCCCTTGATCGACATTATGATCTTTTAACGATTAATCTTGCAACTCTATTTGTACTATTTGTACTATTTGTAAAGTACTGTTTGTACTGTAGACATTACTAGAATTCTTCCATACATACGCAAATTGTGACGTACCTTCAGTGTTCTTGTTGAGGTCCCTCTAGAACCTCAGACCAATGCTATTGGCTGAAAGAACATTTGATGGGTCAAATTCAACCTGCACAAACAGTAACCATCTGGAGTCCTCGAGTGCCAATGAATAATTCTTGACACTTGCAACAACATGTATTCATCTTATTCTTTGTAAGAGTGGGCTACGCCATTGTAACTTGATAGTTTTTGAGGCTTCCCGTCTCATCCGCTTCGTTATTTTAGCTGTCTGTTATGCTGCTTGATATTGCAGACTGTTTTTTATCATATATTCTAATTTATTATCATAATCAGAAAAACACTAGTTTGTAGCACAAACAATTTGACTATTTACTGCATTTTGTTATACTTCCAGTTATTTACTATAGTGGCTAATGAATCAGAAGTTCACAGTAAAAAAAAGCTTACTTCCGCGTTGCGACATAAGATGAATAGGACTTAAACGATGGGCATTTTTCATTTTTTGGAAATGTATTTTTCTGCTCTAATCTGCATGCTCAGATTTCATGTGGACTTAGTCATAGCTATTTTAACACTAGAAGTGCCAGAATTCCAAAACTACTAGAACGGCCACAAACGGTCATTTTGACCATTAGATTCAAAACAGTGTTTATTTAGTTGACGAATAATTTTCGTAATTATTTTCGTCAACCACATTTTTTCAAAGTCGAAAACGAGACGATAACTAAATAAAAACTAGGTTTGAATGACAAAAACTATGACGAAAATGTTAGATAGTGACGATATGCCAAGCGAAATAGGTAAATATGTTCTTCTTTTTTTTTGCCTTACGTTTACGCAACTTAATTTATATGAAAAGCATTTTAAATGAAAATACAGACAATTTTAGGAAAAGTCAGGTACCAGCAGGATTTTATCATTTTTTTTCAACAAAGTTATTGTAGATATAAAATTCAAAACGGTCAAAATGACCGTTGTGGCCGTTCTAGTGTTGAAGAACCTTGTATGTTTCTGTAGTGTATTTAAACAATGCACCACAAAATAGTTTTAGTGTCAAAGTTTACCAGATTGTATTTTGACCAGTTTCAGGATCAAGAGGTTTTTTTTTTTGTTTTTTTGGTAAAGCAGGGTTTTAAAATTGCTGTAACTGTGGAACTAAAGCTTTTTTAAATGCTACAGGATGCATTATTCTTGAGGACCTATTAAGCCCTTTACTTACAGTAATAGGTTGGCATCCTGCTGATCTTTTCCCTTTGTCTGAGATGTTGCTGTTAATGGCAACAACTAAATCTGAGCTGGTGCTTTTGTAAAGGAGTCAACTTTGTTGAATTCATTTTGAGAAACTGTGCACACCTGGAGCTTTGACCACATGGGGCAAATTCTTTACACTGCAGACCAGGAAACTGCTAGTCGGCTGTTACACTGCAGGAGATACATCCTCTGTTGTGCCTCCCTGCAGCACTGAGTGGCTGTACGTCTGCCCTGGACAGCTGCTTGCTGTTCATATCCCACCCCTTTCCCTGAGCTTGTTACAGGAAGACAGAATTCCTCAATTCCCAGAGGTCTTTTGCTCTGCCCTGTGCTTCAGCAAGGAAGCTGTCTCTCTCCCTTTTTCCTTACTACCCCAACCCCTTTTTATACAGGATTTGATAATCTTCTTGAGAGTAGTCAGCCAGTGTATTTTAATGACCCACATGGTGTAAAGTTAGAAATCAAAACATATGGTACATTTTTATGACCTTCTCATTGTGTGTCCTTTGTCTTCAGTTGCATTTAAGTGTGTTGGATTAAGCAGAATGTAGTTGAAAAATAAAGAGTGAGCTTCATAGCACAAAGAGTCTGTAAACAGCTGACTCATTAAAAAAGGGAAAATTAGAAGAAAAGCTGATCTGTTGGCAGAAGTGTTTTGCATTCCAGTGCTGTTTCCTTGTATTGTTTTTCTAGAAAGTGTAATTGGGCTCTTGGTTAATCTAATTCGCACTTCAACAGACTGAAGAAAATCAGAACATGGGTGCTTTTGGGAAAATGTTAAATTAATTCAGTGTTGTACGACAGAAGCTTTTTGATATGATTTTCTAGCATTTAGAAAGTAGAAAAAGACAGTGTAAATGTAATCATTATGAATAGAACGGTTAAGCCTAATTTTCAAAAAGTGACACGGTCACTTCCTATGATCAATAGATAAACATTGATCAGTGTACATAAATGGAGACCAAGAAGCTCAAATATGACTGCTTGATGCGTGAAATTAAATGCATACAATAGGGCTGGGCGATATATCGCACGATATTGTTATGCGCATCTAATCAGTAAAGCCGGTTCCTTGATTAGCAGTAAATCACCTTCACCTGCTTTCAGATGGAGCGGCATTTACTACAAAGAGCCGTAGTTCACTGACAAGCTGAGCCATATCGAGTTAATATCGAGGACGTATCGCCAGCGATATTTAATGCGATATGGCTCAGCTGGTCAGTTAACTACGGCTCTTCCTCACGACAAAATCTCCCGTGTTAAACTAACACACCTGGGAGTGTATATAAGTCCACACTCAAGAGTGTTAAAGTTAATGAGATAATTAAGTGATTAAATGAGTGATGATTGAGCATTATTGAAGACACCTAAAGCAGAATCGCAAGAAAAAAATCTAAAATTTTAAGCCACCGTTATGGAGATGAGTGTTTGCTTTAGTTGGGCTCATTTGACTGCTATAAATCAATAACAGAGGACAAACAAAATTTAAAGTGAAAGTATAAGTGTCAAGAGCCCAACTAAAGCAAACACTGATCTCCATAACGGTGACTTACAATTTGTGATTTTGTCCTTCAGCGATTCTGCTTGTTATCATCAGGTGACTTCAATAATGCTCAATCATCACTAAATTAATCACTTTATTATATCATTAACTTTAACACTCTTGAGTGTTAATTTAACACTCATATCGTCCATCTGAAAGCAGGTGAAGGTGATGTACTACTAATCAAGGAACCGGCTTCACTGATTAGATGCACATAACAATATCGTGCTATATATAGCCCAACCCTAGCATACAATGACAAAGATAAAGACAATATTTTTAGCATGTATTTTTGTGATTTGTCTGGACAGCAAATAATATTTTGACAATAAAATTTGTATTGTTTTTAGCAATTTCTATCAGAAGCACAATTTCAACATTGGCATGTGATCCTGAACAAAATAACCTATCAAAAATGAATAGCCTAATAAGGATAGAAAGACTATCCGAATATGTTGGGAGTGCTTAATTGGAGTGCACTTTCCAAAATATTACCCTAAAAATGTTAATATAAAACGAAAATACAGTTATTGTGTCTTGGTGGTTCTCACAAAATCCTTTTGCAGTTTTACAATCTTCTTAAAAGTTGTGATAGTCCTGCAGTGTCATATAAAAAATGTAGTTTAAACGGCATTGTCCATGAAGTTTTCATATAAACCGAAAGACTACTTTAATGTTTGTTTATTAATTTGTTATACCACTGGACCATTTAAATAAACATAAAGGCTAAATGCATATGATTTGCATATGATGGCGATCTGTTAAATAATCGGAAATTGTAATTATGGTCATTTATATATAAAATCTATTATTAAATCTTTGTGGAAAAAAAAAATAACTTGCATGCTGTTAACAAGTGTTATTACTGTTTTAGTCAAGTTATGTAATGTGACTACTGCTTATAAAACCGCTGACGGAAAACCTTTAGAAAATCCTCTCTAGTTTCTAAATTAGAAACCTATTCACATGAAGTCATTTTCAGATGTCAAAATGTAAATTCTGCATTACTCCCTTTCATGTTTTCTTTTCGCAGAACATTTTTGAACATCCGTGTTTACTACAGTATGCACGTCGCTGTAAATCTGTTCGTCATATAATGCATCATGTCTCATTAGAAGACTTGGATTTGGATTAGACCACTCGATTGATCATTTTATAATGCCTTTGAGATTTTTTTTATTTTTGTGGATCTTTTAAGTTTTAGAGGATTAGACTTAAAATTTATTTTTTTCCTAGTTTCATCCAAGGCTATAAAATTTGGTGAATTTTATAGCCTTGGATCAAACAACACTATATAGCGAATCATATCGTTTACATCAATACATATCGTCATATTTTTATATCGCGATATTTTAAATATAACGATGTATCGTCATTCCCCTATTGGTGAGATATTCACAGGTGCAAACCAAGGGAAAGTATTTAGAGCTGCAAAACTGTGCCCTCACCATTACTATATTTCTTTAGTCCCAAGATTGGTTGCGGAGCAGTGGATGGCTTAATTTGCTGTGTCCTTTAGCAAAGGTTTTGATCTTGTTTTAAATAGATTCTGGATAATTTACGGCAGCCAACAATAGCATAATGCAGCCAATCTTTGCTCGTGTCTTCAAACTCCAAAAACATTGTTTCTTTTTTTGTACTTACATTAATCTGTAAAATGATTAAATGAATCTGTCATACATTTTGACAACATTTATTGCCTTTTATCAGAATATTGGCCACATTTTGAAATGTCTTTTATTATTATTATTATTTTAATAAAAACATAGTACTAGTATCAGTTAAACATCCAGCTGTGTTTCAAATAAGAACAACTGCAATTTGGTTGTACATAGCTTTAATGTCAGATCTGATGAACAGAGCCATAGATATGAGTGAAATGGTGAGCCAATCCTGTCCACCCAGACACTGTCAGTCTGGTAACTGACTGTCTGGTTGCACAAAACTAATCTGATTGGGTGATTTACATGTCAGTCAGTCAGCCTCTTACTGTTTAAATGAGTGGTTATTGGTCAGAATAGTCTAAAAAAAAAGAAAAAAGTAGACGCTGTATGCCAATAACCAAACATCTTTCTCAGTCAGTCTATGAATGAAAAATAATTATTGTTGCTTAAGTTATGATTCTAGGAAATTGAGATTGAACCACGCAGTTTGCGTAATGAGTCATGTTTCCACTTTAGCCCAACAAGGTTGGTGTGGTAAGAACTGGAAGCACTTGTGATGTCATCTGTGATCTCACCAAAACACCACGCTCATTTCCCTTATTCGCCCTCATTGCTTTTCCCACAGAATCTCAAGCCCTTTGGTCGTAATTTCCATTCCCTCGAGGGTTTGAAACCGGGAAGCTTGTGTTTCTAAAGGCTGAGGCACTGACAATCTCCAGCTCCAGTTTTTCTGATCGTTACTGAAGCAATACATCAAGACTAGGCCTAATGGCTGTCAAAGATCTTATGGATCACAAACGAGCAGTCTATTGATTGATACTGCTTGCAACAAGACCGATGGAGACTTAAAACATCAGAGCCTTAAAGGGATACTCCACTTTTTTGGGAAATAGGCTCATTTTACAACTCCCTCAGAGTTAAACAGTTGAGTTTTACCATTTTCGAATCCATTCAGACGATTTTCTGATAATTAGAAGAATATCAGTAACCAGACAGTTTCTGGTCTCATTGACTTCCATAGTATATATTTTTTCCTACTATGGAAGTCAATGAGACCAGAAACTGTCTGGTTACTGATATCCTTCTAAATATCAGAAAAACGGCTGAATGGATTCGAAACCGGTAAAACTGAACTGTTTAACTCTGAGGGAGTTGTAAAATAAGCCTATTTCCATAAAAAGTGGAGTATCACTTTAACACAAATGCAGAGCACTTTTTGTCATATGTGCAATGTGCTTTATAGTTTGAGCAGTTGTTTTTGCTTTGAATGTAGGGTTAATTGTAGCCTTCTGACCTGTACTTTAAGGTGTTTGGCTCTTCAATGGCCTGTGACTGCTTCATGTGCTTCTCAGATGCTTGTTTCATAAGCACATGGCTTGCCCTAATCCAATCAGTATAGGAGGAAGTACTCTCGTCCACTGCTTTAGCAACAAGCTTATAATATGCAGGCTGTTGTGACTTGCCCAGCATGCAGATGGAAGTTTGGCTTCTTTATTCTGGCCTGACAACTTTCTCATGGACCCAGGCAGGTGTGGTAGCAGGGCATTTCTTGAATGATAATGAGATTGTATGTGTATTTTGTTTGTTTCAGCCACATCTCCGAATGCATCTTCAGAGTTGGAGCAAGCCAGGCCTCAGACGAGTGGAGAAGAGGAGCTACAGTTGCAATTGGCTCTTGCCATGAGTCGAGAGGCTGCCGAGCAGGTGCAGTACATCACATTACAGGGCTCCAGACTGACATTTCAGAGCTGTAGCCACTACCTGATTTGGTAGCACTGTTTAATTTAATCTCAAAATCACTATTGTTTTGTATTAAAGGAGTAGTTCACTTTTCAAAAACTTTTGCTGATAATTTACTCCAAGATGTCCATGTCTTTCTTTCTTCAGTCGAAAAGAAATGAAGGTTTTTGATGAAAACTTTCCAGCATTTTTCTCCATATAATGCACTTCAGTGGGAACCAAACGGTTCAAGGTCCAAAAGACACTGAACTGTTTGGCTTTTGTTGATTGAAAAGCCTTCTATTACTTGTTCGGCTAGTTAAGTTCTTGTTCAATTAGTTAAGTATTTTTATAAGAGCACAATTATATACAAAAGTGGTCTAGTGAGTAGATGACTCTACCTGTTTGTAATGTCCCTGACCATAGTAGTCCTGTTTAGCCACTTCTTCACAACTGCCTTTTTCAAGCTAAAAACTTTAGTGAAATCACAATTGGGGTATTACTATTGCGTTTTATGTCATAGAATAAAATGTGTTAACCACTGACCCTATTTCAGACATTTAACCAAAAACCTATTCAAAAAACCCAATGGGCTCTATGCACGGCGTTATTTCCGGTGAAGCATTAGGGATGCTCGATAACTTCCGCCGATCATAGAGTCCAATGCAATACAGAGAATTTATATTGAATTTTATACTCCATGGTTATACTAATGAAACGTTAGTCACAAAAACAGATAAAACAGACACCCCTCGTTGTGTTTATGCTTCTTTTTAAAATTATATTAAATAAACATAACTATATATAAAATTACATCTAAACGTATGTACGTTTCGTTTCAAAGACGGGAGGACAGTAAATATTGAAGACTCTGCCATAATCCCGTTTTCTCCGGTTTTCCTCCGCTTTAATCTACACAACCGGAAATGGACGAGCATCCTTACGTCAAATGCGGAACTTATGCGTGCATATAGCCCATTGACCAGGAGTGTCAATTTTTTGGCCTCCAAAAGTACATCATCCCTGAAGCACTCTATTGAGCTGCACCTGCTTTGGACATGGTGTGAGGCCTATTCACGGAATACATTTTTAAAGTTTAACGATTTAGAAAATAGATTTTAGAATAAAACTGTGCATCCACATGAACTCCTCCACATTTTGAGCTTGACATTTCAGTTATTGATTCTGGTTATTTTCATTCCTTGATTTTTAATTTGCTCCAATATTTATGAACAACACTACACAGTTAAAACCGTATTTTCACCACCCAGACAAGCAACACACAATTTCAGAGAATGACTGGCTATAATAGTCCACCATTAGCAAAGGTCTCGCCACACTGTGAACATAATCAAATAGTCATTTACTGCATCAAATGTGGCAAAGTATTTGTGACACAGGAGTTTGAATTGGCAGTGTTATTTTTATAATGTTTAGGCCAGTATTTGTCAACATAATAATTTGTATGTGGTCTTATCAGATACATATTTACGTTACTGTACCTCCCATGCATCTATACCATTTACATACACTAACCAGGTCACTGTATTATTAGGCAATGGTGATAAGTCTGTTTAGTCTGATAAGTCATCAAGAAATGGGAAATATGACCTTATACTGGCTCTTTCTTCCCAGTTGCAAGTTACAAACATCCGCCCAGTCAGTTGTACTTTTTTTGCAAGTTCGGGCCAGTCCAAGCAAGAAGATATTGTTTAGGAAACATACAAATTAGTATGGAAGCCAATACAACCACACAATTGTCTCGCTGGTATTTAAAACCACATCTTGCACGTCTTATAAAAGTGATGAAGTGGGGCAGCTGATAGTTTAGGAAATGCAATTTTCCTGGAAGCTCTGATTATGCTTGGGACTCGTATCAGCTGCTCAAGGAATTCTGTGTGTGTTTGGACATCTGGGATAAATTTCCAAATGAAAAACGGACATGTTGGAACTGGTGAGGAGGGGCTCGTCTCATTTCTGTGTAGCACTACTTGCAGCTTAAACCTCACTGTACCTTTTAGCATAGAGTTAGTCGGGTGTCGATAAAGGGTCATTTATTTTGTGAGCTTCTTCCATGTCAGGCAAACTACAAATAGGGGTCATTTCATAAATGGACATAATTGAATGAGACAGTCAGATGTCCCAGATTTGTGATCATTACGAGGTGAAGGGAACCGTAGCGTTTTAACCGTTGATATAATGAGGCTTCTATTGAAATGTTGAAAGAGCGTCACTCATCTATAACCTTTCTACTGTGTAATCAATGTCCATTTTAGGGGTTCCAAATATGTAGCGCTTTAGAACCTTTTAAGGTTCTATATAGAAACTTTCCTTCTAAGAGTGGATTACAGCCTATCTTCAGTTGCTTCCCACTAACATACTTTACATTTCTCACTTCCTTCCTGTCTCCTCTGCCCTTTGAAAGCAACCCGATGAGGAAACAAAGTACCGGGTGTGTCTCTTGGTTTTCTAACACAATTGAGTTTTGCTTTGAGTCTGTAATTGCATAATCTTTGAATTTTTTACATGCTTGTGTAACTGATTTTTGATGCTGAATCATGATGAATCACAACAACAGGGCAGCAGGTTCACGCTGTGATTCAGCAGACGGCATGCGCTCCATAATTCGTGTGCTATAACGTATTATTGTGTGTGTCTGTGTGTGGTTGTTCAGGAGGAGAGGATGCGTCGTGGGGATGACCTACGGCTCCAGATGGCTCTGGAAGAAAGCCGTAAAGACTCCAGCGGAGGGAAAGTGGCCAAGAAGAAGAAAGAGGTTGGTTGCAGGCTCTGAGCGCTTAAACTCATCAGTAGGCCTGAAATGAATCTGTGGCTACTAGGGGTGGGAATCTCTAGGCACCTCACGATACAATTCGATTACGATTCAGACTGCTCCAATGTTAAATCGATTATTGATGCATCTTTTTTTGTGTGTGTGACTTTGGTACTTTTAAGGCAAAGTATTTATTATTTACCCATAAATAATTTGCTTCCAATATATTTTATTAATAAATACAAATGGTAGTGATTTGGCAAGTCACTTGGAAGGTTACATTTGCCAGGACATTTCAAAGAACCAACAAGAAGGCCTAATTTGATAGTGCTATATTAGTTGAGCAGAATTTTTGTATTTTCCCGACCAGTTTGTGGAGAAAAGTGCACAAATTCTGCGAAGTAAAAGAAAATACCCTTTTTTTCAGTTATCATTTGGTTTGATTTTAGGATAGAATTTATTAATTGAATACATGAATGTACATTAGAGTTCAGAAGATTTTGTCTCTTATGAACATTTATTTGATGAAAAATACTAAAATAATTTTCTATTTGAGCATATTTTTTTAAAAAATATTTATTCCTGCTATCAAAGCAAAATTTTCAGCATCATTATTCCAGTCTTTAGTGTCACATGATCCTTCAGAAATCAATCTAATATGATGATTTGCTGCGTAATAAACATTCATTATTATGCAGCGGCTATTTGCACTGAGACAGATATTGCAATAGATGCTATTTACACTACGTGAAAATAGCATATTTTCTTAGCGATACATGATATTTACACTAAGGGCAAATAGCTATAGGTTCTATTCACACTTAGTGAAAATGGCAGTATCTTGCAATGTGTAAAATAGTTGGATACTATTTCCACCTCAGTATTTTAATTAATTATAAAACAGTATGCAATAATGATGACACATTGAGTGTAAATTATAAATTTATTCAATAAATGCTGCCTTATTGGGACAATAAATCCCACACTACACCTACTCTTAACCCTACCTGACAAATACTTTATTATTAAATAACCGTTAGGCGCTTTAATTCCACTTTTTACATATGTTCTTTACCTTTTCCCATCATATTTTAGATTGAAAAGGCATTTATTTTCAATAAATATAGTGGAACGAGTTCGGCAAAAGGCAGATTTGAACTCGGGTCGATTGCTTAAAGTATCTGCTACGCGCCTTCCTCCCTAAGACACTGCGGCTGACAAGTCACAGGTGTTTTTTGTACTTTTTGACATTGGTTAGTGTAGTCGTTGAGTTAGTGTTAATAGCCTCTACCAACATGGTGGGATATTTCCACTTAGTGTAAATACAATAGACACTGTTATTATTATCAATGTTGAAAACCGTCGTGCTGCTCAATATTTTTGTTGAAACTAAATAAATTTGTATATTGATACATTTAATGCATCCTTGCTGAATTAAAATACTGAATTTGTTTTAATAACATTTTTTGCCTTCATATTTGTTTTATATATGAGTTCTATGGTCTGATTTTAATGTTTTAAAACCACAAAACTACTTTTAGCTAAGTAATGCCATTAGAAATTTTTTTATTTTTTCACTTAACATAATTTTCCCTTTCTTTCCTTGCGGACTTGTTTACTCAATGTGAGTATTTATCCTCCGATTGGCTACCAAGTTCACATTGACCATAGCTGGTGTGATTGTTTTGAGCAGTAGGATGTAACTGTGGGCACTTATCTCTTACTTACACTGTGTGTTCAGCCTCCACAGTCTTCTCTGATGGATCTGATTGACCCGGTTCTCAAGGGCCCTGCCGATCAAGCTGCGGACCCTTGGGGAGCAGGTGGTGCAGCCGCAGGCCCCGCCTCAGACCCCTGGCAGTCCTACGGTAATTACAGACACACGCACAAACTAGGGCTTGACAATATATGTAAATATCATGATGATTATATTGCACTTTTGTTTGACTTTTGTCGAATTCTTATATTATCCTTCCTGTTTTTCACCATTTAGTTCTATATTTTACAGTTCAATTATTTGCTTAACATCGGAATCACAGTTTTAAACCAATTTGGTGCAGTTGATATCTATAAATGAGATATGAGGAGAATATATCACCCAACTTTCTCATCAGAATCATTTGCATAACAGACATAAGGCAGATTTACATCTAATTTTGTCACATATAAAAGAAATAACCCTCCATGGTCAGGATGTGAAGACCACCTGTTAACAGAAAGCTCCCTCGTCTTTTAGGGCCCCATTCCCCCCCATACACACACACAGGGTCTATTTCATAATGTTGTTTGTGCCTGTAGCTCTTCGTGGCAGCTCAGTAATGTAGCTAGGCCGGTAGTTGTGCATTCCAGTGTTCTCAAAACAAAAGAGACTCAGTATTCAGATCTGCACTGGTAGAGTGAGCACAGAGTCTGTGAAGGGGTTCATCTTCGAACAGCCCAGTTCTCTTAATCTCTTGCAAATCTTCTGTCTAAATTAAGCCTGACTAAAGTCATGAAGCAGATGGAGAGAAGGTCTGATGCAGGTGTGCATGTCTTCTGGAAGACGAAACCCTAAAACTCCCACTGCATATTTCATAATTGGGTCACCATCACTCCCATTTAACTTGCGTCACCTTTCACACCCATTTGTAAAGTAGAATTTGTCTGAAAATGACCACACAGCATAAAATGGAAATTCACCTTATTTATTTTCTAAATGCATCTTATTGTGAAAGTTATTGCTGCATTTTTATTTATTTATTTGTAACTTAATTTAATTTTAAAATGTTTTTTTTTTTTTAAATCAAAATGTCTGCTTGACCTTCCAGTGAAATGACTTATCACTGGTAACTTCTACAATCATTAATTCTGCTTAAACCCAGTCACTATCTTACAATCAACTACAAGCTTGCGTTTAGATCAAACTAATCAGTAAGTGATTGATAAGAAGTACCTGCCCTACTTATATTTATTTTATTTATTTTTTTTCCACAAACCGTTTCACTCAGATCTACATCACAATTTAGCTTTGGAGGTTTTTACCTATGGTAGTTACTCTGATACAAAGGTTCTGCATTGTGGGGTGCCTCAAGGGAGTTGCCTTGATCCACAGCTATTTTCTATTCTTATTAATGATCTGTCTTTTATTTTGAGGTGTGCCACTAATCCCCTATATGCAAATGACTTGACTATTTTTGTGTCTGATTATGATTCTACCAGACTTAATACTCTATTAAATAATGAACTACAAGTTAATGATTAATGTTGTAAAGAGTAAATGTAGGATTTTGGGATCTAATCATCTTTTAAAAGATTCCTCTGCTTTGAATTTGTCAGTTGGTGGTTTGATAATTGAACAAATTGCTCGGCGTGATTTGGACAGCAGGTTGACCTGGAACGCTAAGATAAAATCAACATTGAATAAAATGTGCAGGAGTATGGCTGCAGTTCGCCATTGCAGATAATTCATACTGATCTATAGTTTTGTGTCACCTGGACTTTTGTTCCATCATTTGGACTTCAACTACAGAGAATAACTTAAACCGATTACAGATTGCACTAAATAAAGCTCTCAGCTTGTTCTAAACTTGTTCTAACCTGAAATATCAGGGACATGCACAATCAGTTAGCATGGCTTCATGTAAGAAGCAGGATTAATTATTCTCTTATTAAATTCTTAAATAGAATTATTACAAAAGCACCTGAAATTATTTATAGAAGCTTGACCTTCTTTAGTGACGTTCACTTCATACCTATTCCACTCGTCAGTCAAGTGATGGGCGTTTCTTGTTACCTGCCTGTCAAACAAATCAACTTCAAAGAACATCGTGTTATAGAGCAATGGTGGCATGGAACTTGCTCCTGATATTTTTGGTCTCAGAGAGTCACAATGTTGAGACTGTATTTCTTTACTTTGGAGTAACTGTAATTATGTAATTAATAATGACTGGATAATGAGCTATGGTATTTGAAATGTGATTTTCATATTTTATTTTATACCCAGAAAGTGGTAATATTTTGTACATAGGAGAGCTTACATTATGTTATGTTTAGTGTATTTGTGTTGTGCTGTGTGTGTGAGTTAGATGACTTAAATGATGTTGTGTGCACTTCTGTATTTGTCTTCATTGTTGTGCAGCTTTGATGTTAATATATATTTTTTTTAAATTAAGACCCCAGGAAGAATAGCTACTGCTTAATGGAGTAGCTAATTTGGATATAGACCATTTTGAAAGATGTAAACACTGGTCCAGAAGCACTTCCTGTTTCAGTTTTTTAACACTACATAAAAGCTGGGATAAAATACAACCAACAGAACATATAAATATGAATCAAAAAGTTAAATCAACATCTTTAAGATGTTTTCTTTACATGTGAAATAAAGAAAACAGTTACAAACTGAAACAGGAAGTGTTTCTGGACCAGTGTTGTTTACATCTTGCAAAATGGTCTATAAATAATAAACAAATATGGAAGAAAACAACTGACGCTACTTCAGTTACATTGCGACTTGGAAGTTTCAGGTTTTTCAAAATTAATTTATTGTGAAAAGAGTGTCCGACTAAGATGGTGACAGTGATTTTTCATTGTAGTTTTTAGTTAAGTTGTCAGATACCTAACACATCTGTGTGCATCTTCCAGGTGCCACCCCTAAGCCAGCTGCTCCGGTGGATCCCTGGGGTCTTCCCGGTGCCTCTTCCTCAGTCACTCCTCTGAAGAGCAGTGACCCCTGGGGGTCGACCCCAGCTCCTGCAGCTGCCGATCCCTGGGGCCCAATGCCTGCCACCCGGCCCAAAGCTCCTGCCACAGGTGAGCTATAAGTTCAAAATATATTTCTGTCACAGATTAGGAAATAAGGCCACTCTCTTATTTTGAATTAATAAATTTCTTGCATATTATAAGTTAAAGGCTTTCTTTTTTAAATTTTTAATCCCAACCACCTCTCATTTTCCTCAGTCGGTAGCTTTGATCTTTTTTCCGCACAAAATGGTACTTCCAGGGAGGACCTCTCTGAGTTTGATAGTCTTCGTTCCTCAGCACTGACAGGTAAATGCTGACCACTACTACAGTTTACTAGTTAAAAGAAGGGTTGTCTCTTGTTGGGAATGACATGAGGATGTGATATTTTTTGCAGGTGATGGTCGAGGAAGCTCTGCCTTGCCGTCGCAGACCAGCTTGTCTGTAGGCTCTGATCTGTTCGACTTGCCGAGCGGCCCAACCAGAAAAACTCCAGAGTCTTTCCTGGGTCCCAATGCCGCTCTTGTCAACCTAGACTCTCTGGTCAGCAAACCTCTCCAGCCGGCTCCAGTCTCCAACCCCTTCCTTGCTGGAGGTACACTTCACCAATTACATGTTTTAAATGTATTATCAGTAATCGTGATACTGTGTGTTTATATTTCAAAATAAGAGTCCTGGTTTTTAACTCTTATTTCTAGTTACACATTTATTTTTTAATTTTCCACTTTATGCATATGTATATATTTTCTTTTTATAATAGATATTAATTAATATATCTAATAATGCTCAACCTCTAATATTCTTTTAAGTTTGTATTGATATATTGGTACATAAACCAAATTCATTACATATTGGATAAAACATGACTTTAAAAACTACCTGTTTTCTATTATAAAGCATAAAGAAGTATAAAGGCCTTGTTGAGAAGCCTGTTTCAAGAAGTAAAAGTTTTTGATACGCACGATTTATTTTGAGACCGCATCGGTTTGTTCTAAATAGACATTTTATTTGTGCAGTTCTTCAGCCTTGAATTTGGATTTTAAAAGCTCTTGTTTAGCAACGAGCTCTCCTGTATCTCTCACTGGTTTAGGTTTAGCCTCAGGAGCAGCTTCGGCTCCGCCGCCTGCAACTGGAGCTCAAGTCAACCCCTTCCAGGTGAACCAGCCGCAGCCGCCCACCCTCAACCAGATGAGAGTCAGTCCCATGATGGGCCTGAGTGGGCAGGGCTTCAACAACATCGCCCAGAGGAGCAACGAGCCCTTGCCTCTCTCCTCATTGCCCCCAGCCGGCCCCGTCTCCATGGTACCCATGACCGGCATGGCTCCTCTTGGGCCTGTGGGCCAGATGATGCCAGCCATGGGGATCCCAGCATCCATGTCCATGCCCCAGCCGCTCATGAGCGGAGGGCTGCCGCCCACAGTCGCAGCAACACAAGCCGGCGGCACGACCAACCCCTTCTTATTGTGAGGAATAACATAGGCTGCCTCCCCGAAACCCACTCAAATCTCTCGCCCATCCCCGTTTCTATGGTATAGACAACATAGTCGGTTGTGTTCCCTCCAAAACCAGTGTGCTATTTTGAGACTTTTGGGAGTAGCAGTGGTGTTTACAGGTTTTACACTGGCAGGTCCTGTCAGAGATTGGTACCATACAGCGATTTGGTATTCTTTTCTAAATTTCCTCGAAAGACACCATCAGCGACGATACAGAGTCTAGGAGCTTTTCCTCTCCCGTTCAAAGGGGTCCGGTTTTTAACTTCTTATTGATGGCTTACTTTTCTTATCAGAGGCTTAAACCTAGGAGTTCTGGTTTGTCTTAATTTTTCTAATTTCGAATCTTTCGAGCAGCGTGCTAGATAAAGCTCTAACCCTTTTAATCCAAGCAGCCTGTACGTTCTACGCAGTGCATATACACTATGTGTATTTACAGTACGCTTAAGTAGACAGTTTAGAGGACTCTCTATCAGTTTACATGGAAATGATTTTGATGTTCCAAGCAGGGATTTTGCACATGCTCTGATCTATCTTCCTTTGACTGTTTGCCCACCGTTAGTCCTTAGCGCGAGAAGCGATGGGAAACCGTTCACTAAGACACGAGCAAATCTGAAGGATAGGAGAGAGTCTGTGAACTGCATGTGTGAATGGTTTTAAACCGGATGCATTGAAAGATGAACTTCAAACTGAAGTGGAGAGTTGTTCTTTCTTCCCTTTCTTTTTTTTTTTTTTTTAATGCATGACAGGGAGTTGGTTTGCATATCATAATACAGCTCAACTTTTATACCGAAGCCTGTTTTTTACTGCTTTACAATCCCAAGGTATTGTTTATTGGGTGAATGGGTTCTTTCAATTCAGTACGACTCACTGTTTGCACAGCTCCATATTTCCACAGCTAATCGATATTAATGATTTCAATGTATCTGCTTAGCTTCTCTGTGAGTATCCAACAACCTGAAATATGATCATTTCAGTAACGATTTTATTTATGTGTGCGCACGTGGATGGAGAAAAGGGAAACGGGAGGTCATTTTGTGTTCATCTTCATCAGGTCCTAATGCGTCTTACTGTTATAACCAACAGCTGTATCACTTATCACTGCTTCCGTTGGAGAAAAGTATATCAAAGCTTGTTGTTAACAAAATCCCCTTCTGTATGGAAAGCTAACTTCCTTATTGTTACGGGAATGAGCGGAGATGCTAAGACAGGTCATAGTGTGGGTGGGGTCCCGTAATGGATTGTGTGATCTATTTTCTAGGGTTGTTTTTGATGTTGAATATGTGGTGTAAATGTATGTTAGGGGTCATTTGCATCTTTCTGCAGCTAGAGCCCTGTGGTTCGATTGCGTTGTTCTGTATTCATACGAGTTTATTTTGCCCACGGTTTTGTCATTACATGAGACTTAAACTAGACTTTGAATCGTTTGATATCACAATTAGTGGTCGATTTAAAGCGAGAACGCCTAGACTTAGGTGTGTCGTGTGACTACACTTTTTAATTCTACCAGTTAAGCACAAGATGGCAACATCTGCCACCGAATAGTAGTTACCAAAGTGACATTGCTTGTCTTTTTTTAAATGCAGAGCTGAACTGACTACACTTATCTATCTTCAATTGTTCCCATATTATTATCATCAATATTACTGCTTTTGTTTTCTTGATTACTAGAGTATGGACTCTACGGTTTCTCTCATCTGTGAGCTAGCGACCTCTGCTGGAAATATTGTGGTAGTACTGGCTAAGTGCAGCCTTGTAGCAGAGCCTGGGTGTGTTGTGGTAAGTAATCTGCTGGCATACTCGGGCATTTTAGGGGGTGGTTGTGGCTAAGAGAGCTTTAAGATGTATGTAATGCGCTTTTGATGGACATGATGGTTTAAGCAGGCTCTAATAGTGCTAAACAAGTCTCCCTGCTAGTGAACATCACTGTATTCAATTATGCAGACTAGTTTGACTTTTGAATCCTTATACGACATCTTCCTCATTTAATCTCGGCCATCGTGTATCACTCGTTCTTCTGTTATGTACTCAATATGCATTTATTGTGGAGGACTAACCTTGTGGACATGCATAACATTTTACTTTTCCATGTCGTTGTGTCTTGTGTATTTACCAAACTGTCTCATATTACTGGGAGCAGGCTGCTTTTTATGGATATGTGCTCAACTTGTTGGCATTATAACTGTATAATATAATTTATCATCTGTTCTATTGTAACATATTGTTGTGTACCTTATTTCTGTGTAATGGTTTTGTAGGAAAGTCAGAGGAAGAGTGATTGTTTTATTGCCATCTAAACCACAGCAAGTGATAAAGGACCTGTAGCTGCAGTGGTAAAACAAATAAATTGTATCAATGACTTTTGATCCGTCTCTTCATGCTGTTGGTAAACTTTATTTTTTAAACATTAGCATTTTTTTTTAACTAGTATATCTCTTATTTAATAGTTTTTCAGTTTTATTTATTTTAGTACATCAAGTTAGCAATATAAAAATGAGGACTAACTAAAATAAAATAAGTTTATTTTAATGTTTGTTTTAAATTGTTAGTTTTTTAAGTAACAAAAGTGCTAAATGTAAAGGGGTCATATTATGCCGTTTTGAAGTATTTTGTTTTTGAACTAGAATGTTTTCATGCTTGCTTGTTAAAAAAAAAACACATTGTTTTTCACGTTTTTACATTACAGCTCCTCTCCAATCTGGTTGAACGCATCGTTTCGATTAAGTCCCTCCTTCCGAAATAGGAATCGTGAGGTGTTATTGGTTACTGGCCCCGTGTGGTTGGCTGGCCCCGCCCATTCATAACTTCGTGTTATTCTCTAGTGTAAAGTTGAATTAGGATGGTGTCAATTTCAAACCAATTTGAATCAGATTCAGACTCTGATAATGTTAACGAACGAGAATCGTAAAGAACGGATTGTTGCAAACAAAAGTTGAGGTTATGATGTTCAGGATTAAGTATAATGGATCCATTTCAGAGATTGTGACGTGTTTTACCGGTCAAACACAATGTAAATCCTGTACATTTATAACATACACTGTAGTGTTTATCATATTACCTTTGTATCAAATGATAAGAAACTAGTTTACTTTGCTGTGAGGGTGACAAATGTACATTGTTTTATCTACTGACTGCCGTCATCAATCGATCTCTAATTTTTTCCTCTTTGAAAGTTGTGAAGACACTATTGTGGGGTTTTTCTCTTGCTATTTGAGCGAACTGGTACACACACACACATTTGTTTAAAGTGTTTTCTCTCATTCACTGTTATAGAAGTTTACCCAACTATGACGAGTTCGAAGTTTCGCTTCTGAGAAACACAGAAATGTTAAAAGGGTCAATAGACCCGAGCAGAGGTTAATCATATTTGACTTAAAAAAAAAAAGGTTGTTAAATGTAATTTAAATAAACAAGTATTAATTTTTTATGAGCCTGAATATTTGAATGCAATATTGCCCGTCTCTAAGATGAAATCTGCAGATTGGAATGAAACTCGGGGACAGGCCGAGTTATTTCAGTCAGAAATGGTTGACTCTTTTAGACCAAGAAAACAAGATCAATTTATTTACAAACATACAACGCTGATTAAACAATATGACGTGTAGTTATAAAGAAGCTACAAAAACTATCTGAATAAAGCAACTAAGATACAAAAAAGATCCTTAAGGTTATCAAAGCAGTTGCGGTGTTCTTGTAGGTGAATGCTCTATTGATGTCGTGTCATAACCCAGCTTCTTCATGTCCTTAGTCACAATGTTGAACTGTAGCGTAACACAACCTTGTGAGCGCACCCTTGTGACTGCAAATAGATAAATCGGCATCAGTTATGGCTCATAATTACACTTGTTTGCAGCAAAACAATTTTTGAAGACTCAATATGATCAGAGATGGTCAGCATCTACTGCAGCATCTACTGTTAAATGAAAGTTTACCTTCTCTTCCCTCTCCTTGAGCAACAACCTTGGGATCTGTGAATTCTGGACGCCTTCCCATCAGCCAGCTGAGTATAAGATAAAACATGTTAGATACAAGGCCATTCATGCAAATCAATGTTTTTAAGTTACAATGTACTTGTACATTTGAAACTGTTCTTCAAATTGCACATTTAACTAAAACAACTTGAGTTCATATCAATTCTTAAGGAAAAAAGGGAATGGCAACAAGAAATCAAATTCAGATCACAAGCTGGTGCACAATTAATTGGCCAATTTTAAAGTTTGTGCCATATGTCTGCATTTAAATGTGTGAAAAACACTGAACAGTAAATAATTAAGAATATGTGAGAATTGAGTTATAACCAATTGAGTTATAACCTTGTGAACTTCTGCAGTCTAGACGTAGACTCCGGAACAAACATAGGAATGGTCTTGGTGTGTCTGGAACAGAGAGCATTCACGTGTAATTGTACATTTCAGACACATCTCAAGCATGCTGGCTGCTTTTGAGACATTATGACTCCACAATCTCAGAATGACTCACTTTCCAGGTGTAAACGGGATGTGCACGGCTCCATAACCTCTCACAATATCATTTCCGAAAGCGTCAGGGCCATATACACTCACTACAATCTGGGGCCCTAGAGAAAAAGAAAATGTGAACAGAGCTAACCTGATATGTCAAAGCATATAGTGATCACTATAAAGCTACATTACAATATATAACATAAACATAGCAGATTTTGTGATATTAAGACTAATATTCCTCTATACAATACAAGCACATAATTCTGACTCAACCAAAACAAGGTGCACTTACAGCCAAATGGGTTCGTGCTTTTGAATGTGATGTCTAATGGGAAATTCCACACCAAACTCTGAGATCCTCTACCTTTTGATGTTATTTGAGAAATGCCCTCTTCCAAGCCCTGGGAAAAGACAATCTTACTGTTGTATATGAGAATAATAGAAAAGCTTAAATATCACGTCACTAAAGAAAGAGTAGTGGGGACTAAAACCGTGAAACAATCACTACTTTATAAAGATGATTATTATTTAGTAATATATGACGTATCATTGTCATTATTCAAGCAACACATTAAAGTATGAATAAATTACGTGTTATATAAATGTTATAGCCCTGATTTCAGTTAATGTAAGAAGGAAGTAAGTTAAAGCAGGATGATGTCACTCACTGATGTGGGCGCCCAGTCGTGTCCATAAACAAAACAATACTTGCAGTAGAGGTCTTCATATTCTGGGAACTTTTGACAAAACACGACATGATGTAATTAATCAAATTAACCCACGTTAACGATAGGCTTCTTACACAGTTATTACCGCATCAAACTCGGCCTCTAACTTAAATCACTGTTAACTCACATCAGCTGCTTCGATTTGCCCGTTGATCATGAGAAGAAAAACAGCTGGATTGTTTGAGGTCATTTTTACACCATTAACACCCTGGAAAACATTTAAATCACACCAAACTATCCTCGCTGCATTGAAATATAAGGTTAGCTGTAAATTAATGGATTCCCGTTGTCAACAGATCTCTGGCTGCTATGGACGCTTTCAGTACGGCAGGCAACAAGGTCCAAAATTGCTAGACAAAACGCGTTTGTAAAATGTTTTTCCACCAGGTGGTTGTCGTGGACATGAAATCGTCGGTCCGAACTCACAAACTCTCTTGAGTAGGTAATTATTTTAAAAAAGTCATTACTTCACGACAGCAAAAAATAATTAAATAAATAAAAATAATAACATTTGACATGTTGGTAATCCTTTATCGATTCGTGCCCTCATGGAAGGCAAATGTCTATCATATGCACACTTCAGAATCTCGCTCGCAGGAAGTGGTAGGTCATCTGGGTAATTTTTGCATAATCTTTAATGAGTTCTTTGAATTTGGACATATATAGGCTACTACTTCTTTTCACTTGCCACTATTTAGTAGTTTGCGATTTCGCATGCAGCTAAGGGAATGCTATTCCGAATGCATACTATGAGAAATGCACTCTCCGGTTTTATGGGGAAAGATTTTTCGGTGTCCTGCGTTGAAACGAGCTCTTTAATTCTCTCCAAGACAATAATTTATTTGCATGATAAACATGGGTTTGTATTTCCAGAATAATAACAAACGTTCCACAGTCATACACTACAAGTCAAAATGGTGGGCACACACGTCACAACTTAATTTGATTGTTTTCCATACAAATAATATAGGCCTATAAAGATATTTGAATTCATTTAAATAACTGGTTTCTCATAGACATGTCAATGCAGACCATTGTTTATGTAGGTGCAAGTGTATTATTAGCATGAGGTCAAGAGATAGCCTATAATTAGCATGAGGTCAAGAGATTTCTAACCACCTCATTACTTTGGTTACCAGACCTGCCTGTGTATGCTAATACATCTTGTATAAATTCCAACAGCTGCTAAAATAATAAACCAACAACCAATGGCAAATCACTGTTTTCTCACCTGAGCAAAATAGATTAGCATCTCAAGCAATAAACCCCTCTGACCTTACATGAACTGGCTAAGCAAGGCTACTAAATTACCCTCTCTGTTGATTGAAAATTCACTCTGCACGTTGTTTGTTCTGGATGCATTTTCCCTTGTGCAAAGCTCTCAGCTTTAGGGAAGCTGACTGAGGTGAGGCCGCATTCAAACAAAGAGAGACATCCATTAAATAAAGCAAAAATTGAAAAGTCCCAGTGAGACAACATGCAACGTGGATAATCAATATACAAATCCATGGATTGAATTTAATGCTCAGTCCTTTGTTTCACTTCTACACCCTAGTAAACTCGGATTCAAGCTTTTTTTAACCTAGACGAAGACCTGTCACTGTTTGGCCCTGCAATGTCCCAGTTTGAGCTGTCCTCGTCTGTTACCAATTTTTCCCTCTCTGGGACCAGGTCTTTGACTTAGTCACTATTTATAGCAATAGACTTCTGTGCTACTTGGAAGTCCTCTACGGGACCTGTGTCTCCATTTTTTAGGACTCAAATAAAGAGTCATTCAGTCATTTCCATGGGGCATGTTTTCTTTTTGTATTTTTTCAGTCCCTCCCAACCCTTGTGGCTTTTAGGTTGAACGTATTGTTCTTGTCCTCCTTTAATAATTTCTGTTCCACAGAACTGATCTCAACATTATGTGAATAGCTGTGTCCATCTGATTGTTTGGTTGACCTTTGCTAGTGTCACCCAAACATACACCAACTGTCCACACCATAGCAAATGTCATGGAAATGTCATGTGCCCTGGGTGGGTTTGGTTGGTGGTCCGACAGATGATCTTGTGTTTTCTTAAAGACAATTTAGTTTGTCATTGTTTAGTCTTGAAAGAGCTTATAATAGCATGGGTTCATGCAGTTTATGGGTCAGTGACCTTGTAATGTTGTAAAAAAAAAAAAAACTTTAAAAATAAATACTTTCTTTGAAAATTAGGATGATTAAGATAGATGTATTCAAGATATCAGTGGAGTCCCTGACCTTGCATCTGAAAATACCAGGTTACTTGAAATGCTCAGCTGAGATACAACCTGAATGTACGTCATGTCAAATTGTTATCGATTTATGTCTTTTCCTCCAAACTCCAATCGTGGTCAGAAAGCAGAGTGCCATTTATTATGAGGTCTGATCATTAATATTGCCTCTCCATTAGCTGGAGTGCAGCTCCGTGACAGCATAATGGCCCGCGTCAGACAGACGAGGGGGTCACCGTGGATCTGCACGTGTCAAATTACAGCAGCCCACTTGTGGCAGGGATCAGGGCTCTTTCATTGTGACCACTCCCTAAATTTTTGTGCAGGATAAATCTTCCCCACCCAGGCTTTTAGAGGTTTTACATTTGATAAATAATAAAGGAATGAATTTTCTTTTAGGAGCACATAAATGGTTTTGTCTCTGGCATTACCGTAACTGATGTTTACTGATTTTCTCGGATTGATCTGAAGTTAGACAGGAAATATAACACGGGAAGGGTAAGAACTTACATAAAAAAAAGTTTCTCAAAGCTCAGTAAGGTATTTTTTAAAGTAAAGTCAAGTGTATATATTTTTTATGATGATTTATTCATCAAAAGAATCCTGTTTTCAACACTGATAATAATAAGAAATGTTTCTTGAGCATTAAATCATCATAATTAGAACATCAATTAGAATGATTTATGAAGGATCATGTGACACTGAAGACTGGAGTAATTTTGCGGAAAATTCAGCTTTGACATCAGGAAGAAAAAACATTTCAAAATATATTAAAATAGAAAACTGTTATTTTAAACTGTAATAGTCTATCACAATATTATTACTTCTTATGTAGCAAGTTAATGTAGCTCTGGTGAACATAAGTGACTTTGTGTATGTTTGCTTCATTTAGTTGTTCTTGTAGACCATTGAACAGTAAAAAAGAAAAGGTGCTTTGTGCTTTTTTCTGCTTTTAAATGGATGTGCCTATATGGTTCACTAGTTGAATGGAACACTTGGGTTTAGTTGTATTACACTTGATTTATGCCATTTTGTCATGATTTCAGATTTTTCAAGCTCTCACCCACTAACTTAAGTAGAAGATCCAAGACAACAGGGACAATTTTTGACTATAATAATGACATTTTCAATTTTTTATATATATTTTTAAATATATTTTATTTTTATATATTTATTTATTTTTATTTTTTTTGTAGGAACTGTCTGCAGCAAGAAAATGGGACTGACCATGAACATAATCCTGTCTGCCATTGAACAATTGAAGAAAGATGAGCGATTTGAAGGTAAGGATTTGCTGAGGGTGAGGACTCAGACTCTACAGATCAAATTTAACGACACATTTCTGAGTAGGTGGTCATGACCTGGTTTGTCTGTTTAAATTAAACCTTGATCTGTGAATTTATGTTCCAGATATTTATATTTATGTTTGGCCTACTGTGCCACTGCCCAGAAGCGCATATGACCTTAGATTTACTTGAAAAATTTATGGGCAGTAAAAAGATATATGTTCCCGGTATTGATTATTATCTGAGCTTAACCTCAGGTCACTGATCACTGATCACTAATGACATCGTAGTTGGGTGCTTTGCTAATGGGCTGGCTTGCTCTCCTTATAGGGCTGCAATATAACTTTACAAAATGATTTTATTGTATCTTATTTCATTAAAAATATTTTTTGACATTTATATAATACATATTATTATTTACATTTATAACAATAATACAAATTTAAATAAAATAACCTTTTTTAAAAAATAGAAGCAATTATGAAAAGAAATAAAGATATTTTATTTAATAGTATTATTATTATTATTATTATTATATGCATATAGGAAGCTAATTCTAATATTTAATTTACATTATTAGTATTAATATTAAATAAATATTATGTATATACTTTATGTACACATTATAATAATATTACAATTATAATAAAATAATATGCAAATATGTTAGTATGTGTTTTAATAATACACTGTAAAAATGAATATGCTTTATCTTATATATATAAAACTAAGAATAAAACTTACAACAACAACCAAAAAAAAAACATAAATTGAAGTCACCATTATGGTGATCAGTGTTTGTTTTAGGTTTGTTTTAAAATTCCGGTTTTCTCCTTCTGTGATTCTGCTTGTTAACATCAGGTGTCTTCAATGTTGGCAATATACAGTAAAATAAAGAGTTATTAATTAATATTTGACGTCTGTCTGTTAGTGAGATATTTTTGTTAAATTTTTAGGTGTAAACTTTACTCATTTTAAATGGTTAACTTTTAAGGAAAATTTTTTTTCTAATTTGTTGAATTTAATTAATGATATTGCTTGTAATCTGTTGCCACAAATCTGTTGATTAGATAAAGCATATTCATTTTTACAGTGTAATAATAATCGATAAACATTTGTAAATATTGAAAGCCTGCTTAAGAAAAAACATTACTGCAGATGATTTTTAACTCTAAAGAAGTGTATAATATAAGAAATGCTAGGCAGAATCCCACAGGCGATGAAATCTATATTTCAGGAACTGCAGAGCCTGCACCGCACATGGCCTGTCTACTTTGAAGCCTGGTTTCATAGAGGGAAAGTCCGCTTTGAGGCTGGTTTTGCTCTGCTCTCAGACAGGTCTCTACTTATTCCAGTTTTGAACACTGTGTACACTGCGCTAGCCGCTATTAACCATTCTACAGTGAAGTGCTGGCATGAGATGGAGTTTGTGAGACTCACAAACAGACGCTCTGCAGCATTTTGCCTTTGTTAGATAAGACCTCGGAAAAGAATCTGAAAAAGAAAATGAATCACCGCAGCCTAATATAAATTGCAAGCACTGGTTTGGTAAAGAACCAGAACATTTACTGGTGGCAGTGTGCATTGTTTTTGTGTGTCTTTGTGTGTCTCACAGCAATAATGCATTCAGCCCTATTGAGTCCCTGGTGAAAGAAAACACTGTCAGCATCTACCCCTCTCCTTTTCTCCACATCACGCTGTTACTGAAAAGCCACTGCAAACAAATCCATCTCTCCCTCAGTTTTTATCTCCTGTATAGTACCTGGACTCAGCTGCGGTCCATTCATTTTGCGGTGGTGTTTACAACAGTGGCTTATTGTTGAAGCACAAGTTAAACAATCCTTGTGAAGATCAATAAAAAATATGTGTTGCTATCGACGCAAAAGCAGCATGAAAACAGCATTGAATAAAGATGACAATGAAACAATTCGGGGAGCTTTTACTTTGAGAGTATATATCTTTGTGAAAATCCAAAGAAACGAAGCTACATGTATGAATTTTACAGAACTAAATCCAAGACACGCGCCGTTCCAAATGAAACAATCGCTTCTAAAGGGGACAATCTAAGTGGCCTTGAAATGAAAGTGATTGGAATTCTTTTGAAAAATGTAATTTGCAAGTGGAATGGTTACATAACGGGTCTGTTTCACACAGCGAGTATAACAGGGTCAAAGCTTTGACACGTCCAGATCCCGACAGAAAAGAACATGGAGGCAGGTGAGTCTAGGGGAAGGGGTGGGAGTTTTAATGCCAGAGAGTTGTGATTGAAGACTGCCGTATGACTCATGTGAGTATTATTTCAAAGATTTCATTCACAGTTGTATATTCGCTGCGTGTGATGAAGAGAGTTGGAGGCTGCCGAGCAGCAGTGTCTGGGCCGTGTGAAAAGGCATTGCAGTTGACAAAGGAAATCAATCTCTGTGCCTGGGACATGTCATAACTCTCACATTAAATGCCTTTTTTTTCTTCAGTTCTTCAAGTAAAACCTGGTGACCTTGGTAATCTGTTAAAGGGATAGTTCACCACAAAATGAAAATCCGCCCTCATTTCAAACCTGTAGTTTAACACTAATATAATATGAAAAAAAATAATTCTTTCTTTCATTTGCCTGTACAATTTTAAAACAACACACTGGACCCCACTGACTTCAATTGTTTCATCAATTTTCTGTTTAACTGTTTCAATTCACTGTTTAAATTATGGTTTTTCCATTTGAAGGAAATGATGTTGCATGTGATGCGTGGCCAACTGGACATTTATCCCCTCCTCTTCAGTGACAATTACAAAAACTACAGCTGTGTCCCAATTCAGAGGCTGCATCCTTCGAAGGCCGATTGCGTCACCGCGGAGCAACGAAGGCTGCCCAATTCAAAGGCTCCTCCAAATGCATCCTTCCTTTCTCGTGAAATGAAGGATATACAACAGATTGGTTTTTTTTTTCAGAATTTTCTTGAGAGACATTACACAAATTACACTTTTAAATATAAGTATTGGGTTCCAGCTTATTTAAAGGAGAACTCCGGTGCAAAATGAACCTTTGGTCTAATAAAACATCTGTACCTAGTCAACCATTCTCTGAGATTTGTTTTCATGATAATCGAATGTAAAGAGTTTTATCTTTAAAAACTGTTAAGCGTATAATGCTAGTACTGGGGGCATTTACTAAGTAAAAAGAAATCGCTAGTTTATACCACTAACAAGGCTCAAAATAGCCCCACACTGACACCATAACATAATGAGGGTCCATACATGCAAAACGAAGCATTGAGAACTTTGTAAGTGTACAGACCGTTTAATAAGAAGATACTTTATGAAGACAGTTCACTTCGTGTATACAGACAGGAGCCATCTTAGAAAATAGTCTTGATAAGTCGATCCCCGAACGCCGTTCATACATTTCAGAAGTTCACTGAACTTCATACAGTTCAGATCACTCTGTACCATTCATGGTTTGACTTGTCGTGACTGTTTTTCAAAGATGGCGTCGCCTGTATACGCGAAGTGAACTGTCTTATTAAAGTATCTTCTTATTAAACGGTCTGTACACTTACAAAGTTCTCAATGCTTCTTTTTGCATGCAGGGACTCTCATTATGTTACTGTGTTAGTGTGCGGCTATTTTGAGCCTTGTTAGTGGTATAAACTAGTGATTTCTTTTTACTTTGTAAATGCCCCCAGTACTAGCATCATATGCTTAACAGTTTTTAGAGATAAAACTCTTTACATTCGATTATCATGAAAACAAATCTCAGAGAACGGTTGACTAGGTACCGATGTTTTATTAGACCAAAGGTTCATTTTGCACTGGAGTTCTCCTTTAAATATCTAATGATACAAATGTAAAAATAAAAAAAACATGTAAAACGGTTCAGATGTTGACTTAAATCTTACTAAGATTTGATATAGTTTATACTCTTTTATTATGTACATAAATGGACCAAGGTGAACAGATTTAGACAGGTTGTGAACCCTGCTTTTTTTCCCCAAACAGTTATAAAAATATCCCTTTTAAAAAAGTCCAGTGCAAACTTTACAGCCGCTCGTCAATGACAGCTGTCACAGTTCCTAGGCGACAAGAGCAATCCTTCCTGGGCTAGACCGTCCCATTTAACTACATTTAACTCATTCCAACCTTTGTGCCTTCGAAGGAGTGGCTTTTGAAGTCCATGTGCTTCAAAGGAAGCAGCCTCTGAATTGAGACGTACAATAGACTATGACTATTGGGCGTTGTGCCGTGAAAGACTTCATTGGGACTTCGGAATGGCTACAGAAAAAATTAGACTGCAACCGGACCCTTGCGAAAACAAGGATACATGTCGGAAGTACATTCAGTGTGTCCGTGGGGTCTTAAAAAGTATTAAAAATTGATCAATCAATTTATAGAAAATTAAGTCTTAAATGGCATTTTCTTATGTATTCAATTTTGTATCATCTTTTTGTTATGTATATTTGTCCATAAAGTATAAAGTTTGCCTGAATTTAAACATTCCGTCAGCGAATAGTGGGATTCTGTGTAGTTTATGGAATCCCACTAGATGTGACATCATGTTAAGCCCAATTTATACTTCTGCGTCGAACTCACACTGTAGCTACAGGCTGATTTATACTTCTGCGTCGGACCTACGGCGCAGCCTCTATGTTATAGACACGCGTTGGTTTTCATTGAAGCCTGTTTTATGCTTCTGTGTCGAATTGACGCCCAGATAGCAAACTGACATTGAATCGACGTGGAAACATGACATCGAAACAACGTTGATCTGGCATTGTTTTGCTCATCGAATTAACGTTGAACCAACGTCAGACGCGCCATTTTGCAAAACTAACGGAAAATCAACTTAAAATCATCAACGTTAAGAGAGCAAACCAATTGCGCCGACTTTCAGTTAGTTTTGAAGAATGGCGCGTCTGACGTTGGTTCAACGTTAATTCGATGAGGAAAACAATGCCAGATCAACGTTGTTTCGATGTCATGAGAAACGTCGTTTCCACGTTGATTCAATGTCAATTTGCTATCTGGGCGGCGTACCCCCACAGACCCCTCTGCGTCGATGCAAATCCAGTCTTGTTTGCCAAACAATCCTCAGTGAAATGAAGCGAACAGACGGACGATGTTTTACCTCATCAGCTGGAACGTCATTAAAAATAAAGTTTATCCATGCTGTCCTATTGGAATCCAGAGGAAGCTTATGCAGCGACTGTCTTTTCCATAACCAGGCACTGCACAATATTCTCTATTTCTCACACGGTAGCTCGATCCAGTTTGTCATCATGAGGTAGGTATCTATGTTATGTAGCTATGCGTGTAATGCATGAATCGGTGGGCGGGGCTAAACCGGGCCTTGTTGAAGTAGGTGTTGATCATCTTCTGCGGGGGTGGGGTTTTATCCTCTTTGATGTCATAGTTCCCCGCTTTTAAAAACGAGTCGTTTGCTGAGACTGGTGTCAATAAAAGCTTTTATTGGACTAACAAAGACGTTTTCAGCTCTGAAACTTTACAGGATATTCTTATGATATGATGACCTCTTTTTGATTTCTCAGTTCATCACCCCTTTAATTGCTAGGTTCGTCAGTGTAACAGTTGTATAAATGTAAAAAAACATCAAGCCTCGACATAGAGACTATCCTAACGAGCTGAGGATCTGAATCAGGTGTGTTAAGAAATGGAAACATACACAATATGCAGAGTGTTGTAGGCTATTAATAAATAATGGATACATACAAGCAGATGACAAATATGTTATAATAATCATAATTAAACTACTAAACTATACCTGTTCCATCTCTAAACAGCACCCTGACTCTGTAGGCATTATTGTCCGACTTGAAATGAACACCGTTACTGAGAGTTTCTGATAATATCATCATTCCATGAGATGAAATTGTCCTGAGAGACTGAGCGCAAGCTCATGAAGCTCCGCCCCCAGTGCCGGCAGCAGCAGCTTATTTGCATTTAAAGGGCACACACTAAAACAGCACGTTTTGCTGAGCTCCAAAAAAAATAACATGTTTTGAGCTGAAACTTCACATACGCATTCTGGGGACATCAGAGACTTATTTTACATCTTGTGAAA
Source organism: Pimephales promelas (assembly GCF_016745375.1). Next base: position 24,634,778 of record NW_024121321.1, read on the forward strand.
ATGGGCATAATACGGGACCTTTACCATTAACAATTTGAGAACAAAGAATAATTTGCATGGTTTTGTGTGATACGATAACTTATAAGCGATTTTTAGATTTAATCAGTGCGATTTACTGCAAAATCACAACCAGAACAATAGTGGATTTTACTTGTTCAGATGACATTTTCTGAGAATTATTATGTTTGTCATACTTTCAAAAAGAATAATCTGTAATTCTGAATGCCAGAACAAACACACAAGTTTGTAATCCTATTATGACTAATTAAGATTCATTGCTAATTAGTATTAAAGTTTGTAATGTCACCTTTCAGATCTTTTATTTTTTTAACTTTCCCTAACAGTTCAGTGAATTTGCCCCCAAGGCCTTTTCGTGTCTTTTTGCATCATAACAGGAAGTGAAGCAAATGCCATAGATTCACATCTGTTAATGTTGTGGTTTGGGAGAAAAACATGCCTGATGTGCATGTCTTTGTTAGATCTTAAGGTCTTCTCATGGGAAGAGCAAACAACTGTGACGGACCATTCTTGCCTGCTGTCTTCGCCACTTTCTCTGATGCGTACTTCAGGAGGGATTTAAGCAACACTTCCAATATTCGAGATTCATATAAATGGCTAATCTTAAGGGTAGAGAGATTTAAAACGCCTATGTGATCGCTGATCTGGAGTGCCAGTGTTTTCATAGCACCAGGTTCCATTACAGAGAGGATGTTAATGCTTTCATACAGAACCGTCTTGTTGCATAGCAACTAACTTATCAGACTACCCCCAACCTCCCCCTCCCATTCTAGTTCAACTACAACCTGAAAAAAAAAAATCTTTACCAAGAGATTTTCTTTAAAGAGAAGAATTGAATGGCATTTGCTACACAAATTTCAGTGGGAAAGAAACAAAAATGTTGGTTGAACTTGGCAATGGCTTTTCTGCACTGAATCCATCAGAGCCCACTTCAAAGCATTTCACAAGAAATGCCAATAAGCGTCTGCGCAGGATACCTCTGCAGTACAGAAAGACAGAGAAACAATGCTTCTCTTTTTGCTGTGACCCAGCGCTAAACCAATAAAAAAAAACAATTCCAGGTATAATTCACTTTGCATTTGCTGAGATTCTCAGTGGAACATCAGCGCTATGAATTCTGCATGTTGGGATAATCAGCATTGCTCTGTCATACTCCTTTCCTCCCCCTCCATGGCCTAATTTGGAAATATATCCTCTGCACTCTACCTTCATTTTCTAAGCAACTGCAGTACACCAGCACATCGTATGTAAATATAGTTCGCGTCGAGCTTCAGGTCTACAGGGGTTACGCTCCTCGTGTTTGTGTAGCGTACTGCAACTCTGCACCACTCTAATTGCTGTTTTAAATCAGACGAGGCATTTGTACCACCCTCCTTTTGGCAAACCGGTTTTGTTACTCAGTCCAGCATGTTCAGGAATTAAATGAAGAAAAATTCCTCTCTGCCAAGTGAAATGCAGCAGTGTGATCCAATGTACGGCTTGCTTTTAGTTTAAGTACAATTTGGAAGGGTTGTAAAGACGGAGTGCTTTCCTAGAGTTGTGTATTACTTCAAGGGCATGGTGTAGTTTAGTGGTTAAAGTTCTCAGTTTAAAACCCGCAAGGGACAATCCATGAAATTATCATCATGTGCCATTGAGCAAGACACCCAGGTTGCTCCGGGGCGACTGTCCTTTGTGACTCGGGATAATTTGTCAAATCAAGTTCTCATTGTTCAGGTTCACTGGTTCACTGCACAGTGCAGTTCTTGCTTTGCGTTTCCTCCAGACCGGAAAGTCATAGATATAAACGTATAAAAAAGCACAGAAGATAAATGGAAGGACAAAATATACAGTAGAACTGAATCTGAATCTGAGCAACATATCAAGAATTTGGCAGTGCATCCTTGAAGATACGGACGAGAAAATAATTAACTGGGAAAAAAAAATCCTATGAAATTTTGTTTTCAGACACTTTAGGTGAACAACACCTCAATCGATCTGAATGAAATTCCCAACGTTTACGTCTTATTAAAAAGGTGTATGGTTATTTACGTCAAGAAATGGTCATTGGAGGGGACTGAATGTTTATTAAAAAATTTCTTAAAGCTACACTGTGTAACTCTTTTAGTTTATTCTTAGCTAAAAACACTTAGTTCTTTCAGAAATATATGTGCTCATTAATGTACATTTACTAAGTTCAAGTAATATTCTCGTGAGTTTATAATATGCCATTGAAAATACATACGGGTAAGGGGTTTCTAATGTCGGTCGCCATGTTGCCCCTCCATCTTGAAAGTACATTAGCCAAAGGGACATACCCGTTAATTCAAGCTTCGCCTTTCGCGTTTACGTTTGAGTTAACACTCATGGACGAGGTCGAACTGGAAGCCATGTTAATCTTGGACTACATTGGCCACCGTAGAAGTTAAAAACGAAACTGGAATTGAGAGGAACAGAAACTAATATTCACTGGATGGTCATATACCTTTTCACCACTAGATGGGGGTAAAAAATCACACAGTGTAGCTTTAAACGCTCTTCTGACATATACAGTACATACGTTTATATATGTGACCCTGGTCACAAGTAGCACACTTATACATTTGTAACAATAGCCAAAAATACATTGTATGGGTCAAAATGATCAATTTTTATTTTATATCATAAGTCATTACGATATTAAGTAAAGATCATGTTCCATGAAGATATTTTGTAAATTTCCTACCATAAAGATGTAAAATATTAATTTTTGTAAAACAATGCAGCACAATCGCGAACATAAATGGACAACTTTAAAGGCGATTTTCTGGCCACGTATTCATAAAGATTCTAAAAATCCTTTCAGGCACATTTAATCAATTTTCAGAATCTGAAATTGGATTGGATCAATTCGAATTGACTAAAATGAGTGCAAGAAAATATACTTAAATCTTTAGTCACCATGAAAAAACTGACAGGTCTTGTTTTTCATGGAATATTGCAGGATTTATTATAAATGATTTATCCAAGCTCATCTTTTTTTAAAAATCCCCTACTCTCGTAATCTTTGATCTAAATAACTTCCCCTCCCTCTTGTACTAACATCTTTTCTCTTCTCTGATGATGACATGTTCACTGGTCGATTAATGTTCGAGATATGGATATCAGAACTTCCACTATCGGAACTTCCATTTCATAATGTGAGGGCGCAATGACCATCAGAACTATTGTAATTACATTTAAACTTTAATGTGACTTGGCTTCAATCAGTGTTGTGCAAGTTACTTCCAAACTGTAATAGTAATACATTAGGTATTACTTGTTACTGTTATTTAAAAGTAATTCATTACCTTACAATATTACTGTCCCAGAATTGTAATGCGTTACATTACTCATGTATTACTTTTGAGTTACTTTCACCAAAATAACTAAGTAGAACTTAACTTTTGGGCTGTAACGATATGCAATATGAAACCGAAATCGCGATTCGCCACACGACTCAGATCAACGAACCTACAGAATCGCGACACACCTCTTCCAACTCCCAGCATTATTCTCCTTACCGTCCAGATCCAATGCTGCCTTATCTTTAAATTAGGCTATTAGTATTATTTGAAGTTAACATTTGAAGTTAACCACAAAACTAGTTGAGGATAAATTATTGAAAATTGGGGAAGTCCAGCATTATGGACATGACATTTGCAGTCAAAACTTGAAATAAAAATTCTCAGAAAATACATGTATTGAAACGTATATAGGCTACTTCCTTAAAGGACTCCAGACATTAGACAAATATCAGTCTGTTTTATTTTTAATATTAGGGAAAAGACACACATTCATGCGTGACAAAAAAATAGGAGGCAAAATATATTTTTTGTAATTCTGTTAATTACACTGCGCAAATCGGATGAGGAAGGGTTGGCTCTGCAGTCTCCATAGAACTTAAAATATTCATTTTATTTTAGTTTTCGTGTTCGCATTTATGAGGAAAAAACAATGTTACAGACGCGACCGCTCTGAACTGGCACTAAAAGACTGCTTTAAAACTTTCACATAGTCTGTTGCCTTTAAGAAGTAAAAGTAGACAATACACTGTAATACAACTGTAATACAAGCCCCACTGAACATGTAACGAGTAAAATATTACTGAAAATTGATTAGTAATGCCTTACACTACTACGTTACAGCAAAAACTAATATGTTACTGTAATGTATTACTTTTGTAATGCGTTACTCCCAACACTGGCTTCAATACATAGTATTTTAATATAAACATACACAAATATTAATCCCAAAAATAAGATAAATGCAAACTATTGAAATAATATACAGTTCTTCTAGTTCAACAGAGTAAGAAACAACAATGCACGCTCACTTTTCGAAGTGCAACAATAAAAGCTTGAGCTGAATGATAAATTAGTAATTAGTACAGCATTAGGTCTGTGAATGGCTTAAGTGCTAGTTTTGGATGAAGACTGATTGGTAATAGACTTAATTATGGTGTACTCAGTGCAAGTTCACACCTCGATCAGAGCAAAAATGGACGTTTCTACCCAATCCTCAGCAGTGCACACATCCTCCACAGCACAGCTTTAACTGAGCATGACAAGTACATTGCAGTGCCAGTGAATCTGATCCTCTCACGCTATTAGTTATATTCTTAAGCCTTGGGTCTAAAAATGCAGGTTGTCATTTTCTTTTTCCCTGTCAGATAAATGATCCTCTAATCTAGATGGAAGTGATGTTGTCTAATGTATTTTGTGCATGTGATTCCATTGATTTGCATGATCTATATCCGAATAAGCGAGATGTGTGATAGCAGTGTACGACCACTCCAACAGCGCCTCTAGTTTCAGTGTGCCGTGCCCAGGATCCTCACCGTCTGGCTTCCAGCCTTTGGCTAGTTCCAAGCACCACTGACTGTGTGTGTCATATTATGTAAGGTCGCAGCATAGAACGGTAAGCGCATTGACACCGGCTCCAATTTACGGTTGGCTTTTTAACACGTCTGTAAGTAAATACAATTTTGACCTAATCCAAATGAGCCCAGCGTGCTCTACTTTCTGACAGGTCTTCCCTATGTGATTTATTCATACAGTACCAAAAGTTACTTAAACATTCTCAGAGTGGCAGTTGCACCATGAGTACTTACAGTCTCATGAATAAAAGACGGTTTGTTGATGGGATACTAACCCAGGGTTTGTACGCGACCTGAACTAACACAGTTAAAAGCAGAAAATCCTCTAACCGCGCTCCATGTACCTTTTGATATCAGCTCAGCATCCCTGCCGATCATTTATTCATCTGGGTAATGGAAATTGGTAACTCACTCAAGATATTACATTTTATCGATGTAATGTGTCATACAATGAATTGGATTATGATGTGTCAGTCAACGTTTATTTTCTGTGGTGATGATGATGAGCTTGTTTGTGGAGGGGATAATTCCCCCAAAAGGAAAATTGTTTCATTAATCACTCATTTTTAGCATTTCTTTAAAAGGAATACTTTTGAAGACTCATTCATGCTTCAGAAACAAACAAAAAGTGCAAGTAAATGTATCAAAAAAAATGGGCCATATGGCCAAGTCTTTAGTTATGTGTGGCAAACAGACAGCAATTTAAATCATAATTCACTGTAAATCTCGAATTTCCAATGATTGACATCCCAGCCATAGCAATGGACGGCATAAAAATATGGTCAATGTCAAAATAGATTGTATGCATTAAGATTTGACTGCATTAGCCAATGCAAATGCAGACTGATAGATGAATAGAAAAATATTTAAATTTCCACATCAAAATATTTTCTCTCATTGTACTCTCATTAACTGTATTGAGAATGAATGAATAACTACGTAAACTTTTTCTAACCCTACCAGTCTCTACAAACACTCTAGTGAGAGTTTAGCATACATGAAGGTACAACTTATAGTTAGCAGAATGTGTTAAAGGGACCATCAAAATAGTGAAACCAATTTGTTTTATATATTTCTATTTAGTTTTGATTTCTATTTATTTCTGTTGTCGTTTTAGTAATGTTTGTGCTTCAGCAGTTCAGCTTAAACCTATTTTACAATTTAATTGCAAGGCACCAATTTTCCAAACGCTTGTTTCATCTAACGTTTTATGGCACTCAACTGTTATTTAAAGAGTAACTAAACACTAAACCAACTTTTTTTAAGTTAATGATCTGTAAGAATGGATCTTTATTAATACCAGTCATTGATTCAAATAACTTTTTTGACATTTGTTTATAAAGTGTTTTATTTCTACAATATATGCAACGCATTCTCACCCCAAGGTGTCACCTTTGACCATGCTTCAATATTTGACGTTTTAGGCGCCCTTTAGCGTCACTTACATGACGCGATCCTACGGCGTCATCTAACTGACGCTAAAGGAAAGCGTCAGTTAGAGGACGCGGTTAGGTTTAGGTGTGGGGTGGGGGTAGGGTACACGCGATCCTAGGGCGTCATCTAACTGACGCTAAAGGGTGCCTAAAGCGTCAGATATTGAAGCATGTCCAATTGCTTCCCAAGGCGTCAGTTAAGTGACGCCTTGGGGGTGAGAATGGGCTGATATATGGTGTAAAAATGTCTTAGTGCTGCCCTCTTCAGGTTGAACGGTGGCTACTGCAGTTGAATTTTCCTATTGGATGTTCCGCACTTCGTGACGTACGCACGTTTCAACTCACCACGCGAGCTACGCCCTTGGCAGTATAAAAACCATTTTGTGTCATCAAAACCACTGTAGGGAGTCAGGAATTGGAATTGCAAGTATTGAAAACGATCAGGATTGAGTGTTTTAGCATCTATTTCGTCCCCTCTATCTCCGCTGGGGTCTGCCCACTTTTTCAGCATTTTCAAATATTGCCAGTGGGTGGAGTCAGGCTCTGACCAGGGGTTTAGTTACCCTTTAACAATAACAACACAAATTAGTTCATGAGTTCAGTTCGCGGCTCACTGGAGAAGGGGAGGCTTTTCATTGAATAACAACTTAAAGTTCTGTCTGTTCCTTACACAAATCTACTGTACAACTTTAGGAGACTTGCAATCTAGTCAATACGGTATCTAGAAAAGCAGTTACTGGAAATGGAGTAACATGGATGTTTGATCCCTGAAGAGATCGCTAACATGTTACCATTAATGTTCCATGGGGCGGTGGATAACAATGTGTCTGCCATCTCTTATGGTCTCTGGTGTTGGAGAAATCTAATTAAGGTCTTTTGAACACCATCTGGTCTTCTGAGCTCCATTTGGTGATGTTATAGAAGCAGAGATCCTTCAGTGTGGCACAATAAGGAGGGAGAGGTGGTGTTAACAGGGCCCTGTGCTTCACAAGCCTCTAACCCCAGCACACCCACACACTGTCTTCTCATATCTGACAGGCAATGGCTTCTCTCACTGTGATAGGAATCCTGCTCCATCCCTCTCTCCTGCTGCAAGCACAAACCATGAAAACCAATGAACGGAGCTATTGTATTCTCCATGAAATCAGGAATCAATCTTTTTTCATGTACATTTCGAAGCATTCCTGTTAAAGCATGAAGGAGTTTCTCAGCGTTTATGTAAATAGTTGCACTAATGATGAGCGAGCAGGCTAAATGTATTCACATATTCATTTTCAGTTAGAGTTTAAATAAAAGATGAATCTTCACATGGCAAATGGGAGCCAGCCAATGCTGCGCTCACGTGCCGCTGGAACTGCAGGGGTGGAAATGAGCGAGGAGGGGGCTGCCTGACCCATATTGGGTCTGATTAGTGTAAAACAAAACAAAAAAGTCAGGTGCAGCATTGTGCTCGGAGGAAAGGAATATTTTCCTGTGGAAATGTGCTAAGTCATGCTTATTGCTGCCTCTCGTGCAATATGTCATCACAATCTGATGAAATATTTAGCTTGTGACTTTTTCTGCTGGTGCAACAAGAACACAGCATTTGATTGCATCCTAACGTTTCCCAGTTTAGGCATTAGCTGTTTGCTAGAGGAAGGTTAGCAGAAGATATCACGTGTTTAAATGTGTAGGTGGATTGGTGACTGATGGGCTTTGTATTGCCTGTGACATTTCTCTGTACTTCCTAGTGATGTTTTATCCAGGTACAAACTTAAACCACTTAACTGTCACTGGACGTTTGCCACTATATTTTTAAAACAATAATATCTTAGTAAATACCTTAAATAATATTGACAAACTATATATCATTTGAAAGCTTACAATCTCTAGTTTCCATATTTGGTGACTTATTTTCAAAATATATTACAGAGGAGCCATAATTTATCAATATAAAACAAGAATATTTTCATACTCATAAGGCGTGTTCAGACCTTTATTTTTAAATAGCAGTAAACATGAAAAATCATGAAAAAATGGTAGATACCTCAGTTTGTTTTCATGCCAAAACGGATAGAATCCATTCAATATCCATTCAATTATTTTGGAAAAAAAAGGTCTGAAAAGTTTGAAATATCAAGAAAAAAATAATAAATTCACCATTTATGACGTGTCAGCTAGCTATGACTTACATGCGTGTTCTTTGTATGTGTTTCTTAGAGGTTCAATTCATATCAAAATCTGCCAAACTTCCCATGCTACTTCTGAATAGGATCTCTACTTCAGAAATTGTATGAAAATTGTGAAAATAATGGTTCATTTCACTCAAAACACGAATGGAAATGCAGGCGCCCTTATATGGGCAGTAATGGAGTCTGATTGTGCCCTAGTGAAAAAGTTTGGTACTGCATATCAACCTAAACCTAAAATTTGAAACACAACTTGTTCAGATTTTTGGCTTTGATCTTTCTGCCATTTTAGAGTAGCCCAGGTTTTAAAAATATATATTTTATGTAAAATATGAATAATTAATATTTTTACATTGTACATTTCCATAAACTCAAACTTCTATAACTTTTTTTCTGTTTCACTTTCTTAATTTATTTCACTTCTACAAAAATCTGCCAAATGTCTTCTTTAAAACAAGACCAATCATATGTCTATATTCCAAAGCATTCTTGAATTACAACCATTTAAGTTCGAAATGTGCATTTTCATGTCTATTCAAAAAAGGGGGGGGGGGTGACAGTTAACAGGTTAAAGAAAAGATGATAGTTGCAATTGTAACCTGCTAAGTTGTCCACGGAGATCATATGATCACTATTGTTGCACAACATTTTGCAAATCTAACTTATGTATTAAATATACAAAACTAAATATTGAATAATATATTTAATTTGGTATATTTAATATTACATTATTTGACATTGAAATATATTGAAAATAAATTACATAAAAATATGTTATAGATATATTTAAATATACTAATTATTTAAATGTAATATTTTTTAGTATTACAAATAAGTATAATGTTATATATTAAATATATATTTAATATATAAAATCACCACCCACCCCCTCTAATTAAAAAAAAATGTTTAAAAATATATATTTAAAATAATAATAATAACTGAATATGAACAATTGAATTGTTGATAGTGAAGGGCCTCGATTATGGGTTTTTGAAAATGACCTTTCACGTAGTGTGTACACGCTCGCTCCCTCAACGCATCCTAGCCTGCCAGACTGGGCGGGGCTTAGAGTATATAAATGAATCTTTGGTTTTCATCGACCGAAGCGAAATAGTGCTCGTGGCGAGAGCACAGCAGGTTACACAATATTTGTTCCCTCATCTAGAGAGAACTGCAGGGCGAAGTTCGTCTCTAAGACATGCTAGTGGGGGCCCCAACGAACCCCGAATATTCCTAAACATAGTAACATTAGCAAAAAGGAAAGATATATCAAGGACAAAGGTTGCTTAGCAACTTTGCTTTTACCTGTCCTGCTTTGATGTAGAACAGTCACAAAACAGCAGGCAGCCTGGTGTATTACAACACCTTCTCTCCCTGTAACTGTTAAACATTAGAGCGCCGTTCTCCACACCACTCCACGCTCACTCATGCCCACAGCAGATCAGACGGCACTCTGTCGAGGACACACTTCCACTCTGTACTTTAATGCAGAATAGTTAAAATAGTTATATTGGCCACTTTTGACCGGAAAGCATCGACTGAAAGGAGTGTTTTCCTATGATGCATGCTGAAGATATGCAGACATACATCGGTGAATACTAATTTAACCAAAGTGAAGGATATTTCACTTTAGTTGTGGTGCAGTGACAAGTAATTACTCATAAGAAACGGCAGACTGACGATCACATTATATAGACAGGCCAATAAACTTTGCTAGTTGCATTCAGGGTCATGAAGTGTTTTACGCTGACCTTTAAAGAGACTGGTTGACTCTGCTTGTGTGTTATTGAGGGCTGACCTCCTTCTTTTCCAATAATGGTGTGTTATGAGGTCTAAGGGCTGGATAACATTCAGCCTAGATCCATGGCTCAGATGGTTCTTGCATTTCAGCTTGATATAAATTTGTGAAATTGACACTAAGCATAATGATAGCTCATATGAGATGGGTCAGGGTGTGTGCAATGGAACAATTTATCAAAATCCACCAGGGAAAGTGTAAACAGAAATGCGATACGATATTGTTTTGACAGCATTGTGCTTTATCGGAGATTTCAATAGCATATCTTAAGCGATCCATTTGTTGAATCTGTCAAATCTGCTCTTGCATATAATGCATGAAGATAAAGGCTGTCACTCAAAGAACAGCTTGAACACTCCCCTCCTCCACACGCTCTAGCCAAACGGCATGTTTACATAAAAATGTGTGGGTTTTTTTCTCACCGATCTCTTTGCGCAGACATCGCACTGTCTGTGAAATCTCCAAAACCTGACAGCTCAGGAAGGCAAAACAGATCAGAGTTTGTTGTATGTCCCTCTCTCAAATCACCCGGAGTGGACATGGCGCACCCGCATAAACAGGAAACCTGAGGTTTTATCGCACGTTGGAAAGACGAGAGATCTCTTGGCTGCTGTATTCCACGGTAACCTTGGTGATCATCCTCCAATGAGGCGGTTCTAGGCCATGCTTGATCTCTCTGTAATGACGATTGTTGGACACTCTTGGGCAAGTGTCCCACAAACAGGGGCAGTCCACTGAGTCAACAGCTGATACACCAACCGCAAGACCAGATGCCTGCTTAACTCTGCCAACATAACAGATGCGTTTAGTACATATGATCATTGTCGTTGCCTCACAGTGAATGTGTGTGCTTCGGAATGGTCTTTAAAACAAGCACTTTGGCTGGATGCATACATTTTAGATGGTTGATTATAATTCTGGCATCATTTTTACCAGACTTAAAAATAAAGGTTTATTGATGCATTTGCTTGGGATCACATGACCCCACCAGGCCAGACTCAAAACCTGGGTGCCTGTATGTTTTGAGTATGAATAAAACACAAGCATAACCACATTAATAAATACTGGTAAACATCCCAATGTCTACATAGTTCTACCAATCACGCTGTGGTAGATTCAACACTGTGCTAGCATCCACTCGTCCAACATCTAATCATCCCAGAGCAAGTGTGTGTCGCCATTGCAAACTTATTGCATCAGTCGCTCGAGTAAGTATTCATGTGCAACTTACACCTTATGTGATGCTTCCACACTTTGAGCACAGAGCCAAAAAGGTTTACAGATCACCTGAGGTCTTAACGTCACTCAGAAGTCAAGTGCTACAAATACAAAAACACAATTCAATCAAATACTGAAACGCACTGCAAATGGCCTACTCGCAATGCAACCAATTACTGAAACACGTTGCAAATACTCACAAAGCAACCAAATTCTCAAACGTGCTCCAAATACTCGCAACACAACCAAATATAAAAACATGTTGCAAATACTCGAAAAGCATACAGAAACACACTGCAAAAATTCACAACACAACCGAATACAGAAACGCGCTGCAAATACTCACAATGCAACCAAATACAGAAAAGCGCTGAACATACTCACAATGCAACCAAATGCTAAAACATGCTCCAAATACTCACAATGCAACCAAATACAGAAACACATTGCAAAAATTCACAACACAACCAATTACTGAAACACATTGCAAATACTTGCAAAGCAACCAATTACTGAAACACGTTGGAAATATTCACAATGCAACCAAATACAGAAACGTGCTCCAAATACTCGCAATGCAACCAAATACAGAAACGTGCTCCAAATACTCGCAATGCAACCAAATACAGAAACGCGCTGCAAATACTCTCATTGCAACCACATACAGAAACATGATGCATATTCACGAGTCACGACACTACCAAATACAGGAACGCGCTCCAAATACTCATAAAACAACCAAATACAGAAACGTCCTTCAAATGCTCACAACACAACCAAGTACTTAAAACGCACTGAAAATACTCACAACGCAACCAAATACATAAAAATGCTGCAAATACGCACAACAAAACCAAATATAGAAATGTGTTGCAAATACTTACAGTACAATGCAACCAAATAGAGAAACACTGTGTGAATACTCACAACACAACCAAATACAGAAAAATGCTGCAAATACTCACAACACAACCAAATACAGAAATGTGTTGCAAATACTTACAGTACAATGCAACCAAATAGAGAAACACTGTGTAAATACTCACAATGCAACCAAATACAGAAACGTGCTGCGAATACTCACAACGCAACCAAATAGAGAAACGTGTTTCAAATACTCACAACGCAACCAAATAGAGAAACGTGTTGCAAATACTCACAACACAACCAAGTACAGAAACATGCTGCAAATACTCGCAACACAATCAAACACTGAATTGCGCTGCAAATACTCTCATAGCAACCAAATACAGAAACACACAGCAAATACTCACAATGTATAATTGTTAATCTGAATAGCGGCTAGTTATATATTTTAAGTAAAAATTTCTCTCAGATTCTCGTTCTGAGATCCCCACTATAGGAGGCATTATAAGACCTCCTCTGGACCTCAGAGCCTGTAATTCAATCATACAAGCACACATGTTCATTGTGTCAATTCTCTTCATGTGTCTTGTTTTTCTGGTAATTCACACAGCTTCACTGGTGCACCATTAGAGGACAAAAAGTGCATTTCCAGTATTGGTTTTTCCTCATCTGCATTAGGAGAGGATTTTTACCATCTCCAGTTGTCTGGGAAACCTTTTTGATCTCTGGTGCATATTACAGACATGCACTGGAAGCTGCTGTCGAGTGTGGGTTGCATGGAACTGGAAGTCTACATCATAAATCACTGCATTTCCATGTCAGGATATGTGCTGAGTGTAATATTATCTTGCAAAGTGTTTAAAGGAAGTATAATTTTGTCTTCATTACACTTCAGACACTAGACTCGTGCCCAATCCAGGAAACAGCCATCACTCACTCTTGGCAGACGGTGTCTGTTGACAGGGTTTTGTGAGCATTATTCAGATGAGATGAATAGAGGCTTTATGGATCCCTCTTGACAGTTAAATCCTGTGACAAGCTCCAGATTTTGGTCAGTCTGATGGACATATAATATCATTTTTGTACGTCATGGCGTCAGCCATGTCATTCCATGATGTCATTTCATTGACTCAGACTGTAGAATAGTTCTGCTATTGGAATGAAAACTATTTAGTGACTGACATAAGAGTATGATCTCTCAGGTTTGTTTCTTTGAGACTGTGTGGTGCTTTTCACATTGTGTTAAGCAAACAATTCAATAAAACGCAGTTAGGCCAGTCTGACATGAGTTTAATGAGCATGTTTTCACATAGAAAACCCCACTGGAGATCTCAAAGCCTTGGATTACCGCTCAGCACAGTTACTGATTTGCAAATTCTGCCCAATCCTGGCAATGTGAACCGCTGTGACAGAGGAAAGAGGTGACTCATGTGTCTTAACAGTTTAGGTCGACAATAAAGCAAGTGGGATGGTGCTGATATTATATTGAAATATATTTAGCTCTTCCACACAAATTCTGATTTGGTGGACACAGAGGAAATTAAAATATTGGCTTGACACTCATTTTTTTCAGCCCAGATTTACTAAATTATTTAAATTTAAATAAAAAAAAAAAAGCAAATAGCATTTTTTTTATGAAAGAGATTCTGAAATACTTGGGTATAATAGTTTGGCATTAGCCAAAATTATTATTGCTTAAACAGTTGTAAGTGAAGCAGTTTTGGTTTAATATGAATATTTCAAATACTTTTGCTTGCCTGTCATATTAAAGACAATGTGGCGTAACCAACATGCAGTGAGCCATTTTGTTACGCAACAAACAAGTAAATTACAAGTCTCTTCTGCTCACCAATGGTCCATTTATTTGATCAGTAAAAACAGTAATGTTATGAAATATAAAATACATGTTTTTTATTTGAATCTATTTTAAGCTGAATTTTCAGCATCATTACCTAGTCTAAAGTCTTCAGTGTCACATGATCCTTCAGAAATCATTCTAATATGATGATTCGATGCTTAAGAAACATTTCCTATTATTATCACTGTTGAAAACTGTTATTATCACAATTATTATCACATTTTTTTTCAGGATTCTTTGATTAAAGCTGTACTCCGTAGCTTTTTTGGGATTAAAAATGATCCAAAATACATATTTTAGAAAATACATAACCAGCCAGTGTTAAACTCTCTGCTTGCCTTAGCTCGATTCAAAGCGGTAAGCTTGTAATAATATTTTTAATTCCAGTGATACTGGTGGATTTTCGCAGGAGATTCGAGCATGTCTTCGCGTCATTCGCATCATTATTGAGTGTGAGAATGTTGGAGCTGGAGATTTATAGCCTTTTCTCACAGCACCTGATATAATTAAACTTATCAATTTGATGGCGGATTCAAACGACAATCACCAGTGACAAACACTCGAACAGAGATGGCGACAAAGAGGAAAAACGCCCGGACTGCAGATTTAAAGAAAGCTCTAAAGAAAAGCTTTTATTTTAAATAGACTTTTGTAACATAAATCTATATATATTGTTACTTTTGATCAATTTAATGCATCCTTGTTGAATAAAAAAGTAGAATGCCAGGAATAATGTTAATTTAGGTCATTATCAGGAAGTATAGTAAGACCTTGGAAAGTTGAGACTAACCAATCAGAAATAGATATTTCAGAAAGCTATGTAACAAACATATTTTTTCAGGGGTCAGATGGCTAATGCAAACTCATGTCAATTTGTTGCTTTTGTCAAGATAATAATGATTCATTCCATCCCTAATGGAAAGTACAGTCATCAAATTAATGTTAGTAGGGTGCAGAAGCTCATGGATGAACGCTGCACTCTTCCTGACCTTCTTACTGGTGGTCTAAAGAGTGAACTTGTGCGTGACCCTCTCCCTTGGACATTAAATGAGGACAGTGATACAGTATGTTCGATTGAGCCCTCTTCAAGGCCACATAGTGGACTACCCCACATAACTTAGTCCAGGTACTACTAGATGACAATTTATGATTTAGCTCATAAGAGTTGGGTGATTACACGGCTGCACAGCTCCTTATCAGTTTCCTACAGCTTCCTCAGAGTCCTGTTGAAAGATTCATGATAGGTCTCGCAGTATCAAAAAAATTCCAAATAAGCTTTGTATTTTGTATTTATACACCTCTGAGGTGCATAAATATGCCTCTGCTCCGGAACGTTTAGCCTTTGCCCCTCCTGTTCTTTGGAGAAATCAGGATCTAATATCAAAAACCAAAAGCTGCAGGCTTTTACAGTGGTATGAATAAGTTTTGGCACCCATGCTAAAGTTGCCTAAAAAGAGGAATAAAAAATCATCTTTTGGATATTGATCTTAATGCCTTAATTAGAAAAATGAGGAAAACTCCAACCTTTAAGGACACCAATTTTCTTTGTGAATGAATAATGTATCAAGGTTCAAGGTTCAAGGTTCAATTATTTATAAAGCACATTATAATACAACATGAGTTGACCAAAGTGCTGTACATACGAAAGAATAAAACTGTACATAACATGCTGTACAGAAAATAGAAAGTAAAAAAAAATAAATGAAAATAAAATGAAAGTAAAAATTAAAAAAAAAATCAGTGAATCACAGTTAAATTCTACGCCTTTCTATGGACATCACAACCTCTCAATAAAAAACAATTTCACCAATACGTACTCATCGACCTATTTCATCAACGGACTCATGGGCAGTCGAACGCTAATGCAAAAAAGTACGTTTTTAGGTGACCTTTAAAATCATTGATGGAGGAACATTCCCTGATATATTGGGGTAAACAATTCCACATCCTGGGGGCAGCTGCTGTAAAAGCACGGTCTCCTCTCAGTTTCCTGAATGTTCGCGGTACCACCAGGAGATTCGCTGATTCTGACCTCAAGGTTCTTTTTGGTTTATGTACCTGGATAAGATCCGCTATATAAGTAGGGGCAAGACCGTGTAATGCTTTGAAACAAAATAAAAGTATTTTAAAATTTATCCTGTATGGCACTGGCAACCAATGTAATTTTTGTAATATTGGAGTGATATGCTCGAATTTTCGAGTGCCTGTCAGGAGTCTAGCGGCTGCATTTTGTACCAGTTGTAATCTATGTAAACTTTTTTGTTGAACATCCGTATCATAAATAAATAAATGTTTTTCCTTAAAATACAGGGTGCATAAGTCTGGGCACCCCTATGTTAAATTGTCCAGGATAAAATGCATCCTGATAAAGTTCCCTTGGCCTTTGGAATTAAAATATCCCCGAATCATCATCACCCCCTTCCACCACACCTAGAGATTGGCATGGTTTTACTTCAGTTAGCCTAATAGCTGGTTTGATTTGCATTGAAAGATGATCTTATGGAAAGTACCCCATGCCAATCTCTAGGTGTGGTGGAAGGTGTGTGATGATGTGGGGATATTTTAACTTCAAAGGCCAAGGGAACTTTATCAGGATGCATATTATCCTGGATCCATGAAATAACTGGCTTTTAAAAATAAAAATCTGCCTGACTCTATGGGAATTTAACATAGGGGTGTCCTGACTTATGCACCCTGTATTTTAAGGAAAAACATTTATTTATTTATGATACATTATTCATTCATAAAGAAAATTGGTGTCCTTAAAGGTTGGAGTTTTCCTCATTTTTCTAATTAAGGCATTAAGATCAATATCCAAAAGATGATTTTTGTATTCCTCTTTTTAGGCAACTTTAGCATGGGTGCCAAAACTTATTCATACCACTGTATGTGCAGATTACATCATGTCTAACAAGTCTAACTAAATAGTCAGTGATAGCATCCGTTTCAAGGGTGGAAAATGTTCCTAAAGGGACAGTATAGCCATGGACTTCCATAGGAAAAAAATAAAAAATAAAATAAAAAAATATATATATATAGTTATATATGCCTAGTTAAAATGTATAGTTATAAAATGTATAGTTATATAATATAGTTAAAACGTTGTAACTCGATCTGGTAAAGCCAACAGTCTTCTCTCTGATGATGTACTGGACTTCTCCATCATTTAGACCAGTATAAAGTCCCCCAAATGAATAGACTTAATAACGTAAAAGGGAGAAGAAATGAAATCCCATGTTTTTCCATTGTTGATGTCAAAGGCTAACACCCAATCAAACTCTGCATTATTTTTGTGCAAATTCATCTGTCACTTGGTAAAACCAGCCAAATCAAGCAGATGCCAGCATGGGCAGGTTGTATGACATGTCCTCATCCTCAAACATAAAAAAAAAAAAGGCTAGATTAATTATGGTTTGCTGGTTTGAGCGTCACTTGATGTCCACTGTAAAATCCGGCTCATGAAGCAAAGTTGAGAACTTGCTATGGTTTTCGTGACCATGTGAAAGTGACTACACAGTGCTGGAGGTGGTGGCTCGGTGGATGAATGTTAGCTTGATTTTTGTCTTTTCTCATCATTCCAGTGTGTTATTCCAACCTCAGCTTGTTAGTGAATCAGTGAAAGCCATTCTCATTATTGTTTTTCTACCCACGGATGCTTGTAATGTTTCTGCCATTTCACTTTCAAAAGATTGAACAAACACTTTTCGTCCACAAATGTTGGCATTGCAACTTTATTGTTGATATGTCTGGCAGATCAGTTGTCTCTTTCTATACTGGAGGATTAAAGAGTTACAGAAGATCAAAACAAAAGAAAATCTGCATGACGTCTGTTTAACGAAGACTCTCATTTGGTTCTGCAAGTTATTTTTTTCCCCTAACTTAGTATTATCTATGTGTTAAACCGGCTCTGGACCACATGCAGGCCACATTCAGATTGCCTCAGTAAAGAAATGGAAATTATGAAAACATGCTGTAGAAGCTCAATCCGCCCTTAAGGAGGAATGAAACGTGAGATGTTATCAAATATCAGCAGTTATCAGCTCTCTTAGTTGGAGAACCCCTGATCAAGAAGATTAAAAGATCGGAATCGGGTGTATGATAAGATAAGATATCCATGGCCATTGGATTACTTATTTCCGTCCCATCAATGGCTTTTTATTAAAGGTCTACTGTCTTGTAAGGATGAGTTAAGTCCCCCTTACTATATTTATTAGAAAGTGGTGGACGTGTCCAGATGGCTCCTCAGCCACCGGGATAATGAGATGCGTAAACTAGGGGGATAAAGCAGCTTTACAGATTGGAATGTACAGCTGCTATTCTGATGATACCAGTGATATGACACGTTTGACTGCCCAAAGGAGGAGAGTGGGACTGAACACCTGATAGAATACTGGGATAAGATGAGCAATATTTGAGTACCTCCTGTATGAGTTCATTATATAAGAAAGAAAGATGAAGGTCCTTGAAATATTCATGCTTTTCACAACTTTCACAAATCAAGCTGCATCTAATCTCTGAAAAGTCTTGAATAGAAAATTAAGTCTGTTATAGTGCCAAATTGCGTGCAAAAAATGACTGGATACAGAACTGTGAAAAAAGAAATAGAATCCTTAAAATTCAAGAATTCTTTTGAAAGGCTTGCAGTGAAAAAAAAGGAAGGGAATGGAGGAGCAAATGGGGTGGGGCAGTCAAACCACCCAGGGGATGATTGATAGGTTGATAGTGCTGCTTGCATCCCCCCGAGAACATGTCAGATTCTCTCACCACAGATATTGGAGTGGCTTTAGTTGACGCTGCACAACTGTTGGATGCTCACCAAACTGTGCAAACCCCTTGGCCCCAACAATCATCAAAAACATTTCAGTGTAATTTAAGCCATACACCTGTTTCCAGACTTGTCGATAGATCTTTGGTCTTTATCTTTCTCAACTAAAAAAGCAGTGGTGTAGAGTTTGACACAGCTGAGTCATTAATATCTAGTGGTTCCTAATAAAAATATATTAGTGCTGATAAGTGCATCTTACATAAAAGATTATATATGGATATTTATACATACAGTGTGTTTGTGTGTGTGTGAAACACATTGTAAATCTGAAAAGGTTGGCAAACCCCCAAAAACTGAGGTAAAAAATTGCTTCAATGTTTAAGTAAGCAAAACTGCCTGATTTTTATTTTGTACTCATACATTTTAATGCTCTTAACTTGAAATATTTGAGTAAGCTAATGTATTAAAATGTAAAGTATATAATTTCAACATATTGGAAACTTGGCTAGATTTAAGTAAATAACTTGCTAATACAATGCTTTGAAAGCATTTGCAAAGTATAGCATTGCAATTACACTGTAAAAAAGAATACTCTTTATCTGATGAAAACAATTGTGGCTACAGATTACAAGCAATATTATTAATTAAATTTAACAAATTAGAATTGAGTACTAATTAATCAAATGAATTCCTTAAAAGTTAACCATTTAAAATGAGTGAAACTTACAACAACAACAAACATACAAAAAACATACATTTATGTCACCATTATGGTGATCAGTGTTTGTTTTAGGATTGTTTTAAAATTACGGCAATAAAGACTGAATAAAATTGTTGGCAATAAAATATAAATAGTTCTTAATTAATCTTTGACGTCTGTCTGTTATTCAGATATTTTTGTTAAATTTTTGGGTGTAAGCTTCTAATTTGTTAAATTTAATTAATAATATTGCTTGTAATCTGTTGCCACAATTTTATCGATTAAATAAAGCGTATGAATTTTTACAGTGTGTTTCTGCCGTCAAGTTCACACAAGTTACCAACCGATGGTAAAATGGGCGTGTCAAGAACACATCCAGGATTTTTAACTGCTCTTGCCAAAATGCAAACTTGTGTATTGGGACAGTACTTGGGCCACAAAAGATGATGTTTCACAAGATACAGACAAGAACACAGATTGAGAAAAGCCCATCATCTCGTCTTCATCTGTGTATTTAAGTTCCTGCTTGGTCGTCAGTTCATTGTCTGATCTCTGTTACATGTCAAACTTCCGCCATCTTCAATGTACCTGTTTATTTTATAGTCTGAGTAAAGGTTTTCATTAGTACTTTTGACTGTTCGTCGTCTACTGTTGCACAGGCAAAGCATGTATGCAAATAGATATCCCAGTCCTGTGTCTGTTTGGTGAACTCAAAATAATAGTTAATAAAAGTTAATTTGAACTAATTTGTTTAATTTAAGTTTACCTACTCAAACCAATCATTTATTTTGCACATTAGGGTTTACAGAAACTTTATGTATGCGTGTTTGATTTGACAGCACACACACTTATATACAGTACATACTGTATATAAATATACAATGTATATGTTCAAACATTTGTATTGTCATAGCTAAAAAACCTACAGTTTTTGAACAGGCATGTGAAACGATGCTTAGGCTTCACCTCTTCCCTCTGATATATTGTGAATTTCTTCAGAAGCTCATGTGATAATCATTAAACGCATTTTTTTTTTTTATGTTTTACTGTACTCATTTACAAGACAACTTGAGCGTGGAAGGAAAGCATGTAGACTCGCCCACTGCCTCTCAATAATGCATTCAGTCCATATATCTTTCCACTGCTTTTGTACAGCACATGTGCAAGCTAAATCCAGCAAAACCCCAGTGCTGCTATCAGTGGCGACCACATGCTTACCCTGAGCTTAGGAGGTCATTCTCCCAAAAGCAGTGTATTGATTATCTCTGGCAAAAAATTGATCTATTGGAGTTTTTTTTTTTTCAAAATGACAGTTAATTTGCTGAGATGCTAGATGCCATGGAAACAGTGATACATTGCGCTGTAAAATGCTTTTCTCATGGATTTTTTTAAAAGATATGTTGGGGTTACGGAATGTCTAACCCTTTTGGAGGCGACATTGATTCCCACTGAAACAATGGCTTATTATTCAGAACACAGGAAAGTGTGTTTTTAAATGTAAGAGCATTTTGAATGCATTTTCAATGCCATGTTTGACAGTCAGCTCACATGAGATGTTAAAAACTGCAAAATCCTCATCCAGTCCAAAAGAAATCAATAATGAGTTATTACAAGTAATGATGTATTGTGTTTTTGTAAATTAAATAATTCACTGATTCTTGGGACATGGGGCAACTCATGCCATTAGTTTATGTCGTAATAGCAGCATTTCAGATAATAAGTATCACGTTCTTTACGTACCATTTGATCTCATTTTCATTTCTCGATAAGATTTGACAGCTGTCTCTTATGTTTTATGTCAACACTGGCAGATGTTTATAAAATCAGGTAGTATTAAAGTCGTTATTCATCTCGAAGGATTTCTTTCATATACCTGCTTTGAGCTCAACAAACAGGTTCTGGTTATGGAATATTATTATGATTATTATCTATTATTTTTATGCATGTATATATGTAATATCTTTTTAGAACTTGAATGTATTATAATGAGTTTGCGTTGATCAGTTGAGCTGTATTTTCTAAATTTTTGGCAGATGAGAGAGTTACCATGACAACTGCTGTGCATCTTGACAACACAGAGAACCACTTGAGTCTCTCATTTACTGTTAAGGTTAGTTCAATTCATTAAAGGCAAAATATGTAAGGATTTTTGTAATAAAATATCCAAAAATCACTTGCACAGTGTGATATTTCCTGAAGTTGTGTCTTTATAATATCCCAAAAGTCTCCAAAGATTTTTTTATTTCAGAGAAATTCCAATTTTAAATAAGTGGCCGTCCCAGAAAAAATTTCGCCTGCCAAAAAAAAAGGTTTCCTCGGTTTCCATTCATGCCATAGCCATGACGTAACCATGGCGACAGACGTGGACAACTGCGTAGTGTGTAACGTTTAGCGGCACTCAGTTCTTGTTTCTTTCAAACATAGACCATGCCAAGCAGACTTTGGGACAAACAAGGAGAACTAAAATGAGGATCAATTTCGGCGTGGCGTTTTTTAGATACCGAGAGCTCCACGTCCACAATTAACTTGGACTCGACAGAGCTTCATGAATCATGACTTGACAGCTTTATTAGATAATGTACATAAAACAGATCAATGTTATATAACGTTAGCTCAACATGATGAAATGTTAGAATATGATCAGCATGTTATTCTAATGTTATTCTAACGAACGAACACGTGGTATAACATAACTTTCAATACACATTTAAAGTCGTTTAGTGTGATAGTGTAACATTACAGCAGCGCTGCGTTACCTCACCAGTTTCATTCGTCTAATAAACTGACCTGTTTGAGTAACCCGGCACTTGCGGGTAGTTCGGTAGAAGTAAATGTCCTTATTCCTTTATATCCGCGGGACTTGTATACGATATCTGTCTCTTTAGCAATCGCGACTTGCTGCATACCACTTTAATGTTGAAAGACATGAATGTTTGCACTCATCCATAAACATTATTAGATCCATCAGCTTGACAGCAAGTCCCATCATTCAGCTCATCATGCGTCATTTACTGTACCTACGCCTTTGTTATTGTTGGAAACTGCACTCTCTTGTGGCGAAAAAACCTACATATTGTGCCTTTAGAGTTGTTTACCTTAGTTAGCCTACTTACCTGAGTTCAGCCAGTTGTAGTCTTCTTCTTTCTTTCTTTCTTTCTTTCTTTACTGATTTATTGTGATTTGATGCAAGTATTTAGCCTATGTATATAGGATTTATTTATTTTTTTTTTTTTTGCATCTTAATGGCCCTGAAATGCAATTTTAACACAGGACCGCTTGAGTAACAACCATTCTTTCTCTCTCATTTACTCTCATTAAGTTTTTCACTGCTTTTACAGTACTCCTGACTGCAGGGACCAGTAATACCAGAAAAAAATGACTGTGCATTATAGGTCTACATGTGTGATGTGACGTAAATTTGTAGACTTAGAACCAACTACCACTGGACATTCGTCTTGCAACGTCTATCACAACCTTTAAAATGAAGATAAAAACATATTTTTATTCCCAGGCATTTTAAATTTTTTTCTTTTTTTTTTAAAAACATTGTTGTAAAATTGTTCATTGTTATCTATGTTTTATTGTTTACTGTATGTGTTGACTATTTTATTTTTATTCTTTGACTTTGTTCAGCGCTTTGGTCAGCTTTGCTGTGATAATAAATGTGCTATATAAATACATTTTACTTACTTACTTACTAGACTTGTCACCAACATAAAGTGGTTGATTGGTGACAATTCAATAGAGCTGAAAATCAGTTTGAGGCCATTCTGTTATTTCAATTCATTGACGTAAATGGTAGATTTGTCAATTTAAAAAAAATAATTTGTGTACTGTAGCCTATCTGACGGTGTTAACTGGTGATGGGAAAAGGGAAAACACGCATATTGTGAGAATCAAATGATTGCGGCTAAACAGGCGAGTGGGAAAATGTTTAACAGATTCATTCGAAATAATTTCTTTTAATTTAATTTCATTGGCATATCTAAAGATATTGTATTCCGTCTTAATAAAAATGATAAGAGTATCCGGTGTGAAGTAATGCGGGTAAAGCCAAATGAAGCGTCACGTGCTCGTGCGCGTTCTGCTCACTAGAAGTTTGGCGTGTCACATCAAGGGAGAATCCCGACCAACATAGATGCGCCAAACCCTTTCGCAGTTTCTTCTTTGGATAATGGCTTTTCTCGCTTCACACCTGAGACACTCTGGCATGTTTTGGGATAAATCACTCAAGATTTGTTCATTTTAAAGAAAATCGAAGGACTTACGTCGTTAAGAGGCAGAAACTGCATTTGAAAGAGACAAATGGATCTCAGCGACTCCCAGTCTCTTACCAGAACGGATTTTTCTGCGGTACACTGAAAGTAAAGGAGATGCTTATGGGAACCTCCAATTCCTTATCTATAAGGTAACTTATTTGTTTTGTTTTGTTTTGTTTTGTAAGTTGTGTTTAAAATCAATTTCCGTCACAGTATGTTTTTGTAGAAATATAGAAATACTGTTCGAAGATTTTATGCCACAAATATTCATAACATGATTATTTTCCACGGCAGCTGGGCGCAGATATGATTTTCAAAACGTTTTTTTTTTTTCTCATTTAACTTCAGGACTAGTATAGCCTACTATATTGATTCATGATCCCTTTTATTTTATAATATGTAAAACTAGGGTATTATTGCAATGGATTCTATATCCTTTCTCTTTGATGCATCTGACAAGCGCTTATCTCTTCACTCTACAAAACAGTGACAATCAACTATCTTTCATTTACACATCCTATGGCAAGCCAATTTAACATTCACTCCTCTTCACTAGTATATTACATTTTCTTAGTACTTCAATTATTAAATTAAATTATACTCAATTATTTGTTTTTAATTAGTTTTTGACTACTAGTTATTTATAATAATTTATTAGATGCTTATTATCAAACTACTAATTGAATTGTTCTTATAGTTCTATGAAATTGAACAGTAAACATTTGACTTGATAAGACAAGTAAAAAAATACCTAGCCAAGGGAAATGAAATGCTAACATTTTGGATGCTAAAGACTCACTGTATTCCGGACACTAGACCTTTCTGCAAATTCTGTAAATAAATATTTCACGGTCATTGCATATTGCATATTGTCATCTTTGCCTCATCCTCTTTCGCTTCCAACCAACCCAGCATATAGTTGTTTAAATGTATGTGTTATATATTAGAAATGACTCCTATCTGTCCGGCACACCGTGAATCAACGTTACTAGCATATTTTAACTCTGTACTAGTAAAGCTGAAACATACTCTGTAACTACGAAAAATGTAGTTCTTATAGTTAAAAGTATACTGTATCAGCAACTATTTACACAATTTATATAGGCTACATACTACACCTTAGTGAAAAATAAATATAGTAAAAGGTATTTTTGAAGGATACTTCATGTTTTTTTTTACATATTTATGTTTTTAAATGGCTGTGGGACTTTTTGTTTTGGCGCATGCACACATTTTTTTAATCAAAATAAAATAAAAGTCAGAGTCCGAATGTTTGTAATTGTATAACACAACAAGGAATTATATTACATCTGATCTTTATACCAACGTATACTCACTCTGTGATTACAGCATCTGCATCGGCATCAATTACAAGCCTGAATTGACAACAAAGCGGCCAGTGATGTATCCCACATTTCGATTAAATTACTGTTACAGGATATTTACCATTCATAGATATGTCCCAAATGTCTGTCAGATTTCGCGCTCCTAACTCTTCTACTGTTTGTTTTTTCCTACCTCACTGACGGTGCACAAGCTACTAAAAGTTTAGGGAAAACATGACATGGATTTCAGGAGAAATAGTTTTTGTTAATGTACAGTGTAAGGCAAGTCGAATGGATTTGGGAAATGGACCAGCCGGGATTTTATATTTTCGGAGCTGGAAAGAAAGATGTATTTGCAATCACATCGATATTGCCCGCATAATCATACTGATCAAATATTGGGAGGGACAAATTGTCCTTTTAGAATTACACCTAAGACTTAAATATATTTGATTGATGGTGCTAGGGGGCTAGGGGGAGGGGTGTGCACCTGAGACGCATCTCTCTGTAGGCAAGGGCGTGGTTAACTGAAACTCGTTGACATCACTGAGTACCACAACTTCCAATAGGAAAATTCAACTGCAGTAGCCACCGTTCAACTTGAAGAGGGCGCTCAGACGTTTTTACACCATATATTGTAGAATTAAAACACTTTAAACCCAAATGTCAAAAATTACTTGAATCAATGAACAGCATAAATAAAGCCCCAGTATTACAGATCATTAACTAAAAAAAGGTTTTAGGGTTTAGTTACCCTTTAAATTCTTGTATTTCATCAATAAAATACCCACATCTTAATACTAATCAAAATGAAATTTCAATACTAATGAAATTGAAAAGGAGCTAGTCGCTATTGGATTACTTGCTAATGTTAAAAGCACCAGTAAAAAAAAAAATAAATAAATAAAAAATAGATACTAGTTACTATAAAGGAATAATTGTGAAATCGGCTTGCCATACAGTCATTGTTCGTTTGACATAATTTGTTCTTTTAACTATAGGATTCCATTGTCAGACGCTTTATCATGACTGATGGCGAGGGGAGAGAACACTTTCATTACTTGGAGAGAGGAGAGGTAAGAGTTCCCATTTCAGCCCTGTACCGGGCGCCCAGTCCCAGTGAAGAGATCGGCGATGAGGAGGAAAAGAGCAGCACATGGATCCCCGTCCATGAGAGCTCTCAGACACAGGGGACCGGGGCCCGGGACCCCACTCCGGATTTGGCCTCCGATGAGGAGGAGCAGCCCCCCTACCCGATGCTGGCTTCCGTGGTGTTCTTCTGCATCAAACAGACCACTCGTCCACGGAGCTGGTGTCTCAGGATGGTTTGCAACCCATATCCTTTAACTAATGTTTTCATCCGAAACTGCTACTTACGTAGCAATTTAGTATGTGGTTTTAAAGTTTACGCCGATGACTGTGGGCCTAATACACAAAAGCCTATTAATTACGGTTTAGTTTTTTCTTGGACCTTGCAGGACTTCGATATCAATTAGGATCTGTAGGTGTATGCTGAATGGCTGGCTGGTTGCCGTGGCAGCTTGCAGCTTCCTGCGTGTATTTTGACAGGAAACTTCACCAAATAAGAGCTGATCCCATTGATCCTTCCCAAAGATTTGTCCTTTTGGCAGTATTGCAATATTAAGAGCACTATTTTATAAATAGCTTCATTAGCTGTAGGGGCGGCTCAAGCTCTCTGCTGAGTCTCTTCAGAAGTGATGCACAAAATGCAGCCTGGCACTTTGTAGATATTATTTTATGATCTAGATTGAGATCAGATTAAATACAATTATTTTGATTTCTAGTTTGTAATGATGAATTGGACTTGCTGTGCAAGTGCATTTGTGCACTGGACTTTCCTCCATTTTGTGGTTTGCTTTTTGTTGCTTAGCCATAAAGCAAATTAAACTTCGGTTGTAATTGTTTTCATATTACATTTATGACGGCCGCATTGTGGTCCGAGGTGCATTATGTATTACATCACTTTTGGACTAACAGCTGTTAAGACAGCAATTATCCCATGATTAATGTATATAGACTTAATGGATTTGCTGTAATGTGGTTCTGCTTGGATATAGAAAGCACTTTGCGGGATATTTGAAGGATGTGGAAAACCCCACTGAAATTTGTATTATTTCCCATGGCTACTTAGAGTTGCGTGGAAATGCATTTTTCCGTTTAAATCTTCTTTATGTGAGTTGTTTACATTTTTCATGGTGGGGCACTTTATAATGCATCTAAATGGCAGCTTCACTTGCTTAAATGTCTTTTGGATTATTATAATCACCATTAGGATTTATGCACCAAGCATGCAGTTCTGTGTGCAACAATTACACATTTCCCTGATTATTTAGACAAATATACAGAACAGCTACAATTTAAATGATGAGAGGAAATGACATTTGTCGCCCTCCCATCAATACACAAAGGGGAAAACTGCTGGTTGTTCAATTCATTACTATTCGTAAGTTTGGGTCATTTATGTTCTTCCATCTTTCTATCTGTCTCCTGCTCTTCTGTTTCTATTATTTTGTGTGCTTGTTTTTGGGTCAGTTAGATACGCCAGCATCAGTGTTCAGCAGTGTAAAATGAAGGCTGCAAACGAGCATGCTTGTCAGATCAAAGTATGTATCATCTTTATTTTGATTAGTCATACATGAGCTTTCTCGCCCTCAGGCACGTGTTGCGAGGCCACAACACTTGTTTACTGAGGTGATGATTAATTTGTATTCTGACATATTGTATATATCAATGGCAGAACGGGGACTGTGTGTCGTTGTTTGCAATGGCTGCCAATTCTTCTCCCAAAAAAAAAATGGTTTGGAATATTTTATTAAACATGACCTTTGCATGGAGATTATCTTTATTCTCCCTATTTTGGTTTTTCTAGATAGATCAAAAGAGCTGCTCTCAAGAGACAAAAAAGTGATTTGCATTTGCCGCTTAGGGAGTTATTAATGTGTTTAGATTTAGATCATGGGCTGGTTGCATAAACTGCTAAGGCTAGTTTTACAAGTTAGTCATACATTTTTTTTTTCTTTAAGTCTGTTCATAACTTTTTTAAGTCAGTTACATAAAAACGTCGATTGGCCTATTTTGATACCAAAAAAGTAAGATTAACTGCCCTTTGACTAACTGCTAGTGGGTCATTCTAGATCTTTAGACAGTGTCTTAACATAACGGCTATGTTTATGCAACTGGCCCCATGTGTGCTGTGTTCATATTGCCAAGCGAGTATATCCTGTTGAGATGTACACCTGGACCACAATGACAGTGTTCAGTCTGCTGAGAGCAGGCATATTGCCATGGATAGGGGATAGTTCAGTCAAAAATCAATGTCGTTTAACTGTGTGACTTACTTTCTTCTGTGGAACGCAATATATTTTTGGAAAAAGAAAACTTTTAACTATTTTTGTCCATACACTGAACGTCAGTATCCTCATTGACTTTGGATGGACAGAAAAGAACACAGAAACATTTTTCAGAATATCTAATTTTAGGTTTCACAAAAAAATAAATAAATGAAACCATACAGGCTTAGAATTACAAGAGGGTGATCCCAACTAACAGGAAAAGTTCTCATTAATTAAGCTAAAATTCTGGTGAGGTTGTCTCAAAGCTTTAAGCAAACATTTCTTCCTGTAATGTTAATGGGGTGGTTCAGGATTTTGGACATCAGAACTCATTTCCTAGTTAGCCTGGGTGTTATTTATCAGTACAGACAGTTTTCAAAAAATTTCATCCAGTCCTTCCAGTTGCATTGTTCAGCGGTGCTAGGCTAGCGCTAGTCAACAGTATCTGCTAGCCTGCCATTAACAGTTTTACCCACTCCATAGTACACCAAAATCAAATAAATTACAACAAAGTATAACTATTGCAATGGGATGAAAGAGTAGTTTGATTTACCATTATTCTCTCAACAGACATTTACGTTGATAGTCTGGCATTATAATTTATTTGCTTTTGGTGTATTACTGTGGAGTGGGTAAAACAGTTTTTAATGGCAGGCTAGCAGATACAGGCTAGTTGACTAGCGCTAGCCTAGCACCGCTGGACAATGCAACTGGAAGGACTGGATGAAATTTTTTGAAAACTGTCTGTACTGATAAATAACACCCAGGCTAACTTGGAAATGAGGTCCGATGACCCCTTTAAGTAAGGGATAATGTAGATCCACCCTGTTGTTATCGCAGATTCTAAAACGAAGAAAGCAGTTGCTAGCAAGCGGATTCAGACTAGACGGATATTTAAGGGATACGGTAGAGTCATACCACTTATTAGCGCACATGGCATTTCGCCACATAAATAATTATGGGGATAAAGGATATTGATTTGAGATTAAACTGTTTTAAAATTGTACCTGTTTGTTGTCATCCATTACAGTGTACAAAATAATCATTACAAAATGGCAGTAACTGCATTTGTATGAAACGAGAGAGCAAGTCTATGATACCGGATGACATAATTAAATAACCGTACACAAAATATTGATTTGAGTTTTAATATTTTATTAACTCACCAAACGCAAAACTTTCATAGCAAGCGGAAAGTGCTGACTTCAGTTACCTTTCTATTTTGTTGGCACAAAAATGTCATTTCTTCATTGTTCATGGAATATTCATCTAAAACAATACCTGTTTCAGAATGTTCAGAGAACATTCTCATAATGTTTGAAAAATAATACAATTTAATGTTACTTAAACATTTGTATAGCCCCCAAAAAAAAAACTTTTTAAAGAGATTTTTGTGAGTTTTCAGGGAACATCAAAAGTAGCATTTTTATAACTTAATGGCAACATTAACAAAACGTTCTTAGTGCATAATGTAAGATTAACTAATTTCATTTTTGGGTGAACTATCTCTTTAACTATAAGATTGAAAAAAGACTAATTGGGTTCAATTAGTAAAACTGGATTCATATCATGTTCATATCATCAAGAGGGTGTGTAGTGTTGTAAGTTAAATAATCCCAAATTTTACTCAGCATTGTATGAGGTGCAAAAGAAACAACAACCTTTTGCTATCACTATAATTTCCTCTATTATCAGGAAATATTGTCATCTAGCACAACGCGAGCTTGTCTTGCTTTAGGTTTTATTCTTTTTCCACCCAACGCAATTTCTCACCTTTAAATGAAAGCATGTGTTTACGGTGTGGATCATTCAGTTTGACTGTGAATCTTGGCACTGTGGGATAGGTCATGGGTTGTGCATCACAGAGAAACAAAGAAAGGCTGTGCTGGCAGAGAAAGGGTGAGACACAGTGAGAGAGATTGCAGTCTCTCAAGATGTTCTCATTTTTGAAACCCCACTCAGGGCACAAAACAGACAGGAACAAATGCACTTATAGCTTCACGTCACGACATAAGCCTACAGTACATCCTGATTTAGGATCATCATGTTGCATCTGTAGTGTTTAAAGGATGAAATTAGAGTGGACGGATGCTGTCTCGGTTGAAGACAGCAGAGTCTGATGGGAATCTGTGCTTGTATAACCTCTACTCTTTGAATTTAGCTATAGGAGAGGAAGCTGAATGATATATTGGTCCAGGGCATATGGAGAAGAGAAGTCAGTCACAGCCAAAGCATGCTGATTAGATGAGCGTTTGAGGATTAATATCATTTCAGCTGGATTTCATGTATATGCCTGCAGCTCGCTGTCTTTGGGACATCTTTTGACCATACGTCAACATCCGCCTTTTTAGGGTACCCTTAAACGTCGGTTAGATGACGTTATCGGATCCTAACCCTACCCCAGACCTAAACCTGCCCCGTCACCTAACCGACGTTAAAGGTAAAGCGTCAGTTGTATGACGGCCCGGGATCGTCATGTAACCAGCGTTTAAGTGTACCCTAAAAAGGCGGATGTTGACGTCAGTTATATGACTTCTTGGGATGAGACTGTGTTACTTTAGAGCAATGGCACAGAACTAACAAGACTGTCTTCTTCTCGTAGTTTTATGTCTTCAAACGCACAATAGCGCCTTTAAAGCACAACCTGTACATGTTTTAGATCTGCAGCACAAGCGAGCTTCATGGGTCAGGTCATGACTGTAAACATTAATGCACGTTTAAACTTTCATACTGATCCTCCGGGGTTGTAAAAGCTCTGGATGGCACTTTTATGACACTGTGTGTTTGAGTCTAGATAATGATAATGGGTCTCAGGCTTAACAGTGCAAAACAACAGCTATTCGTGCCAAAGTCACTGAGGGGCAACGATCTGGATGTGTAGTTTAGACTTGACTTCAAGATTACAAACGATACAGCAGGTGGCAGCCTGTTCCCCAAAAGCACTTTGGACAAGTTTTTCATGTTGGGGTTAGGATGGGTTATATTGTAGCTTCAGGTTGCTGTTAAAATGCTGCTTGCTGGAACATCAGTCTCTCGAGTGATTTAAAGCTTCTTTATTTAACATGCGTTGTATCTTAGCAACAGCTTTCTATATTGATATGTGTGCAGAATTTTAATCAAAGTAAAAAGCAAAACAGCTGTTATCAGTGCTAATCAGTGGTTGTCAATTGTGTCAACAAAAAGATGCAGGACAATAATTAAAGGGTACGTATCATGCTTTTAAATCGTTCCTTTTTACATATAAATCATACATTTGTGATATATAAAGCAAAACTGCAATGCTTGGGTCTGAATTCCTCATTATTATAGGTCCACAGGCTATTCTACCCCTTTTCCCCTATTCCACCCCCCTATTCTACCCCTTTTCCCCTATTCCACCCCCCTATTCTATTCTACCCCCCTATTCTATTCTACCCCCCTATTCTACCCCCCTATTCTATTCTACCCCCATATTCTACCCCTTTTCGCTCGTTTTGGAGCGGTCTCAATGCAAAATAGATGGGTCATACCCCGCCTGATCTCCTGGTTTCTGAGTTGACACTCGGTTCAACTCCACCCCGTTCGGCCATTTTTGTAGTTTGATTGGAGATATACAATTATACTGCGTACAGAACATTTTTATTCACACGTTAACAAAATGTCAACAATGGAAGACTTGTCCTTCAAGCCTTACTTGTTTGAGCCAGAGCGAGCGAGTTGAAAAAGACGACGACGAACCTGCAGAACAACGTCTTCATATGGATGCTGTGGTATGTAACTGTATTGTGTTATAAGTGAAAGTCGATTATTTCTCTTGTTAAAACAAGCACACTGACAAGATAAATGACTATGGTTTAATCTTACCACTAAAAATCTGTATTGATAATATGACACATTTAGAAAAGCGTCAGAAAATCAAGAAGCATCCAGCAGCTAAATGACCATTGTCATGATTAAACTCTAGAACAATAATTCTGCAGACATGTAACGTTACTTCAAAACAAAAACAAAGAAAGCCACATGCTAAACCATGACCACCATGTGTTTTAAGAAAGTAAAGTACTTTATTTTTATTAACGATATTTACAGCTTATCGAAATGCTCTGTTCGTCGTCTCCAAAGATAGAAGGAATTGATCCCTCATTCAGACGAATTTGATCGGCAAACCCTTCTTTATACTGGCGGAGGTTGTTGAAGTTGGAATCCTTGAAGTGCTTCGCGCACACAAAAAATGACTTTGCCCATGGATGTGGGAACATTTCCTTGATAAATAAAACTCAACCAGGCACTTCAAAGAGGTTCTGATGCTGAGAGATGGTGTAATGAAGCGTGTGGGTCACTACATCCAACAACCAAACATTTTGACTTACCCTCTCGTAACTTCTGCATCCTTGAGCTTGGACTACAAAATCGGATTAAACAATGAACCAATCAGAACATGACACATAAGACAAGGGAAGCACTATACATGATGGCAAGGGAATCACATGACAAGACCGTGACATGACTGTGACAAGAAACATGAAACAGTAACTGAAACATAACTCGGGTCGGTGTTATGGAAGGCGTTCAGTAAAGTGGGATCTAGAATGTCATTACGGGGAACCCATGACCTTTCCTCTGGCCCGTATCCTTCTTAGTCCACGAGGTATTTTAGCTAGTGGTGCACGATATATCGGCCGCCGATATGGTCAATTTTTTACACATCGGTATCGTACCGATGTCAAAATAGGGCCGATGTGAACAGGCCGATAATCATTCCTGTGTTTTTGGCGTGTGTGTAGATGTGTGGGGGCGGGGATGTTTGTTTTTGCAAGAGCGCATGCATTATGAGTCCCGACAGTTTAAACATCAAGTGCAAGAAGACTAGAACATGCACGCTGTTTTCTGTCAGCCTTACTAAGGTGTATTTTTGTCCCGCCAAAGCCTTATTTGACCAGTGAGTGAAGTAGAATTTAAAAAAAAAAATTAAAATGCATGATAAACACAATACAAAACAAAGTATTTCATACAAGTTTACAACCCTAGAAACAATGTAACAAATACGTATCCAAGACATATAGTAAGCCCATAAAATACATCACATAAGCAACCCAAGATCACCTTTTACCCAAATGCTTCCATAAAACAACAAGTTTTGAGAAATGTATAATTCTAGTACATTGATATTAGTATTCTTACTAACTAAAGTA
This sequence comes from Pimephales promelas, assembly GCF_016745375.1. The sequence goes on from NW_024121321.1 coordinate 24,668,590, forward strand.
TACTTAAAATGAACTTGAAATTTTGTGATTTTGTCACAACAAAACAAAGTCCTCTCTACTCACTCAGTCAACAGCTGACAACGTATATCCTACATGTCACAGTCTCCGAGGTGTTGTTGATCTCAGCGGTTATTGATTTGTTCGTGTAAGGTGTGGTGCAATAGACTAGTGTGATTTATTCCCCACAGACAGTTATAAACAAAAGACAGAAGCAAAGGGCATGATTGAAAAACTAAGTGGCAATCGATTTTGAACGCTGCCGTGGACGGGCCCTTTGGTGAACCTCAAATCCACCTGGCTCTGTGAAGTGTTTATACGAGGTGAGAACTGAAAGGATGATATTTGAGTGGCTGGTGGGAGGTGGCCGTTTAGATCGCAATGGACCTCCCTGGGGAGCAGCAGCCAGCTGGGATCCGTTGCATTTGAGGGAGATGGATATATTCCGGCCTCATAAAAGAGCCAAGAGTGGCAGAGGAATGTCCCATCTGTGAAAATAGCACTGCTACTTTTTGTTGTCTGACGGCCCCTTTCTGTATTTGAGTCTCTATGGGGCCGTTTACACCTGGCCACTTCATGCGTTTTCTGTGATCGTGAAAAGACGTAAATGCCCACCGAAACGCATTTGAGACGCATTTGAATCCGATCGCTCAAACCACATCAGATGCCGCATTCCAGACGAAACTGGACACGTGTAAATGCATCTGGTTGTTGAAACCACATATGTACATTTTTTTACTCCTCCCAAAAATGCTAAAAAATAAACGTGTGAGAGCGTGTTATAGGCTATATATCATGTTATTTTAGTCAGATATGACGACGCTACTGCGACACGCATCACCTCAGATGAGCAGCTGAACGCCTATCAAGCCAACGCGCCACAATCTATCGCAAATCAAAGTGAAAGTAAGACGCAGACGATTAACACTACCATCTTCATTAAAAGTAAAGAAACACAATTATCTTACCAGGGCTGTTGCCACGCTCTCTTATTGCTGTCTTTGCTGATTTTGAAATTAGCCGTTGATCAATAAAATTCAGCATCGTGCACTTCATTAAATCTGTATATTGCGCGGGAATTGAAGATCGGATTTATATCCGTTTTCAAAAACACATTGATATGTGAGCAGGTGTTTTGAGTAATCCGACAGCTATCCGATCTGAGAACGCATGAAGTGGCCAGGTGTAAACAGCCGCTATATAAGTCTCGCTTACAATACCAGTTGTCACAGGAGCCAATTCTGGCAAAGCATCCATTCCCAAATACCAGTGTGCTCTTGAGCTGGGCTTCTCTCTGACTGAGATGTTTCACGATTGTGTTGATTCAGCTGCCTTGACACAAATGACAGTGTGTTAAAAGCTGCGGATCAGGTGTTGATGCCAGTTTGAAATGTGCATTGAGAGTGACAATTGAACACAAGGAGAGCAAAGCTCACTTGACACAAGATGACAATAGAGCTCGTTTTATGTTTCTGGTTCAGCAGATGTTAAATGCACTCAGCCCTAAACATGCTGGAATGTGAATTGAGTTTTGCGGTCACATTTTTACTCTTTTCCCCTTTTTAGTTTTCATTTTTCTATTTGGATAATTAATAATACCTTTTTTATGCAAGAGATCTTATAAAAGATTTCTAAATATACGATCTTATGATGTCAAGCTGAAAATAATGAATTTTTAAAGGTGGCTCTGTATGTTTTTCAGTCTCATTGGGCGGCAATTCATCAACTGTCAGAGATATGTAGAGTTCAAAGAGGAGAGGTTGGGAGTAGATCATGATGATATTTTCTTGTTGTGATAAAATATTGTATATCATTTCCTTTGGCCTTGTTCAGAAATTAAATTATTAATGTTTGCTGCACTTATGTGGGAAGGAATGATGTGCTTGGGTCTTGTGTTTCTGTTTTTCCAAACCTGCATGACCTGTTTTCTTCTGAGGAACATAAAAGAAGATATTTTGACATTTCCTTTTCCATACAATGAGAGCCCATTGGACCGGCTTTCATTATGGTTAAAGAGATAGAAACTATAAAAAATGGGTTTTATTGGGCACCGTTCGTTACATCTTCACCCCTGCCTCAGCCAGTCATGCTGTTTTATGTGAGCTGCAGCTTCTGCTTTCAATCATGTGAGTTTGTGTACTGAATTCTCTGTGCACGATGAAACGAGAAACTGATGAATAAATAAAAACTGCATTGCAAAAACTGGTGCTAACGGCAAGGTCTTTGTCCGCCACACTGAGGTTGTCATGGCAATGTGGACCATTAGTTTATGGGGCTTATGAGGGATGTTCTCAGCACTGCAGCGTATTTTTCTGCATAACAGCAAAACAGCGTCCGTTCTTTATTTAAATCCATTTTAAAACTGAGCTTTTTATGCAATACCGATGACGTGAAATGTAAGGAATCCCATTACAGCTAAAAGTATGTATCCACACAGGATTTGACTTGGTGTGTTCTGAAATTAAGTGGTAGGTAGTTTTGTAAAAGGTGAGTTGGGAGGGGCCTGGGGGCGGCACTTTGGGCTTTCACTGCATTATAGTATGAGGGGGTTTCTCTGAGGAGAAGCACTTGCTAGGAACTACCTGGTTGCCAGGCAACAGACGAGATCATGCCTCACACTTCAAGAGAAAATACAGCTCCCCTTCATCCCGAAAGCATGGGCTTTGCTGAGTCAATATCATACATTATTAATGGCCTGGGTTATGAGATGGTGTGGAGAGAGGGCAAAGGGGAATTAGGGTGGGAGAGGAAAGGATGGAAAATGAAATTTCAATTTGGACCAATTTAAACCCTCTGTGTTCATTTGTGTCGGTCAAGCAACCAATAAACTGCGGTGGATCCTTCAGATTGGAAGTCCTAAGGGCTTAAAAAGCTCCCTATATGTAGTTCTGTAATTTGATTTAATCATTATCATATCAATGTGCTATTAGGTGTTTTACTCCAGACACTTATTAGAAATTAGACCGTTCCAGAGTTATTTCCCTATTGATTTACTCGCATAGGGATATAAATGAATTCCTTAATAAAGAGCACAAGTCATAAACAAAGCTCTGAGATGAATCACATTACAAATGTTAATTTGAAAAAGACAAAGGTACAATGAACTACATATCCCATAAAACATTGCAAATAAATCAGTTGACTCGAGTACAACCATACAATATAAATAATATTAACATATATGTTCAAACTCTATTACACTTTAAATGCTTGACGGGAGTGGGAGGTCACTGTTGAGCTGTTTTGGATTCTGTGGTAACAGTGACTTTTTCTTTAATTTGGAGGATCCAAGTAGAATCTGTCCTCAGGATCCTGTTTAGTGTAGTTCTTCTCTGGGAAGTTGGCTGGTTAGGTTTTTTTTTTGTGTGTGTGTGTTGAAATCACCATGGCTTTTATAGAAGCTTTCTGTATGTCATCACTGTGCTCATGGTAGGGTTCTTCACACTAAAAAACTGTCATTTTAAGAACTGCCTGCATTGCATTTATCCAAAATTTATTTTGAAGACTTTAGTGTAAGTGAGTGAGTATTTTATGTAAAACTCCACTGTTATACTCTATAGTCAGGCTTTCATGTAAGATCTGAGTAATAACCAACAAGTTGGAGGTTTCAACCTTTGTGATCTTGAGCAAGGCACTTTGACCCAGTGAAACTCTGGAGAATGTCTATACTTAACATTTAGAAAACTAATTCTTGTAGTTTTATTCTCTTTAAAGTCACCATGAAATCAAAATGGACAATAGTTGGGTTTCAGTCACGTGATTATGATGACGCGCGGAATTCAGATGGAGGGCAGGGAGTGAAGAGCGCAATGGAGATGGAGGAAAGTCCTACTGTACTACACTTTACACCCTATTACAAGAGAAAGAAATAAACAAAAAATCAAACATATGTTGGACGTGATCCTTACATTATGATTTTTCAACTGAATTTAAATATTTTCCAGCCATCGAGGCGGTAGATATCAACAACTACCTCGTCTTACAGACATACTTTGACTTTACAAAGTTCGGAAATGTTACACGTTACAGAAACAGTCACTTAAGTTGTATTAACTCACCTTTGACGAAGTGATCACTAACGTTACACACACGGCATTTTCCCATTCGGCTCCTCCCGACTGCAGACATACTGTAGGTTTGCAAGCCGTTTTTCCAGAGTTTTTCGACCAATTTCTTGCATTTCCCCCCCCCCCCCCCCTTATGAACAACAACCTTTGGTACACGATAAAAACTCCTTGTGATCGATTCAGGTAACCATAAATGACTCAAAACACAGGCATTTTGAGTTTTTATAGTGCTTTCTAAATACAGCAAATCACTTCCTGCCCTCCATTTGTATTTTGCGCCATGGCAACGCAGTGGCGTGATGTCATTTGAAAACAAGCTATTCTTATTGTTGTGGAATATTGGAGTATATTTTATGAATTATTTATCTGTGCACATCATTATTTTTATTAAAATTCATGTGCCCTCATAATCTTCATAATTTAAATAACTTCCCCTCCCTCATGGCTGCGACATCTGTTCTCTTCTGTGATGTGTTTATTGGCGTGAGGGCGGGACAACCTGTCAATCACCAAAACATTTTCTTGTTCAAGAAGACATTTCACACAGCTAGGGAAGAATAGACTATCACAACTTCCGGTTCAAGTTCCTCAGCAATCCAAAAGTGCAACATATAATTGTTTTTGACCTTGTAAATGAAGCAAGCTGCTTCAGTGAAGCAAATTCATCATTTAGCCAGAATCCGGTATAGTTTGGTTCGCCCGATATGAAATGTTAGGCAGCACTTAGGCAGGGTAGGCATCCCCACAGAGAGACTTGTGATGGCTGACATTTTGTGGTAACTCAATGGTGTTTAAATTGCCATTTAAAAACACATTAGCTAATGTCAATGATGTAATGAAAAAAATGTTGATACTCATTAGCCTTCCCACTAGGCCAGATGGAGATTTATTATTACTGTATAAAAAAGATCACATTTGCCAGCTCAATCTACCATGATCCACTTGTATATGATAAAAAAGCTTTTTGAAATGGCCCACAAAACAACCAGCAATTGTACAATAAATAGCTTATTTTAGCTGAAGTGGCTTCCAACTTGCTGATAACGATTTGTTTGAGGAGGCAGATGCAGTCGTCTTATCTGTGTATGTGCTTGAGAGAGCTGTGCTAATGTTTTGAGTAGCCATGAGGTACAGCTACATGCCACAGAGCATTTATTAGCTTATCTAACAGGACGCCTACGCTAATGCCCTGATCTTGTTTTTTTCCAGTTCATGGCCCTGAAGTCAGTCCAGTCCTAACACTTCCTGTCTTGACCGTGTGCCGCCCATCTCGTTGTTTAGCACAGAGAGACGGCCGAAGTGAATTATCTGTCATTATATGCAACAAGGAAGACTCACTGTTTTCTGTCTGCCCCTCATGGCCATGTGTCTCTGATTGTTATTGCTACAAGTATATTAGATATGACTGCATTATATTTCAGAGTACAGAGTTAAAAATAGAAGTTAAATGCTTCAGTTTGCATGGCTTTTTTTATGGAAGCCCTTTTTCATAAAATAAATTCATGCTTTGGTAAATCATAATTACGACAAAAGTGATAACTGTGAGATAAAACTGTAAAATGATGACATAGTCATAAATGCGAGATAAACAGTAAAATGAACATTTAAGGTCAATTTAATATAAAAATAAGTCATCATTATGACCTGAAATGTCATAATTATAATATGAAAAAGTCAGTATTATGAGATAAGTTCATCATATCATAGACATAATATTTCTCATAACTAGTCTATGACTTATGCCAATTCTGACAATTTTGACTTTTTATGTCTTTGTCATTTCAAATTTATATGTTATGATTTTCATTTACCAAAGCATGCTTTTTTATGTGGTGGAAATGCATCCATACTGCTTTTAAGGTTCATTTACTTAATCATACTTAATTAAGTAAATGTCAAGTTGCCATGACTTAAAATCTGCTATATTTTCATTAACTATTTAGATTAAATGCTGGATAGGTGATTTGATCTTTATCTAGCCACTAAAATTGCCTACCCTACTTTAACTTAAACTGAGGCTGAAGCAAATTGTTCCCTTTATTTAACATCATTTTAAATTCTTCAGTATTTTTTTCATCTAAGTTTTAAAAGAACATTTTACAATTCAATGTAAAAACGACAACATTTACTAAATGTGACAGCAAAATTAACACCAGAGTACATAAAAAAAAAAAAATATATATATATATATATATATATATATATATGAGTGTAACAATGTGATAAGCATATTCATCTAAAATAGTTCTGTATTTTATATCGCAATAATATTGTATCGTGAGTTCAGTATCATTTCACCCCTTATATACAGTATATATATATATATATCAGAAAACTTATTTCACTGCTTATTTACTCTGCTAGTGTATATTATATAGCCTATTTAAGTTCTGTATATTTTGTAATTGTAACTTTAATTGTACTTTAGTTAAACTTTGGAATAAGAAAACCAAAACCTTTTTTTCTTTTTTGAATTCAGCATGTGATCAGTAGTGTACAGTAGTGTCACACGATTATATCAGTTACACACGTGACATTACAACATTGGACATTTGTTAACGTGATTATGAAGGCAGAAAGGAAATATCCTGTGAAGCCATGTCATAATTCATCTTAGCGGTTGCGAGTAACAGAAATGTCCTATGGCAGTGAGGGCTATTTTAATACAGCTGTCATATTTGCTCATATTTAACGATGTGCTTGCTGTGTCTCCCTGCGCTTTACCTTGCTATTAGTCTTCTGCACCTTTGTGTGCCATATAGACAACTGTGAACAGAGTGTATGACCTATACACTATAGACAACTGTAAAAATAGCCCACATTTGGCCTATTCATAATCACAGGTTAGTGATGAATCAATGGAATACAGTTTAGAGGGACTGTGACGCACTGATTTATGGAGGTTGACTTTAAAATCAAAGCTCTGTGGGCCACACAGGTGGACAGTCCTCAGTTGGCACCCTTACTAGGCAGCCCTTTAGCATAGCTCACCAGATTTACAGCGAGACCACCCGGGGGCTTCAAGAAACACTGATGAACTGCTTGTTTTGCAGTTGCTCAGCATCAGGGCTCTGTATTTACACACGTGTGTTTGTTGTTTTTCACTCGGCGCAGCTCAATGTTTGCATGACGGTCAGGATTCAATTCCTAATTAGGTAAATTATCAGAGCGTGTTAGTGTGTTTTAAATGTAAAATGCCAAGGTATCATATAAATCTTCCCTTACTCTAAACGCCACATTCCTTTGTCTGTGCTGAGTGTTGAGTGTTACTGTTTGTAAGCATTCCTCCCCCAAGCACTCTGGCAGACTGTCCAAATACAATCGCCTGCGCCGGCAGACCTGCGGTCCCTCAGCCCACGCCAGAAAGGAAGGACGAGAGGTTTCAATGAAGCTCTGCGAACATGCGACGTTCACACGGATGCTTAAATATGATGGGCCCTTATATGTTGTTTATGATTCTTTATTTAAGCCCACCTTATTAACTTGCCTTTCAAGAGCTCTCTCAAGTTTAGAGTGTATGTCATGCTCAGTTTAGACTTGCATAATGGAGAGGAGTCAGCGCTGGGCCAGTGCTCGAAACGTATGAAACGCCATGAGAGAAGACAGAGGAACATTCCCGCTGTGTTTATATCCTGTGAAGTACAGCTTGTTAATCTTCACTGCGAAGAATCTCTCTGTTAGGGTCGAATGTTTATGTATTTGTATTGTCTTACTTCGACAAATGTAAAAAAGGCATTGAGGTATTGCATTGTGTGCTGGGAGGGATTGTGGGGAGTGACAATTAGGATTGAGATTTATCTTTACATACTTTTGAGTGGCCGATCCTCACAGTTTGATTACCTTGTAATTGAATCCTTTAAAATAATGAGAAGCTTGAATGATTGTTCATAGTTCCAGTGATGGCTGGATCGTAGCCCAGACATGCCCCTGATAGTCCTGGATTGCTCCGAACAAGCTCTTTATGGATCCTTCCCAATACTCCTGTCATTAACGGAATCTCCGCTGGCGACGTTCTTTTCGAAGTGAAGGGAAAATAGTGTTAGAGGCATGTGCAAAAGGATATATATATATATATATATATATATATAAACAGAAATAATGCAAATGTAAATGTATAACCATTCAAAAGTTTAGTCAGTAAGATTTTTTTTTAAATATTTTTGAAAGTATCTTTCACCAAGGCTGCATTCTTCGGATCAAAAATACATTAAAAGCAATACTATTGTGAAATATTTATACAATTTAAAATAACTGTTTTCTTTGCTAATACAGTATATTCTAGACAACGTGATCTCATGAGAATACGTATGTATTTTAAGTGTAGTTCTATCATACGTACATATAATTACGTTTTATATGTGCAGAAACGTATAATACTGACGTATTTACAGCACAAAAACGTAATTTATTTACATATGAATAAATCCACCGACGTACATGTATCACTATTTATGCATATTAAAATCGTAGCATTATGTTTTGACTCTATTGCATTCAACTATCTTATTAATTAAGTTTTCAGTCACATTTATTGATATAATACTCATAAATATTAACATTTTGCTCGTTTCGCCTGCATGGTGTAAAACAATACACTAAACTAAAAAATACATTCTTTAACGTTACTCGTTTAACCATTTTGTAATATAATTTATTTACCGTGAGACACAAAGCCGTTTTTTTTACCGTTTTTTCTCCTATAAAACACAATATAAATTCACATAAGACATCAATTTTATTAGTTTGATGTAATCTAAATCTTTAGAATCCATAGCCTACGTTGTTTGCAAGAAACTCCTAATTCAGCCTTTTATCCAGTCGTGATCTTCGTCTCCATTCTCAGCAGTGGAATATACGTAAATAGTTAACGTTTTGTAGCTGTAAAAACGTTTAAATGTTGTAGATACGTCCATAATATACGTTTCAGCATCTATCCATACGTACTAAAAAGTCTGTTTTCTATCTTTGCAAAAAAAACGTAAAATACCTACGTATTAACAATGAGACCAGGGTGATTTTAAAATGTAATTTATCCCGTTATGTCAAAGCTGAATTTTCAGCATCATTACATCATTACAGTCTTGTGTCACATCCTTCAGAAATCATAATAATGGGATGACTTGCTGCTTAATAATTTATATTATTATTATAAATTTTGACAACAGTTGTGCTGCTTAATATTTTTTTGGACTAGTTTTTTTTCAGGATTTTCTGATGAATAGAATGATCAAAAGATCAGCATTATCGCCAGTATTAACACTTAATGTTTGGCTGTTTCTCCAACAAAGCTGGTTTGTATTGTTGCTGCTGCTGCTTTGATCCTAAAATACCCAAATTGACCTGTGTCTCTAGACACAAAACAATGAGTTGCTTCTCTACAGACATCAGCAGACAGCACTTCCTGCTCTTTCAGGTATTCAAAAATTCTACCTTTTTTTGAGATCCCAATTCGGCTACATAAGGTTCAGTAAGTAATGGAACTCAGAAATATCTTTCAAGATAGTACAACCTTGAGATCCATGATAATGGAAATCCCCTATGGTGACTGAGCAGATGCTTTTATCCATGTTAAGTCCCAAACATGATGTGTTTTACTCTGCTCTCTGTCATCTGACATATCTCAAATTCTTCATCTTTATACTGAGCCTCAGTTCTGATAAGATTTACACGCCTGCATGGCAAAAACAAATTGATTTGTAAATGTGTCAGCGCAGAAAGGCTGTCACTTGTGCCATGCTAAGATAACCATGTTTTATTGTGGCTGCTGTCTCTGCTCTTTTTGTTGACTTCTTGTCAACCAGCAATGGTAATTAAACTGTTGTTGGAGGTAGAAAGATAGGTGCACTCACAGAGAACCAAAACGAACAAAGGAATGGGTGAAAACCTCTAGATACCTCTCATTTAATATAATAATGTGCAGCGTGGTGGAACTTCTGAGCAGCACCATTTCTCCTGCCGTGGAAATGTAATTAAGAGGCCAGACTCAGCTGCCATGGCTTCTCACACACTCACGGCTCTATTTCATGCTCAGGTAGACAAAAGCATTTGTTTTCTAATGGTTGGAGCCAGTTGAGTTATGAACACATGATACACATCACACCATTTCTACTCTTGCCGCTGTTTAGGAGGTGTTGTTTGTTTATGTCATTGTAAGTATCCAGAGGACACAGTGAGTTAAATGAAGTACACAGGTTTATTGTAACTTCCTTGTTCAGATGTTTGTTTGAGTAATAACGTATGCATTGTTGCCTGTTGTAATGGCTTGCTTGGAAGATTCTGGTGCTGCTCTGTGAGAACACTTTTGATTGCCTACGTGGATATATTATGAAATATGGCGTGTGTGGCACTCAGTACATGTCAGAGGGCCCTTCTGATCACAGCTTCCTGCTCTGCTTTAAAGGGCTTGAGAGGAGCACTCTATAGAGATTCTCATTTGTCATTTTACTCTCATTTTTGTTGTCCGTTGAGGCGTAGAGTGGAGTGAAATCACAGGCAGCTCATAATTTGAGTGTCTTTGCTCTCTAAGGACATTAAAGTTGAGTTTTTTGAACAGTCACGTCCTGAGAACATTCTGTTCAAGCTCATAATTTTGCACAAGAATAAAACCACAAAACCGTGTAAAGGGAATTAATTACACTATAACAATCCTATTCTTAATCCTACTTCAGTGAAGTGATGTGAAAAAGTAATGTGAGGTGAAGTGAAAGCCAAGTATGTTAACCCATACTTAGAATTTGTCCTCTGCTTTTGACCCATCCAAGTTAGTGGAGACAAATTAGGAGCAATGAACACACACACACACACACACACTGCGAACCATGGACACACACACCTGTAGCAGTGGGCAGCCCTTCACTGCGGTGCCTGAGGAGCGATTGGGGGTGAAGTGCCTTTCTCATTATTGGTTATTTAGGGTGGAAGGAAGCAGAGGTGAGACCAAGTCATTGTTTTGCAAGTCACAAGTAAGTCTCGAGTTTTTGCATTCAAGTCCCGAGTCAAGACAGACAAGTCCCAAGTCAAGTCCCGAGTCAAGACAGACAAGTCCCGAGTCAAGACAGACAAGTCCCAAGTCAAGTCCCGAGTCAAGACAGACAAGTCCCAAGTCAAGTCCCGAGTCAAGACAGACAAGTTCCAAGTCAAGTCCCGAGTCAAGACAGACAAGTCCCGAGTCAAGACAGACAAGTCCCAAGTCAAGTCCCAAGTCAAGACAGACAAGTCCCAAGTCAAGTCCCAAGTCAAGACAGACAAGTCCCGAGTCAAGACAGACAAGTCCCAAGTCAAGTCCCAAGTCAAGACAGACAAGTCCCAAGTCAAGTCCCGAGTCAAGACAGACAAGTCCCGAGTCAAGACAGACAAGTCCCAAGTCAAGTCCCGAGTCAAGACAGACAAGTCCCAAGTCAAGTCCCGAGTCAAGACAGACAAGTTCCAAGTCAAGTCCCGAGTCAAGACAGACAAGTTCCAAGTCAAGTCCTGAGTCAAGACAGACAAGTCCCGAGTCAAGACAGACAAGTCCCAAGTCAAGTCCCGAGTCAAGACAGACAAGTCCCAAGTCAAGTCCCGAGTCAAGACAGACAAGTTCCAAGTCAAGTCCCGAGTCAAGACAGACAAGTCCCAAGTCAAGTCCCGAGTCAAGACAGACAAGTCCCAAGTCAAGTCCCAAGTCAAGACAGACAAGTCCCGAGTCAAGACAGACAAGTCCCAAGTCAAGTCCCAAGTCAAGACAGACAAGTCCCAAGTCAAGACAGACAAGTCCCAAGTCAAGTCCCGAGTCAAGACAGACAAGTTCCAAGTCAAGTCCCGAGTCAAGACAGACAAGTCCCGAGTCAAGACAGACAAGTCCCAAGTCAAGTCCCGAGTCAAGACAGACAAGTCCCAAGTCAAGTCCCGAGTCAAGACAGACAAGTTCCAAGTCAAGTCCCGAGTCAAGACAGACAAGTCCCAAGTCAAGTCCCGAGTCAAGACAGACAAGTCCCAAGTCAAGTCCCAAGTCAAGACAGACAAGTCCCGAGTCAAGACAGACAAGTCCCAAGTCAAGTCCCAAGTCAAGACAGACAAGTCCCAAGTCAAGACAGACAAGTCCCAAGTCAAGTCCCGAGTCAAGACAGACTAGTCAAAGTCAAGTCCCGAGTCAAGACAGACATGTCCCAAGTCAAGTCCCGAGTCAAGACAGACAAGTCCCGAGTCAAGACAGACAAGTCCCAAGTCAAGTCCCGAGTCAAGACAGACAAGTTCCAAGTCAAGTCCCGAGTCAAGAAAGCAAGTTCCAAGTCAAGTCCCGAGTCAAGACAGACAAGTCCCAAGTCAAGTTGCTAGTCCTCGAGTTTAAGCTTCAAGTCTTTAACAGGTCATTAGTGCTTTTTGCACAAATTACTGTCTCAGTATTAATTACTATACTAAATGAAATGTATACTAATTTATATCAGGAAGGCTTTTTAAAATAATATTTAATATAATAATATATAATATTATCATATTTATTCAGACTTAGTGGATGTTGATTGGTTGGTTGTCTGATTGGTTGAATGTGAAGAGTGGCAATGCAGATTTAAAAATGAAAAAATAAAAGTAACTGTTCATTGGGAAAATTAATCGTCATTTGCTACACATTAAGTTTAAAATATTGAGTACCTGGTTAAAATATTTTGTTAATGTGACAGTAATTGTACTAGAACATTCCTATTTCCATGGCGACACGTGACACTTTTTGGGGCTACGTGACTGTCATTTACAAAACGTAACGTAAATCCATCCATTTCAAAGTCCAAGTCATCAAATTTGGGACTCGAGTCCAAGTTGCATAAGATATTGAAGTGAATGTAAGTCTTGTCGGCTGATATTTTTGCACACTAAATATGTTATTTTCATTCCAATTTTGGCATATTTGCAATTATATTATATGATTGTAGCCATTATTATGCAAATGTAGGCAGTTATTTGTACTCGTGTTTGTGAAGTCAGAGAAAATTCAGTTGTCAGCTGGTACAGTATGTCTGCTTTGAATAATGCAGTAATAGTGTTTAGTAATGAAAATACAGCAGCATGTGTGTGTTGACGTGGTATCTGCAGAACTCTTAGTTCCTTATCCGTGTTGAGGAAGAGGGCCGTGTGACTTGCTGCTGCTGCTCTGTGCTACTCTCTGACAGGCTTGTCAGGCTATGGACACCAGCAGCTCTAATAGTGACAGGGGAATTCTCCGCTCCCCTGGAACATCAAAGAAACCTTCCTTAATTGGACCCTAGGCAAGAGTAGCCAGATCTGCCCTGATTCAAGCGGTCTGAATCCCGGCACCACTGCCGCAGTCTGCTAAGCTCGTAACCAAGGCAACATTAAGTTAGTGATGAGCTCTCGCATACAGTACAGAGACTCGGCTCCGGCCGTGATATAAGCGAGTTCTCCTTTAGCTGCAGGCAATTTCTGAAGTTCATCTGGGCTCGTGGACAATTAGTCAGACCATCGAGAGCATCTCACTACACACTCGTGTGTGTCACCGCGTCTGCTATGGATGGATGCCAGAGAAGAGCCTGTAATGAGTCAACTCTCAGTGGATCACAGACTCCAGATCAGCCACATTTTCTTTTACCTCTAATAAAGGAAAAAAAGGGTCTGATCGCAGCCAAGAGGCATGCCTGTCTCTATTTGTTCTGGAAGCGCTCACACTCAGATGAAATATGCATAAACTTCTCAAGTGCTGTTTTGTTTAAGCTCCGAAAGGGACAAGCTTTGGTTGAGGAGGCTTTGTGTGTTACTCGCTGCATCCGCCTCAGTCTGCCTGTGTCCTTACTTGGAGGACAACGTGAGCACAGGAAGTGAGAAAATATCACTTTCTCAGAAATACGGGGGCAGCTCTGAAATGCTTCACTGGAAAGTTAAATCCGGTTGACAGAGGGAGATGTATTTGCAGCACCTCTGTGAAGGGATCTGGCAGCACACTATTAACACCCTGCGAGCCTATCGCAGTCCTCAGCACAGTGATGGGGTCAAGCTGAAAATGACGTTTTCTGCAGGCCCTCCAAGATGCGTTTTGCACTTGAATAGGTGTGGCTGACCCCATGGTGGTGTGAAAGATCATGGCCATGGACACACACCAGTAAATGGCGGCCCTGTTTTAATCTTTTGGTGCACTTCACAACATGCAATGTCAAAAAACTTTAGGCTGACATCATTTTGATGGTGGGTTGACAAGCTTTTCTCTTGTCATTCGATAAAAGTCCTTACAATTAAGTGTAGCATTCTGTTTCTTTTTCCCCGTATTGAATTACGTATTTATGCGTTTATATTTTCATTTAGGCACAAAAGGGAACAACAAATAAATGCAGTCAAGTGGAAAAATTAGGCCAGCAGAATGCTGTTGAGTAGTGCAGAAGTGCAGCAGTCCACATCTTGCACTGTGAGTAATAGTATTATGGGCTGTGCATTTAAAGTTGAGAAAATTGATATTCACTGTTGACTGAAAAAATAAGTTAAATAATTTGATGCATATTATTGGAGCTGAAAGTGCCTGGAGACAGCATTTACATTCATCTCAATGGAAGTGGGTCGAATAGTTGGTACAATCTTGTCTAAGCTGTCAATGTCATGTGACTATTCACTCTGTCTGGGGTCATGGGCAAATAATCTCATGACAACACTGATTGGCTGATGCCCTCATAAAAAAAAACAGTTCTAAACTATTCACTAGCAATATTCATGAAATAATGCTAGTCTGTTTCACACTTTTAACAGCCCTCTGTTAATGGGATATGCTTTTTTGCATCTATAGTTACTAACTGTGCCATGCTATCATGCCAACTCCTTTGCTGGCAAATGACTTCAAAAAGCATTGGTGGTCACTTCCGTTACAAAAAAATGTAGGGCTGTTAGTTTTAGATGTATTCCCCACTCTGTGTAAGTTTGTTTTTATGAAAGGTGTTGCCTGTAGTGCCATCCAGGCTAGACTTGCACAACCATTAAAGGACACGATTGGTTTGTATTGTTACAACTTGTTGGTTGTACAATGTTGGTAGTATACAGTATGTTAATGAACAATGTGTGCTCTTTTTTTTCATCTGCACCTAAATCTACCCATTTATTTGTCAGGCACTGTCAAATAGATCTCTACCAGTTGACAGAAAATTGCATGCAGACCCTTGACGGCTCTGAAGCTTTTGTTAAAAATGCAGATTGAACTGCTTTTTTTAGTATTCCCGCCCATGGACTGTCAGATCAACAGAAGTGTGATGCCAAAATCAAAAGTGGATTATGAGTGCTGAGGTAGGCCTACCTTTCTACTGCATAGAGAGCCACGTTTTATTAAAAGCCCATCTTGCCTACTCTTTAAGCTGGTACTTGAAGCTTGAATTTCTCCTAATGTAGGAAAATCCATTATTGTGGAAATTAAATACAGGTCAGGGTGCATGATTCGTTTTTTTTTTTTTTTTATCAGATCATTTTTTAAATAATTAATCACTCTAAATTAGCATGTTTATATGACAGTTAAATTATTATGCAACGGCTTGGCCTGCAGAGAAGTGTTTCACATTTGAAAGGACTGATTTGTTTAGTGTTTTTTTTTTAGGTGAGGTGCACAGAGACGTGTCGTCTCTGATTAATCACAAGCTGTTTGGGGCGGTCTGACAGGACTGACCTTTCAGCGTACTACTCTGATATTTTGCACCACAGGGAGTTTGTTTGCTGGGGGGAGCGGGAGATGGGTGGGGCTGAAGTGAGAAAACGTAAATGCTGTCAAGACTGATGTGGTCCTTGTGTGACAGCTGAAATGGTAGAGGAGTGGGCAGTTTAGGCATCCATCCCGTTTTGTGCACGCCTGCGTACCTATGATTAACTGAGAACACCTGTGAGAATAGTGAAGCGCGCACACACACACACACACACACACACACACACACACACACACACACACATTAGAGTACATAGACATCATCTGAGCATGTCACGACACACACTGCTCTGCTCTGGGAACATTAGCACTCAATGATGATAGACATTATGCAATGACCATTACCAGCCTAAACAATGCAGCCAGCTACCTCAGTGAAACAGACATGTTAAATTAATTTTAACATAAATAAACAGCAATACACTACTGTTTGGATTTTTTTTAATACCTAAAAAAAGAAATGTGTACTTTTGATACTTTTATTTCATTCTTTTGAATTTTCTACTAATCAAAAAATCCTGATTTTTTTTTTTAATCATTTACGCAGCACAGCTGTTTTCAACATTGGTAATAGTAAGAAACGTTTCTTGAGCGGCAAATCAGAATATTTGAAGGATTTCTGAAGGATCATGTGACACTAGTATATTGTATATTTGGAAATTTTACAATTATTTCACACTATTACTGTTTTTAATGTATTTTTGGTCTTTCAAAAATGTAAAAATTTCAAAAATCTTTCAAAAATGTAAAAATAAAATTAAAAAATTCTTAACTCTAAATTGGGGTGTATATGAAATAATTTAGATGAGGCATTATTTTGGAATCCAATATCTAAATTATTTCATGTATCTAATCTCAATAAGCAATTACTATATACATGTATTATAATATATATATATATATATATATATATATATATATATATATATATAGCCCTAATATATATATTAGGGCTGTCAAACGATTAATCGAGACACTGTGTATAATTATTTTATATATAAAAGTACACACACATGCTTGTATATATTTAAGGAAAAATATTACTTGTATTTAAAATATTTATATTTATATATAATATAAATTATATATAAATCTATTTACAGTATATACATGAAAATATTTCCTAAATATATACAAGCATGTGAGTATCTATATATATAAAATAATTATACACAGTGCACCCACATATATTATGTAAACACAAACTTTTATTTTGGATGTGATTTATCGCTTGACAGCCCTAATATATATATATATATATATATATACCCACACATACAGATCTTTTAGATATTTACAGTATATGTCATGCATGTCTGCTCTTATGTATTACTTTGTAGTTGTGCATCATTAGTCCATGAGCAGAATTTTGAGGGGGGGAAATGGAACCATCTCATTTTTTAAGTAATAAAAAATAGAAATCTGTTCACTTTAATAAAAGTGTATTTATCATGACAGGCTGTAATGATAAAGCAGGGCCAGCTTTTGAATAAGAAAGTATTTAAAAGCCATAGAGCAAAATAAATTAGCAGGGTTATCACAGATACACACAGCACATTCACACGCTTTTCTCTGCCCAGACTTGAGCTGCTCTCTATCATAGCAACGTTATCTAACCGTGCGCCAGATCTCCACAGGTGATCCTCTGTGGATCTCAGGTCCTGCGCATGGTGCCGCTGAGTGTGGAGGTGGCATTGGCACCGTCGCTCTGCCACACACCCATAATTAGCCTTGCAAACCGCATGACCAAACTTGACCACCCATACTATTTTGTGTGGGTTTAGTTGGATGCAGTGACTAGGGGAAAAAACAAGGTTTTGCTACAGGAAATTTTACAGGAAGGAAATTGGCTGCAGAAATCATAGTGCCAGCATTGCATAATGTCTGCCACAGTGTAGTCGTACAGAGGACGATTGAGACGATCAGAATTCAAGATTACAGCGCGATGAGTGGCGAGCCTCATGACTTTAAATGTACGTTGGTTTCGTACAGTCATAAATGTGCATAAGCCTGAGAAGCTTGCAGGATTTTGTGTATTAAGAACTATTGTACAGAAACCAATTGTAGCAGATGAAATTGAATCTGAATCTGTGTGAGTTTATCGGTCTACCTAAAAGGTTTTACACACCAGAGGATTCCTGCAGCTAAAATGCAAATCAAAACTCTTGCATGACTCAAACCACAAGAATATGTAAATGGTAATCCTTGAGAACCTCTTGTAGAGTGTTGCAGGCTTGCTTTGTGATGGCTATAATGAGTTTAACATGGAGTGGTGGCGTTTTTGCTTGCGTGAGTGGCTTTAGTCTCACATATATGCACGGGTTAGTCCATCAATTGGGGCTTGACGATCTGCGGTGACGGGTTCTTGGAGTCCTGTCAATAGAGTAATCAGAAAAATAAAGCCTGGGGAAGTCCTGTCCATTCGAATGCATGACAGTGTCTGTCTTTGCTTTGAGCTGCAGGATATGACACCCATGTTTCTTGGCCTCTGGCAGAAGAAAGAACGTGACAAAACACAGACCACGGAACAAGCCATATAGTTAGAGCTAATGCTTTACTTCATCTGTGGCTAAAGGGGGAAATCAAATAATAATCATGCCCATTGCTGTCAAATAAAAGATGACAAACAATATTATCAATTAGCAGCAGGGAAAATTCAGTTTGTAAAATGTTATTAATGTCAATTAGAAATTATTTTGCCCAGCATAATATAGCTGTAATAAAAGGTTATTTAGTCTGTCTGTTTTTAATTAATTATTATTATGGTTGCCATCAGAAAACTTGCACTCTGTCTTTTTTTCTTACATTTATTTTCCACAAATTAACAGTACAAAAAGTGTTTTTTGTTTTTTTTGTGTGACCAGGTCGACACACAGTAGTCAAAATGTTGAGATCACATGACTGTCTGAATATCACTTCATCTCTGCAATCTCTTGTTGTTTGTCACTTTCACACGTACACCAAAAAAAAAGAAAGAAAAAAAAAGAAAAAGGAATGTGTGAAAAAGGAAGGAGTGATTAGTGCATTTATGGATTTGATAACTGGAAATGCATCCACTACTGCAATATTGACCAGCACAACAGAAATAAAAATGCTGAGTGTGCCTTTTAACTAATCATAAACATGTTTATCACTTAAATGCACTTACGAAAAAGGTTAAAAGCATCAAATTAAAAGACAGCAATGTGTCTGTGCTGACAAGCTCAGTATGAACATGCATTCTGTCTACTCTACCTTCCAAGTCTTTACCTCATCACCATTCTGACAGCATTTTCCAGCTAGTCTTTCTCTGATTTTTTGGGGGGTTTGGAACAGCTTAAAGTGTCTCTATTAACATCATGACAAATTATGTCCACAAAATCCAGTTCTATGCCACCATCAGTGTTGCTAAACACACACACTTATGCATATGCCGACAGCATCTTCCAGTCATGACATATTCGTGTCCAGCATGTAACTATGTATTTTGACAGACTAGGCCACAAGAAAAGTAAAAGCTTTTTCCAGTAGTCACAGGGACGTATCACAGTCATATTTTCCCCTGCACACAGATTCCATATTTTCATGTTAGCACATTATATTGCTGCTTTGGTGCAATGAACTAATAACCTGAGATAAAGTGGCTGGGCAAAGAGACAAGGATAAAATGCATCTATGATGTACTGGAGGCTGTTTGAGCACAAATATTTGATAAAGGCCATAAGTTATTTATTAATCTTGTTTCATGGCTCCATGTAGCCCACATCATTCTGAGGCTCATTAAAGCAAAGCTGTGCTGCAGTAGATTGACGGCAGAGGCAGCAGATTGTCCACCCACAGAACCAAACCTGAAACCTTAGTGCAGTTTGACGTACCTTGTGACAAAGCTTTTGTGCTCATCTATTTGTTTCATTTGCCATTATCAATTTAAGAAAAGCTTAGGGAGTATTCAAGCACAGGATATCACATTTTATTTATTTTTTTTTTTTACTTCAGTAGTACTTTACTTCGATAGCCCTCTTTAGACGTTCTACTAACTAAGTAACTTTGCAACAACATGTCAACTAGCAGTCATTAGAGTATTAGTAGACTGTCTGCTTGATATCTGCCAGCACTTTACTTTTATGGTCCCCTAAACACTTCAATCTATCCTACTAACCCTGACTTAGTATTCTAATATTCTTAATTGACATGTATTTTCAAAGTTACTTACACTCACCTAAAGGATTATTAAGAAGACCATACTAATACTGTGTTTGACCCCTTCTGCCTTCAGAACTGCCTTAATTCTACTTGGCATTGATTCAACAAGGTGCTGAAAGCATTCTTCAGAAATGTTGGCCCATATTGATTGGACAGCATCTTGCAGTTGATGGAGATTTGTGGGATGCACATCCAGGGCACGAAGCCCCCGTTCCACCACATCCCAAAGATACTCTATTGGGTTGAGATCTGGTGACTGTGGGGCCATTTTAGTACAGTGAACTCATTGTCATGTTCAAGAAACCAATTTGAAATGATTCGAGATTTGTGACATGGTGCATCATCCTGCTGGAAGTAGTCATCAGAGGATGGGTACATGGTGGCCATAAAGGGGCTCGAAACAATGCTCAGGTAGTCTGTGGCATTTAAACGATGCCTAATTGGCACTAAGGGGCCTAAAGTGTGCCAAGAAAACGTCCCCCACATAATTACACCACCACCACCAGCCTGCACAGTGGTAACAAGACATGATGGATCCATGTTCTCATTCTGTTTACGCCAAATTCTGACTCGACCATCTGAATGTCTCAACAGAAATCGAGACTCATCAGACCAGGCAACATTTTTCCAGTGTTCAACTGTCCAATTTTGGTGAGCTCTTGCAAATTGTAGCCTCTTTTTCCTATTTGTAGCGGAGATGAGTGGTACCCGGTGGGGTCTTCTGCTGTTGTAGCCCATCCGCCTCATGGTTGTGCGTGTTGTGGCTTCACAAATGCTTTGCTGCATACCTCGGTTGTTTGGTTATTTCAGGTTATTATCGAGTGGTTGTTTCAGTCAAAGTTGCTCTTCTATCAGCTTGAATCAGTCGGCCCATTCTCCTCTGACCTCTAGCATCAACAAGGCATTTTCGCCCACAGGACTGCTGCATACTGGATGTTTTTCCCTTTTCACACCATTCTTTTTAAACCCTAGAAATGGTTGTGTGTGAAAATCCCAGTAACTGAGCAGAAATACTCAGACCGGTCTGGCACCAACAACCATGCCACGCTCAAAATTGCTTAAATCTCCTTTCTTTCCCATTCTGACATTCAGTTTGGAGTTCAGGAGACTGTCTTGACCAAGACCACACCCCTAAATGCATTGAAGCAACTGCCATGTGATTGGTTGATTAAATAATTGCATTAATTATAAATGAAACAGATGTTCCTAATACTCCTTTAGGTGAGTGTATAGTAAGTAGGATGTCTAAAGTGGACAAAAATAAAGTGGATAAATATAGTGTACTTTTTCTACTCTACTTACTCACTCTACTTACTCTACCTTTCTTACTCTACTCTACTTCACTTACTCTATTTAACTCTACTACTTACTTTACTCTACTCCACTTACTTACTGTACTCTCCCTTTCATACTCTACTCTACTCCTCTTACTTACTCTACTCAAATCTACTTACTTTACTCTACTTCACTCTAATCTACTTCACTCTACTCTCCTTACTCCACCCTACTTACTTACTCACTCTACTCTACTTTACTCACTACTCTACTTACTTCACTCTACTCACTCACTCTACTCCACTTACTCTACTTACTTTACTTTACTTACTCAACTCCACTTACTTAACTCCACTTACTCTACTTCCTCACTCTACTCCACTTAATCCAATTTACTTACTGTACTTGGGCGACAGTAGGTCAGTGGTTCATATAGGTTGTCTACAAATCAGAAGGTTGGTTATTCAATCCCCGTTTCCACCTGACCAAGTGTTGAGGTGTCCATAAGCAACTCCAGCTGCTCCCGACGAGCTGGATGGCGCCTTGCATGGCTGACACCTTGCAGACTTGCCAGTAGGTGATTTTTGCCACAGTGTTTTAGACAAACACTGTTTACCTACTATAATAGGGCATTGTAATTATAAAAAGATACAAATATAAATATTTTTTATTTTGTTTCGGAGGCTGCATTCAAAATCCACTCCACTCACAAATTTGCCCTCTCAGTTGTGCCCAAGTGGGGTGTCGTCTTTTATCAGCTCGGCATGAAGCTCAACCCTCTGCAAGCACCAGTCTCCCTCAGCAGTCTCCAAAGCCTGAAAGGGTAGCACGCAGGGTGATGATGCCTTTATTTGAAAGCCCATGCCGGTTCCTCTGTCCCCTCTTCCTCTGGTGCGGCTTACAGCTGGGATTGACCCCAGAAAACCATTCATCCCGACAGGCATAAAAGGATGTGATCTTGCTTGGGACATCAAGGCAGAGCAGTATGTGTAAGCTGTGTACTGTAGCTGACTCGGAAGGAAGAAATGTAGTGTTTTGCCTCCTTTAGCTCCTTATTTTCTGCCATAAGCACGTGTGGATGTGTGTTCTCCCTGCGGAGTGAGAGGATTTGTTGGCTTAACTAGACCTTGGTCTCTAGAAGGAGATGTATCATTGCTAAGTCCGAGGTTGGGACAGTACATTAAGGGAAGCAAATCATCACAAATTACAGTCTTACAGCTTTAAAGCGAAGGGGAAATGAAGGAGAAAGTTTTTAGCTGACACCATAGCCTGAGTTTTATTATCTGTATGAGGACAGTCGTAGATCTGGACACCATTTTGAAGAGAATGGAGGAGGAGTGTTGATGTGACAGCACCTGCCAAACGTCTCTCCTGTGCAATCGGCGCATGTGTGCATCCACTGGAAGAAAAACCCAGAGCCACACTTTGTGATTAATACAGTCTAAACCCCCGCAAACCGTTTTCCTCTTGTCCCTTGAGAGAGAGAAAAAAAAAGAAGTTCTGCAGTCGTGAGAAATGCAGGAGTTAGACTGCGTCGCATCGACACAGACTTTGAGGATCTGTCAGGGTGCTAAAATACGCAGGGGTGCTTTCAAACGCCTCAAAAATTACGTGGGAGTTTTAACGGACTGTGGAAACGGAATTTCTCATTCAAGCAGATGCACAGTCACGTATCTCCATGGCAATCAGGAGTGTGCTAATTGCGTGTCTATGTGATTCCCATCCACTTCGCTGCTGATAGTGGGAGAACTTACTGCACAAACGTAGACTTGGACATATCAGATTCAAAGCTGAAGACGCTCTTATTGACTGAGTGCCTCTGTTTAAATATTTATTTACCAAGTAAAATTGTAATCAAGTTGAAGAAGCTTTTGTAGCACTTGGCTTTAAAGATTAATTCATGTTTTATTTACATGAGCAAAGGCATTTAGCAAAGGTTATGGAAGGTAATGGAGCCAGAACTTCTATTGGGATTAGAAAAATATATATATCTATGCTGCCTACAAGTACTCATATTTTTCATATTAGCTTTCAACATGGAAACATGGATGTAGCCTGAACAAACCAAAAGAATTACTAAGCTATCAAAACAAATATTTGCAAACCATTAAAGTTGAGTGATTATCTTGTCTATTAAAGGGTTCCTTACATCAAGTCTTTAAAATGTGAAATACAGCATGTAAAATACAATAACAAATCGACACAACACTTCCAACATTCTAACTCAATAACTAGAATTGAGCATTTCAGCTTGTACAGTAAATACTACTTCGCATAGTCATGTGCATTGTAACTCATAGTTACGATATTACTGACTCCAAAGGAGATAACAGTTAATGGTTTTAGTACCCTGGATGCTGTTTTTCTCCTAAATGTTGCTTGTTTATGGAAAGCTGATGTAATGTTAGTGGGCTCTAATATTTGTGACTGATATCCTGCTTCTGTTTTTCTCTCATTTGTAGTGTCACACTGCATGCAAACTGGTCCATGGCATAGTGTTGCTTCTGAAATTGCTTGGATTTATGTTGCACAACAATTAGGCTGTCCTTTCCATCTCTGAACCATTTGTAATTATGTTATGTAAGTTGCTAGTTTCCACACACAAATTAGGCAAGCCACATATGGAAATATATTTTATTTTCAACAGAGATGTAGGACAAAATATATAGAGTGCTTTTATCTCTCATATGCTATCTACACCACTGTTGTGCCTGTCCCACTTTTAAAAGACTCACAAGCCAGAATATAACAAATCTATTGTCTGGCTGAAATTCAATCTGCTGTGCAAAATGGATCCCACACTCTTTTTCATAGGGTTACATTAAAGTCACAAAAGCTGGTTGCTTTGCAGGTTTGAAGTACAATAAAATGTTCAAAGGAAAGCATTGTGGGCAACCAACCATCACTTTCAACCATAAGCCTCATTCAATTTCTTTTCACCCTTAGACCAACTTATCAACACTGAATTTCATTGCTAATCTTTGAAGGTGTGAAGCTACTTTTTACAAATTCATTTAAACAAGGAGTGAGATTTACATAAAAAGCCTCTCTATGTGCTATTAAAATGGTTTATTTAATACCATACAAATTGTTTATTTATCAAGTAGTGGGATAGTACATTTTTGGCTTGTCCATGCTTTTGGTGTGACAAAGAAAAAAAAAACTCTAAAGATTTTTTTTAGTAATAGTCTATTATTTGTGTGTTCCAAGTCTTAGGTCACATGGTAGATAGGTTTGAGATAAATATTTCTAGAATATGTGGTGATCCAATTAATACATGGATAATTCATTCACAAATCATGAATTGGTTCTTAGTTCAACTCACTGAATGCAGTGGTTTCAATGAATTCCAGTTCAATGGAGGGGAAAATTATTATTAACAACTTATATTTAAGTCTATTAATCACCCAAACCTATTGTATAACTTTAGAGAACTTGAAACTTAACTTTTATAATACTTGTATTGTGCTTTTCGTGCATTTTTGTTCGAACCATCCCTTTAAACCACCCCACCACTTTTTTTTTTATTTCATTTTTTCTACTACAGTATTATATCTACTAGAACATAATGCTTAACATAATGTTTATGTTAAAAAAACAACATTATTTTTCAGATATTTTACATTATTGGAGCACATTTCTTCCCAGTCCATCAGGAAATCTCTGTTTAGCCCTGGTCTCAATGAAGCCCCTCTTTCTGAAAAGCATAATGTCCTCTGATTGGTTGGCTGGGCCGGCAATTGGTCAACCACTTCGAGCATGTTTCGAAAATGTCACACACTATAACCAAGAGTTTCAACACACTACTACCACAACTCAACCAAGCCTCGTCCCATTTTTTGCATATGCTATGGGAGGGAATTATTTAAATGAGGAATATTAAAATATTCACAATATTGTGACACTTTCCCAAAGAAAACACAAGACTACAATCAGGGCATTTGAGGAAGTTCAGAAACAGTACTTACTGATAAAGAGAATAACTCCGTTTGGAGTGGACTGTGCTTTTGTAAATTTGTAAATCTCAAACAGCAGAACTACACACACTAAAAAAAGCTGAAAAATAGGTATTCTTTAAAATGTAGTTGTGGGGGTTCTTCTTTCTCTGTCTTTGTTGTCATTTTGAACAGAGGATTGACAGATGAACAATGTCAAGGACGTTAGACAGGAAAGCGTTCAGGGTGGAGAAGATTATAGGTCTGTTATGTGAAATTACAGCGTTGGCGATATCAGACGCTATTGTTTACACAGTATAGATATAATTTGTTGATTTAATTATTAATTAAAGGGAGCTGCAGGGCCTGGCCTGCATATGATAATAAAAAAATAACCAAAGAACTTGTTGAATATTGCCAGAGGGGATGAGGTGCCAATAATGGAGGATCTTTCTTTCTCTTGTTTAACGCAATGAACAGCATAAAACAGGCTGCACTAATGCAGAGCATTGTTTTGAATTATCTAATGTGTGTGTAATGGATACTGTAATGGAGTAACATAAGATAGACGCGCATTAAAGACAAGAGCATTGTTAAAGGTGGTTTTTTTTTTATCTAGACTCTTAATCTAATGTAAGTTAACAAAGGTTTGTGGGAAAGGAAGCTGCATGCTGAACACTTATGCGTTGTCCCCAAGGCAGACAAGTGTACCTGTAGAGACAACCAAAGAGGAAACAAATGTGATTAGTTTTCTCTGTGCTACCTCCCTCTCTCTTGCTCCTCCTTAAGTCTTTTCTTTTCTTATATTATGAAAGTAGGGTAATTTCAGCCATGTTCCCTGCTGCAAAAAGCTGAGATTGCTAAAAAAAAATAAAAAAAAAATAAATTTAAAGTACAGATAAGTGAGTCGAATCGAAGGACTTTTTTAATGATGCAACGTTTTCTGGCTGTTTGCTATGGCTGTTTAGTTACAATTGTGAGTTTTTTGCAAATCTGATGACTTTTCTCAGAATTGTGAGACATAAACTTTCTATAAGTCCAATTCTGAGAAAAAAAAGTCAGAATTGCGAGAGGGAAAAAAGTCACAATTGTGACTTTGAATTGAATCGGGGTGAATTCAATTATACTGTCGAATTCACTTTTTTACAGGTTAAAACCATAGACTGTAAAAAATATGGACGAAGCGCCTGTGACGTCACCCGTCCCAGAAGAACCCGTCTGTTTCTGAAGAACAGTTTTGAGGCTGTTTATGGGGGGTATGGGTGGCGCCATATTGGAAAATCCTGGTAAATACAAAATACAAATGTTCAGAAAGGATACAGATATACAGTATGTTGTTTTGTGTCAGATCATGGCCGAGACGTCAAATTCCACTCGACGCAGCCCGTTATCAGGTGTCAATCAAAGTTTGTCATACATTTTATATCTAAATACGATCTAAACTGACGAGTTAGAAAAAAAATTCACCCCCCTCACAGTTGTCAGGCACTCTAAACCTATCGAAAAATACAATAAAAGTCCTTGGGACCAAACTGTAAAAGCATGAATTTATGCTGTAAAAACGATTTTAACTTGCCGTCTATGGATATTTGCTCCCTTTTGGGACCGCCCTCTAGTGTGATTGTACCCACAGTATACTTTTTTTTTAATGAAAGTAGGACTAATAATAAAAGCAAGTTGTGTAATAGTTTTTTTTTTTTTTTGTTTTTTTTAACTAAGAACTGGATCCAAATTCTCTACTGTATTTTTGTTGAAAAGGGAACGTTTCTGAAACATTTTTGGATTTTGTTACTAATCACATTAGAGCGAGATTAGCTAAGGGCTTTTTAAAAGGATTGCAAGTGAATGTATATTTCAATTATCAGTGAATTCCTTTTAGCTGTTGTTTTTTGGCTCATACCATCTGCTTAGGCTAAAGTTTTATGCTATACATCAACTACTGTCAATCAGTGTCAGTGATATGCATTCATGCAGTAAAGTGATCTTGCACAGAAGACATAAAACAACAGCACTGCAGCTTCTCACTCTCTCTAGTGGAAGTAGTTTAGGTGGGCTGGTTCTCAGATGCCTATCTAGGACTTTAATGCTTAAGTGTCAGTCTGTGATTCCACTCTCTGTTCCTGTATAAATCATTTCTCTGTTGGTGTGTCACACCGCAGATGGCCTGTCCCAGTCAACGGCTGTTCCTGCTGTTACCAAGCAACCAGAAAACTATACAACGCTGTAGTGGAGAGATTTTTCATAAGCAATCGAATCAATGCAATCAATGTTGGCTGTCTCTGTTGTCTCTGTTCCTGATAGCTTTTTTTATTTACAGAATACACCTTTTTTTAAGTTACGCAAATGGCAGTTTTAAAAATGTTTTAAATGTTTAAATGAGAACTTTTTTAACTTATTTGTAAGTGTTTTTGTATGATTTCATCCACTGCTGTTCAAAAGTTTGGGGTCAGTAAATGTGGTTTTGGATACAAATGATTACCTTTATTTAGCAAGGATGCATTTAATTGATCAAAAGTGACAAGACCACATTAAAAAAATATGTATTTCAGATAAACACTGTTCTTTAATCTTTCTATTCATCAAAGAATCCTGAACAAATGTACCACGGTTTCCACAAAAATACTAAGAAGCACAACTGTTTTCAGCATTGATAATGCATTAATGAGTTAATGATGCTGAAATTACATTTGAATTTATTTATTTATTTTTTTTACTGTATTTTGATCCAATAAATGCAGCCCTGGTGGGCATAAGAGACTAGATAAATCTTATCAACCCCAAACTTTTAAATGGTTGTCTGTAAAATGTTATATTTTGAATAATCTTATATAATAATAAGTAATATTAAAAAAAAAAATACATTTTAGAAGTTGTCCATTGAAATCCACTTTATTTGTTATCCTACAAATGTATTTCTGTCTGTACCACTATCGTCAAATACAGTTAGTATTGGCATTATAGGCAGTATAATACATGCAGTCTAGCATGGATAAGAGCAGCAATAACCCCTCTAAGGGTAAACGGAACAGAACCAACATGAATGTATTGCATATATCATTAATTCAAGATTTTAAAGTACAACATGATTTGAGAATTCATTTTGATTCAAGGGTAATCAGAATGCCAAATCCTGACTGACGAGAGGAGGAGCTGTGGATGGAGGAGGGTAATTCGCTCCTGAGAAACGCAAGAGCTGCTGATAATACTGAAGGAGCTTAAATGTGTATACAGTGATTGGCGTCGTATACCTATACTGTAGGTAGACGTGTATCAGCTGAGAGTCAGCTAATGCGAGCGTGACTGACATGACGTTGCAGAACTGATGCTACGCTTAATTTGTGTGCTAAAACCAAATGCTGTTCACTTGCTACGGAGGCGTATTGCATTCACTTGAAGAAAAATCTACTGTTTTTCTGAATTAATGACTTAATTTTTCATGAGAAAAAAATTTTTTCTCTGTTTTTCTGAATTAATGAGTTAATTTTTCATGAGAAATTTTTTTGCTCTGTTTTTCTGAATTAACGATTTAATTTTTCATGAGAATTTTTTTTGCTCTGTTTTTCTGAATTAATGAGTTAATTTTTCGTGAGAAAAAAAGTTTTTGCTCTATTTTTCTGAATTAACTCGTTAATTCAGAAAAACTGAGCAAAAAAAAAAAAAAATTCCATGAAAAAAATTAACTCGCTAATTCAGAAAAACAGAGCAAAAAAAAAATCCATGAAAAATGTACTCATTAATTCAAAAAAACAGAGCAAAATATTTTTTTCTCATGAAAAATTAACTCATTAATTCAGAAAAACAGAGCAAAAAAAAATTTTCCATGAAAAATTAACTCGTTAATTCAGAAAAACAGAGCAAAAACTTTTTTCTCATGAAAAATTAACTCGTTAATTCAGAAAAACAGAGCAAATTTTTTTTCTCATGAAAAATTAACTCGTTAATTCAGAAAAACAGAGCAAAAACTTTTTTTCTCATGAAAAATGAACTCGTTAATTCAGAAAAACAGAGTAGATTTTTTTTTCTTCAAGTGAATGCAAAACGCCTCCGTAACTTGCAGTCTCCATGAAGTGTGAAGACTGGTAGCATTCAATAACCTTTTATTTAAAGTCACCGTTGTGTCTGTTTCTTCTCCTGTTTGGAAGGCGTGTGATCCTCCAGATCATTATGCACACAGCTGGCAGCGGCTGCGGCATCACAGCTCAAGGACACAGTGGAGGGGCACCACACGGGGCTTGTTTAATTGCCGCTGTATGTCCTCTATAAACAGAGGAAGAGAACGATCGGCACGTTAGCGAAGCCAGCGGTTGACTCGAGGGTCTGCTACAATTCCAGATGTTTCACTATTCCTGGATAGCCCAGGGCCCTCGCACACGTCACATGTGCGTTCAGCGCTTTGATTTTCACCTTGGCCTGGTCTCTAGATCATTCTCACTGATGTGAATCCACACATGATGTATATAGGTGTGGAGCAGCACATGTCCAAAGGGAACGTCATGATAGATTCAGCATTGCACGTAACGATTTCAATTCTCTATTGGAAACATGAAATATGTTAACCTTTTGTGAGTTATATTCCCTGTCTCTCAGATGTGTGCTGCATTCAACTGAACACTTTACCATGAGCGCTTGTCAACTGCTCTGAGGTAAATGTTTAAGCTATAGAAACTGCAAACTTCTTAAGAGAAGCAAAAAAAAAGTGCTATTTGTTCTCCATGGTCGATTAAAAGCACTACTTTCAGGTAATGATGACCTGAATGTTTTTGCTCAAGCTTTGAGTAGTCAGTTTCATGTCGTTTTTTTTTATTTTTTTTGTAATCCGATATTGTAATGCTAGATCGGAGGCTCAGTAATTGATTTTTAAAGACCTTAATGTTATTTCAAGAATGCATGGGTGCTGTTATAATTGATCTGTTTTGTTGTCCATATAGGAAAGTCTTTTATTTAGTTACAGACAATTTCAAAAGGTTTGCCAGGTTTTGTAATGGACAGCCATTTTTAAAAGTGTGTTGTGGGCAGTATTGACTGAAATTTTTAATGCATTTTAAAAGGTCCCTGTAAAGGTTTTAAAAACCTGCGCATGGAAATCCAATACAGATGTAGCGTTAATTGAAATATATTTTGTCTTCATTACACAATAATCAATTTGATGCTAATAAATAAATATAAAACATGAGCAAACATGCAAAAATATAGCAAGTTTTTAATTTATAGCAACTTTTTAATTGTTCTGTTTATATTAATATTGCATTTAAAGGGATACTCCACTTTTACAACTCCCCCAGAGTTAGACAGTTGGGTTTTACCGTTTTCGAAAGTATTCATATATACTATGGAAGTCAATGAGACCAGAAACTGTCTGGTTACTGATATTCTTCTAAATATCTGAAAATCAGCTGAATGGATTCAAAAATGGTAAAACTCAACTGTTTAACTGTTGTAAAATGAGCCTATTTCCAAAAAAAAGTGGAGTATCCCTTTAAGGAATAATGACCTCATGACCTCAGTGAAATTCAAGCCGTAGCAGTGGAATTTGATAAGAAACTTAAGTTTTTGTGTCACTTTACTATGTTAGAGTGACTTTGCCTGTCAATCAAACATTGTGACCTCTATTTTCTGCACACAAAATCAGCTGCAGATTCTGGTTCACCAGTGATTGATAATTTGAGTTTGTCTTTGCTCCCGGGACCATTTCACCTTATTGTTCCTGTGGATGGAAGTACTTAGCAGCATGTTGTGGAGACTATGAGGAACGATGATGGTTTGGATGTGATCAGCAGGTTTTCTTGCAGTACAGCTGGCCTGGTGCGGTTCTTAGATCCGCTGGATCTGTTGTGGGAATTCAGCCACCTGACGGTGATAAATGGCTCTCTCTGCAACTGCATTCTATAAACCTTTTACTTATCCAGGTCCATGATCATTAAAAGCCACTCAGCTTGTGGAATCTGGGATTTTATCATATTCCATGTTAAAAGGACCAACTTAGACGAGGAATGAATGATAGACCTGGTTGATGCTGGTTAATGATGGCATCTGGCTGTCGGCTCATTCACCGCTGGGGAAACGGATAATAAAAGAGGTCAGACCTTCATCAGTATTTAATGTATAGGATTAATGACATTAAGTGGTGGTGAATGGAGAACACAAAAAATGAGAATGAGATTATCTTATTTCTAAGAAGCCGCTTACACTATCACAGCCTGAAACATCCATTGAATAAGGGAGGCTTTATTGTATTTCAAGGCCAGGACTTATTCCCTCCCATCATTATAGTGTCATAGTTCATAAATGGTATGCTGAATCTGTGTTTTTAAGGAATATCTGCCGTCTTTGATAAAGTCTCCCCTAAGTCCTTTTTAAGGAAAGTCATTTTATCCAACGGCCATCTCGCTAATTATATGGGTAGCAATTTTTTTATATAGGTAATACATGTACAGATATATATCTACTTTAATGGGAGAAATATTGAAATCTCCAAAACGGTTTGTCAAGATTACATTTCAATAGCATATGAGAATGTTGGGACTTTCATTTATGCATCTGCCATAATTGACTTACAGTCTTATTATATTTAATCACAATTAAGTGAACATTTATTTGCATCATATAAGGTACATTGCCAATTGCACCATTGTTTAAATCAAGTTATATTCAATAATTAATTAGTCTTAAGTGCTTAAGCTTGACCTGAGAATATTTCTGTCTGCTAACAATGGTACATGCTTTAATAGTAAATACTACTTTGAATTACACCACCTGAATATTCTTTGTTTTCATCCTGTATGATGTAAGTCGCAGAGAACTGCAAAACAGGAAGGTCCCTGTCCCTGGGGTTTGGACCCTCTGACCCTGCTGAATGTTATAACAGATTGTCTTGATTGAATTGGCTCTCTGCTAATGAACATACAGCAGAGGGGAGCAATGCATCTCCACTTGCATTGTGATGAGTTGGCTGACTCTGAAGAACCCGGTCACCCTCGTGTCAGTGGGGTCCATTAGTCTAGGTGGCAGGCTGTGACGGTCCTCTTGGCTTAATCAATGTGACGGCTTCATTAATCCTTTTCTCCTAGCAACAAGCAAATAATCCAATTGTCAGCAGTGACAGTAAATAGTGAGACTTCCAGTTTCTGTTTGTCAGAGTCCTTTTTTTTTTGTCATGATGCTGCCAAGAAAGGTGAAACCAGCGCTTAGAGAAAGCCCATTTATCATTTTAAAGGATTTCACAGAAAAATGAGGCCTCTCTTTAAGCTTTAACAATTCAGGATATTCGTATAAAAGAAATCTATATTGTTTTTTTTCTGTACGTCAGTCATTCATAGGTTGATTCCCCATTGTGGCATTATGACAACAATTTTTCTCATTTTAAAAGCAAGAGTGTGAATGAATGAATGAATACTTTATTGAAGAATAACAATAAACACAATGTGCTCAAAAGGTTAAAAACACCAAACAGCCTAAAGGATTGTTTCCATTGTAACAGACCGAAGCACCCGCGCCTTCAGATCACTTAGACGTGGCTGTGGTTACGAGAGGTAAAAACTATATAAATACTGTTCGTTTACTCACACAAACCGCTCGTTTCGTGTCTTAGGCCATCAATGTGTACTTACATTTACGAGACATTAAATCATGTGTAATTTGGACTTCTCTGTGCATGCTCTATGAGGTGGTGACCATAGACCTGCATTATATGACTGACAGACAACAACGGTTTGACCTAAAAATATCAAAATTGAAAATACTGTGAAAACAAAGACACCTACATTTTGGATGCCCTTGAAGTAAGATAAAACATATAAAAAATTAATTTCAAAGTGAACTATCCCTTTAAAACAGCAGGGCCTGTAATCTGTGGAACTCCTCCTGGTGCAGTAGTTGTGCGTTTCACTAAGTTTTGAAAAGTAATCGCATAAACACTCATCGCATTAACACTCCCAGGTTATTTCTTGTCTTATAAACTAAACACAGTTTAAGTTGACAAACCCTCTCCTCCACTCTGAGCCAGCCAAAACTGGAGAAATAGATAGGAAGAAGATCAGTTCTAGGATGTAATTTTGAGTTCTAGGATGTAATTTAAGGATCACTCTGATTCATTTATTTTGACAGATCTGTAACTTGCCTTTAAGGCCTTTAGAAATGCCTGTGTATCAAGATGTACAGGCATAGTCAAGGTGACATTGAACGAGCGCATCGGCCAGGATTTTTAAGGTTTTACTATCTAAGAGGCTGAATATTCTTGCCAGGAACTTAGTCCTTTGGCTTACCTTTGAGATCATTTTTCGGGCAATAAGCTCCCCTGATAGTTTGTTCTGTAGTAGACAGTCCAAGTGAGTAACTGCTTCCTTGGCTGTTATTTCAACATTACCTACGACTACCCTAAACCCCATAACCTTTTTCAGTTTATCTCTGGACCCAAAAAGAATTGACTCTGTTTTGCCAAGGTGGAGAGACAACTTGTTGTCTGTTAGCCAAACACTGAGGTTAAGGAGTTCTGAACTAAGCAGCCTTTCCACTTCTGATTTGTCTTTATGAGAGACTAGCTGAGTCATCTGCAAATAAAAACAAATTACAGAAGGATTTCCATTGTGAACAAATCTATTTAGTCAGTATTTTCTCATCATATTCATTCATTTTAAACTGGCCGAAAATGCATCTACAAAAATAACTCACCAAATATTCAAACATTTTATATGTTGCTAAAACGTCATTTGTAAAACATGTGAGATGAAAAGACTGAATTTGAAATAACATACTCTATTTTAATTGTAATATATTCAAATTCTGTCTTCGTTATTGCCACTTACTGGGACAATGATGTAATCTGCACTCAAAAAAATGATATGTTGGCTTTAATTAATCTTATTTTGTCAGCAGGTTCCACATAACTGGATTACGTTAAACAAACATAATTTGTTCATGTAACTTCAACATCATGAAATTAAGTAATTTAAACCGACCCCATTTAAGTAGTCTCAACATGAATTTTTAGAGGCTTCCTGACATGATTCAAGTAGTTTTTTTTTAAATTCATTAATCTATTAATATTTCATTTATTTTGGTGACACATAATTAAATTGATAGACTTTAGCTAGCTATTTGTTAGCAGTAGCACATATTAGCATCTTAAATGCTAAGTTTTACATGCTCCTTCAACCACAGCATTAGATCGCATTGAATCAGTCGACAACCGAGCAAAATGCTCCACTCTTCTCCACAATGGTAACCCACTGTAATTTAAATGGTTCTAGTAATTCCAATGTAATTTTACAATAAACACAATAACACACTATCAAGTCTTCGCCTTTTCTAAATTTCTCAAAAAAAGATAGAATAACACTTAATTTGAACATTTATTCTCTCTTAATTCAACCATATGGCAAAGCATGCTGGGAACTAACAAGCACCGCCCAGTTTCAGTTGAGGCAACACAAATCAATCATGTAATCAAACACAAACGGATTAAGTAAACTTAAATTGTACATATATTTAAGCAGATTGAACACAATCAAACTAAGTTCGGGCAAATTAAGTTCGTGGAAAAAAAATCCACTGGATGTACGAAATTTTTACTTAACAAATATGGTTTGTGTTTAGACAACACGTAAGGATTTTGTACTGTTAAGTTGAGACATAATTACATTGACCTTAATAGAAAAAAAAAAACATTTAAAATCAAAAAACACAATTATTATAACTAAGTAAGCTAAATATAAACATATTATGTAAAGTGCACAACCTTCCTAGTTCACTTTTTATGCAGAAAATTTCAGTGAATGAATCAGAATAAATCTTTTTAGTCAACTGATTCAAAAGTTTCAGTTCACTGCGGGAGAGATCAAAAATGAAGCACAAATTACACTCATATGCTTTTAAAAACCCAGAACAATCTTTTGTATATTTTAACCTAACTTTAATGCTGTAATAACTATCAGAAAAAATAAAGATGCTACTCATAATCTGAACCGCAATGCCAAAACATTAGCGCCTATAATGTGTAACTGAACACCTCTGTTAATTATGTCTTCTTACTATTGCTTCATTTGCCAACTAAATGCCTTATTTATTCAGCGACACGATGCCAACTGCTGCAATCACAGGGATTTAAGTTTAAAGTGTGATTTCCAACCTCAATAGTTTTTCAGTGAGTCATGCATTTGCATGTTAGTGGGTTTCAATCAGGGCGGTAGCTGCGGCTTCCTCAGAAAAGAGATGCTGGAGGTTTGTTCTAACACAGAGACACATTTTGCAACACAGTCATATGGCAGATGTTCAGAAGAGAGCGTGATAAAGGAGGCAGTCTGCCGTGGCTGTGTACCACTTAGTTAGCAGGATGAGTTCTTCAAGGACAGACAATGTCTTGCACAAACACAGTTCCATCTAGCCATCAAAGCCGTGCAACTTTCTGTGATGTTGCAGAAAGCCCAGTAAATTACTGCCATAAGCCCCATTGCTAGAGCTATCTGAAGACAATAACTGGAGGCTTTGGAAAAAACAAACAGACGAGCCAAGCTTTCTGTGTTGTTGCTCTAAAAAGAAATAAAATGACAGCAATTTTCATCGCTGCAGGTCAACAGGTCACTGTATTGTTGGTCACTAGTCACTAGTCGTTTCTCCTGCTGGATGCCCTAATACCCATGTCTTTGTAAAATCTGGTCACATTATCGATCTGTTGATTGTAAAAAAATAAGATCCATTTTGACAAGAAATCAGTTCTTGCTGCTAAATTTCACATTGTGCGGGGGAAGTTGTTATTTGGCAGTGAATAATGTATCATGTCCTGAAGATGAACGATTATCAAACTCATTAACAATGATTAAACTCATTCAGAATACAGCCAATTAAATCATAGGCCCATTGCTGTTTGTAGGCTGCTCTGAGACTTGGTTGAGGATCCAAAAGCAGTATTTATTTAAAGAGTTATCCACAATCTTAATCCAAATCCATGCAAGGGTCATACACAAACAATAACAGATAAGGGCTGAGGTCAAAGTAAGAGAGAAATCCAAGGGGACAAGCAGAGAATCAAGAGAGACGGGAGAGAAAGGGGTCACAAACACGCTCAGAAATGTAGTGAGAGTGAGACACATACAAGACTTTTAAGGGAATACATGGTTTAAATAGGCTGAGACTGACAAGGTAATGAGGCACAGGTGGATGCAATCAGTGATGATGAGTCCCGGCAGTGAGTTATGGGAAATGTAGTTTGTGAGGGAATGACAATAGTCTGATGTTGAGTGCCCTCTGGTGGCTCTCAAGGGCACTCCAGGTGGTGACCAATACATGGGCGTAGACAAATCATATAGAAGAGATTAATCATTCACAATAACATTGAACTAAATTGCTAAAAATGGCCCTTATCACATACACACTTTTAATGTTTTGTCTACAGGAAATATTGACTCATTCTGCACTACACCGGTTTCAGATGCTCCCTAGAATAAGAATGTCCCTCCCCTGATGCCGACAGACAGAAATTCATTAAATTTATCAAAAACGACAGTAAAGACTTTGTCATAGAACAATTCCAAGTCAAATAAATGCTGTTCTTTTGAACTTTCTATTGTCAAAGAAACCTGAAACACACAACTAATAAGACTGGAAAAATGGCTGCAGAAAACTCAGCGTTGACATTGCAGGAATAAATTTCCTTTTTTAAATATATTCAAATAGAAAACGGTTATTTTAAATGGTAATATTTTACAATATTGAAGTTTTATTTTTAATCAAATAAATGCAGCCTTGGTGAGCATAAACAAAACTTTTCAAAAGCATTAGAAATTGTACCAAACGCACCCATTTGAATGGTTGTGTAACTTGTGTACATGGTCTATTTAAAGAGAGAGAGAGAGAATTCTTTTAATAGGTCCAGAAGAAATTTGTCAACACAAGACCAAAACCGTGTTCATCATGTGATTTCATGGGTTCTTTAAGAGTTCCAGCAAATGTGCTTATTTGGTGACTCTTATTTTATAGTAAGTCTCTATGAACTAGTATGAAACACTTATATTTCCAAAACACATCATGTGCAAAGTATTATGAAGCGATGTATTTATTGTTGCTGTTGCATCTTGTCCGTGAATAATACAAGAAAGGTAATTAAGGGGGAAGAATGGTGGAATAATAAAGGAGTAGAAAGAAGAAAACATTCTTCACAGTGGTTAAGACATTTTGCCTCCCTTGAGTTGGCTGGACTGGTGGTTGGGAAAATTCTTATTTTAGCAGTAATGCATTTCCATTTACCTTTTATGGGGATGGATAGACTGTAGAGCTGGTGAACTTGGCCAGTTCATTTCAACAGAAAAAGTATTATTTATTAAGTGACAGATTATCAATTTAAGCCACTCCACTCAGACTGCTGACTGTGAGTGGGAATGTGACTTGTTAAATTCCATTGCCTGCATTTCCCTGGATAGTGTAGCCATCTTTATGAAGTGGGATTTGGGACCTGGATCTGCTTGGATGTATGACTGAGACGTGATCTTGGTTGTCACGCTAATCAAAGTATTCCACATCCTGATTTACCACGCTGGTAAAATCTGAATTTTTTTTCTCCCCTCCCGTTCTGTATTTTTTACACCATATACCTGTTGTTTGTGAAGCGCCGACAGAGGCACAGTGACTTGAAAATCCCCAGGGTTCATCATCAGCACCTGATTTCAGTCACTGCTCCATTGTGAGGGAACACAATGTTGTGACGCCCACAATCCGAAGCTCTGTGATTGCTTATGGAAATGAGTCCATGAAGCAGTGTTCAAATTTTCTCATTTGTGTATTGCATAGCGAAGTGCCCATCATGTGCCCCATTTTCGATGAGCAGACCTGCATAATAGATGAGTTGCGAGCCCTTGGTGGAACGAGTATGTCATTTCAACCCTAAGTAAGCTGATTGTGTCCTTGAAGTGTTTAACCCCCTGAAGACCAAAAACATGCCCCCGCGTTTTGATCGTGTTTTTTTCACATAGCTGCAACATAGACTTAAAAATACTCCGTCATTAATGGTCATAGGCTATAAATAAAATCAGCAAGCCATGAAAACGCCCATATCAGCTCGATAAACATCAAGTATATCGCAAATCTAACCTTACCTCATCTTGCGCTGTGAGGAATAATACTGTCATAATAATCCAGGGAAAGTTACCTCAGTTACCTGTTTCATTTCGAGGAGGACCACATGGATGCAGCTGATGTAAGTCATTTATTCTTAAGTGCTTTGTTCTAATCGCATTATTGAATAGTGTCTGTAAACTGCGCAAAGACTGTTTAAATATGAAATGCACGCACAGACAGACAGTCAGTTTCGCTCCTACATTAGTAGACTATAAGACTAGGCTACTGAGATTTGTTCTATATTGATCTGTAAAACCAAAAAGACTGTTTAAATATGAATCTGGTGTGTGAACGAATGAATGCAAAGATGCAAAGCCTACTGTTACAGACGAAATAGATTATGAAGTTTTTACTATAAAATAGGCATCAAATAAGCTTTAGTTAGACAGTTTCTGCTCATATGTTAAATATATAGTATGTTTTGTCAAAAATAAACTAATCAACTGTTATCCAATGCAAACTAATGCAATGCACATATCAAAATAATGAATCCTTAACTTTGAAATATGTATTATAAAATGTAAATTGCCTAGTTTAAAAATAATACTTTATATGGAAAAAAAATTTTCTTTTCAAGATGTTTCCAACTCTAACTTTGAACCAATTCTACACAATGGCCAATTGGCAAACAAATTATGTTTTTTTCACAATATAACCCAATTCACAGTTTGATGTGAACGATTAGGAGGATGATTTTCAGATCATTGTGAAGAAAAAACTCTAGGCCACAACATCCATTAGTCAAAAGTCTTGTGGACGCATATTTCGTATGTGTTTTGTGGCCTTATTTCAGAAACTTTCATTTTTAGTTTTTTCAATAATCACGCATAAACAATATTCTCTCAAAAATACAAACATACATGTTGATCACATATTATGGTAGCCCTGTTTGTGCTAAATAGAGTGTAATTTCACCAGTGCCCTTAATATGTTTATAAACAACTGAAAAAAGTACAAATGTCAAGGACCCCAAATACCCCTTGGTCCCCAGGGGGTTAAGCACATATGTTTTAAAGATTGTGTTTGAATAGAGCTAGATGATCAGAATTGTCTGGAAAACATCAGGATCCATAGGGGCCTGTGGGTGTTGTTGTTGCTGATTTGTGGTGTGACAGCCACTGGTCATGATGGTGTCGACACGTTGGTCGTGATCTTCAGTGTAGCGGACAGCGCTTCTGGAGATGCTGATAGGTCGTGCTTGGTGACAGCAGCAGCAGCAGCTTGTTTCGGCCTATTCGCTGACGGTTCTTATGGCATCTGACATCTCAGACAGCAGTGGAGCCAATAGTTGTGCAGCTGAAACAGACATAACCCTGCCTATGTTGCACTCACTAAATATTTCAGCAGATAAGCAGTGAGAAGAACATTTTATTTCTGCTTGGATCATTGA
Organism: Pimephales promelas; assembly: GCF_016745375.1. The sequence goes on from NW_024121321.1 coordinate 24,708,196, forward strand.
TATGGCTGCGTTGGCTGTATTGAATGTCTTATGAATTCAGCAAGGACGCATTAAATTTAACAAAAGTAATGGCAAATACATTTATAATCATATTAGAATGATTTCTGAAGGATTGACTGGAGTAATGATGCTGAAAATTTAGCTTTGTGTGTAATATTGATCTCTCAGTATATAAGCAAATCTTTTTACAACAAATCTTGGCTTTTTATGTGCTTGTTAAACTTGTAATTCACCTCCAGACCTTTCACTAAACGTACTTTATTTTCATTTAATCTACAATTTAAAGAGAAAAACTTTGGGGAAAAAAATAGGCTTTGCACTCCTTAATCATGCTTTAGAAGTTTAATTAAAATTCAGTCTGAAGGAAGGAACGTTTTGCAATAATGTCCTTGATTTTTTTTGCAGATCCGTAGTGGTGTTTGCTCTAATTTGTTAAACTCATTTTCTCTAACTAAGGTATCAATAAAATCAATATCGGTGTTTACTATCTATGTAAATTTATGTTCCATAGAGAAATATTTCTTTGCAATTAGCTAAACACAATCCAGAAACCATGACTATTTGATATCTGTGATGTATTTCCTTGACTCTTGTGCACGTGGTTTGAGCATGTGAGCATGCTGGTGATTCTGTTGAACTGTGTGACTCTGGGCATGTTCCAGCCATGTGAGGACCTCAAGTGCCAGTCTGAGTGGTGTATCATCTTACAGGTAAGTCTCGCTCTAATGTACTATGAGAGATGGACTCTGAAAGCTCATTATATGATAATGTTCCCTCAAACATCATTCAAAGATAGTATTCCATGAAAGTTTTGGATTGATTGTATATAGATTATTGAATGTGTGTGTGTGTATATATATATATATATATATATATATATATATATATATATATATATACTGTAAATATTAAATTGCACAAAATGGCATCAACTCAAATGGCCTCTGCAATCAAATGTCGTTAGAGCTTTTCTCGGAACTAGCTTAACTTTTCTGAGCTACAACTTTAACTTTGATTAATCAAACTAGTTTCAATACGATTTTCAGTGGATGTATGAAGATCAAACAGGCATCCTAGAATAATAGCCACTGTTCATCACATGTTAGACTTACATGGTCCATGTTTAATTTGTTTGTCTATAATCGGTTTACCCATACTTTTCATCATTTGAAACCTAACAACCTTTCCTTGTCTGCAGGAAGTGTTATCTAAAATAACACTGCTGTGAATGTCCAAAATACGTCAGAATTCACATTTTAGTCTTAAAACAATTCTTTACCCTTTATTTTATCTGTTTATTTTTATCATTTTTGTCTCCAGTGTCTGGTTTTATGACTGTCCCACCCACCATAGACTTGGCATTAAGCCCATGTTTTGTGGAACACACAGGTTTAGGGGTCACTAGAACCTTTTCCAGAAATCAGAAGCCGCGTTTCCATTACCTGAAAAATTGCGCAAATTGATATTGCAAGTTGAAAATACGCAGAATGGAAACATCCATTTCGCAAAACTCACATTTATCGCAAAAAAAAAGTGTTCATGCTCGCATGAGGTGTTTCAGGCAATTAGAAAACGGAATATTTCGCAAAACTCCAATAGAAACAGGTTTTGCTCATTTACAGTCACCTGACTTAGAAGATGCAGTGTGTTTGGGGTCCGTGTCTGCAAATAATAATAGTAATAATTATCATCATCATTATTTTAACATTTATTAGGCTATGTAGAAGATCCTTTTATCCAAAAAAACAACGCAACGCGGAACAAAGCAATTCGTCACATCTCATTCATAATACAGGTTGGACAATAATAATACAGGGCTAAGATTATCACACATAAATACAAGATTTTGATGCATATCCAAGTGTGTGTGCGGAGTGTGGAGTGCGCACTGGATGCATTTTCCTATCAACGGTGGAAGCAACTTAAAATACTCTATATTTTCTGGTCATACAGAAAATAATAATACATAATTTGCAACTACTTTTATTTGCGTAAACTCACAATAACAAGAAAACGATATGCTTTTGTAAAATAAAATAAAACAATCAGGCACGCTTTCATGGTCTCTGTGAACTGTAGGGCGAGAACTAAAAAAAAATATAGCCTATGTAGGCTAAAGCTTGAAATGTCCAAATTCTAATTGAAATCTAATACCTTCTGATTAAGTAATCCGTATGAAAGGTGCATCCGGAGATGGAGATATGTTTTTAGCCAACGCTGATTTAGAAAACAGTAGTTTATTCATTAACAATTAAAATGCCTCGTTAATTTTTCATACACATTTATTATAGCCTCTAAATCACCTTTCTGTAAGCTGTGGTTATGGCGCTTCCCATTCTATAATTTCCAGGTTCTAATTTGGCCTTAGAAAATCAGTAAAATAATTTTTTCCCATATTAATTTATGAATATTTTAAATGTTTCATAAAGGGGCAAAAAGTCAAATATCTGAAAATTTGTCGATAAATATTTTTTTTGTGCAACATTTGGTGTACAATTCAAATTAAAATTTTTGTGTTCAACTTTGCGTTTTAAAAATACAACAACCGTTCATTATTCGTTTTGCAATTACGGGTTAAATAAGGGAAAATTAATGGACACAAAAGTACACTGACCGTTTGAATATAATATGAGACAGAGTTCTTTATTAAATTTTTAAAAGAAACAATAATTACAGGAATAGCCTACTGGACTCCAAACCTCAAAGAAATGCCACAATCAAGGCCTCGGAGCAGAAATGAGGGAGAAACACCCAGGAAATGCTTGGATAACACACCACTTCTCCTTCCATTAATAATAATAATAATAATAATGTCTAGTGCGGTGGCTGTGATTTAGGCTTTAAACCATAGACTGTAAAAAAAGATGGACGACGCCCCTCCGCTCTTTTCCATCGGAGAGAACTGTAGCCGCCAGTGTCTCGATATGACGCTGACATCTTGGGACCTGAGTCTGCGCACTTGCGTGTTTCGGGACCAGTCATGCGCAGTCGTGAGCAGGAAGTAAAGCCGCGAAATCAAGGCCGCGCCCTCCTTCGCGCTGAATCAAACGCAAGCACACGCCCCGCACTTTCATTAAGTGTCTTACATTTCATTAATGTTCTGCTGATTGCAGAACCTCGTTAAAATAAGGTAAATACAACTACTAACCACATAATCAACATTATGAAAAAAAGTCCGCTGGTGCTTCAGTGACTACGTCGCACAGAGAACCTGTCACTCACAGCTGTCAATCATGATGTCAGAGCACCGTTTTTATCATCACATAACTAACTAAAAACAAACTTATTTTAAAAACGAACACTTGAAATTACTTCAACGTGATAGAAACTACAGTAAATGACAGAAACTATCTTTGGAAAAAGGATATGTGAAGTGTAATTTAATTGTTTAGTTGGTCTCGCGTCCCATTGAATAACATGGGGAGGCGGGATTTATGAGCTATACTAGGACCGGCCACAGGGGGGCGATCAAGACGTTTTGGCTTCACTTTTGAGGGCTTGTGCGGCACGCTTGCTATAAACCAACCTCCGTTGCCATGATTTTTGGCATGACTTATCGCAAGAGGAAAAAAAGACGTTTTAGACTCATAATATCGGTTAATTGAAACGCTGTCATATCGCAATAGTTTTTTATCGACATTTAGAAAAAAAAACGCAAAAGTTTTGCGCAAATCTATAATGGAAACGCACCTAGAGACTGAAGCATTTTGCTTCCTTAGTTTTGTAATTCTCTGTAATCCTGCCCACGCTCCCACCAAAGTGAGGTTGTATATATGGTACTGTGGGAAATTTTTATGTCCAGAAGAGCCTGACATCAGCATCGGCAGGATTTTGGAGATCGGGTCAGCTGAGGCCAGAGCTGAAAATACTACAGAACATGAATCATTGCTGATCTTCTCATTCTCTCCCTGTTAAACTCTCAAATGGTGCCCAAATTTAGTTACACACATTTTTGAAGTTCTTAGCCTGTACAGAGGCCCTAAAGCAACATGGTGATGGTGAAAAAAATATATATTTCAATGCTTTTGCATTCTTTCACAGAGCAAAAACGTTGCACACAAATGCAAAAGCATTGAAATATAATAGTTTCCCCCCCCTATCTCATGTTCTGCCCCCTCCTAAAATGCCTGTCCTTCTATATGATTGAAAATACTGTGTTTTTTGTCCTCAGGCATTTGATGACTGCATCTTTGCCTTCTTTGCTGTGGAGATGGTCATCAAAATGATAGCCCTGGGGATTTTTGGACCAAAGTGTTACCTTGGCGACACATGGAACCGCCTGGACTTCTTCATTGTCATGGCAGGGTGAGGAAACCTGTCTATTTTCTCACTTGTCACTCGTGCATTCATCCATTATCACCACTGTAAAGCTGGTCAAGAGGGACCCGCTGCTCGATTTACAGGCCGTAAGTTGGGAAATAGAATTACTGTGAGATTTCTCAGCGCTACGATTCATTAACCATTTAAAAACATTCCCCTTGTTGTTTAAATTGACCTTTAAATTGACACGAGTGATGAACGCATCAAGTCTTCTTTTTTAAAACCACTTTTCTTTCATTATCCTCACGTAAGATCGACAAAATGAAAGGTTATTGAGATTGACCTTTGGTGTCTGACTCTTGCAGTACGTTTCCTCTGCTCTGTTTCCTGCAGGATGTTGGAGTATTCACTGGATGGTCATAACGCCAGCCTGTCAGCCATCCGGACTGTGCGAGTGCTCAGGCCCCTGCGAGCCATCAACAGAGTGCCTAGTAAGTGTCTTTCATGCTGGAAAATCCTGATGAAATTATGCATTTATGGTCATTGATTGGTTCAAGGTGGTTTGATCAGGTTAAGTCGACTGGGTCACCTTGGCTGAGCTTCTGGGGATCCAAGGTGATTAATCACGTGACATTTATGGCTCCGCGAATACGGCTAGCGATTTCTATATTTCCAGGAGAATAAATTTTCTCTGCTATGAATTTCCTTGACCGCAAAAACTAGCTATTATATTCCAGAAACCAGCTTTAACCACCTGAGGCTGCTATGACCTGGTTTTTCCAGCAGGCTGATCTTTGGCTGCTGATGCTACAGTACCTGTCTCTCAAAGACATTGTTATGTGTCATTTCATCTGTGATGAAAGGAGAATACAGCTGCCTGATCTATGACATGTGAAGCAGAGATCATCTCAGCCAATCACGTGATGAGCCTGTGTGCAGGAAAGACAATTTACAGAACACACTAGTCTATGAAATACCCAGCAGAACATGTCCCACAAACAAGAGCTGTATTTCTTATAGTAATGAGCCTCTGAGTGACAGGCTGACAGATTGATCTCCTAGATCCCATAAGAAAAAACAGTGAGTCCCATAATGTGTCCCATAAGTCCAAGGGAAAATAAAATTACAATTGTGTCGCTTTTGCCTCTGTTTAGGGTTTACAGACTTTTACAAAGGCAAGTGTCCTATATATAGACAATTCAAGACTTTGGGAATGGTTAGATTTTTTTATGTTTCTAAAAGAAGGATCTCTTATTTTACTTTCATGCATCAAGGCTGCATTTATTTGATCAAAAATACTGAAAAACTAAAACTGTCATTATTAATAAAATTTAATTTAGTGATGGTAGGGCTGAAATTTTCAGCATCATTACGACAGTCTTCAGTTGACATGATCGTTCAGAAATCATTCTAATATAATGATTTGCTGCTCAAGAAACATTTATTATTATACCATTGTCTGTCTGAATGCTAAATTCTTGATTGGCTGTGCAATAAAATTCACAGCTAGTTCCAAGTCAGTTTAATCAGCATTTTTTTATTAATGCGCTACTTTCATTGAAGCAAACACACACATACGTCACTGACTCACACTCAGAGAGTGGAGATTGTTTTCGAAGTAATTCACAGCTTCATTGCTAGAGAGACACTGAACAGGCACAGGTAATTCACACATCTCTCTCTCTCTCTCTCTCTCTCTCTCTCTCTCTCTCTCTCTCTCTTGCTATGCTAATTCACTCAGATAAAGCTCATCTTACTGCACTACTTTATATTTGTCTGATTTAAAATGGAACGAATGCAAGATCTAACGAGTCGTAGCTGATGAACCTAACCACCATTTTAACACTTCCAGTCAAATTTAGCACTGCAAACATCAGTAATGGCTTTAACTTGTCTGTGTTGCATGCAAATGACCATGGTATAGACCTTATTTCGAGCAGCGCCATGACAGGTATGAAAACGAGGCTGTGAGGGATAGACTTGCCATGTTTTCATTGGCATCCACTGTAAAACACTGCATAAAGCTCCTAGATCACTTATCATTTTCCACAGCTCATGTTGTCTGGAGTTAGATTGTCTTGGAAATATATTTTTGCAGTGTCAGCAGAACAATCCAAAAGCCCATTAATTAACAGTACATCCCACTGAAGAGATGTATGTCTATCCCTCTCACAGCCTCGGGTACAAAATAGCCTATTACTCAGGGACGTGCACAGGAATTTTGAGGGGCAGTTGCTCTGACCTGAAAAAAGGGCACCCCCCCCCCTCCTCCCCCCTCACAGGCTATATGAAGGAATATATTCAGTTGAATTTGTCACCTTCCAAATTGCCTTATCTGGCTGTGTTTATGTCCAAACGCAATGCCTCATCTTATGGTCTTATTATTATTTATAAAGATTGCAAAATGTCAGAGATGAGACAAATGAGCAAAAGAGTTCCTCATATAATCTGGATTGAATGGAAAAACTCAAAAAAAGAAAAAACGCTTAGATTTCGGGAAAAAATACAATCTTTTTTTGCCAATCCTGACCTCCCCCTGCATGGGGCCCTAAGCAAAATTCTGCTATGGGGCCCTCTACCTGATCTGTGATGCCGTGAGCCATGTAAACCATTTGCCATTGCCACTCAATACCGCCCAATACAATCCTCCCTCCTTTAAACAAAACAGTCAAAGAACAAGTACAACAATATAGAACAGAATGAGGTTCAAACAAACAATATTTACTGAATAAAGCGTTTTTATAGAATGTTAAGATAACAAGTGAATATTAACGTAAACATAAATAAGAAGAAAATAATAAAGTACAACCCTGAACTTTTGGCGTTTGGGATTAACTTTGGTTCTCTCTACAGCCAGGGTATTTATCGGAATCAGTAGCCTATGATTTTTTTTTATTTTTTTTATTTTTATGCATGTTGAAGCAAATCTTGATTTGTTGTTATATACTGAGGGATTTGCATTCATATTGACCAGAATGTCCAGCTAATCATCATTTTAAATTCAATATAGCCTATAAATCAATAGTCAATCAATGTCAAATTGCCAATACATTGGTTTCTTGCATAATTAGTGCAGTTGTTTAGAGTTTTTAACTACACTGAGACTAGATAATCAGTGTCTTTATAATGTGTACTTTGATTGGGAGTGCCATCATTCACGTATTTCTGGTCTCCACATTTCTGCTTGAAAAATGCGAGTTTCATTTCGTGCACGCGCATATGAACGCAACACACGCGACGCGGTTATGTTTTCCGAGCTGTAGTAAACAAACACTGTTGTTGCACTTTGTCGTTTATAAAAAACAAAACGTAATAAATAATGGTATTTTACTCTCACTTTTGTCAGGCAAAAAGTGATGCAAGAGATGCACTGCCTGCCCAGACAAACCATCACACTTTGCTGACACTAGAGAGGACAGAACACAAGTTTACCTGACTGCTGTTCCCGCAATTCACTCTCATGTTTTTCTTCTTCCTCTTTTCGTGACGAGAAGGATAGTTTTGCTTCATTTTGTCATGGACTTCGTACACATTAATTAGCGCGCGACACGAGATGGAGGCGCGGCCTGAGTAATATGGTCGCGTGCGGCACTGCAGCCACGTAAACAGTTTGACTTTCCCTTTCAGTGCCCGAATGGAAGTAAATGAGGCTTTGCGATTTTTATATTATTTTTTTGTCTAGGCCTCCGTGAAATTTTACATCCATTGTACGATTTTTTTTTCCTCGGAAGGGCAACCTGAGTCGAGAAGGGCATATGGGCAGTTGCCCGGGCAACCTGAGCAACCCCCCTGTGCACGTCCCTGCTATTACTTATTCATTTTGATGTTTTGAATGCTAAAACCAAGCGAACGTCATAAGTTGACCTCAGACAACAATATAATACAATTTAAAAAGCCAGTTCATGACCCCTTTATAAAATGTTTTAAAACACTGGAAAAAAACCTAACCCCTAATTTGTTTCTTTGCAGTGTTTTTAGGGAGGAAACTTTTAGTCCACTTGAATTTCAAGATTTCCTGGGCAGTGCACTCACTACTAAACTAGGGGGTGGATTGAGACACACCCCTGGAGCTGTAGATTTTAAGTACGAGTAAGTCTGATCAACCACATCAGCTTTAATGACTTTGCTGTTGCCCAGATGGAAGACAAGATACCGTGATTTATTTGTCTCGGCAGAGTGTTGCTGCCAGCAGGAGTGCTTTTAGTATGCTATGATTTTACTATTCGCTGGAGCGGATTGTGAATGTTAGTTTGAGTGCATGTGTGCGTCTCCGTTGTTTTTTTTTATTGCCGACATGCCATCTCACACCTGAAGCCATAATTCAAATACCAAGCTTGAAATGCTTGGCAGAGCGATTCTCTATCTCCCCTCTATCTGTTTACCAGAGAGCAAGTTAGCATGTCCATCCTCTTCCACTGACCAGGCTTTTCTCTAGGGGGCTCATTAGAGTGTCCGAGCGACGCTGTGGCTCCACGCTGTCTTTTGGTGGGAGGGATGCAGGCCATCGAGAGGATGTTCACACTCAGACTGGCCCATTTAAAAGGCCTCTCCTCCCCATATCATACACTTAAATTACATCAGCCACACACACCCACATCAAACACATTAGTCACACGATCCACCGGATGAATCGCTTCTCTCCTGGGGCACTTTTCTCAATGATGTTTGCTGATGTTTTTATGCACATTTGAGAGAGCAATGGAGTGTATTTTTGCTGCTTTTCACCATTGTGCCATCTCAAGAAAGCAGAGATATACAGGACTGTTTCACCTTAAATGAGAATGAGTAGTTGGTAACAGGTTATGCATTCTGCATGAAATATGCTCTCTAGCTTATCCGTTCTGAAAGTTTTTTACACACCGATCTGTCTGATCACTGGGCCATGTGACACAATTGATTAATATATTTGATTGTAATCAATTTCACATAATCTCACAAAAAATACATAACATGGACATTTTATCTTTCAATTGCAGCAACATACAGTATATGTGCAATACAGAGATTACCTCACTTGCACAAAAATATCATCTGCATTTTATTCAGTGATTAAATAACTTTATGGACCCCCCGCCATCACATATTTAATAGATTATACTTGTAAAATTACATATTTCCTGTATCTATTTTTTGATAGTTCATCATTATACTAATCATTAATTCAGTTTTATTCAATTCTAACATAACAATTTTTTGCTCTTTTTAGTAATCACAGAATAGAATAAAGCTATTCTAATGTCAGATTGAACGTGTTAACTGTGTATAATAAAAATAACAACTTTAGAGTTTAATTAAACACATATGTTAATGTGCTAAATTTGACAGCCATTGTTTCTATTCTTTAGGACAGAGTAATATTTAACTGCCTGAAAGTTCTGGTGTGAGTTTACTAGCATGTGACATTCATTCCTTAAGCTTTTCCTATTATGGTAATTCTCAGCACTATACACTCGAATTCTACATTCACTCTCAAGAAAATGTGAGTGTTCCTTGCCTGCAAAACAATGATACTGAAGGGTGATGCCAGGGCATTGCTACTTAGCTAATGTGTGCTGACTGGTTGTTAGCACTGCTATGTGATTGCTAAGGTCTCGCTATGTGGTTGCTACTGTGTTCTGACTGGTTGTTAGCACATTGCTATGTGATTGCTAGGGTCTCGCTATGTGGTTGTTAATGTGTCTTGACTGGTTGTTAGCACATTGCTATGTGATTGTTGGGTCTTGCTATGTGCTTTCTACTGTGTTCTGACTGCTTGTTAGCACATTGCTATGTGATTGCTAGGGTCTCGCTATGTGGTTGTTAATGTGTCTTGACTGGTTGTTAGCACATTGCTATGTGATTGCTAGGGTCTTGCTATGTGCTTTCTACTGTGTTCTGACTGCTTGTTAGCACATTGCTATGTGATTGCTATAGGATCTTGCTATGTGGTTGCTAATGTGTTCTGACTGGTTGTTAGCACATATGTGATTGCTAGGGTCTTGCTTTGTGGTTGCTACTGTGTTCTGAGCAGTGGTTAGCTTCTATCAGTGGTTGTGGGAATAGATTTGGAATGGGTTTTTGTTCAGTGGTCTTAATTTTCCATTAAAGTTAGACTCAGTCAGTCCCTCCGGTCCCTCAGCAGAGCACTTAAAATATGCAATTTATCTGCTCTATCGAGCATCATTACAAGTGGGACCAATTTAGGTTAAAGGTTTCATTCTACAAAAGGGCCCGGTTTCACAGACAGGGCATAGATCAAGCCAGGATTAGGTCTAAGTTCAGTTAAGGCATTTAAGTAGCTTAAATTAATGTAGCTTAGAAAAAAAACTCTACTGGTGTGCGTCTTGAGACAAAACAATGTCATTTTATTTGAAGATATGTCAGTTGCTTTCAGTTAAAACAGCTCAAACATGCATTTTAGTCTGGGACTAGCTTACAGTAAGCACTGAGAGAAGGTTTGCCATTTGATTTACATTACACTATACACTGTGAAAAAAATGTGTTAGGCTCTCTTAACTATTGTTTAAAAAATGTCCTATGTAACATTACTTTGTTTTGTAAATTTTGAATTTGTTCATTTACTAAATACAAAATGACTTGTTCAGGCAATAAATTCATTAAATCCAAGATAGCTACATGTAACAGAGCTGTATCAAAAGGTCACACTTAACTCCCGACTATGCCACCGGGCATTACAAATAGATAATTTAACATTCATTTAAATGTTAAAATCCCATTTTGGAATTCCGAACCATATGCCAAAATTTGAAAACCACAACCCAGCACTTAAAATATTATAGGTTATACTAAGCCTGTGGGAAGGGAAAGAAGCAAAGAGTCATCGGACCACAACCCTCAGTTTTAAGGGCACATGGACTGATATCTAAATCACTTACATGTAACTTGAAATAAATGCAGTGAACAATTCAGGTCGCTCGATGAATAAACTTCATCTCGATGTCCATGCAGTGAATAAAACTTCAAGCCCCCAAGCAGTGAAAAAATGGGAAGACCCTGATGACCCCAGAGGACAGATACTCCCTCTCACGCTCCTGAAAGAGAGAAATTAATCAAAAACTCCCCTTTAAACAATAACACAAAATAAACCTTAGCGGTGGGCTCAGCCTTATCCCATGTTTAAAATTACACACTTAAACCAAATACAAGAGTGCAACATAAACACAAAGCCAAAAAAAACAATACAAAACAAAATATACATAATAAAACTAAAATAAACCATAAGCAAAATAGCAAGGCCTAGACATCACATCAGAGGTCCATATGTACACAGCTCCACAAGAAAGCACCTGTACCATAGAGACGCCCACCATTCAACCCAAAAGAAGTCATATAACCATTTCAATTTCATAACCAGTTCAATTTCAACTCTGAAGCTGTTCAGTTAAGCTAAAAAAGCTGCATAGTGTCCGTTTAAACTCAATAACACCTCACACGCTCACATTTAGGAGTTACCAAGGAGTTACGTCCCTCGATGTGGCACTTCAAGGTCACAACACCGGAAGTCAGGAGACAAAAAGTCAGGAAATTTTGCATCCTAATCAACCTCTGGCCAAACAAATAAGTACTCACCACCCTATGCACCATTCTTATCTATTCACAAGATCATACATCATTTTGGTGGCCGTATATATGTGAATATATATCCAAAGCGACTTACAATTGCTATATATGTCAGGTCGCACGCCTCTGGAGCAACTAGGGGTTAAGTGTCTTGCTCAGGGACACATTGAAGTCTCACAGTGGATTCGAACCCAGGTCTCTTACATCAAAGGCATGTGTCGTATTCACTGCGCCATCACCACCACCATATATGCTCACGTGCACACATTCAAATTCACATTCTGAAAAGAAAAACATTTCATATTTAAATATGGAAGAAGAGGCAATAATCGGCCCACGCACGCTGTTATCTGTGTGCACAGCCTCACACACTCGAAGCGTGTGCACGCAGAGAAAGAGAGAGAGGGAGACTCATTTCAGGCAGCACTTGAACACCAAATTGATTCCTCTTTTGCGTTTACTTAAGCTTGAACGGACACATACACACAAAATTATATCAAAATACCCTTCTTGGCAAGTATTCTTCCAGTAATGTCATAAGAGAACAGTTGAGGAAGAAACCGGATATGTATATTCGGTCTGTGCATTCAGGCTTAAAGTGACAGCAGCCTAATATTCCCTGTCTGTGTTATTAATGTTAATAAAATAAACATAAAAACTACATCATCATCAGCTATCCTCGCTCATGACTCCTCGAGAAACTTTCTCGCTCCTCGTTCCTTGCAGTGCAATTAGAGAATTGAGATGTCCTTCAAAATGGCTGAGTTCGATTGGATTCCATTCACAGATTTAAGGATGTAAGAAGCATCATTTTGAGTCTTGAGAAGCACCCATTGTCTGATTAATCCATACACTGGTCTATCCACAATTTTATACTGGTACTTTCAAAAATAAAGCATAGGATGTTATGCAAACCATAAAAGCAGTATGGAGTTAGCACAAGATAATTAAAATGCTGTTGCGTTTCTTGTGCCTTTGTATTTCAGGTATGAGAATACTGGTGACTCTGCTTCTTGATACTCTGCCTATGTTAGGCAACGTCCTCCTGCTGTGCTTTTTTGTCTTCTTTATATTCGGCATTGTCGGGGTGCAGCTGTGGGCTGGACTTCTTAGGAATCGGTGTTTCATGCCAGATGACGTGAAAACGTAAGTTCTTCCCTGCTCTTATCTAACAGGCAGCCTTCTTCCCCTCTTCTCCTCTTTACCCTCTCTCCGCTGGGAGCATGTCAGCGCTATCAACATGATCCAAAGTGGCAGCCAACTGTTGCCAGCAGCAATGGCATTTCAGCCACTGACAGTCTTGTAAACCGAACATTGCACCCTGGTGTCAAATCAGTGCCGAGCATTGGTCCCCGAGCACTGAAGGTACACACACCTCCAACAAAGGTACGAGAGTAAAACAAAATTACATTAAAAAAAAGTATTTAGAGGCATTGATGAGTGCAGACTGCAGTCGTCAAAATGGATTGAATTATAAATCTCATATTTTGATGTAATGGGACAAATTGGTGCTCTGTAAGTGCATGTGTTTATGTAATGGCCCCTGTGATTCAAGGGGCCATTACACAAACATTTTCATCTGCCAGTTCTTATTTAGCATGAAATATGAGCTAGTGAAATGTCCTGTTCTGAAGTGTTTTTGGTGAAAGTTTATTTTCATTTTATTGAGATTAAATTTAATCAAGCACTGCATATGATGGCGGCAAAAGCAGAGTTTTGGCCCGGCTCAGCCCTTACATGCATTCAGTTGATTTAATTTTGTCTTAGCAGTACCATTTGTGACATGATATTCCCTTCCATGGAATCAGAGTATATATTGTTTTAATAACAATGTTTGACCATCATGTTCTGCTTTAAATTTATGCTTAGGGGCTCCAGGGTCCTCAATAATGTGCATATAAAATAAGAAGAGCATTTTTGTTTAAAATTTTCTAATTTAAAACACATTTTCCAAGTTTGTAGAAATGTGTTCTTTGGTTTCAGATGGTTTTGAACAATGTTTATACATTTTTCAAGTTTACATTTAATTCATGAATATGATACCACGCCACTTGCCTTGTCATAAAAAGGTCAAATATCTTATATTTTAAGAGACTTATTGACCTTGGCACGTAGTCCTGAGGTTCTGCACTGTAAATGACCAATGTAAAGATAAGGAAGAAGCTGTGGTCTCTGAGCATATAATGTGTCGGTTACAATCTGTTTTATATATATATATATATATTTCACATAGTTTTTCATGTGTTTCCACAGCCTTTATAATCTGTCATTCATGAGTCCGTACTACATGAATGAAGACGGTGAGGACAACCCCTTCATCTGCTCCGCCAATAAGGAGAATGGCATGCTGCGCTGCAGTGAGGTGCCCCGCCTCAAGGAGGGTGTTGAGTGCACTTTAAATGCATCTTCACTTGGACATGCCTACTCGGGCCTGGATGGGACCGGCAACCGCAGCTGCGTTAACTGGAACCAGTATTACAATGTGTGTAAGGCCGGGGAGCTCAACCCGCACAAAGGGGCAGTGAACTTTGATAATATTGGATATGCCTGGATTGCAATATTCCAGGTACGTTCGTCCTGAAATGGTGTTCAGTTCTGTAATCCAGATCTTTTTTTTTCTTTTCACATCACTGATGGTCTTTTTTTTTGGAAGCTGTGGGAATGGAAATGCATTAGTTAGCATCATTGTTCTTTTCAAGTCAAAGGCCCTAGTTATTCTAAAGATAGATGAGGTTTTTTCAACTTTTTATTGCTCGATTTTCTTCTTGAAAGGACAAAGTCTTGTTAAGCACGCTCCAACCACACCAAATAATTGAATCTCCACTGAGCAAATTTCAGTTTTAGTAAATTCTGCCCCTTTCTCGGAAGGAGCTCTGCAAAGTGATGAGATTTTTCGATGGGAAAGTGATATCTTGTATCACAGCCTGTGGAATTTAAATAAGAAAAGAAAAGCATCGTGCTTCATATTAACTCATCAGTACTTTCAATCCATCCTCATCAGCAGAGTTGAATCACCACAGACGGACTGATGGCACAGACCTCTGTTAAAGAGTATTTTAATATGCGCAGTCATGCCCTTGGTGGAGGGTCCACCATACGGACATACAACGTGACCCATTCTATGGAAATTAACGTCGGTCTCATTTGTCCGATCATTACAAGTGGGTCAGTCACATGGCGTCCCTTTTGACTGGGCTATAATGACAGTAAAGGTTATGCAATTATAAAAGAGGGCCTTTTCGTCTGTGTCAATCTGGATTGTACTCATAAGATGACACCCCAGAGAGCAGGGTATTCCCTTTTATGCAGATAAGCTTAATCTTGTACAATGGTTACTGTTAAATTAAACTTACACATAACATGTCATAATTTATTTTTGATTCCTTTTTAGAAACTATATTTGTTTTAAAGTTGTTCCAGATCCAAACTTACAGTCTTCAGAAATTGATCATAAAAAGAATTGGTTTTACATTTTAAAAATGGATTCATGAATTGGAACATGAATAATATTTTAGGATTTAAAGGGATACTCCTCCATTTTTTGCATATTAAACTATGTTATTCCCTTAACTAAGACGAGTTCATACCTCTCTCGTCTCGAAATCGCTCTGGC
Organism: Pimephales promelas; assembly: GCF_016745375.1. The sequence continues at coordinate 24,723,629 of NW_024121321.1, forward strand.
ATGCGAGACACTTTGATCACACTAAACTTAGCCCAGTTCATTCAATAGGGTCCAAGCAACCAAACCAAAAACCTCTACAATTTCCCTATTCCCTAATACCACAGCCAGTGTTTGGGAGCACTTCGACTCGGCGTAGTAATATCATCCCTCGTGAAAAAATCCTCTCCCTCTCCAGAGTGATGATATTACTGCGCCAAGTCCATAGATATATATGCGCCGAGTCGAAGTGCTCCCAATCACTTGCTGTGGTACATTATAGTTATCCACTTTATATCAGTATATATAAAGAAATAAAGTAAACTCATGGTAGATTTCAGTTGTGAGCAAAATATTTTTACTCTGTATTTGTAATTTGGCAGATATTTTGCTAAATTATGTTAAAAATTTGAAAATATGAGTTATTGTGTGTTTTGAATGCATAAAATGCTATCTGTGAAATTTGACTCAGCCACAAGCCTGCAGTTTTATTTAACAAAATGTAAAATTAAACACCTGTCACATGGAAATATTCAAGGATGTTAGTGCTGTGACCAGCTGAAAACAATCCCAGTAACAAGTTTTTGTTAGTCTGACATCCAATAAATCCTGAGCCCAAATGGACTCTCAAGCAATATTTTGAAATTATGCCTGGCTGTGTACAGTAAAGAGTCTATAATAAATTATGTCAAATTGTGTGTCTTGCAGTACAGTCCAATTTACAAAATGTAAATGTGGCTAAGTTTTGAATCAGCTATTTTAAAGCCAACTGTGTGGATCCACTGCGGAAATCGGGAAAGAAGATTCATGTTTTTGTTTTTATGTGAAGAACAGAAATTTGTCTCTTGTTAGACAGCATAGAAAGAATGAGAAAAACGGGGGTTCACACATGAGGTCTAATGCTGAATGATACAGCTGGATGGGAATGAAATGCAGTGCTGCAGGCGCAGAGCTTCCAAAGCAAATGACTCAGTGCTAATAGACGGAACCCTGCGCTACTACTTTTACTGCAATCAAACTAACAATCAGACCTCTGGCATCACTCTGTACCATGAAGACTTTGCTATATTTCTCTTTGAACTATATGTCTTTATCTATAAAAAACAACAACACACACATTCAATTAAACCCTGGGAAGAAATAACTAGTTTTCAAGAGCTTTATTGTCTAGCAGTGTTCAAGATAAAAAAAAAATTAGACATGTCTTAATCTGAAGTAAGGTAATTTATTGAAACTTTACCTCAGGTCATTGTGTATGAGCTGGACTCTATATTTGAAAGTGTTCGATTATTATTTTTAAAAACCTGTAGAGAAAAATACAGTAAAGTTGCAGGCTTTCCATTCCCCAGACAAACTCTGAAAACTCAGTGTTTGAGCCACCAGCCATCTGCACAGTTGGAAATGTGAGCCAGGCCCCTGAGACTGCTATTGTGCTGAGCCAAGCTCAAAATAATGTTCACTTGAATCTTCCATCTCACAGCATTTCTCTTAATTTCTCTTCTGTTTTTTTGCAGGTTATTACTTTGGAAGGATGGGTGGACATCATGTATTACGTTATGGATGCCCACTCCTTTTACAATTTTATATATTTTATATTGCTTATTATAGTAAGTATACTTTGATTGAAAGTATCTCATAATGTCGGCCTGTTTCACACCATATGCATGAATCGAGTGCAATAACAGGAAAGTAAAATTCAGACATATTTAACAGGTATAACATTTCAGGAAATTAAATGTTCCTCAACCCTGGTCCCAGTGCAGCTGCTATCCATTTTGGTGCCCTATGCTTAATTCATTTATGATTTAAAACGCTTGTTATTGCCAGGTTAACTTTTTGGGGGCACCAATGTTAATTTCTAGAGCAATTAATTACCTGTTTTGCTACACTGTAAAAAATATTTTCAAGATTTGTTATCACAACATATTTTCTTTTGTCAAATCAACTTTATAATAATTTACTTAGTTGAGATAACTTATTATTTTGAGTTTCTGATGGTTAAATGAATCTACTTCATTGTATTAACTCACTTTTTCCAGTTCAATCAACTTAAAATTTTAGAACAACCCAGGTTACTTACTTTTTTAAGTTAAACCAACAATTTTTTTACAGTCTAGTAATCACAACATTTTTTCTTTTGTCAAATCAACTTAAATAATTTATTTAGTTCAGATAACATATAATTTTGAGTTTATGATGGTTAAATTAATCTCCTTCATTGTATTAACTCACTTTTTCCAGTTCAATGAACTTAAAATTTTAAGGCAACCAGGTTACTTACTTTTTTAAGTTAAACCATCAATATTTTTTTACAGTGTATATACAAGCCTAAAATGCCTAATAATATTTGTATACTGAATTAATATTGGCATTATAATTATTTTGACTAAAAAAAAGATGAATTATTTTTCATTAGGTTATTTTTGGTGCCCCCTCAGCACTTGGTGCCCTACGCACAGCACGTGATCCAGCACTGCCTGGTCTATACATTTGTTAAATATAAAGTAGTATATGAAGAGTTCAGATGCAAAAGCCTCTAAGTGCCATTTTAAATTTTCTTCTAAAATGATCATTTTTATTTATTAATTGTCATTTAAGTGAAATTACTGAACTTAAATATACAAGCTTGATAAAAATGGTCATTTTAGAAGAAAATTTCAAATGGCATTTAGAGGCTTTTGCATCTGAACTCTTCATATACACATTTCTACAAGTGACATTACAAATAGATTTATCTGTTTCTCAGTGTGACCTATGAAAACTTAAATTTAAATTTTGCATCAAATGCGTCACCTTATTTTGGAATTCAATGTCCTAAATTTGATTTTAAATTCAGGAAATTTTATTGAGAATGGTTATTAAAATTACAGTTCAATTCCTGAGTTTGAATTGAACAGAACTAATAGGGTTGCCTAAATATACGCAACCATATTAAAACTGATAATAATAAGAAATGTTTCATGAGCATCAAATCAGCATATTAGAATGATTTTTGAAGGACCATGTGAGCAATGATGCTGAAAATTCAGCTTTGACATTACAGGAATAATTACATTTTACAAATATATTTAAAATACATTAAATATTACTGTTAATCAGCATAGGAGACTTCTTTCAAAAAAGAAATCTTGGCAACCCCAAACATTTGAACTGGGTGTAAATCAGGCATTAAACAGGCATTCTCATGTTCATGATGGTAAACCACAGTGACCTTTGTGTCCCTCAGGTGGGTTCCTTCTTCATGATCAACCTGTGCCTGGTTGTAATAGCAACCCAGTTCTCAGAAACAAAGCAGCGTGAGAACCAGCTGATGCAGGAGCAGCGAGCATGCTACCTCTCCAACGACAGCACCCTTGCCAGCTACTCTGAGCCGGGGAGCTGCTATGAGGAGATGCTCAGGTACATCAGCCACCTGTACCGCAAGGTGAAGCGCCGCGCTTCCCGCATCTACAACAACTGGCAGAGCAAGCGCAGAAAGAAGGTGAACCCCAACAGCGTGCTGAGTGGAGGAGGAGGCACTGGCGGCGGGGTCAACGGTCACAGCAGGCACAGGGGTGGCGGGAACTGGGTCCGTTCCATCCACAACCTCATCCAACAGCACCAACGACAGCACTGTCACCTCAGCAATGGCAGCCCCAGTCCTGTGGTCTCGACGGGGTGCGGCGAGGCTCTGGAAATGAGGTCTATCGCGACGGGGCCGCATCTGACTGTGTCCTCTCAGCCAACCGGCATGCACAATCTTTCTTCCAGGACTCAGTCAGTGCACAGCATTTATCAAGGTGACTTTCACGAGGGGCGAACGAGCGCCACGGTGGGCGTGCCGGCACTCGGGCGACTAAACGGGGGAATGAACTATCCAACCATCTTGCCCTCCCTCATCTGCAGCTATACAGGCAGCAGTTCTGCAGGGAAAGGGAGCGGGGAATCGGATGCAAATACAGGATGTGAAGCGATTGATCCCTTTGAGAAGCTGCACCAGCTCATGGGAGAACATAGTAAGTTTTTCATAGTCATTGTTTCCACTTCTAGGCAGTTGCAGTTGTACTCACCCTGCACAGCCTGTTTCAGGATAATGAAAGGCGTTGTGTGAAGTGGTTGTCTGGCAGCCCTTTTATGAACCTGACAGAAAATCAATACCTCAAATGTTAAAGTCATTAACACAATCTTTAAAGGAGTGAGGCGACAGCCAGCACTCCACTAGCCATTGTTGCCGTCACGCCCTTTGAAATCCTACGTATGTCAACCGTTGAATCCTCGTATTAGACGGAGGCAGCAGGCTTATTCTGTCACTTTAAGGGCAATCAGTTGGTTTTCAATGATTCAGACTGCTGGCATTTCTAGTTGAGTAGTATTAAAGATTTAGTTCACACAAATATATATATAAAAGAATCAAAATTTTCAAACCCATTTAACTTCATTTTTACCACAGCTCTCATTTAATCCACATTCACATATACACTAGATACTGTATATCCACATTTCTTTCTGTATATCTATCTGTTTTTTAGAAATGTCACTAGTTTGATATCTATAAAACTATTTCAATTACACATTTTTTACTTGCACTCAAGAAAACTTGAAAGTAAACAGTAAGTTAAAATTCACATATAACTAGTTTATGCACTATAGGCTTAGATCAATTTTCTGTATAATGTAATGTCGAAATTGACATTAAAAGTTAAGTTTTGACTGTCTGACACAGAGTAAGAGGCAAGATGCCTCTGACAGGAAACTGTTCAAAATTATGAAAGATTTGGAAAATGTGAAAGATTTGAATGGAAATGCAGCATATGGTTCTTTCATAATCATAATGGGAAATTGTTGAATGCTAAGGTGCAGATTTTCATTGAAAAATTACTTAAAGGGATAGTTCACCAAAAATGTTACTTCTGTCAACATTTAATCACCCTTATGTTTGTGGAACATTAGAGAAGATATTTTGAGAAATGTCTCAGTTTTTTTTTTTTGTCAATACTGTACAATAGAAGTAAAAAGTAATTAATTCAAAATCATACAAGTTTACAGTTACATGATGATTTTTCGAAATTTTCAATTTTGAGTGAACTATTGCTTTAAATTATGCCCTGTTCCTCACATAAAACTATTGTATGACTTCAGAAGACATGGAATATAAAAAGATTATTTTGTTTGTTTTTGGTCAATTATTCCTTTAAATGAATGACACTTGTATGAGCATTACATTTTGTCCCAGTACTATACTAAAGTAAGTACTACTATTTAGTGCATTTGGTTTTGGATTATATTGTTTGTTCAGCCCCAGATAATCAAGGCATCTCTTTCATGCCCAAGCCAGTTTTCATTTTTATATCAGTCTGTTGCAGAATGACTATTTGTGGATTTCTGTCAACAGAAATTTGTACTGCATGTTTATTTCAAATTCGCTGCCTCTGCCAGCAGTAATTTTTGATTGCTGCTCGAGTCACCTCCACTTCAGCTCATTACCACAGACTAAAGTGGGCCACGGTGTAGGATTATGTCCTCAGGAAACACATTAGTATAAGAGTACAGCCACAGCCACACTCTTTTTGGACCGATTCGTTTTATGTAAAGTAGTGAGATCACAAGACCAAGAGAGGGGTTAAACAGAATGCGTAGAGCACTGACTTGACTGTGGTTAGAAAAGTAAACTAATAGACTAACTTGTTGAAGTAACTGGTTTCATTGGTTTGACCAGTAAAATGGAATAAATTAGGTTCAGCTATGTGTAATCATTCAAATAAGTGACCTCACAATAAACATTAAGTTAAGACATGTTGATGTTTGAGTTATACACCTGGTAGAATAAATCATGGGAATGATTTAGATATCATTTCCCACCTTAGAAATGACCTCAATCCAGAAGGAAGTAATGCACAACAGCAACAGATAAAATAGCAATCAGTGTTTGGGAATGTTACTTTTAAGAGCAGTTAAGCATTACAAATTGCATTATAAAAAAATAAATAATTATGTTAGAGTGTTACTTTGTATGTTAAGAAATGAAGAGTTCAGATGCAAAAGCCTCTAAATGCTATTTGAAATTTTCTTCAAGAATGTTAATTTTTATCAAGCTTGTATATTTAAGTTCAGTAATTTCACTTAAATGGCAAGTGAAATTACTGAATTTAAATATACAAGCTTGATAAAAATGATTATTCTAGAAGAGAATTTCAAATGGCACTTAGAGGCTTTTGCATCTGAACTCTTCAAATGTTTCTAAACAATAATGTATTTCTTAATGTATTGAAGTGCATAACACGCAGTAATTTGTTGACTGATTGTGTTTTCCTCACCATGTAGGCCACAGTCGTGTACTGTTGCAGATAGCTGGTGTGGTGCCCACTCAGTTGCTTCTTGAGCTCCTGAGTTGCCCGTATTGCTCAAGGGCCCTGGAGACCATGGATCTGGAGCTCAGTGATTCAGACTACTCCAGATCAGAAGGGGACGTGGTGTACGAGTTCTCCCATGGAGCAGAGTTCAAACCCAGCCGTGTATTCCATCATAAAATACTGGAGAAGCGTAACCGCCTGGCTCAGTTCTGGGAGGACTTCCGAGACCGGTTGACACGCATAGTGGATAGCAAATACTTCAATCAAGGAATTATGATTGCCATCCTTATCAACACCTTGAGTATGGGGATTGAACACCATGAGCAGGTGAGTGCAAGTGTGGGTTCCCTCTTGAATTTTTTGAACGCTTACATTGCTTTAATAGAAATGCAGCAAGGACAATGTATTTTTGTTGGCCAAAACCCGAAGTCACTTCTGGATCTGTTCCAGTTTTTAATGGGCTTTTGGTTAAATGCTTGCAATTAGGTCTTAACAAAAGGGCTAACAGGTTAACAAATGCTCAAGATATTTTCACTTTTTATTCTATGACCTTAAATACATCAGTAATACTCCTCTTTAATTTAAGGGGACATACAGTATAATGCAAAATTTGACATAATTTGCTGGCAAAACAACATGGTGTAATAAATGATCTGTTGGGTATTTTGAGCTGAAACCTCACAGTTCTCTTTCGAGGGAACTCGAACTGCGTCGACTACAACACTTTGGGGAACGCCTTTAGCATAACGCATCTGAAGAATGAATGAAACTTATCCAATCCTGCATCTTGTCGTAACATGTGACGGCATACACGGAAGCTACAAAGGGACACCGGCACACAGCAGAGTTAGCCTTTAGCTCTTCAGCAAGTGCTCAGTGTTAAACTGTCTGGCCTATTTGGTATTGTTTGTCCCATAAGAATTGTCCCAAATAAAGGTCTCCATTGCAATATATAATCTAGTGGCTCTAGTGCCGAGGCAGAATGTAGATTACGGGTCTACTCTGCAATAAAGATTCTGTGTGGGTGCGAGGCATGCACAGTCAGCTCCTGAAGGTTCTGGCTGTGTTCATTGAGAAATATCTCGACCCACACAGCCATGCGTTTTCGGGTGTTTCAGCCCCGCGCCCGTTGACTTTCTTTTCGAGAGATGAAAGCCAAATATATTGTGAATGAGGCAGTGTGTAGATTACGGGTCTGCAATAAAAGGGACACACGCAATCTGTTAAATAATATTGTTTGGGACGGGTGTGAGGCATTCACAGTCAGATCCTGAGGGTGCTGGCAGTGTTCATTGAGAAATATCTCGACGCGTACATCCGTGCGCTCTCGGATGTTTCAGCCTCGCACCTGTTGACTTTCTTCTCGAGGGATGAAAGCCAAATATATTGTAATGGCTGGAATGTCGCATTTGCCGAGGCAGCGTGTAGATTACGAGACCGTAAAAAATAAATAGTAAAACATTATTTTCTGGTGATTATGGCTGATAACTTTTGATAACTTCCCACCAAAAGTTGCATATAGAGCATCACAGTCCCGCCCACAGCCGGTGCCGGAAGTAAAAATTCAATACAATTTCTCCATTGACATTTGAGATATAAGCCATAAAAACATAACCATAAATGGTAGACTTAAAACCAGCTACGGCTGTACTAAGCGATTATATATGCTGATATAAACGCCAAAAGTTCATGGGGCACTAACCTTGTTTTAAGATAAATGTCTTTTATTCGCAATGTATTGGATAAGTACTTCATTACCCACAATCCAGAACAATCCAACAGTGATGCATCTGATTGGTGGAAGTCGTGTCACGTGTCTGAAACCCCGCGAAGGTACGTGAAGACTAAAGATCGCATAATGACGTAGGGCTAAGTTCATTGGTCGCACTTCTGAGACGCCCGTGCGCCATTGGATGTGCAGTTGCCACAGCTTAGCTAATGAGCGAGCCAGATACTCAATGTTTTTGCATGTCGAGCTGCAAATGCGTTTGCTTCAGTAAATCGAGGAAAAGGAGTTTCCCTGCACATTCACTATATAAAATTCACTGGAGGAAAAAGTTCACGTGCCCGTCGTCAGATTTGGAAGTCACTCAAAAGGCTCTTTCACGGTGACTTTCAGACGACTTCACTGAGGCGCGGTGGTTTATGGGAGGAGTAGTTCCTTTGCTCGGAAATGAAAATATGTACACAGGCTTGTACCCTCGACTTTTTTTGGATTTTCTCTTCGTTTTTTCACTCGAAATGATGTGTTGTATGCTTATGAGTTCAGCTGTAGCTGATTATCCTCAGACATGCTCTAATACTCTTTAGATATGGATTTTACAATATGTCAATGGGAGAAATGAATGGGACATTTACTTCCGGCACCAACGCTCTCTCGGGCTGTGATGCTCTATTGCAGCTTTAAAGGGGTGGTTGATTATGATTTCACTTTTCTAACTTTGATGCATGATACCACCCCTTTAATAACTGTTAATAAGAAAACAAAAGTCTTTTGCAGTTAATAATGTATAATGGGGAATACAATGTATAATAATGTATTCCCCAGCAAAATCTTATTGTGTCACGAGCAGAGGTTAGCTCTTTATTTTTCATTCATAAACAGTGATGGGGATTCATAGCCTTATTGGGCAAACAGATCCCCTAGTTACATAACTGTGTTGTGCTGCAATGCACCTCTATCTATCCTCACCATGTTGTTGGGATGTTATTACTCATGGTTTCGCACCCAATCCTGTGCTCCTCTAGACCTCATCTGATAGAGGTCTCACCATAAGGAATGTTTGTGGAAGCAGTACTGACATTTTCTGATGCTGGTTAATAATAATGAATAATAAGGATAATATTGAAGAATTGAGTCTTGCATATAAAACTGAGCAATTTTATGCAGGGGGAATAAAACATTTACTGTTGTAATAGTAATAAATACTTAATATTGGATTTACATTAAGGATGTCCATATGGCCCTATGGTTTCATTAGTTGACTCAATTGACAAGATACGCCTTTTATACATTGGAAACAGTGATGTACTAAATTCGATCTATTTAAATGTCATCAAGTTTTCTAGATTTCTAACATGAATTTACCATTTTTCAAAATTCGGGTTATGCTCAAGAAACTGTATTTTACATATTGGGTTATTTTACAAACTGTAAAATGGTCTCATTGCTTCTGGTTCTGGTCTTTTTGCATACGTTGTTAAATAAAGAAACATTTTACTCAATATACAGTATGTCAGTCAAAGGAGCGAGTCCATCACATATGCAGATTGAATCTAAAAGTTTTTTTTTTCTAAAACCCTAACCCTTCTCACTAACATTTACATATTTAAATCAAATAAAACAGGAAAAATAAAAAGAACTACCTGGGTTACAGTAGCTGATTACCTTTAAAAGTCATTCCTATTGCCGTCAGTTCGTAAAGCCGCGGACAGTGTTGGGAGTAACGCATTACAAAAGTAATACATTACAGTAACATATTACTTTTTGCTGTAACGCAGTAGTGTAAGGCATTACTAATCAATTTTCAGTAATATTTTACTCGTTACATGTTCAGTGAGGCTTGTATTACAGTTGTATTACAGTGTATTGTCTGCTTTTACTTCTTAAAGGCAACAGACTATGTGAAAGTTTTAAAGCAGTCTTTTAGTGCCAGTTCAGAGCGGTCGCGTCTGTAACATTGTTTTTTCCTCATAAATACGAACACGAAAACTAAAATAAAATGAATATTTTAAGTTCTATGGAGACTGGAGAGCCAACCCTTCCTCATCCGATTTGCGCAGTGTAATTAACAGAATTACAAAAAATATATTTTGCCTCCTATTTTTTTGTCACGCATGAATGTGTGTCTTTTCCCTAATATTAAAAATAAAACATAGACTGATTTGTCTAATGTCTGGAGTCCTTTAAGGAAGTAGCCTATATACGTTTCAATACATGTATTTTCTGAGAATTTTTATTTCAAGTTTTGACTGCAAATGTCATCATGTCCATAATGCTGGACTTCCCCAATTTTAAATAATTTATCCTCAGCTAGTTTTGTGGTGTAGGTCTACGTATTTTATAATGTTAACTTCAAATAATACTAATAGCCTAATTTAAAGATAAGGCAGCATTGGATCTGGACGGTAAGGAGAATAACGCTGGATTTGAAAGAGGTGTGTCGCGAATCTGTAGGTTCGTGGATCTGAGTCGTGTGGCGAATCGCGATTTCGGTTTCATATTGCATATCGCTACAGCCCAAAAGTTAAGTTCTACTTAGTTATTTTGGTGAAAGTAACTCAAAAGTAATACATGAGTAATGTAACGCATTACAATTCTGGGACAGTAATGTAGGGTAATGAATTACTTTTAAATAACAGTAACAAGTAATACCTAATGTATTACAGTTTGGAAGTAACTTGCACAACACTGGCCGCGGATGCAATGAAACCTGTTTTCCTGTTTGTCCATGTGACGTTCAGCATAACGCCTATTGAATAAATGGCTTGTGATAAATATTGTTACTTTGCTAAAAGGTAGTTTCTAGAGTGATTGGTCATCTACGTCGTCAATGTTTAGCTGCTCTGGTAGAAATAAATTTCAGCTACACCTAGGTCCTTGAATTTTTTTCATCATTGAAAGAGCAATTTTCACAATAGGAAGCTTGTTCGCTAATAATAGATCTGAACAAACCCTTTTATCTTACATTTAATTATGTGTGATTATATATGATTGATTGGTTGCTCTTTGACTAAAGCGTGGCTTGTTGAATACCAATGCGAAGCCCAGATAGCACATCTGCTTTTGAAGTCTTTAATTGTTATGTTACTTTAAAGAACAGTTCATGTTGTCTAATTAATCCAAGACATGAAATAAGGCTTTTTGTAATCCTTATTTTAGAAGCGGAAGAGGTGAAAATTGTTAGCAGACATTATGGTGGCTTCCCTGGAGATTCTTTGATCCATTTTAAAAGAATTAACATGCATTCTTCAGTAAAATGCTTGTTATTTGTGTCTTGAGGAGGGACTACTTTTTTAGGTTGAAGCTTGTTATTATATCACCAATGGCAATGTCAGTGCTTTTACACGCAGTTAAATGAGTAATGTGTCACAGTTCTGTCACCCTTGTCTGGGTTTTCTCTTGGTTTAGTGACAGAGCTGTGACACTCCCGGTTTGTCATGTGTTTGTGTTTGTCTGGTCTGTTGTGAGCACATGGCTGTCATGTCATTTCCGTGCGCCATGTGCTCTCCTGTCTATTGTCTAACCCCGCCCATCTTGTTATCAGTTTATTTCCCCTACCTGCCTGCCTTGTTACCTCTTTTGTTTGTTGCCCTATTTAATCTCCCTGTGTCTTCAGTCCTGTGCTAGTTTGTTGTCAATGTTACGTGTTTCTTGTGTTCCTTCCCATTGTATCAGAGTTTTGGGAGTTTGTACCTGGATTGTCTGTTATTTAATAAATCACTCTGCTACTGAATCCTCGTCTAGGCATACCATTCCGTGACATTATGCTTTTGAGAATGTCTGATAGTAGCACGTTTTAAGAATCTATTTATGGCGCTGTCCGCTTGCTGCCTAGTCTTCCATTAAGTGTATTTAATGTATAAATATCTTTCCAGTTTGAAATTATTGTTGGCATGTCACAAAAGCTGATTCCATTTTAGAGAAAGGTTATTACGAGGTTACATCACTACTGAATCTTTATTAATTGTAAGTTTGACTTTGTATTGTAATTGCAACTTTATTTTTCATCTGAGGTGGGAAAAAGCCTTCATAGTCCACACGCATTAAATGAAAGAACAGAAATGTTTGATGTGATAAACAGGATGTTTACTGAGTAACTGCCGTTATTTAAAATCAATTTTTTTAAGGCTTATCTATATAGGTGTTTGTTCAGTTCTGTCAGCTATTGAGAAAAATTGTCACCAGTAGTAATTGAGGGAGGATTACAGTAATGAGATAAGGTTGGGTGCATTGATCTATGTACTGAATGCTCTTGGCATAGTCGAGAGAAAGATCAGCAACTCAGCAGAGTCTCCGCACGCTCGAGTCAATCAGCCCCCTAATCGGATTTACTTGGGGCCACTGACAGTCTTCATTACTGCATCAGTCAAAGTCACCCCACTGAGATAACTGTTCACCCCATCACTAAAGATACGTGTATGTCTTAACTGCACATACTGTTATTTCCCTTTGATAAATAATAGACGTTAGGCTGAGGGGCTGTCATGAAGTTCTTTTGGGAAGTTGACATATCTGTGCAGTGTGATGTGCTATTCTCCTTCTAAAAGTATTTTTAAGCCATTTGTAAGTCATTTATTGGCTGATTCCCCTGAATGTGTAAACACAGTGACTCAAAACATTGCTCTGTTTGTTTAAACATCCTGACTAGTACAACATAGTGGCAGTTGCTCAACCAATGGCACGAGTTTGGGGCAGGGCTATCTGTTTCTGCTGGCAGTTATTGATATTTCAGATTTGATTTGCATAATCATTTAGTCATTTTTTATTGTCATTATGCTTGAATTTGTTTATAAGATCATATTAATTAAAAGACTTGTTTTGTATGTTTAAAAATGCATTTGTCACAGTGTAGAAATTTGAGTATTCCCAAATAGTTTTAATTATGCTTTGTTAATTACTGTTAGACAATGTTATTATTATTATTAACTTAAATTAGCTAAATAATATCTTCTGTACAGCTGAAATTGCAGATGTTTTATAATTGATTAATTGTGCAACTTTGACACAGTTATTACACCATGTCTACACCAGATCTGATAAAAGCATATTGGACCCATTTTAATCAATGATGCTGTTTACACTGGATGTGACTTACGTGGCATGACAGACACAGAGACAATAAATTCCCAACAGTAAACTGATGCCCCGTTCTATATCTGACCAAACAGATAATCCACCAGCCGGAAATTGAAGCTTCGCTTGGGGCGGCGCCATTGTAGCAGACAATCACCTGCTGTTACCGTTCCATTGACTCCCATTCATCTTGGCCTCACTTTTACAGTGAATAACTTTACACTGTAAAAGAAAATTGTGGCGACAGATTACAAGCAATATTATTAATTCAATTTAACAAATTTTGAGTAATAAGTAATCAAATTAATTATTTTAAGTTAAGTTAACCATTTAAAGTGAGTAAAATGTACATTTAAGTCACCATTATGGTGATCAGTATTTGTTGTAGGTTCATTACGGTTTTGTGCTTCAGTGATTCTACTTGTTAACATCAGGTGTCTTCAATGTTGGCAATCAACGCATTCTCACCCCAAGGCGTCACCTTTGACCATGCTTCAATATTTGACGTTTTAGGCGCCCTTTAGCGTCAGTTACATGACGCGATCCTACGACGTCATCTAACTGACGCTAAAGAAAAGCGTCAATTAGATGACACGGTTAGGTTTAGGTCTGGGGTGGGGGTAGGGTTACACGCGATCCTAGGGCGTCATCTAACTGACGCTAAAGGGCTTCCCAAGGCGTCAGTTAGGTGACACCTTGGGGGTGAGAATGGGCTGTGGCAATATAAAATGAAGAGTTCTTAATTAATCTTTGACGTCTGTCTGTTATTCAGTTATTTTTGTTAATTTTTTTGGTGTAAACTTTACTCATTTTAAATGATTAACTTTTAAGGTATAATTTGATTAATTATTACTAAATTTTAATTTGTTCAATTTAATTAATAATATTGCTTGTAATCTGTTGCTACAATTTTATTGATTAGATAAAGCGTATTCATTTTTACACTGTACATCTGAGACATCCAAGACTCCATTTGTCCATTATTTATTTCTAAAGAAACATGACAAAGTATAAAAGGCTCCTTTACTTTGTATCTTACATTACGGCCCCGTAGAAGCCGTTTTTGTATGCTAACGATCGTGTCATAACTAACAAGACTCTTTGTCGCACAATAGAGAAAGTACCATACAGCCAGGAGAAGAATAGGCAATCTTTTTCTGTCAATGAGGCAATTGGCTGGACATGGAGGCGTAAAGTCAAGGGAGAAGCCCATAGAGTCCAGAAAAGCAACGGACAAAATATTTCAAATTTTTTTTTTCAGATTTCAATTCAGATTCCTTTTGGCACAGCTATAACTAGAAGGCTTACAACTGTTGCTCACGTCACAGCTACGTCGTCAAGCTCAGTTTGAGCCTGCGCAGTGCGCTCAGCCATCAAGAAGCTAGTGCTTCTAATGGGCTTCACTTTTCTCCGTTGAAATCTGTGGGGTCACTGTTCATTTATTTTATTGCCTATGTATCTGACGTACTCCAAGCTCTCGAGCTACTTCTGATACATAGGACAATTTAATTTGCAACAATCGCTTTGTTGCGTACACTGTGGATTGTTGCATACAAATCCATACAAAAATATGTCCATTGACAAATTATGCATCTATTTAGCTTCACCCAGAATCTTATCATCGTCACACATTTATCTGTCACACCATGCTGTGTTTATCTTGAGATTGTGCTGGTCACTGATTGGTTTAGAGCTGTAAAATGATGAGCAGCATTATCTCAAATAGCTGTGAAATCAAAGACAGTGTTGTTGTTTTTCATTCCTTTTGCCTTTTCTGAGTTGTTCTGCATTTAGAGGTGTATAAAGAAGTGGGAATGTGTGCCATGCATCATGGGAAATGGAGGAAGGGGGCAATAAAGGTTGCAGCAGCCGACTCCCGGACTGTCCCCTGCTAACATCACTCTCCTTTAGTCTGCCATGTTGCCGCCACTGAAAGCCCAGTGTCTCAACATGCATTTTCACTGTCATTGCTTTTCCATTGCGCTGTCCTGCAAATGTGCTTGATACAGCTGCATTGGGAATTTGTAGCTTTGCACTCAGGCAGACCATTTTCAGGAAAGCTGGGATGGATTTTCGATTTGTGTGTAGTGTAAGTGGTGTAGTGGTTCAGTTGAAAATAAAAAATGTCATCATTTATGCACGCTCATGTTGAAAGGAGAAAAAAAAAACGCCCCCAAAAGAAGTATAAAAATATTTATAAAATAGTTCCAAACTCGAAACAGACATTAATTTTTACGTTAATTTTATGTTTACTGATAATTTTGATAATTTTCTGATAATTCAGGTAGTACAAAAGAGGATCATTAAGTCATTGAGGTCAAAAACCGAATTAGTCTTGATTTGTGAACAAATCCTTCAGACCACTTCACTTTTGTATAGTGGATTAAGTGATTCATTGATCTGACTTAAAAAGAACGATTGGTTCATAAATGCACTACTTCTCTCATAAACTCATATGATGCTTCAAGGAAATCTCGGGTGGATGACAAGATTGCCAGTGAATTATATTTTGGTTGTATGATACTTTCATACACACAGTCCTTTTTTGTCATGATGGAGGTTGACAGCCCTGGTCCTCATTCACTTTTATTATATTAAAGAGTGGTCAGGATATTGTTTTGTTTTGTATATATTTATAGTGTGTCAACAATAATACAATTGTTTAATATCTTAAAGACATGCAATGGAAAAAAAAAAGACACGCCATTTTGTTGAAAAAATTATGATTGTGTTTAGAATTAATCACGACTGAGCTCAGGCTATGGCATTGCATAATGGCACGCGTCTCACTCTAGGAAAATTACTCTAAACAATATTTTTGCCCCATAGTATGTTTTATGAATCTGTTGCTTCAGAATTTTTCTAGTAAATTAGCATTACATTTTATTTCAAGACAAATTAGAGTTAACACACTTCAGCAATCTTGGCACCTAAGGTGGTGTCTTCTGTTTGGAATAATGATCCACAAAGCAACCTGTTCGACACAACACAAGCACATCTGTTTATGTATATATGCTGGATAAATTGTAAGATTTAAATGGAAATTTACCCCCTGAAAATGTGACTACCATCTGTTTTATGTTGACACTTCTAGCTTGTATTAGCAGATATTCTGAAGTTTTGTTTATTTCATACCCAGCAATACCAATTAGCTTACAAATAGCCTACAAAATCTGTGATGCAAAAACTGTTTAGGACTACAAATTGATGCCTGTAAGGCAGAAAATGCTTGACTAATCTAACATTGAAGTAGAAGATGGTCTAATGAAAGGTTTACATTTTTTTTTCTAATCTGTCTAAATCCCAAAAATGAATATTCTGTCAGTAATTACTCACCCTCATGTTGTTCCAACCCCATAAGACCTTCATTCATCTTCAGAACATAAATTTCTTTTATGAAATCTAAAAGCTGTCACACTCATCCATAAGGTTTCTATTGTAATTGAAACTTGCCAGCCCAGAAAAGTTATTAAAGACATCGTTAAATAGTCCTACAGTGACTACAGTGGCTCAACCTTAAGTTTATCAAGCGACGAGAATAATGTTTGTAGGATTCACTTTGATACCTGGACACAGGTTCTTTTATACTTCAGTTATTTACAGGGTTTGAGTTTACACTTGCAAACTAATTCAATTATGAGATAACCTACTGTAAATTTTGTAATAGAAACATACTGGTAAAAATGTACAATAAGGTTTCATTCTGTAAGGAATCATGAACTATCAATCAATGAACAGCCATTTAAAACATTTATTAATCTAGATAATGTTAATTTATGAATGTATTATGGTTCTTTGTTATAAAGAGAAATGTCTTAAATGATTGAATGAACGTTTATATGTCTTTAAAGATGCCAATAAGGCAAGAGAGTGATATCAGAAGCAGTGAAACCTTAATGTTTGCGGTTTTATCTTTCTAAATGGAAGTGTTTAACGTGATGACTTTTAGTTTGCCCATAGCAAGGGTGATTGTCTAACAGTTTGACATTATTGATTTTATAACAGTGTGTTAGTGTGAACAGTATCCAGGTGAATTCTGAGGGTTGCTGCTCTAATGATGGACAGCAGAACTAAGAGGTTCATATCATTAAATGCTTTCTTTAGATTGTGTTCGCTGCAAATTGAGTGCAGTGGTGATTCTTCAGTCACAAGAGTTTGTACAGTCTGTATCAGCTAATGTAAGAAGACTAATTCTCTGGCCCTGAAACTGCTTATGATGGACAGATTTTTGAGGGACTGTCCGTCTGATTGATCTGCGTTGCTTTGCTCTGAATAAAAGAGCTTACAGTGCTTTAGATTTGATTTTGCTTATCCAAGCTCAGGGCCAGAGCTGTTTGTATAAAACCGAACAATTGTAATTCCTTCGTAAGTGTGCTGAAATGTCCTTCTCATTTGACCCAGAGGTACTGTGTTTACATAAAGGCTCCATTTATCATTTGAATGTGCTCTGAAGTTTTGCAGGTCTCTGTTTATATACGGTACTCTGACTGGCCTTTCACATGATATTGTGAGAGTAAAGGTGTGTGAAGGTACCATTATGAGGGTCAGTAAATAAGGTCACTCACATGTTGTATTCCCAGCAGTATCTTGGCATGACTTTGGTCTACAGAAGGTAATGAGGTGTGGCTCTCTTTCCTCTCGCAGCCCATGCAGCTGACGAATGTCCTGGAGATCAGCAACATCGTCTTCACTAGCATGTTTGTCCTTGAAATGCTTTTCAAACTGCTGGCCTTTGGTACCTTCGGCTATATTAAGAACCCCTACAACATCTTTGATGGGATTATTGTAGTCATAAGGTAAGATCTGTTATATATCTATATCTATATTCATATCCCTGTTGAAAAATCCAGCATAAACCAGCATGAATTCCATGCTGGTCACCAGCAACCAGCATCCCATGCAGGTCTTAGCTTGCAAAACATACCTTATGCTGGTGACCGTCAATGCTGGATTCTTCCGCAGGGAATTATTTATTAAATAGATTATATTTTAACATTCAATTGATGGAAAATTGATAAAATACTTATCAAATATACACTACTTTTTTTTTTTACTACAGAAGTTTTCTAATGATTTTTGAAAAGAAATATCTTATGCTCATCAACTGCATTTATTTGATTAAAAATAGAGTAAAACAGTAATATTGTGAATTTAATATATTGTGTTATTTGAAATAACTCTTTTCTAGTTTAATATAATTAAAAATGCTATATATTAATTTGATGGGAAAGCTGAATTTTCAGCATCATCACTCCAGACACCTGATTCTTTCTTTGATGCTCAAGAATCATTTCTTATTTCTTATCAATATTTAAAACAGTTGTGCTGCTTTATATTTGACATTTTTAGGATTCTTTGATGAATAGAAAGTTCAAAAGAACAGGATTTATTTGAAAGATCATTTTTTGTAACATCATAAATGTCTTTACTGTAATTTTTGATCAGTTGAATGCGTCCTTGCTGAATAAAAGTATTACTATCAGTAGATTTTTTACAACAAAAAACATCTCATTGACCCCAAACTTAGCAGCGGATTATACAATTTTTAAATAAAATTATCATTAAAACTAATAATTAAAGCACATTATGTTGTGCTAATGAAATGAAACATAAAAAGGTTTTTAATAAATGACATTAAAATGACCTAAACTTTTATTGATTAAAAAAATTCATGGTCATGTGACGGTATGCATCATTTTTAATGATCATTTTTTAACGGTATGCATCCTTGTTGATATGTTGTACTACAGTATTTTAAGTGCTTGTGAGCCTACATAAGCAATGTTGACGTAATGTTTTTTTCAATATATAAACTCCTTAAATATCACCATGTGTTTCCGGCGGCAGCGTGTGGGAGATCGTAGGGCAGGCGGATGGGGGTCTTTCAGTGCTGAGGACGTTTCGTCTCCTGCGTGTTCTCAAACTGGTGCGCTTCCTCCCTGCACTGCGCAGACAGCTGGTGGTGCTTATGAAAACGATGGATAATGTGGCAACATTCTGCATGCTGCTCATGCTTTTCATCTTCACATTCAGGTGCAGACCAAACCCACACCCTCATTCTATTGAACGTAATTCTGGAATTATGCGCTTTAAATGTTTATGCATTTCATTTTTATTTGACTACAGCATTCTTGGAATGCATCTGTTCGGATGCAAATTCAGCCAGAAGATGGAGAATGGGGACACCATTCCTGACAGGAAAAACTTTGATTCCTTGCTGTGGGCCATTGTCACTGTGTTTCAGGTCAGAACAGAAACTATACTAGCTGTTACTTTCAATGAACAGAATAGACATTTATTTTTCATACTTTGAAATTTTTACATATCAAATGTAAAGTGTGTTGTAAGTAAGTGCTTATTTTTGTCAGGTTAGAGATATTTATATTATTATAAATATTTGTATATCCCATAAACTCATTTATTAACTCCTTATCTATATCTTGATCTAAAATAGTTACTAATGTGCAGCTCACTACAATTGAAAGCATCAGCATCATTTTGCATCAGCACAATTTCCTGAATCGAATCATTTACAACTATTCTCACTAGATTATCGCAGCAACATTTTATGGTTAAAAAAGACTTAATTGCTAGACTGGGAAAGCCAATTACTTTTACTTCAATAAGTAGCTGAACCCTGAATAGTTTGTACAGTATCATCACAAAACACTACAGCATCAAATTCTGTTTTAATTTCCGATTTCGGATTTAATTTCAGAGACAGGAAAACATATACAAAACACTACTCTATTGCACATCTAATAATATGTCACAGTTTCGTTTTTTGTTCTTTACTCAGCCCGTTCTCTGTCCTCTGTTTCTCAGACAAACTGTTTGCATGTGTTTTTCAGATTCTGACGCAGGAAGACTGGAACGTGGTTCTCTATAATGGAATGGCTTCCACCTCGCCATGGGCGGCTCTTTACTTTGTGGCTCTGATGACTTTTGGGAATTATGTCCTCTTTAACCTGCTTGTGGCCATCTTAGTGGAGGGGTTTCAGGCAGAGGTATAAAAAAAAACTTCTATTACAGCTGACACATTTACAGTATTTTGTTTTTATTTCTTAAAGCTACACTGTGTAACTCTTTTAGTTTATTCTTAGCTAAAAACACTTAGTTCTTTCAAAAATGTATGTGCTCATTAATGTATATTTACTTTGTTCAAGTAATAAGTGTATAATATGCCATTTAAAATACATACGGGTAAGGGGTTCTAATCTCGGTCGCCATGTTGCCCCTCCATCTTGAAAGTACATTAGCCAAAGAGGGACATACCCGTTAAATTCAAGCTTCGCCTTTCGCGTTTACGTTGAGTTAACACTCATGGACGAGGTCGAACTGGAAGCCATGTTAATCTTGGACTACATTGGCCACCATAGGAGTTAAAAACAAAATCGGAATTGAGAGGAACAGAAACTAATATTCCCTGGATGGTCATATATCTTTTCACCTCTAGATGGGGGTAAAAATCACACAGTGTAGCTTTAAGCATCTGTGCAAAGTAATTGCTTTCTGCAGATTGTTTGGGGAGTTAAACTTCATTGCTGTTACAATACTGCAGTCAACATAAGTATGTTTCAGCTTTTTTTTGTTCTTTACATTACATAATGCATTAAATGAAAAAAAGTAAAGAATGTAAACTGTGCTGCAAATAACTGATCATTCTGGTTTTCATTATTCTATAGATTCATGGTTTGAAAGATCTTATAAACCAATATATCAACTCCAGATCTAAATCTAGTACTACATTTGTAGTTAATATGCTTTGGAGTACTTCCCCCCCCTGGCAAAATGGGCTTTTAATAAAAACGTGGTTGCCTATGCAGAAGAAAGGTGGAACAAATTCAAAAGATATCGGTTGCTATCTGACTAGAGAAAACAGAAAAAGGCTGTCATCTTTCCTTTTGCTAAATTAAACTCCGGTGCAAAATGAACCTTTGGTCTAATAAATCATCTCTGAGATTTGTTTTCATGATAATCGAATGTAAAGAGTTTTATCTCTAAAAACTGTTTAGTTTTATCTCTAAAACTGTAAACTTCAACACCCATAATGCACTGGGCATGTTGCCCTCCAAGACCACTCCCACCAGTCTGCATACAATTTTCCGTGATAAACACTCTTACAATGACTTTTCTGTTCTCAATCACCCTCTATCGATGCTTTTTGTATCGGGGATACAAAAATACCAAAGTATAATCTATCGTTTTTCAAGAAAGCCCTGAATTTCTCAGTCCAGGTTACAAGGAGAAAACATATTCATTTGCCTACTACCGACATTGTAAAAATACAAAGTGGGTTGAAAATCTGCGAAGTTACTCTTTAAGAAGCTTGTGATGCTATTTCACAACCCTCACAGCTTTATTTATAGTTTACATTATATATGAAAAATAATTTAAATATTGACTAGAAACACACTTTGCAAACTTAATTTAAATTTACATTGCTGATACAGTGCTGCAGTGTTTGGCCAATCTGTCATCCTGGGGACTGTGTGAATTGTGAGCTTGTTATTAATAGGTGTAAAGGCTAAAACAAACACCAACTTAACACAACCCTAACCATATTTCTAACAGAGTAGCAGGGCATGGAGTATACGGGCACTGCAGCTGTCTGTATGCACAGCAGGCTGTGACTGAGTGAAGGGCAGTTTGTTGTTGATGCCAGAGGCCAGCATCCTCCGAGAGAGCCACTCCTGTTTGGCTTCACTGCACCCTGAATAACACTTTAGCGGGCTGAGCGGTTACTGAAACACTGTGAGCTGTTCACAAAAATCTCTTGTGCTTTTCAGGGAGATGCTAATAGGTCAGATGCGGATGAAGAGAAGCGATCTGTGAACTTTGAACAGGAGGAGAAGATGGGGGAATTACGAGCTTCAGGTTACTTCCCTTTTTACATAAAATGTTATTGCCAGGTAACAAAAAAAGGGCTGATATGCACACATGCACACGTTTTACACTACATAGATTTTTCCTATTCTTAGCCTGATCATTCAGAGTGAAGTCCATTAAGACCCATTAAAGTGGGCAGTGGTCCTCCAGAGCCACATTAAAGTCAATGCGTACCCATTTCACATAAATGAATCTACTGAGGAAAATGCCCTTTTTATGCTCTTCTGCCATATACAATTTTAAGCAGTTCCTGGATAATCTATTTACTTTTATTCAGTGAATGGTGTTGACTTTCATTGAATAACCTCTTTCATTTTCGCCAATAGAGTTGAAGATGTACTCTCTGATGATGTCAGCGAATGGGCATGTGGATCCTCGTGGCACTTTGCCCCCTCCAATCATCATGCACACTGCTGCCACGCCCATGCCCACCCCAAAGAGCTCTCTTGGCCCGGAGTCAGTGTTTAGTTTGACTGAGTCCAGGCGGGGCAGTGGGATCTCGATAGATCCGAACGCTTTTGATCAGAAATCCCTGGTAAGAAAAAACAAAATCAAATGTCAACCTTATGGACATTACAGTAACAACAACTCAGATAGATTGCCTTAGCGTAAAATAGTTGTGAAAAGAACACAAAAAAGGTGATGTCATAAGGTCAAGTGATGTCATATTTATGACATAGCCACGTTTTTTTTTTTCAGTTGAGACAAAATTTAGTGTGGCTCCCCCAAAAAAGTGAATAATTTATGATATTTTACTTTTTACCTTGAAATAATGATTAAGATGTGGACATGTAACTGGTTACGTACATTGACCTTGTATTCAAGTATGTGTAAGCTGGAAAACAAGGTATCATTATCTACTTGATGGGTTACACCACATTAAATTCTTAGATTCATTTAAACTTTGCCTGAAATGGTATACATTTTTTTTCAAAACAATTTTGTACGAACATGGCTCACATTTTAAACAAATTCTTCAAAGATTTCTTTATTGTGAACACTGTTATTTGTTATTGACTTAAACCTTGATTGTAATGTCACTTTGGATAAAATTGTCTGCTAAATTCATAAATGTAATTATTTTTTATGTTGTTTTTAATTTCAAGGAGCATCGTTACTGCTGTGCCCCACTAAATTATTACTGATAAATCATTGTCTTTCACACTGGAGATTAGTTTATACATACCTGAGAATAATTTTCCCTAATAATATTCAAATCAATTGTGTTTTAATAATCACCTGAGCAAAATCAGAACAATCCTAGTTTTGCTCGAACTGCGTCGACTACGACACTTTAGGGAATTCCCTTAGTGTAGCGACTCTTAAGCATCAATGAAACTAAGCCAATCTAAGCACTGTAATGTAATATCTTACCAGGATAACGTATTATTTTGATAACTCAGACTAGCCCAAGAAGATCTCCGTGCCACACCCGTGGCTCAGGCAGTAACTGGGGCAGCCGCAGATCCAGCTGGAACAGTTTAGGACGGGCGCCGAGTTTGAAAAGGAAGGACACGTCTGGGGAGAAGGAGTCTCTGCTGTCTGGGGAAGGCAGGGGTAGTTTTGAGGACGAGGACCTGGAGGGTGAGAAACTGGCCAATATCAGTGGCGGCTCGCTGCAATATCCCAGCTCTCTAGATATCCCTGAGCTACCCCAGACCCCCAGCTTCAGCTCTTTGGGAGAATACCACGACTGCAATGGAAGAAGCCTGCACGTACCCATTGACCTGTACAGCAGCCTGAGCAAAGAAGACTCCATCACAGAGGAGGACATGGATGATGTAAGTCATGACTTGACACTGGAAAATCACACCGGTGCTGTGCCCGAGTCGGGCATTGCCTATGACTTGTTTTTTGAAGATGTCTTCTCAGGAGTTTGTCTTGTGAGGAGACAAATTGTCATGCTGTAATTGATTCAGCACGGTAGTTTGAAGGCAGTAATTGTTTTTCTTGGTGGGTGGAAAATGACCTTTATTGGTGTAAGTGTAATGATATCTCCTCACTCAAGAGGCCTTGTCTTGAAATTGAGTTTCAAGTGCTGTAAGATTTACTAGAAACAATGGGGATACAAACAACAAACACTACAAGTCAAAAATCTGGACACACATATACATTATTCATTATGTACAGTATATATAAACAATATATACACTACCGATTCAGATTTGTCATCACAGGAATATATTACATTGTAAAATATATATTAAAATAGAAAACATAATATAAAATGGATAGTTCACCCTAAATGGCAAATTAAGTAATTTACTCCCCCTGGTGCTGTTGTAATGCCTTATGCCCTTCTTGCTTTTATGGGCCACAAAAGGAGAATAAAAAAATGTTCTGCTCACAATCATTCACATAATGAATAGCGAACAGCATCAAGCTTTTTTTTAAAAAGTACGCAATAGTATCACACCATGCAACATATGCCGTATATTCTGGAGGTATACAATAGGGTTTAAAGAATGTTTTTATTTATCTTGATTTCTCACAACTTATGTGTTTTTCTGGGCAAGTCGGGTTGAACTGCAGAGCTAACAGATTCTCATGAATGTGCAGTCGAACACAGAAAGACCAACAGGCATGGTTAGTATTTTCGTTAAATAAATTAAATTTAGTTTTATTTTTCACCAAACCCTGTCATATAACCCCAGAAGACATGGAATATACGGCACGTGTTGCATGGGACCATTCTGTCATATTTTTACATTCTTTTTTAAATCTTGATGCTGGTCTCTATTCACTGCCATTTTATGGAAAGGCATGAGCGGGGATTTTTTTTTTTTTTTTTATTCTCCATTTGTGGTCCGAAAAAAAGGGCAAATTTCATTAGAACAACAAAAGGGTGAGTAATTTATGACTTTATTTTCAATTTAGGGTGAACAATCTCTTTAATTGTAATAATATGTCACAATATTACTGTATTTACTGTATTTTTGATCAAATAATTGCAGCCTTGAGCATGAAGATACTTTTTTTCAAAAACCCAAACTTTTGAACCATAAATTTTAGATAATTCGAAGTCACCACAGTTTGTCTAGTTTCTAGTTTTGCACATTCTGTTAATTTACTCATCTAAATACTTTTAAGCAGTACTGACGGACAGTGTTGGGTTACATTCAGAGATGTATAGTAACGAAGTAGAACTACTTAAGTACTGTACTAAAATGCTGTATCTGTACTCTACTAGAGTATTGTTTTTTTTTCATACTTCTACTTTTATTTCAGTAGATATTTTCGATGAATTTAATACTTTTACTTCGATATTTTTTTAATGTTCTGCTAGTTACTCGTTACAATTATAAACATTTTACGAATCATTCGTTGCAAGTTGGCTTTCATGCTGCCTAAATCACACACCAGTTTTATAGGGTAATGCTGTGCAGGGGTTGTCCTGCAATGACATTTTTTTGGCGGCCGCCAAAGCAAATTTGTATCCCGCTAAAGCGCCTTATTTGATTGCTAGTTCAAACTTTTGACTGCTTTCTTTAATAATTACATGACACAATACTCGTACTTCTACTTTTAGTACTTTTAGTACTTTAGTACTTAGTAATTTTAAATAAACTACTTGCAATACTTAAGTACAAAAAACGTTGAATACTTTAGTGCTTCTACTTAAGTGTGGTGCTTAAAGAGCACTTCAACTTCTACTCAAGTCACTTTTTTGATAGAGCACTTGTACTTTTACTCAAGTCCGGTCCGGGTTTCTAGTACTTTATACATCTCTGGTTACATTAGAAGATAATATTAATATGTTTGAATAATATAATATAAAGTTGTTGGTTGACCTACATGCATCACTTTTCTAATGCTATTGATAAATACAACTGAAAACCCTTTCCTTTGTAATAGAATATAACATATAATAATAATAAAAATAGGTTGGGGTGTAATAATAGGGGTTGTAATATCTGTGAACATGCTATTTTACTTTTAAAAGTTGCATTTAACATTGCATTACTCATAAATGTCATGTTCCCCAAACCAACATTGGTTTCCTGTTGTTGTTGTTTTATTTTATTTTTTTATTCACTATCTGGTCCAGCTTAACCATTTTAAGTCAAAAAGATAAAAAAAAAATAAGATGATGAGAAACAATTATGCCCAAACTTTGACTAGTTCTGTATTTCTTGTTAGATGTGCAGATTTACATCACAAGTTTATGGGCAAACTCCTATCATCATTGTCTTTTTTAGTGTACATTTGTCTTCATGTTTCTATTATTTCTTGCAAAGAAAAAATTGAGTTATGCATCATGAAGGAGTCTGAGTAGTTGGGGGGAAAAACACTTTAAATTGTTGTTTGAAAGGTGGTGCATGGCGGTGAAACTAAAACTGCATAATGGGGTATATAAAATGTCCATAAAAACAGCATAAATGTGTCAGTGCTTGAAATAATCTATAATGATTTCCCACAATTGAATTGCAAGCTGCATAATTACAGCTGCATCATGGTGTCATTTCTTCAAGTTGAACCATCTTTCTTGCCAAGTACCTGGCAAATTAATTAGATATTGAGACAAAGTGGATTTTAATTGCGCAAAATCTATTTTCCGGAAAACACATTTGCAAAATAAACAGTTAGTTAGTTAAATGGTAATTCATCACGTTTAAACAAGCATGCATTTGAATCCCTATTTATTGATGTACTGAATCAAGACCATTAGTCTAATGCTTATAACAGTCAGAGGTTCTTATCAAACACTTTAAACTCCTGACAATTTAGAGCTGTAGTAATTATCTGTAGTTCTTGTTCAATTTGCTGATGCCTCTCTTTTGTGTGTTACAGAGTTTCTGTCTCCGTCTCAAGAGGACATTGGAAGCATATAAACCTAAGTGGTGTAAAGATCATGACGACTGGTCCCTGTATCTGTTCTCTCCTCAGAACAAGTAAGTATTTCCCATCTCCTAGCATCTGCTGACCAGGGGTGCGTTTCCCGAAAGCATCGTTAGCCAACTATGGTCGCAAGTTCCGTCGTTATCAGCATAGTTCAACGAGTCGGTGTTTCCCGAAACCATCGTTCCAACGAACATTCGAAAACAGCATCGCAAAGTTGTGTGGTTTGAACGACAGCTCTCGACCTGTGGTTAGAAGCAAGCATCGTTTCTATATTGCATGACATTTGGACGCAATACATCCTTATCTTGAGCAAAATAAGCAAGCTGACATTCAGTACAACCGGTGCCTTTTATTTAGAATACATACAAATGTAATTTACGTCTTTTAGCTTGTCAAAAGATTTAAAGTACCGTGTTTGAAGAGTGCGCATGTGCGAACGTGCTCTACTATGTAAGAACGAGCCAATAATTGAGTCTGGTAATAAAGCAACATAACTGAGAACAATTTGAAATAGTCCTCAGATGACATGTCTGTAATTTATATAAAACAAATCTAGCGTTAATTGGATCTCAAACAGTTTCATTAAAAGTTGTTAATACTCCACCACGTGCGAAACCAATGTGGTTGAACGATACTTTGCGACAATGGGTTTTGGGAAACAGTCACGACTTGCTAGTTGATTTCTCCAACAATGCATCGTACTATGGTAGCGAAGCAGCGAACTACGTCGTTGTACAGGAAACGCACCCCAGTTTGTTCTTTTAAAGTTTCACGTTCACTTCTGTAACTGCTACTGTCTATAATTCTGTCCTAGGTTTCGGATGATGTGCCAAAGGTTAATTTCTCACAAGATGTTTGATCATGTAGTCCTGGTATTCATCTTCTTAAACTGCATCACTATTGCTATGGAACGACCTATCGAGCCTGTAAGTTTGCTTAAGTGAAATCTTATACTTAATAGTTCATTTGCATCTAATATTTGAGATTGTCATGCTTAGTACTTACTGGATGTATGTGACACAGTATGTCTTTTTTTTTTTTTTACTTCAGAAGCGGTTTCTCGGATCGTTTCTCGATATCTCCAATTATGTTTTCACTGTGATCTTTGTTTCTGAAATGACTGTGAAGGTATGATTTTTTATTTTCTTATGTATAAAGAGCGTTCATTTCACAAAACAATTGCACAGACGGGATATGGCTTGTGTTAAAGGTGGTGGCCCTTGGCTTCTGCTGCGGGAAGCACAGTTATCTGCAGAGCACCTGGAATGTTTTGGATGGGGTGCTGGTCTTTGTCTCTCTCATTGACATTCTGGTCTCTCTGGCTTCCTCGACAAACCGAATCTTTGGCATCCTGAGGGTTCTTCGCCTGCTGAGAACACTGCGGCCACTGAGGTGAGTCAGTGAAAGGTCACAACATGCCTGTCTGAGGCACAATAAATCAATGAAATCCGTGACACAGTGATTGCTCTAGTTAGGAAATAAATGGAAGGTTAGTTATGTGGTTGCATTATTTCTCGAGTCTACACCCTTCTCACTTACCGATTCAACTAAAGCTTGGCAGAATTAAGTTTATTATCCTTGCAATTTATTTGTAGCGGTAAGACCAAGTGGTGGTTTATCGATCTTAAAGGTCTATTGTACCATTACGTAAACGTTACTGCAGTCCAAACAGGTTGAAATAGGTTGTCTTTGTTTTTCACCTAAATAGAGTGATTAGTCGTGCTCCTGGACTCAAGCTGGTGGTGGAAACGCTAATAACGTCCCTGAGGCCCATTGGGAACATTGTGCTGATCTGCTGTGCCTTCTTTATTGTCTTTGGGATTCTTGGAGTCCAGGTAATTGCTTCAAGTGGAACACAATGCATGCTTTTGAACAGAAATATGAGTGGGTTTTTTTTTATATAACATTGCATCGATATTATCTATCACAGCTCTTCAAAGGAAAGTTTTACCATTGTGAAGGTGGCGACACCAAAAACATCACCAACAAGTCTGAGTGTCGTGACGCAAAGTACAAATGGATTCGAAGAAAGTACAACTTTGATAACTTGGGACAGGTAACTGTTATTCACTAGACATTATTCAGTGCTTTAGACACATTGAAGCATAATAATGTGATTGGCTGAGTGAGAAAGTGAGGTCATGTGGCATTTTCATTTTTATAGGACCTCCTTTCTGCTGTAATTTGTTTGAAATGATTCCCCAAACTTGCTGGTTCCTCTCTCTCTCTTCCACAGGCTCTCATGTCACTGTTCGTGCTCTCCTGTAAGGATGGATGGGTCAATATAATGTATGACGGGTTGGACGCTGTCGGGGTGGACCAGCAGGTTTGGATCTGCTTTGCTCATTCTGGCCGGTGCTGTTTTAGTATTTATAAATTCACATGACTATTCTAATTTGTCATATGATGGATGTGTCCTCTGTCTTCCTGTCCTTCACGCCTGCAGCCTGTGCGCAATCACAACCCCTGGATGCTCCTCTACTTCATCTCTTTCCTGCTGATCGTCAGCTTTTTTGTGCTGAACATGTTTGTGGGAGTGGTTGTGGAGAACTTCCACAAGTGTCGTCAAGACCAGGAGGAAGAGGAGGCGCGCCTGCGCGAGGAGAAGAGGCAGAAACTGCTGGAGAAAAAGCGCAGGAGTAAGGAGAAATGCGGGTCTGGTCGGTAGTCTATTTTTCTGAGCACTGCCTGCTTCCAGAGCCTGAGAGAGAAAGCTAAAGAAAGATTTTTTTTTTTAAAGACAGAAGCAGTCATAAGGCTGAGTAAAAAATAAATAAAAATAAAAAAACGTGCACATTTTTGCACCGATCTGATGTCAGCCTTAGATTGTGATTGACTGCAGCATGTTCCTGCATGAGATGCCCGCAACACAAAATACTGCATGTCAAGCCAAACAGGGGAAGTTTACACAGTATATGGGGTCAGCATCAAGACCAAAGCAGCAGAGCGTCCTGCTATCAATATACTGTATAGTATAGTACACACAGATTTATTTTGATTATAAAATTGAACTAGTACTAATTAGTTGAAATTTTGTGTGCATTTTCCTACTATCAGAGCAATTCAAGATTGTAATACCAACCTTGAGTGTGTTGAGTCAACACACCTCTGTAAACCAAATTTACTGAGAACAGACAGAACAAAGTGAGCAAGAAGCCATTCTTTATCATTGAGAATGAAATGTGGTCTGGAAACCACGTGTAAATTTTCTCGTATTTGAGGCGTGGTTTACGAATGCCCAGAGCCGTATTATTGGTTGCTACGAATGTTTATCAAATGCGCCTGTGCTCCCTCCCCGTTCTCTGATTGGTTTACTATTTCAGGGGAAAATTTGGTTAATGGTATCCAGACTGCCTAGCAGCGCGAATAAAATCGCGCTGCGGCAAGGCAGAATGGGGAAACCCAAGCTAATTCGTACGTCCGTGCATGCAAAAACTGTTTTCAAAGTTTGCGTCTTTGAAACTTGAAAAGTTGATTTTAATACAATAGAATCATGGCACAATATGCAGCTCTATGGCCAAATATCTGAAATCTACATCAGTCTGTATGTGTACTTAGACCAAGAGCACATTCCAATGGCCACCAAGTCCACACTACTGTTCGAAGGTTTGGGATCTGTATGATCGGTATGCAAGTCTCTTATGTTCACCAATGCTGCATTTATTTGATCAAAAATGAAGTAAAAACATGAATACTGTTAAATAGTATTACACTTTTAAATATTTTGACATAATGAAAATATTTAAAATGTCCTACAGTATACACTGTAAAAAAAACTTTTCAGGATTAGTAATCAACATTTTTTCTTTTGTCAAATCAACGTAAATAATTTATTTAGTTCAGATAACATATAATTTTGAGTTTCGGATGATTAAATCATTCTTCTTCATTGAATTAACTCACTTTTTCAATTTTAATGAACTTTAAATTTTAAGGCAACCAGGTTACTTACTTTTTTAAGTTAAACCAACAATATTTTTTTACAGACTTCAGTGTCACATGATCCTTCAGAAATCATTCCAAAGAAACGTTTTTTATTATAAATGGTGAGAACAGTTGTGCTGCTTAATATTTTTGTGGAAACCGTTTTAAAAAAAATGGATAATTTGATTAATAGAAAGTTCAGAGGAATTTGAAATCTTTTGTAATATTATAAATGTTTTACTTTCACTTTTATTCAATTTAATGCATCCTTGCTCAATAAAAGTGTTTCTTTGTACTGACCCCAAACTTTTAAACCGTTGTGTATCTCAGACAGGTTGACAAGCTCTATTGCATAATAGATTGCTGTGGACCATAGGCCAGTGATAGACTTATAATCAATGGCACTGAAAAGAGTTAAAAATATATTGACTTCTAAAGCTACTGTTTACATATTCAAGGATTCACCTATCGGCCATCACGTCATGCCTCTGATTTGTTTTAATTTGGGGTTGCTAAATGCATTTAATTTAATTAATCTGCTAATTATTTCAAATAAAGTACCTAGTAGTAATGCATCCAAAGAGCTAGTGAACATTTTTTTTAATAGGGGTTTGGGGATGTGTGGCTGATATTTATTCTAGAGCGCTGAACTCTAACATTTGTAAAATGACATCGAGGAAAGTTACATCATATTGTAACAGTTGAGAGATCGGAAATGGTTAGTTGGCAATGGTTTGGCTGTCTGCTGTAATCAGTTTGGCACACTGAGGGCACTTATTAGGGTTGTCTGGTTCACTTCTGTGAGCATTAAGGACTTGGGCATTGAGAATGCAGGCCATGATTTTACGTGACTAAACGAATAAATGTGAAGAAGTGTTTTCTTTGTTTAAGCACCATGCCTGCCAGGGCAAAGCTTGCTGATAAATGATCTTTAGCATAAAAGCTGACGCTTTTATCTACGTTTGTCTCACTTGGCTCCTCTAGCCTTTACTGCAGTCAGGGGATTAATCGTGTATGAGAGTGTGACTTATAGTACTCATAGCGGAGTCCATAGCAGTTGAGTTATTTATTTCCCTGGATCTATTCAGAGAGCCCCTCAATACATTCATCTGGGACAGATTAAAGGACGTCCCACAAAACAGAGTGAGTTTAGTAGGACAGGAAAGAAAAGAAGGCAAATATTTGAATACATGATGTTTTTTCAACTTTGGCCATGGACTCAAGAAAATAGCCTTGTGGGAAACCTTTTTCATATATTACAGGAGTATTGTCTTCTGTTTTTTGTTAAATGTTTAAAATGAACACATCTGAAATTATGTATTGTGTTCATTTTCTAAAATGGCATCCTAATTCGACTAATGATGCATCATAAATATGCTTTTGCATAATTTATCAAAATTTGATTGGAAAAATATTATGCTCATAAGTCAAAGGATCTCTTTATTACCTCAATGTTTTTCTCAATTATGCAGTATTATTTCATTTCATTGCAATAAATAATGCAATATTTTATTTCACATTTTTAAGATGATCTCATTTGGGACATAAATAATATAAACCCGTGGGACACAAATGTGCCCGAAGTTGAAGAAACAACAACAGTATATATATATATATATATAACATATCCACATAACATCTGTGGATCTGTCCATTATCCAGACTCACATGGAATCTGCTCCCACAGAAAGCTCAGTGGATTGCCTCAAAGTTGGAATATCAATCTTGTACCACTCTTGAAATATTTTGACTAATTTGCTTAAACAAAGCATTTAACTATCATCAAGAGCACAGCGAGTTCAGCTTAACTCGTTTTATATTCTGCCGAATTCAGCAGATTTGTCCCCAAATTCAGTGCAGAAAATGTGGGAAATATCCACAGATTCCATCTGGGCTTGCCATTATCTCATCATATTGAAAGACAGGCTGTTTCTGTGTGCAACTGTAAAAGACTTTCAAGGTGGCCATGAGTGTCGTATCTGCTCGGGAGAGATGTTCCATGTAATTGTTATGCTTTACCTGCATGTTTAAATCGATCAGATATTCAGTAGCTCAAAAGGTTTCTCTCTTGGCATATGGTACTATTTACCTGTAAACATGCTTTTATGGCAGACTCAGAAAGATGGATTCAAACTCAAATCAATTTTATGGTTGCTGTCATATCCAATATATCACACACAGTTCAACTAGGCTAATCGATAAACAGTCACCTCTAAGCTCTCCTTGGTAAACACTCAATATGTCCCCGTCACCGGTGCTACTGGCAGAAGTTCTTTCATATGTTCTCCGACACCCTGCCATATTTACAACGGCATGTTCACCAAAGCAGCATGTTTGAAATCCATGAAGGCACAAGTGCTGCATGAGAGCACAGCGATGAAAAGATACTTTACTTTACTTTACAGTACTTTACTGGTCCTCTCTGCAGCATTCGTCCCCTCACACCCAGTGCCTTTTGCCTCTGCCCTCAGTTATTTGGTTTATCTGTATTTACCCTGCACTGACTCTTCTGTGCTGTCTGTCTGTATGACTGTATCAACAGAGGCCCAGCAAAGACCGTACTATGCAGATTACTCTCCAGCCCGGCTCTACATCCACACACTGTGTACCAACCACTACCTGGACCTCTTTATCACCTGCATCATCGGCATCAATGTGGTCACTATGTCTATCGAGCATTTCAATCAGCCTCGGGTGAGTCTGTGAACACTTTAAACACATCTTGATTTGTTTCATCTAGAGATCTACCATCGCATAAAGTTGTATTTCATAATTTGAAACCTGAAGTAACAAACTTATTTTTGTGGTTTATTATTTGTATAGAATTTATGCAATCTATATAAATACAAAGGCATTTGTGCATTATTAAATGTGGTTTAAGTGCCAATATGCTACTTTACTATAAGTTGTACTACATTAAAACTGGTGAAATCATTGCTCCTATCTCCCACAGTACCTTGAAGAGGCATTGAAATACTGTAACTATGTCTTTACCATCATCTTCATAATTGAGGCTTTACTCAAACTTGTGGCATTTGGTGTTCGGAGATTCTTCAAGGACAGGTATTGTTGCTTACATGGCTCTAATTTGAACTGCGTATAATGTGAATACCCTGTAAATAAGTTTGTATGTATGCAAATATGTATTGTACTGAAGAAACTTCTGAAAGTAAAATCAGTATTTACAAATGCTTATTAGGGTGCACTTTAGATGGTATGCATTATACTGACTATACATTACATTCTCATTACAAATTATTTTTTTACCAAGCCATCGTATTATAATTCTAATCCTGACACTAAAGTCACTTTAAGGAGGTCTAAGGGGAGTCTTGTCAGTCCCCAAACTCTCAGTGACCTTGTCCCTTATCACAGACTCTCATTGTGCAGTGGATAAACTTGCGTTTTTGGATAACTGTAGTCATGCTGTAA
This sequence comes from Pimephales promelas, assembly GCF_016745375.1. Next base: position 24,757,817 of record NW_024121321.1, read on the forward strand.
TTTGCAAGTGTTTAACCCTATAAAGTTAAAACATATTTTGCTGTACACAAAGATTATGGAGTCTTTAATTATCTTCATTCAGCGTTGGTGTGCACTAATTATTAATTAATCAAGCCAACAAAGACATGAGATCAATGCATGACAGGCTGTTACCTTAAAGGTGTACGACTAGGCAGCTATATCTGAGAGCCTCTGATTACTCGTTTTTTTTTTCGTGGCACTTTGAGGCTGAGGCCTGCACTACGCATAAGAGCGCCGGCTTGGGATTCGGCCGTTGTTGCCTGGCTTTGGCTCCCTTTGAGCCTTTTGAAGAGGTTTCAGAAAAGTTCTTCACACTAAAAACTCTGTTTCTCCTTGTTAGAGACGATAGTCTCTCAAGAGAATTGGAGACTTACAGGCTTTGTCGGTTGCTCCTTCATGCCTAGAATTTGCAAATGTAATGGTAAAGGCTTTTCTTCACATTAAACCGGGCTACTTGCCTAATATTTCGGGTCCTATTATGTTGCAGGCCTTTTGCTTTTCACCTTTTCAGTCATCAGATCAGTAAAAACTTACTCTGCTGTGCCCTGTTAGGGCTTTGGATGTGTATGTCCACAGAGCTGTGGCGAAAGTCAGATCAACTCTTTGTCGGTAACACTTTAGAATACGGTTCCTTTGTTAATTAATAACTACACAAGAACTAATGAGTAACACAATATTAACAATCTAGTAACTATTATTAATTAACAAGAAACTCTGATTAACGAACTAGTAAGTAATAGCGCACAGACGAAAGTGGTAGTTTACTATTAAGTAATCAATAACTACTATTTTTTTAATACTTCCCAGAGAACTACTGAAAAAGTTTATTAACAATCTAGTAATTACTATTAACTAAAAGAAACTATTTTATTAAATTATTTGGATTCGTATTATAAAGTGAATATCATTGGAACTAACTAGTAATGACTCAAGTGTTACTAAAGATATTTTCTAAAAGTATACTAAAGTTCACCAAAAATCTCAAACGGTTGCACAAATCATGACTAGATCATGTAGTAACACTTGAGTCATTACTAGTTAGTTCCAATGATCTTCACTTTATAATACGGATCCAAATAATTAGTAATTCCCACAGAATTATCTAGTAACACTTTCATCTGTGAACTATTACTTACTAATTTGTTAATAAGTGTTTTTTTTAGTTAATAGTAGTTACTAGATTATTAATACACTTTTTCAGTAGTTCTCTGGGAAGTATTAAAAAAATAGAAGTTATTGATTAGTTAATAGTGAACTACCACTTTCGTCTGTGCGCTATTACTTACTAGTTCGTTAATCAGAGATTATTGTTAGTTAATAATAGTTACTAGATTGTTAATATTGTGTTACTCATTGGTTCTTGTGTAGTTATTCATTAACGAAGGAACCATATTCTAAAGTGTTACCCTCTTTGTCTGTTTCGGATCATTTTATTTGCCTACGAGTCGGACGGTCAGCCTTCACCTATGATTGTCCGGGTCCACTCCACCAGGAGTATGGCTGCTTCTAAACCTCCACTGTCGGGTGTCTCCCTTCAGGACATTTGTGATACGGCTGGCTGGTCCTCTCCGAACACTTTTGTCAGGTTTTATAACTTGGATTTATGCTCCACTCCAGGGTCTATGGTACTCATGTCTTAGTGTGCGAAATTATTTCACACAGACAGGCATTTTTTATCATGGCGTCATGGGTATAGAGACCCCACAGCGTCTCAACACACCTCAAGTTCCCTTGAAAGGGAACATTTTAGGTTACGTACTGTATGTAACCCTGGTTCCCTGAAGAGGGAAAGAGAAGCTGTGTCGCCCTGCCATACTCCCTGCATGCCTGTGATCGACTTGCTTCAGCCTATCAGAAGCTAGGGCAGTCTGATTCTGGGTATGCTTTCCTGGTCTGTGACGTCACCCGCCTGTGACATTCCATCACACCATCATGACTGATTTCACACGTGCTTCATGACGCAATCACTCAGGGGCGTTCCCACATCGTCTCGACACAGCTCGAGTTCCCTTGAAAGACATACGTTCTTTTGGCAATATTCAAAATGTAACTAATTAAGTATTTAGATTAAAATGAATTATGAGAAGACAACTTGACTAACCTTTGTAAACATGTTTGTAAAACACCTTTGTGAATAAGCGTGACAACGTGATTAATTCCTGTTTTAATATGTTACATCTGATATCATGCATAGGGAAAGAGATGAATCATTTGTTTCAGTTAAATGAAAAATGCTAAATTAAAAGGAGTCATGATCCCTGTTGTTTATCATTAATCCCACATTAGCACATGTGCAGCTGCAATCAACCGTATGTTGTTGTATTTGCAATATGCTTATAAATCTGTGTATGGTTTGTTTGCTCAGCTTGCTTAATGTTCAGACACCGATTAGCTAAATGACAGTCGTTGCTGGAAGTAGTATTTTAACTGTATGATGTTTTAATGTGCTGGCAGATGGAACCAGCTGGATCTAGCCATAGTCCTGCTCTCTATCATGGGCATCACACTGGAGGAGATCAAGATGAATGCAGCACTGCCAATCAACCCCACAATCATCCGCATTATGAGGGTGCTGAGAATAGCTAGAGGTACTGCAGTTTTTTAGCTTCTTGTTTTTCTCCCAGACCATACAGAATGTATGGTCTTTTACAAGTGGATGTGTTTTTTGGATATGAGTTTCTCTGTGCTTCTGCCCAACAGTACTGAAGCTTTTGAAGATGGCTACAGGTATGAGAGCCCTGCTGGACACAGTAATGCAAGCTTTACCACAGGTACATACTGTTTTGTGTGTTTTTTGTTTATACATACAGTTTATAGTAGAGACAAATATGTTTACAGTGAATACAGTATGCTGTGTGATTTTGCTTTAGAGAGATGTAGATGTACTGCACAATTGCATTTGTTTGGGTCTTTGTGTTGATATGTAAGTCATGGGGGAGGACAGAGTAAAGTATCTATAACACAATGCTACTCCCCATGATTGATTGTTTAATAACATTCAGTGATATTACGCTTCCTCTCTTTAGGTGGGAAATCTGGGCTTGCTGTTTATGCTCCTCTTCTTCATTTATGCGGCACTTGGTGTGGAGCTTTTTGGGAAACTAGGTCAGTGCTGCAATCCTGCTCACTCTTCATACTGAGCTCTCCATTTCACAGATTTAGCGGCTTTTCTCTACCTTAGCTGACACTCTTATTTTTAGGCCAGAATTGCTTCAGTTTGGTCCCCATGAGAATGCTTCTCTCACAGTTTTAGAACTCTCCTTGGACTATACAGTACTGTCATTTGATAAATTGTGATTTTATGTGGGGGGCTTTGTGGTATCAATGGACCAAGTAAACACTATAATAAGTAAATCATAAAATATATTTGTAGAAATTATAATACTTGAATGCAGAAATACTACACAGAACAAACTGCCATGATTTAAGACAGCAAGTTAGAAATAATTCCCTACAAAACCATGCCTGAACAAACTACTTGTCTTGTCTATAATTTTGATAGTTTTTAGAATAGTTTTAATTTTAATCTTGTTTAGAATTTTGTTTTATTTGATCACTTCGGGGTAGATACGCGAAATAAAATCCATAGGCAGAGGTTACTTGGCACTTTTTCATCGTCATCGGGTCCAGGCTAAGGTCCTCGTCAGATCTGAATACGGCTTGGATCCGGCAGATAAAAGAAGACACTCAAATTAGCGTAGATGCCATTCTTCTTATGATGTAACGAGTACATCAGGATTTAAGGGAAGTGTTCCCAGTTCCAGCTGACCTAATCTACGCAGCCTTACATTGAATTATAGACACAGACGCATGCCGGCAAACTAGAAAATGAACTTGTGCAAAAAGCGCAAAAAGGAGGCATGTTCCGGCGCAAACAATCCCTGATGCTTTTTTGCAGTTTCAGAAAACAATTGCGCCACTGACCAGAAAATGTCTGCGAGAACATCGATCTCATTGGCTGTGAACTGATTCAGAAGCGCGTCTAGTAAATGTGCCATTATAATAGAATTGCGCCATGCAACAAGCGCACCTCGTTCATCATGCTTAAAGGGTATGTGCTATGACGCTCTTATTGGTTTGTTTCCGTTACGCCCAAACCACACGTATGAATAATTAAGCTACTTCAAACCAACCCCTTTTAAATTTGCGTCGGGCGCAAGAGTCATTTATCCCGCCTGTAAAATAGCAACAGCGCCCAAGACCTGCCCACAAAGATACTTGTGCTTCGCACTTGATACATGCGTTTCAGATCGTTAAAATCGGACCCTCTGTGTCTTAATAGAAATCTTAAAATATATATTTTCTTCTAAAGGCAAATAAAATTATATCTTAATTTAAATATATTATAAGTATAATAAGCAATATATGTAATCATGGCTGACAATTTGAAAACAAAACTTTGGGGGTCTATAAAAGTTAAATAAACATTTAATAATCTATAAGCCTTTCTCATATTTCTACACTTATCAGCTGTCAGTACAGCATAGTTATACAAATGAGCTAAATTAATACATTTCCATTAAAAGTGATGGAAACTAATTGGAAAAAACATTAAGATTGAAAAGATCCTGTGTATTCCTGTGTATCTTTTATTTTAAATGGCTTACCATTTATAATTTGCAGTTAGCTTCTTGAGCATCATGCATGTATGAAACTGAGCATGTTTGCTTTATGGAAATCCGCTGCTCCAATGCACAAATCATAATAATAGTTTCAGAGAAGGCCAGCCACCAATAGCATTTGTTACACATGGGTTTGGACCACACCCCTATCAAAACTGACTCGTCTGCGTGAAGATTTCAGCGCGCACTGGCAGAACAAAACTCGCTCTTGTGGCCAGTTCTGTGTGTGTCCTGTCAGGACTCACAGTTTGTTATTTCTCCTCGCAACTTGCAGATTTTTGTGCATTTATATTTTTTGTGCTCAAGTTTGGGATTTGTTTTATTGTTGAATTAGTAAGAACGAGGAAAGGAGTGAAAAAAATGTATATATAGCTAAATAGAGGATATACAGTATCAGTATACAGTACAATATATAAGATTATGGTTTTGCTTAAAGGGCAAGCACTCTAATTACTTTCATTAGCCTTCAACTTTAAAATCAGTGATAATTATTGTGTCAGACGTGTCTGGGAGTAACGGCTCATTTGCTTCTTTAATGATAATCCAGAGGACCCTGTCAGGTTATCTTTACTTTTAGCAACATATTCAGTGATAATCTGGGAGTCTAGCTACAGTATGCTTTTGTGTACAAGATGTTTAAACGTACTCGACTCACTATTGTCTACCAATATTTTCATCCAGACTGCACTGACGACGTTCCATGTGAAGGATTAAGTCGCCATGCTACGTTTGAGAACTTTGGAATGGCCTTTTTAACTTTATTCAGAGTATCGACGGGGGACAACTGGAATGGCATAATGAAGGTACTACAATGCAGAAGAGTTTTTCATTGTTCTTCTGTAACTGTATTGAGAGAGTTTCACAGGTGCAGGTTTAATCATTAACATGTTGCATATGTGCAGGACACTCTGCGAGAGTGCCCTGAAGATGACTACTGCTATCTGCCTCTGGTCTCCCCCATCTACTTCGTCACCTTTGTACTGATGGCTCAGTTTGTGCTGGTGAACGTGGTGGTGGCCGTATTGATGAAACACCTGGAGGAGAGCAATAAGGAGGCTAAAGAAGATGCAGAAATGGACGCTGAGATTGAGTTGGAGATGAAAATGGCTCGCCGTCTCAGCAACGTCTCAGCAGGGAGTTCTTCGGGGCCTGAAGGCAGGGCAACTTATGTAGGACCACAACAAGATTCACTCAAACAGGTACACATGCCCCGTTTTGCCAAAATGAGTCAGACGTCATGAATAAACATTGTCAAGCCATGTTTTTATGATAATAGTATAACGAGGGATTTTCAAACTGGAATCTGGGGAACCCCAGGGGGCTGCAAGACAATGCTATATGTGAAAAAGTTCAGGAAAATCAAATATAGTAAATGTATTATTAGGGCTGTCAAAGTTAACATGTTAACCTAGGTCAATAAAACATGTTTTACCCAATCATTTAAATACATTTATCAAGTTATTCAATGGTATGTAATCAAATATTTTGCTAATTCTTTGGTGTTCTATACCAGACACACAAGCGTACTGAACAATGTACTGTACTAAACAATTCGCCTTTGGCTAAGCCACGCCCAGAATGTAGATTGGCCAATCACAGCGCAGCCAAGAACGAGCTCCCACAGAGGTCGGACACTTTTTCACAGCGCTTCATTGACTTTCAACACAGGCGTCTCATATTTTTGGTCTCGGCAGGCTATTACCGTCGTAGTTTTATCAAAAATATGGATAAACGTTGTGCCTCGGGCATTTGTAACACAGATACGCGTTTCCCAGAGAATTTGGAGGGGGGTGTCCGGTTTTTCCCTTCCCAAAACCGAAGTCAAATCTTGACAAGTGTCGTCTTTGGATTAAACTGTATGAACGTCCTCAGTCAGCTAAACCCCTCGAACATCAACAAGCACGTCTTTTTTTACTTCTAACCTTACTGTGAGTGTGAAGTTATACTAGTTAGACCGTTCTATAATGTTTTAGGTTATGATTTCGGTTCTCATACCGGTTGTTGATACGCTAGCACACGCTCCTAATAAATTCAACGTTATACCCGTGTAGTCCGTTTGCTTTGTAAACGATTATAGAAGTGAATAGAGACCTACCCAGCTTTGCATTAACATTGTTGCTCCCTGATATTGTTAGTCCCAGCCTCCGTCTCGATAAGTAGGAAATGCGGTGGTTCATTTTTTGACTGTGACCGGTAACATTATGCTTTTGCCTCTATTTGGATGCCTTGTTGTTTCTTGCGTTTCACCTGTATGTCTTGATTATAGCCTTCGAGCGCATATTGCAGCCCCTTTTGCCTACTTCCATCGGACACTTTATTTGCTGCTTTATAAAAGTTTGATAACATTTCAGCAGGAAGAGCTGTCACAGCATAAGCCATGTTGATACCAAACCAGAGCCCAGATGAAGTTTGACGGACGTAGCAACAGTAACTAAGGGGGGCGGGGCTTAGCCAAAGGTGAATTCTTCCTGTATATTGAGCTTCACTTCGTTAATGCATTTATTAACATTAACATATCAACAAAGATTGATATATATGTAACCCCTTCACCCGGGTCCTACTCGCCCCGCTCCGAGCGGGCCTCGAACCCGGGTCTCCGGCGTGAGAGTCGGGCGCTCTAGCAAGGAGGCTAAAGACTGCAGCCTCTAGCATTTGTCGCTAGAGCGCCTATTGAGATCGGGGAGTGAGGTTTACTCGCACAGCAACTACTAGCTGGCCTCCGTTACACTCACCCCCCTAAACCTCACTCTCATCCGGGTCACGGCACCAATGCAACCCCTTACACCCGGGTCCTACTCGCCCCGCTCCGAGCGGGCCTCGAACCCGGGTCTCCGGCGTGAGAGTCGGACGCTCTAGCAAGGAGGCTAAAGACTGCAGCCTCTAGCGTCTGTCGCTAGAGCGCCTATTGAGATCGGGGAGTGAGGTTTACTCGCACAGCAACTACTAGCTGGCCTCCGTTACATATATATATATATATATATATATACACTGCTCAAAAAATAAAGGGAACACTAAAATAACACATCATAGATCTGAATGAATGAAATAATCTTATTAAATACTTTTTTCTTGTTTTTACTTTTTAAGTGTTGTTTAAGTGTTCCCCTTATTTTTTTTAAAAGTATATATATATATATATATATATATATATACATCTTATATCAATTGATATATATATATATATATATATATAATTAAATTAATTATAAAAATATAAATATAAAATAAATTTCACCACATTTTCCATAAAACAATGATGAAAATAAATAATCTTAAAAAATACAAAAATATGCTGTATAGACAACAAATTACCCTTTTACACAAATCTACTACCAAAACCTACATTAAAGATATCTTAATACAAAGTAAATATTTTGTTATTTGAGATAATATTGTAAAAGATTTGGTACAGTGACACTATGAAAACATGTTGTCTTTATAATAGCACACTTAATATTTTTCTTAATACAAATATTCAGATGACTTATAGATGATTTTAAGTTTCTTACCAGGGGATCGTCATATTGTGTCATCAAAAAGTTTAAAAACCCCTTGTATAATGAACTGGTCATATAGTATACAAAACATTGTCCCATTTGTTTTAGTTTATTTGTTTCAGTTTTGCACTTACTGTGCACCATTAACTTTATAAGGAGCAGCCTAAGTTACCTTCAGGCAAAAGGATTGCATTTGTGTTTTATTGGGTGCTGAGTTGTCACATTACAAAGAAAATATGCTGAGGCGATGTGGACTGTGAGAAGTGAGGCTCTACAGGGAGGCCAGAAACATTTGCTACCCCTCATGGGCTGCTCTGGCAAAGAGTAAATTTGCTTTGTCAACTGCAGTGAGATGGTGAATGAACCTGACAAACTTGGCTCTAGGTGTTTGTGAGTTTATGTGTGAGGGGAAAAAAGCAGTGGAATACGTTTCTCTTCCACAGGAGGAGGGGATGCAAAAAACACAGGAGAATTTGCTATCTCCACGGAAAATGTCAGTGTCAAGGATGCACTCTTTGCCCAATGACAGCTACATGTTTCGCCCTGTGAGGCCAGCCAGTGCTCCATATCCACTAAAAGAAGTGGAGACCAGCCAAGGGTATCTTGAATTAGGTATAAAGACCCAGAATACATGACTTTATGCATATAAAAACGAACAAAAACTTAAGGAAAGTATTCATTAACCTTTCCCAATAGGCTCCATCACCTCAGTCCACTCCCAGCCATGTGAAAGCCGTTCCCTGCTTCAGGTCCCTGGTGTTCCTCCCCATTCCCAATTCAGCTGCCTCCCCAAGATTCCCCCTCCCATTTCCTCTCCAACCCACAGCATTGGCAGGACTTTATGCAGACAGGTATACTCTCAAATGTCCCATCGATATCAAGTTCACCTCGCTGTTGTGCTGTGATTGCAGGCCACATGTTCACGGTGTCCAATGTTTATTCTTTCAGGAAGCAGTTAAGAATGACTCCATCGACGTGCAAAGTTTCGACTCCAAAGACAATCTTGAAAGACAGACAGGCAGCTTTAAGCCGCATTTTCCTCGGATCCCTGGCCCTAGCGTTCCTCAGGAGTCACAGTTGCTGCCCCCACGTGGACATGCATCCAGTGTCCGCACCTTCCAGCAGCAGCACAATATCCCTTCTCGACCTCCCAGCCTGGCCAGCAGCAGCGGAAGCACCAGCCCCAGCGGCTCCATGTTTGACTCCGCTGATGCGACCGACGAGGAGGTCCGCCACATCAACAGCACAGCACGACTGTGGGCAGGGGTCCAGGCAGAAGCACGGAGTCACTCCCTGTCTCCTTACGCCACCTCAGGGACGCTGCTTCCCATGCTCGTGAAGAACTGCAGCAGTGCTGCTAACCTAGGCGAGTTAAGCGTCAAAGACCCGAAGAAGTGCTTCGGTGTGGACACTGAGGGTTTTCTGGCAAAACCCTACGGTGCCGATGAGCATCGCAGGCACTCAATTGAGATTTGCTCTTCGGGAGACGACGGGCTGTTTGGTCAAGAACTCAGCGAAAAGAGGCACGTTCCGACGCGGGGTCAATCCTTGCACATTCCCCGGAAGAAAAAGATGAGCCCTCCCTGTATCTCCATCGAGCCTCCATTTGAAAAGGAGACCTCTGGCTCTCTTGCCTCCATGAAAAAGCTGTCCGAAAGCAGCATGTTGCTGCGGAGGAGGACGCCATCCTATGAACTGGCCCTGCAGCGGGACTCTCTAGACGTGCCGGAGAACCAGCTGTCGACCCAGCCGCTCATCAAAGTAGAGCGGCACCCCTCTCACTGTGCCGAGTATCTGTCCCTGCCACACCCCGCCCCAACGGGCAGTCTGGCAGGCGTTCTGTGTGAAAACACACGTCCACCCCCCTTTGATAGCAGATTTGAAGAATCCACGGACTTCGGCTCTGTAAACAGGACAGCCCAATGAGGGGCTCGAGGGTGCGGCAACTAGTCGAACGGAGGACGTTGACCTCTTTCTGTAGCCAAAGTTTTCTTTTTCAAATGTAATTTCAGCATGAAAGCCGGCCAGGAATGGCAGCTGATCCTAGTAGGAACAGCGTTTGATCTGGAAGGGTGTTGAACATGGGATATGCAATTTCAGGTTTCCAAATGGAACTCTGGTTCTTATTTTAGTCCCAGTGCTCAATCACATTGATTTGAGTTCAGGATGTGTAGTGTTCTGTATCATCTGTATCATATTTGTCAGTCTTTCCTCTCTTTGTCATGAGCATTGCTATTGTTTTCTGTAAAGTATACAGATTAAAAGACTAATAATAACTGTACAAGTTATGTACTTTATTGACTCATAATGTGTACATAGAGAACATATTGTATTAGTGGAGAAACAAGCTCTATTCATATGCACATATTTTTTATAGAGATCTATAACTTTTTTGCACATATCAATTTGAATTGTCCTCTGTCGTCTTCTTGTGAATGTACAAGTTTTTTTTTTTTTTTTTATCGAATAGCTGTGGGATCAATTCTAGTCTGTTTAGGCCTACTGATACTGAGATGATTTTTATTTTTCTATTGAGAGGACGGAGTGTGTCGTGTTACATAGATCCAATGAGAACCAAACTTCAAATGATCTGTAGCCTGAGTGCAATACACTATAAATGTTTCTGTAAGTTTACCCAGTTAGGTTACTCACTTTTTTACACAAACATAGCCAGTAACGTGCATCTCACATTTACAACCCTTTACCATACTCAGGTTCATCTCTAAATGTATATTACAATTTCTGCTACGCTCCACATTATAACCTAATTTAACCACAACATGCTATTTTAACTTTTTTTTTTTTTTTGCCTTTGGCTGTGGCACAAGTTGCATGTGAAGGACAAAGTAATTAATTCAAATGTAAATGTGACCTTGTTTTGTTTCTCCTGATGTTCAAACTTTATAACTATCAAAGCAGAAGACTAAGGGAGTTATATCAGTACACTTCTGATCTATTTTTTGATCTGTTCTGCTTTGAAATGGCACCTCTGGGGTTGTGCCCTTGTGCAGCAATGAGACACATGTTTAATGAAAGGAACTGTTTTGATTTTTTTGAAAGGGGTTAATGTGATTTATGTATAGTAAAACTAAGCCATGATGTTTTGGGGAATAAATGACTCCTGCAGATCTTGCTCTTTAAATGATAAAACTCGCATATCCAGTGTCATCAATGTTATCACCTGAGATTTAAAATACTCAATGCAGCTTTTGTGCTGTGTTAATTTACTATTTTTCTTTATTTCTTAATCTCCTCAAAAGATTTGGAGAAGGAAAATCGGTTGCATGTTACCGAGAGGATATATAAACAAATGGGTGTTTTTTAAAGTTTTTCATATTTCGATTTTCAGATATTTTCCATTTGTAGACTTATCTAATTGCACTGAGATGTAATTACAAGGTATTCTTCTTTGTAAAACTGAGTAAACCCACTTGTTGTCTAATACAATGTTTTATGATGTTGAGATGAGTGCAATAGGTTTAATTAAAATCTTGATTACAAAAGTATGTACTCTGACAATATAATCTGACATCAGTTTAATATTGGGCTTTGAGATTAATGTGTGCAGTGTTTCATGCATATACGGTACTAGATCCACATTTTTTTGCAAGAGGATTGTTGAGAGTGTTTTCTAATTGCTTTTGAATAAATGATAGATCTGTATGGATGGAGTAGTATATAATTGCTTAAAGTGTTTTAATCACTTTGAGCATGTGGACATTATTAGCTGTTTTTTTATTTTTGTTTGTTTTTTGTTTTTTTACTTGAGCTTTTGACATCAAGCAGCCTAATGTCCTTAACCCTTCAATAAATAATCAACACATTTTCCTCAAGCTTTCAAGATTAGTCATTTCTCAGTTTTTTTTCTCTCTTCTGTTATTGGAAATATAGGAATTGTGTATTTACGCAAACTGTCTGCAATAAGTATTTTATTTTTATTTTTTGGATTTGATATGACTTGGTTGATTAAGCAGAAGTATTTGAAAAGCTATAGAATTGTATTTCTACATTGTATTACCTTGTATTGTGTAATGACCACAACTAATCTGAGGGATATTCTCTGTGATCTACACATAAATATTTTATAGCAAAAGGAAGATGTGTAATTTGTTTTTTTCTATATAATTTTAAATATAATTTTAATATATTAAACTATACCCCAAGCATTTTTTTAAACAAATGCACAAATCTCAGCGAGAAGCAGTGGCAGTTAAAATAGTTGTTCCATGAGCAGAAATATGATCACAGTATCTAAGGGATTGCAGACAAACTCCCAGAATTCACCTGTATGCACACATGCAATGTCAGGTTCCCATGCAGCCATAGACAAAGTATTTTTAATATCATGAGATGCAAAAGTAAAAAATCAGTCATTTACCAAGGTTACTGGTTAGCATGTTTCTGTTGAAACATAACATTCAAACTGGGGTGTCTGGGTGGGAGGTTGCACGCTAACAATATAGACCGTCAATCGCTAGCACGCCTCTTGAGACCAGGGGAGTGAGGTTTACACTGACAGCTCTACTGGCCTACGACAGTTACTGTACATTCACCCCCCTAAACCTCACTCCCATCCGGCTCAACGGCACCAAATGTAACCAGTCCTACTCGACCTGCTCTGAGCGGGATTCGAATCTTGGTCTTCAATGTGGGATGCGAGCACGCTAATGAGGACGTTAAAGACCACTTGAGGCCAGACCACTTATTTGAACCTTTCTTTCGAATAAGCACTCTGAAACAAACCCTTGTACATATTGGCCAAGAAACTGGATTATATTTATGAACCCGAAATATGTCTACTCTCATGTTTCTATATTTTTCAGAGCCTTTCATCAACTACGGCAGTGGTGAATTGACCTGTGTCAATCACTTTGTCTCTTATACGAGTACTTGGACAGCCCTCCATGCTCAAGCTTAGATGCAACAATGGCTTGTCGGCATCATTTTCATATCTCCGGTTCATCCCTCCAAGGAAGTACCTCCTCTCTCAAGCGATAGACTTAATCTGCACCCCATTCCGGCTCTCAGCGGAGCCTTCCGGCGTTAGGCCGTGTGTCCACCAAAGCATTTTTATCCAGCTGAAAACGCTAGACGCTCTGCTGAAGACGCCGTTCTTTGAGCGCTTGAGAGCTTTTTGGCAGCACAGCGTTTTTTCCGTTGAGACGTTCCGTTGCTATGATACAGAATATCCGCAGCACAGTTTATTTGTAACTGATTTCTCAGATCATTTGTTTCATACTAAAAATGTATTTTTCACCTGTTTTGTTGGGTTAGCTCTGCTGGTTGATGTCATTGTACAGAAAGAATGTTGTGACAGTTGGTCAGTGCTGTTTAGTCCCGCCCCTCCTCCACTGTGATTGGACGGGTGGTTAAAAAGTGACAGTGATGAGCTCTGCGTTTTATCCAAAGTTGAACATTTTTTTAACTCTCGGCGACCAGTAAAAAACGCCGGGCGTTCGGTGCTTCAGCGTGACAAAAAAAAAAAAAACGCTCAGGCGCATGGAAAACACTTTGGTGGACACGGCCTTAGTTAGTCTGCCTCAGCGCATGCTGAATACGATTAAAGAAGTGAAGGTGCTTCTACAAGGTGCTTTTATGCTCATTAATGAGAGTGTTTGAAAGCTTAAGGAGCTCAAGTGTGGAAGACCCAGTGAATTGCTCAATTACAGTCATCCTGTCCTTCTTACAAGGGTGCATAGGCAGCAGCACACCTTCTACTCTAAAAGGGTACTACTCTGTCACTGTGTCAGCATTTCACAGCGAGGTTAACACCAAGTCGGTTGGCATGAATGACCTGGCAGTCATGTTTCTACAAGGTGCAATGTGGCTTTATTATTTTTTGAAGAAAGTAGTTTCCCCATAGAGATCATTTCAGGGAACCGAGGTTATGTTAGTAACAGGAGATGATTTCATGATGTTTTATTTTTGCCTCGTTGAAACAAATATGCACTGCTGTCTTTCATAAGGACTGTTCGACTTCAGCAGTGAGTGCCGTTAGAAATGTTTTGTCCGGCTTGAGACTACGCTGATGCTACTTCACTGTGATGTATGCCGTGCCGATATTGATAACAGCCATCTGGTGCAGTCAGTGCAGCTTCTTCAGCGCGACTGCACAGGATTAGATGATGACAAAACTGATTTACAATTGGCCGAATTCACAGACCTTGTTTTTTTATGTTTATTCTGACACCTTCCGTTTCCCTGATGCTAACATATCTGTGATTTTATAACAGTGAAAACTCTTTTCATGTAATCGTAATGTTATATTGTAACATGCTTATGATAATAATTCTGATAAAAGAAAATTGTCTATTTATATAGACCACACTCCATAGTACGGTGTACAGTTTAGGAAATCCTCAGACCTTCATATGATGAAAAGGCGTCATGCCTAAGACTAAAAGGTTGCAGGACTCAGGAAAAACAATGTCAGTTGTCTCTTACAATTAGGCATCAGACCAAACAGCCTCAGACTAAAAGGCATCAAACATCTGATGAAACAGACTCAAGGCCCTGATATATTCACTGCAAAGTTCTTTTTCTTTTTTTGCTTAGGGGTAAAACAAAGTTCAACAAAGTTTTTGCAGGACTGTTAGTGAATATCCCGACCATCCACACTGCTGAGAGTGGCGTTTCTACAAATTTGTGCACACAACAAAAATGATTCAATTCACTATTTATATAGGAGGCTACTGTATACAATAGATTACTTAGTTTAAAGCAGCAGCTTTATAGTCAAACATGACGAAACAGCTATGTGTGTGTACTTGTTAATTATGGATAATCTATCTATAGATAGTATTGTATGCATTTACGTAATTCCTTGGCAATGTTCTTTATGTAGGCTAATTATTCAATAAGACTGTAATAAATGTATTACATTTTTACACTACTTTTTCCAAAAAGAATCAACAAATGCATAATAATAACAATAATGCAACAAATGCATAATAACACTGTAATAAGTGTGAATGTAAATCAAATAAATAAATGTAAATAAATAAATTTACATTAAAAAGTATAACACTGTGATGTATAATTACATTGTAATAAACATTACTTTTACACTACTTTTTCCAAAAAGAATTAACAAATGTATAATAATAATAGTATAACAAATGTATAATAGCACTCTAATAAATGTATAATTACATTGTACAAAAAGTATAACACTGTAATGTATAATTACATTGTAATAAACATATATTTAAAATGTAATAAATGTATAATAACACTGTAAAATGTATAATTACATTGTAATAAACATAAAATAAGACTGTAACGAAATTTATAGTTACAATTTTTACACTACTTTTTTCAAAAAGAATCACAACTTTTTTTCAGGTCAGACTGAAAATGACCTTAGGAGAGTCACGTGACAAATGTGTTAAAAACTGGTAGAAAGTGGTCAGCAAAGAAATCTGTGGTAGAGGCAAAGGCTGCCCTTCAAATTGGGGATATCGTAGGAAAGGTACAGCAGAGAAGAGGGGGTTTGGGGCTCAGTTTAGCTCCTCTTAAATGGCACAAGGCAGGAGGAGAGGATGAGGTGTATAAAGGCCATTTCCCAGGCCAAGCAGGGAGAGTGGATGAGATGGGAGTGTGTGGAACAACGCAAGATGGGCTGGCAAGACCTTTGGTCAATGGACGAGAGTAGGATCAGTTTCCTTATCAGGTCAACATATGATGTCCTCCCATCACCACAGAACCTAAACCTCTGGGTAGGAGAGGATCCCTCTTGTCCTTATTAAGGCACATTCTGACAGGATGTGGCTCTTAGCGAAGGTTTATTTAGCGCCATGACCAAGTACTGCTATGTCTGGCTTTAGCATTGGACGACAAGCGTAACATGACCAATAATTTGCCACCTGTTCTAGCAAAACATTACACATAAGACAATATTCCTCTGCCCAGGCGAGCAACCACTGTCACGGCCGGCTCTCAAGCCGCGACAAAGGAGACAACACGTTAAATATTGCTCAAAAGAATAACATTTATTAAAGTAAGAAAAATTAAATGCGACGGAGATGAGATGGAAAGCAAATAAACAACGGCATCTAAGACACAATCGGCATGAGGATGGAAGAGAGCGCCCCAGCTCAGTTGAAGGGAACTGCTTTTTATTGCCGGCATCAGCTCCAACACAGGTTTGATTTGGGCACCGCAAAGAATGTGAATAAATAACTGGATTGTGGTCAGTGCACACGACCAAAGAATCTGACACTGATCCAACATACACTTTTTAAAATGGTGCAGGGCCCAAATCAGCGCTAAGACCTCTTTCTCAATCATAATTTAACTGATAAGAAAACTTCTTCGAAAAATAACACATGGAACAGTGAATCCCCTCATCCTTAGCTTGTAACAGTACAGCTCCCACACCTACGTTGCTAGCATCCAAAAACATCCACACATATTTTACACTATTTTTTCAGAAAAGAATTGCTATTTTTTTTAAAAGAATCGCAACTTTTTTCAAAAAGATTTTTTTTTCCAAAAAGAATTAACAAATGTATAATAATAAGGTAACAAGTGTATAATTACATAGTAATAAATGTATAATAACACTGTAAAAAGTATAAATACATTGTAATAAACGTATGATAAGACTGTAAAAAATGTATAATTACAATTTTTACACTGCTTTTTTCAAAAATCGTTACTTTTTAAAAAAGAATCACTACTTTTTCAGAAAAGAATCAACAAATGTTTAATAATAATAATGTAACAAATGTATAATAACACTGTAATACATATATAATTACGTTGCAAAATATGTATATTTACATTGTAATAAATGTATAACACTGTGATGAATGTATATTTTTACATTCATTACAAAAGAATCAACAAATGTTTACAGTTTTTCTCCATTGGTTTGGCTCATTTCTTGAAACAGAAATTACATTCTCAAAGCAACATGGACAAACCTCCAAACTACTTGGCAATTGTTCACAACAGAATTGAATTTCTCTTTCATTTCATCAAATTGCAAATGCCCAAGTTCATGTCTCAATGTCTCAGTACATCTTTGCAAATGATTAAGTACAGGTAGCCTACATTTAGCACAATTTCCAAGTGAATAGTGATTAATAAAACATTTAATTCTAACTCATTCAACCTAATACTCCTATAATGATGTTCAATAATGATGGAAAAAAATGTCACCATTTCTGAAACAAGCTTGCAATTAGGCAATATACACATCATGCTTATCCTTGTTAATAACTATGGAAGTAAACACGATTAATTTATGGTGTAATTCTGAACCTCTTGGCTTGCCATAATCCTAACCAAACGTATATTGCACACAGTGAGTTTCCTATGCATGTAAAAACAAATTTTCGCGTATAAATTGCACTATAAACACACTGCGTGCTAGACGCAGTGCTTTAGCCTCCATTTTTGCACTTAGGTCTAATGGTGCGTTCTATTATTCATCCGTCTCGGAGATCCGAAACGGACGACAGACGTTGCCTAGCAACACGCCCCCTTTCCTCGGATTTCTCCTCTCGGACGTCGGACAACCGTGAGGACACCGAGCAAGAATTCCGTTTCGGAATTCAAAATGGCTGCGCCCTGTGACTTGTAAGAATGAATTGTATTCATTGTTTTTGAACCGATTTGGTATTTTAAATGACGATTATAATCACTCGTATTACTGCATCCCCTGTAGGTATGGGAATCGGTTGTTGTGAGTGCAATTACTAACGTTGCTAGCGTTGCTAACAGAAGATTAACATGAAAAACTTTAAATAAAGTGAACATTTTTAAGTTCAAATGGCTGCGTTTTGATGAGGTGTAGTCATAATATGTTTATTTTAATGTAATTGCCTGGTACTCGGCCAGTGCTACCATTACAACAGCTTTCTCCGACTCGGACAAGCAAAACATAATAGAATGCTTGAAACGTGGACGTGACGTCAAATCCGAGGTCCGAGTCGGTTCGTTGGGTATAATAGAACGCACCATAAGTCCCATGGCCCTCTATCAGAATCCAGAGTTTCAAGAAGATCAGAGAAACTCAAAATGTCAACCCCCCCCCCCCAAAAAAACGACAGTGTTACCCCTGTCGTTTTTTTTTTTTGTGCGAAAAAATAAGTTTCTCCAATCTTCTTGAAACTCTGGATTCTGATAGAGGGCCATGGGACTTAGACCTGAGTGCAAAAATGGAGGCTCTAGACGCTTCCAGAGCTCAGATAGAGATATTTATAATGGCATAAATGCTACGTGGTATCTCAATATCTCAGCTCTGGAAGGGTCTAGAGCCCCCGTTTTTGCACTCAGGTCTAAGTCCCATGGCCCTCTATCAGAATCCAGAGTTTCAAGAAGATCAGAGAAACTCAAAATTTCGACCCAAAAAAAAAACGACAGTGTTACTTACCCCTGTCGTTTTTTTTTTTATGTGCGAAAAAATAAGTTTCTCAAATCTTCTTGAAACTCCGGATTCTGATAGAGGGCCAAGAGACTTAGACCTGAGTGCAAAAAAGGAGGCTCTTCACCATTCCAGAGCTGAGATATTGAGATATTTATAATGGCATAAATGCTACGTGGGATCTCAATCTAGAAGGGTCTAGAGCCCCCATTTTTGCACTCAGGTTTAAGTCTCATGGCCCTCTATCAGAATCCAGAGTTTTGAGAAGATTGGAGAAACTTAATTTTTCGCCCGAAAAAAAAAAAAACGAAAGGGATACCACTGTCGTTTTTTTTTCGGGTCGAATTTTTGAGTTTCGATATCTCAGCTCTGGAAGGGTCTAGAGCCTCCATTTTTGCACTCAGGTCTAAGTCTCATGGCCCTCTATCAGAATCCAGAGTTTTGAGAAGATTGGAGAAACTTAATTTTTCGCCCGAAAAAAAAAAACGAAAGGGGTACCACTGTCGTTTTTTTTTCGGGTCGAATTTTTGAGTTTCGATATCTCAGCTGTGGAAGGGTCTAGAGCCTCAATTTTTGCACTCAGGTTTAAGTCTCATGGCCCTCTATCAGAATCCAGAGTTTTGAGAAGATTGGAGAAACTTAATTTTTCGCCCGAAAAAAAAAAAAACGAAAGGGGTACCACTGTCGTTTTTTTTTTCGGGTCGAATTTTTGAGTTTCGATATCTCAGCTCTGGAAGGGTCTAGAGCCTCCATTTTTGCACTCAGGTTTAAGTCTCATGACCCTCTATCAGAATCCAGAGTTTTGAGAAGATTGGAGAAACTTCATTTTTCGCCCGAAAAAAAACCCGAAAGGGGTACCACTGTTGTTGTTTTTTCGGGTCGAATTTTTGAGCTTCGATATCTCAGCTCTGGAAGGGTCTAGAGCCTCCATTTTTGCACTCAGGTCTAAGTCTCATGGCCCTCTATCAGAATCCAGAGTTTTGAGAAGATTGGAGAAACTTCATTTTTCGCCCGAAAAAAAAAAACGAAAGGGGTACCACTGTCGTTTTTTTTTCGGGTCCAATTTTTGAGTTTCGATATCTCAGCTCTGGAAGGGTCTAGAGCCTCCATTTTTGCACTCAGGTTTAAGTCTCATGGCCCTCTATCAGAATCCAGAGTTTTGAGAAGATTGGAGAAACTTAATTTTTCGCCCGAAAAAAAAAAAAACGAAAGGGGTACCACTGTCGTTTTTTTTTTTCGGGCCGAATTTTTGATTTTCGATATCTCAGCTCTGGAAGGGTCTAGAGCCTCCATTTTTGCACTCAGGTCAAAGTCTTGTGGCCCTCTATCATAATCCAGAGTTTTGAGAAGATTGGAGAAACTTAATTTTTCACCCAAAAATGAAAAAAAAAACCGAAAGGGGTAACACTGTCGGTTTTTTTTTTCAGGTCAAAATTTTGAATTTCGATATATCAGCTCTGGAAGGGTCTAGAGCCTCCATTTTTGCACTCAGGTTTAAGTCTCATGGCACTCTATCAGAATCCAGAGTTTTGAGAAGATTGGAGAAACTTAATTTTTCGCCCGAAAAAAAACCCGAAAGGGGTACCACTGTTGTTTTTTTTTCGGGTCGAATTTTTGAGTTTCGATATCTCAGCTCTGGAAGGGTCTAGAGCCTCCATTTTTGCACTCAGGTCTAAGTCTCATGGCCCTCTATCAGAATCCAGAGTTTTGGGAAGATTGGAGAAACTTAATTTTTCGCCCGAAAAAAAACCCGAAAAGGGTACCACTGTCGTTTTTTTTTCGGGTCGAATTTTTGAGTTTCGATATCTCAGCTCTGGAAGGGTCTAGAGCCTCCATTTTTGCACTCAGGTTTAAGTCTCATGGCCCTCTATCAGAATCCAGAGTTTTAAGAAGATTGGAGAAACTTAATTTTTCGCCTGAAAAAAAAACGAAAGGGGTACCACTGTTGTTGTTTTTTCGGGTTGAATTTTTGAGTTTCGATATCTCAGCTCTGGAAGGGTCTAGAGCCTCCATTTTTGCACTCAGGTTTAAGTCTCATGGCCCTCTATCAGAATCCAGAGTTTTGAGAAGATTGGAGAAACTTAATTTTTCGCCCGAAAAAAAAAAACGAAAGGGGTACCACTGTCGTTTTTTTTTCGGGTCGAATTTTTGAGTTTCGATATCTCAGCTCTGGAAGGGTCTAGAGCCTCCATTTTTGTACTCAGGTCTAAGTCTCATGGCCCTCTATCAGATTCCAGAGTTTTGAGAAGATTGGAGAAACTTAATTTTTCGCCCAAAAAAAAAAAGGGGTACCACTGTCGTTTTTTTTTTCGGGTCGAATATTTGAGTTTCGATATCTCAGCTCTGGAAGGGGCTAGAGCCTCCATTTTTGAACTCAGGTTTAAGTCTCATGGCCCTCTATCAGAATCCAGAGTTTTGAGAAGATTGGAGAAACTTCATTTTTCGCCCGAAAAAAAAACGAAAGGGGTACCACTGTCGTTTTTTTTTTCGGGTCGAATTTTTGAGTTTCGATATCTCAGCTCTGGAAGGGTCTAGAGCCTCCATTTTTGCACTCAGGTTTAAGTCTCATGGCCCTCTATCAGAATCCAGAGTTTTGAGAAGATTGGAGAAACTTAATTTTTCGCCCGAAAAAAAAAAACGAAAGGGGTACAACTGTTGTTGTTTTTTCGGGTTCAATTTTTGATTTTCGATATCTCAGCTCTGGAAGGGTCTAGAGCCTCCATTTTTGCACTCAGGTTTAAGTCTCATGGCCCTCTATCAGAATCCAGAGTTTTGAGAAGATTGGAGAAACTTAATTTTTCGCCCGAAAAAAAAAAACGAAAGGGGTACCACTGTCGTTTTTTTTTTCGGGTCGAATTTTTGAGTTTCGATATCTCAGCTCTGGAAGGGTCTAGAGCCTCCATTTTTGCACTCAGGTCTAAGTCTCATGGCCCTCTATCAGAATCCAGAGTTTTGAGAAGATTGGAGAAACTTAATTTTTCGCCCGAAAAAAAAAAGGGGTACCACTGTCGTTTTTTTTTTCGGGTCGAATTTTGAGTTTCGATATCTCAGCTCTGGAAGGGGCTAGAGCCTCCATTTTTGAACTCAGGTTTAAGTCTCATGGCCCTCTATCAGAATCCAGAGTTTTGAGAAGATTGGAGAAACTTAATTTTTCGCCCGAAAAAAAAAAACGAAGGGGTACCGCTGTCGTTTTTTTTTTTCGGGTAAAATTTTTGAGTTTCGATATCTCAGCTCTGGAAGGGTCTAGAGCCTCCATTTTTGCACTCAGGTCTAAGTCTCATGGCCCTCTATCAGAATCCAGAGTTTTGAGAAGATTGGAGAAACTTAATTTTTCGCCCGAAAAAAAAAAAAACGAAAGGGGTAACACTGTCGTTTTTTTTTCGGGTCGAAATTTTGAGTTTCGATATCTCAGCTCTGGAAGGGTCTAGAGCCTCCATTTTTGCACTCAGGTCAAAGTCTCATGGCCCTCTATCAGAATCCAGAGTTTTGAGAAGATTGGAGAAACTTAATTTTTCGCCCAAAAAAAAAAAAAACGAAAGGGGTACCACTGTCGTTTTTTTTTCGGGTCGAAATTTTGAGTTTCGATATCTCAGCTCTGGAAGGGTCTAGAGCCTCCATTTTTGCACTCAGGTCTAAGTCTCATGGCCCTCTATCAGAATCCAGAGTTTTGAGAAGATTGGAGAAACTTAATTTTTCGCCCAAAAAAAAAAAAAACGAAAGGGGTAACACTGTCGTTTTTTTTTCGGGTCGAAATTTTGAGTTTCGATATCTCAGCTCTGGAAGGGTCTAGAGCCTCCATTTTTGCACTCAGGTCTAAGTCTCATGGCCCTCTATCAGAATCCAGAGTTTTGGGAAGATTGGAGAAACTTAATTTTTCGCCCAAAAAAAAAAAAACGTAAGGGGTACCACTGTCGTTTTTTTTTTCGGGCCGAATTTTTGAGTTTCGATATCTCAGCTCTGGAAGGGGCTAGAGCCTCCATTTTTGCACTCAGGTCTAAGTCTCATGGCCCTCTATCAGAATCCAGAGTTTTGAGAAGATTGGAGAAACTTAATTTTTCGCCCAAAAAAAAAAAAAACGAAAGGGGTACCACTGTCGTTTTTTTTTTCGGGTCGAATTTTTGAGTTTCGATATCTCAGCTCTGGAAGGGTCTAGAGCCTC
Organism: Pimephales promelas; assembly: GCF_016745375.1. The sequence continues at coordinate 24,780,488 of NW_024121321.1, forward strand.
CATTTTTGCACTCAGGTCTAAGTCTCATGGCCCTCTATCAGAATCCAGAGTTTTGAGAAGATTGGAGAAACTTAATTTTTCGCCCGAAAAAAAAAAACGAAAGGGGTACCACTGTCGTTTTTTTTTCGGGTCGAATTTTTGAGTTTCGATATCTCAGCTCTGGAAGGGTCTAGAGCCTCCATTTTTGCACTCAGGTCTAAGTCTCATGGCCCTCTATCAGAATCCAGAGTTTTGAGAAGATTGGAGAAACTTAATTTTTTCGCCCAAAAAAAAAAAACGAAAGGGGTACCACTGTCGTTTTTTTTTCGGGTCGAATTTTTGAGTTTCGATATCTCAGCTCTGGAAGGGTCTAGAGCCTCCATTTTTGCACTCAGGTTAAGTCTCATGGCCCTCTATCAGAATCCAGAGTTTTGAGAAGATTGGAGAAACTTAATTTTTCGCCCGAAAAAAAAAAAACGTAAGGGGTACCACTGTCGTTTTTTTTTCGGGCCGAATTTTTGAGTTTCGATATCTCAGCTCTGGAAGGGGCTAGAGCCTCCATTTTTGCACTCAGGTCTAAGTCTCATGGCCCTCTATCAGAATCCAGAGTTTTGAGAAGATTGGAGAAACTTAATTTTTCGCCCGAAAAAAAAAAAACGAAAGGGGTACACTGTCGTTTTTTTTTTCGGGTCGAAATTTTGAGTTTCGATATCTCAGCTCTGGAAGGGTCTAGAGCCTCCATTTTTGCACTCAGGTTAAGTCTCATGGCCCTCTATCAGAATCCAGAGTTTTGAGAAGATTGGAGAAACTTAATTTTTCGCCCAAAAAAAAAAAAAAACGAAAGGGTAACACTGTCGTTTTTTTTTCGGGCCGAATTTTTGAGTTTCGATATCTCAGCTCTGGAAGGGTCTAGAGCCTCCATTTTTGCACTCAGGTCAAAGTCTCATGGCCCTCTATCAGAATCCAGAGTTTTGAGAAGATTGGAGAAACTTAATTTTTCGCCCAAAAAAAAAAAAACGAAAGGGGTAACACTGTCGTTTTTTTTTCGGGTCGAAATTTTGAATTTTCGATATCTCAGCTCTGGAAGGGTCTAGAGCCTCCATTTTTGCACTCAGGTCAAAGTCTCATGGCCCTCTATCAGAATCCAGAGTTTTGAGAAGATTGGAGAAACTTAATTTTTCGCCCAAAAAAAAAAAAACGAAAGGGTAACACTGTCGTTTTTTTTTTCGGGTCGAAATTTTGAGTTTCGATATCTCAGCTCTGGAAGGGTCTAGAGCCTCCATTTTTGCACTCAGGTCTAAGTCTCATGGCCCTCTATCAGAATCCAGAGTTTTGAGAAGATTGGAGAAACTTAATTTTTCGCCCAAAAAAAAAAAACGAAAGGGGTAACACTGTCGTTTTTTTTTCGGGTCGAAATTTTGAGTTTCGATATCTCAGCTCTGGAAGGGTCTAGAGCCTCCATTTTTGCACTCAGGTCTAAGTCTCATGGCCCTCTATCAGAATCCAGAGTTTTGAGAAGATTGGAGAAACTTAATTTTTCGCCCGAAAAAAAAACGAAAGGGGTACACTGTTTTTTTTTTTCGGGTCGAATTTTGAGTTTCGATATCTCAGCTCTGGAAGGGTCTAGAGCCTCCATTTTTGCACTCAGGTCTAAGTCTCATGGCCCTCTATCAGAATCCAGAGTTTTGAGAAGATTGGAGAAACTTAATTTTTCGCCCAAAAAAAAACGAAAGGGGTACCACTGTCATTTTTTTTTCGGGTCGAATTTTTGAATTTCGATATCTCAGCTCTGGAAGGGTCTAGAGCCTCCATTTTTGCACTCAGGTCTAAGTCTCATGGCCCTCTATCAGAATCCAGAGTTTTGAGAAGATTGGAGAAACTTAATTTTTCGCCCGAAAAAAAAAAACGTAAGGGGTACCACTGTTGTTGTTTTTTTCGGGTCGAAATTTTTGAGTTTCGATATCTCAGCTCTGGAAGGGTCTAGAGCCTCCATTTTTGCACTCAGGTCTAAGTCTCATGGCCCTCTATCAGAATCCAGAGTTTTGAGAAGATTGGAGAAACTTAATTTTTCGCCCAAAAAAAAAAAACGAAAGGGGTACCACTGTCGTTTTTTTTTCGGGTCGAATTTTTGAGTTTCGATATCTCAGCTCTGGAAGGGTCTAGAGCCTCCATTTTTGCACTCAGGTCTAAGTCTCATGGCCCTCTATCAGAATCCAGAGTTTTGAGAAGATTGGAGAAACTTAATTTTTCGCCCGAAAAAAAAAAACGAAGGGGTACACTGTCGTTTTTTTTTTTCGGGTCGAATATTTGAGTTTCGATATCTCAGCTCTGGAAGGGGCTAGAGCCTCCATTTTTGCACTCAGGTTAAAGTCTCATGGCCCTCTATCAGAATCCAGAGTTTTGAGAAGATTGGAGAAACTTAATTTTTCGCCAAAAAAAAAAAACGAAAGGGGTACCACTGTCGTTTTTTTTCGGGTCGAATTTTGAGTTTCGATATCTCAGCTCTGGAAGGGTCTAGAGCCTCCATTTTTGCACTCAGGTCTAAGTCTCATGGCCCTCTATCAGAATCCAGAGTTTTGAGAAGATTGGAGAAACTTAATTTTTCGCCCAAAAAAAAAACGAAGGGGTACAACTGTCGTTTTTTTTCGGTTGAATTTTTGAGTTTCGATATCTCAGCTCTGGAAGGGTCTAGAGCCTCCATTTTTGCACTCAGGTTTAAGTCTCG